>JAYESD010000005.1:176290454-177490454 GCA_036927565.1 Tuctoria greenei
GTAGGACCTTCACATGTTCAATCCTTCGGAGGTATATGGTATGTTCTTGTGATTGTTGATGACTATTCTAGATACTCTTGGTTTTTTTATGGCATTTAAGAATGAAGCTTTTGGTCACTTTAGAACTTTATTGCTTATATTATCAACTGATCACCCAAGATCTTTGAGAGCAATTAGAAGTGATAATGGAACTGAATTAAAAATCAATCATTTGATCATTTTTGTACTGTAAAAGGAATAGATCATCAATTTCCTCACCATATGTACCTCAAGAAAATGGTGTTGTAGAGAGAACCTTAGTTGAGATGGCTAGGACTATGCTTGATGAATATCAAACTCCTAGAAAGTTTTGGGCAGATGCAAGTGCAACCGCTTGTTATTTTTCAAATCGTATTTTCTTGTGTGCTAAGCTAGGAAAAACACCATATGAGCTTTGGTTTGGACATAGGCCTAGTGTCACACACTTTAGGGTCTTTGGTTGCAAATGCTTTGTTAAGAAACATGGTGATCTTGATAAATTTGAAGCTAGATCTGTTGATGGCATGTTTCTTGGTTATCCATCCCATACTAGAGGTTACCGTGTGCTTTTACTTGATACTAACAAAATTGTGGAGACTTGTGAGGCTTCTTTTGATGAAGCTAGACCAGGTACTAGCTCAAATTTTGCAGGTCTAGATCCATATCCGTAGGGGGAGAGTATTTTCATTGAAGACAAGGAAGAAGAGGTGCTGCTGCTCAAAAATTCAGCAGCTAATGACATTGTTCCAGCTCCTGATTTTGATTCACAACCAGCACCGATGACCACCATTGCTGGTCCAGATCATCCTCAAGTCACAAGCTCATTGATTTTTGATGAACATGAAGAAGAAGCTTGTGAAGTGTCCACTCCCCTCGGGGTTCTCAAAAATCATCCTCCACAACAAATCATTGGAAGCTTGCATGAACGAGTCACACGGTCCAGGTTTTGCGATCCAAACTCTCACACTCATTCTGCTTTTGTTGCTTCTTTTGAACCCAAAGATATATCGCACGCACTCACTAATGAATCTTGGATTATTGCCATGCAAGAAGAGTTTGAAAATTTTGAAAGAAATAATGTTTGGAAACTTGTACCTCCAACTCAAGGTCACACTTTAATTGGAACTAAATGGGTTTTTAAAAATAAACAAAGTGAGGATGGGGTTGTGGTTAGGAATAAGGCTAGGTTGGTTGCTCAAGGTTTCACACAAGTTGAAGGTCTAGATTTTGATGAAACTTTTGCTCCTGTTGCTAGATTAGAGGCCATAAGAATTTTGTTAGCTTTTGCTGCATCTAAAGGTTTCAAGTTATATCAAATGGATGTTAAAAGTGCCTTTCTTAATGGCTGCATAGATGAGGAGGTTTATGTCAGGCAACCACCAGGTTTTGAAAATCCAGATTTTCCTAATCATGTTTACAAACTATCCAAATCCTTGTATGGTCTCAGACAAGCCCCTAGAGCATGGTATGATAGGTTAAAAACATTCTTACTGGAAAAGGGGTTTACCATGGACAAGGTTGATAAAACTCTTTTTTTGCTTAAGCATGGCAATAACTCATTATTCATTCAAGTGTATGTGGATGATATTATCTTTGGTTGTGCTTCTCATGATCTTGTGTCCAAGTTTTCAGCTATGATGAGTTCAGAATTTGAGATGAGTGTGATGGGAGAACTCACATACTTTTTGGGGCTACAAATCAAGCAAACTAAGGAGGGTACTTTTGTGCATCAAATGAAGTATACAAGAGACCTTCTTAAGTGCTTCAACATGGACAAAATAAAGCCTCTTCGGACACCAATGGGTGTAGCAACAACACTTGAACTTGATGAAGATGGTGACCCGGTCGATCAAAAAGAATATAGAAGTATGATTGGATCACTTTTGTACCTCACAGCATCAAGACCGGACATACAATTCAGCATATGTCTTTGTGCACGGTTTCAAGCTTCCCGGCGTGCTTCACATCATCAAGCCATCAAAAGAATTCTCAGGTACTTCTATGGAACTCAAGAATATGGTATTTTTCTTCCTTCTTCCTCAACTGTTACTTTGAGAGCTTTTTCGGATGCTGATTTTGGGGGTTGTAGGATTGATAGGAAAAGTACTTCGGGTGCTTATCATTTTCTTGGTAATTCTCTTGTTCCTTGGTCCTCTAGACAAAAAAACTCAGCTGCACAATCCACAGCCGAATCTGAATATGTATCTGTTGCTAGCACTTGTTCACAAATTCTTTGGATTGCTCAAACACTTAAGGACTATGGGGTGGATTTAGGTAGTGATCCGCTGTTTTGTGATAACACTAGTGCCATTTGCATTGCTAAAAAGCCCGTGCAACATTCGAGAACTAAGCACATTGACATTAGGTATCACTTTCTCCGTGATAATGTTGAAAAAGGAAACATTGTACTTCACCATGTAGATACCGAACAACAATTGGCTGACATTTTTACAAAACCTTTGGATTTCACTTGTTTTTGTTTCATTCATAGTGAAATAGGGGTTATGCATCTTCATCGCTTAAAATGAGTGGGAGTTTTGAAACTTGGGAAGTATATGTGTGAATCAAAATTTAAAATAATGTAGGCATACTATTTCATACATATATGACTTTGCGATATCTTTTTCATGCTGAAAGTTCTTACTACATTACTCATGTTATACATTTTGTAGTTTTTGCCATGACTAGTAATTAGAATAATTACTTACACTAAATCGGGTCATGATCGAACTTTCTTGCTGTTTTGAACTTGTTTCATGCTCACAAGCGCTTTAAATGAAAAATTAATCAATCAACTATCCACATGTTGAGCTTTTATGATCAAATAAAAATGAGAAAATATCAAGAGAATATGCAAGCATCAAACTTCTTCTTTTGAGATGGCTTATCATTGCACTTATGAACTTGGAAGAAGTTGTGTATGACTAAAACCATGTCCTTAAGCTTCTGATTGTCAAATGACATAGGCTTGTCTTGGTTGGTTACAATAAGGCAGATGTGCATATAATCTCTTGCAAATATCATATGATCTAAATTTGTGCTTTGAAAAAATAATAAATACAGCAACAAGTGTCAAGCTTTTAGGTTTTAAATAGTTAAATTTGTGAGATCATGACTTGCTTAAATTGAAAATTACACTTGATCTCTAGCATGGCTTACACTACTTTATGTATCTCATTGATGTGATAGTGTAAGTTACTTGATAGTATGACTTTAGGTGAGCTTTGTTTTATGTGTATATGTTATAATATGCTCATAACAATTAAAATTTCTCTTTTGTACCTTGCTGAATACATTGTCGAAGGGGGAGAAATATGCAAGGGGGAGAAATATGTATAGGAAGAGAAATTTATTTCTATCTCATTTTATTTTCAAAAAGGGAGAGAAATTGTTTTCAAAACTTTTCATGTGAACAAGCCAATGTTCGGATTTTAAGTGGAGTTGCCAATGCATTCATCAAGGGGGGGGGGGGGGGGGATTTTGAGACCTATGTGTGTTGAATACATTGGCTTTGACGATAAAGTTTTGAATACTACCAAAAAACTTTTTTAACAAGGTCTGACTCTAGGTCCGACCTCCTGCAAGGTCCGACAATAGGTCCGGCTTGTTTTGGGTAGCTCCTGCAAGGTCCGACTTATTTTGGCTATGTCCGACTTCTTTGTCTAGGTCTAACTTATTTTGGTTAGGTCCAACTTGCTGTCGCTAGGTCCGACTAGCTTTGGTCAGCTCCGGCGCTAGGTCCGACTAGCTTTAGTAAGCTCCAGTGCTAGGTCCTGCTAGATTTAGTAAGCTCCGGTTAGCTTTGGCAAGGTTCGGAGCTTGATCGCAGTGGTTCTGCTTTTAACTTTCAACATTTTGAACTTGGTTTTTGGATTATGGAAGGTTTTCTTAGTATTATTTTACTAAGTTTTTTGTGTGTTTTAGTGGTTATGGCTGATATCATTTTGCTATGGTTTGCAACATGCTTATGTGAGGTGCTCACGTAAGGTGTTGTGTTTTCAGAACTAACGAGAGTCAAGTCAACGACTTGTCTTCAGAAGTATTGGTTGTTTATTCATGTGCAGGTGTTGCTTGAGTTCAAGACATGGCTGGTGACGGGATCCATTGTAAGGATCGAAATGCCCAAGAGGGGGGGTGAATTGGGCTTTTTCAAATTTTAAGGCAATTTAAAAACTTTAATTGTTAAGCCCAATTCCCTATGCAAGTCAACTACGCAATCAAGAGAGTTAAGTGCGGAATAGTAAAACGTAATCGTAAAGGGGTAGGGAGAGGAATGCAAACGCTCGAAGACGCGGAGACACGGCGATTTTTCCCGTGGTTCGGTAAGATCACTAGGATCTTCCTACATCCACGTTGTGGCACCCACCAAAGGGTATTGCCACTCCCAAGTCACCAAGACGAGGGAATCCACTAACTTTCTCCGTTCGCCATCTCCGGCAAGGTGGAGCTCAAACCTTGTACAACTTCGATGCTCTGGGCTTCCACAATTTGTCTCGGCAAGCTCCGGAGCAATCTCTCTACTCTCCTCTTGATACAAGATGAATGCAATCACCAAGAATGCACTCCCTCACGGCTCTCACTGGTCTAGAGACTGCACTCACCCAGAGAGGATGCACACGAGCTTCTCTCTAGCTAGGTCTAGCCTATATCTTGAGGTATAGATGGACGAAAAGGATGTGTAAATGATTGTTCTAGGTCTTGGACACTTGAGGATGTGTGGGCATGCTCTGGTTGTCAAGTGTTGTCGAAATGACTAGTGGAAGGGGGTTAAATAGCCAGCCCAACTGAATTAGCCGTTGAAAAAGTTGGCTGATTACTTTTCTGTGTACATCGGATGATCCGATGACCACCTTTTCTGAGCATCGGTGTAAGTAGATTAGCTGACGTCACTGTGTCAGAAGTGACCGTTATTCGACCGATGCTGCCCCTTCTCAATCATCGGAGGATCCGGTGAGCTTTGTCTTCAGATTTGGTCCAGAAATAATGTTTCTGTTGAACTAGACCGATGTACACTTTGCTTCTGCATCGGATGATCCGGTGAGTGTTTCTCCAGAATTGTTGAGACAAATTAATCTTTCTGTTGAACTTCACCGATGTCCACTTGTCTCTAGCATCGGATGATCCGGTGTGCACTTCATTCTGAGGTCTTCTTCTTCTGTTGAGCCCCAATCGACCGATGTGTGCATTTTCCAGACCATCGGACGATCCGGTGAGTGTAATTTGTTTGCTTCGAGTTGAACTTTTAGAAGCTTCTCTAGTGACCTCTTTGACACTTGTTGCAAATAATGTTCTGATGAATATTGATCTTCTTGTGTTGCCAATTTTGATAGAATAGAGTCGTTGTGTGAGTTCTTCATTTAGCCTTCATGAGAATTGAATAACCCCCTTAGAATAGGTTGTTTGAGGGGTCTCCATTCGTATCCAATGAGTGGTAGATGATTTGAATAGATAGTCGTTAACGCTTGATGTCATATACGTGAAACCTTGCATCCACAAACTCATTAGTAATTACGAATGGTTGTCATTAATCACCAAAACCATACCTCACGGGGGCCTAGATGCTTTCAATCTCCCCCTTTTTGGTGATTGATGACAACACAACGAGTAGAGCATAGAAGTAAATGAATTTAATAATACAATGCTCATAAAGATTGTAACTGGAACAAAATGCAACACAAGGAGCTCGAAGGCTCAAACAGTGATCAAATAAGCCATGAAATAGCACACTGAATTACAATAGAAGCAAATGACAATAAGTCCAAAAAGATAAAGGTAAAACTCCCCAAACTCCCCCTAAGACCAAGACTGACTCGACCAAGACTGACTCCCCCTAGAGCAAAACTACCCCTGACTCTAACTCTTCTCCCCCGTTGGCATCAAGACACCAAAAAGGGAAGATGAGTACCTAGGACTCCGGAGCACTCGGGGCGACGGTGAAGCGGTCGACGTCGGCGGTGCTGTCGTCGGAGCTGCTCGAGGTGGAGGTCGCAGGTGCTGGCGCTGGAGCGGGAGGAACTGGAGCTGCTGACGCTGCTGGGGGATCTGCTGGGACTGCTGGCGCCAGCGGAGAAGGTACTGCTGGGGGAGGTGAGAACTGGAATGGCACTGTCGAGGCTAGTAGAGGTGACATGCTGAAGCTTGGTATAGGCGACGCCGGTGCTGGAGCTGCAGTAGGTGCCAGTGGAGAAGCTGCTGGAGCCTGACCAAGACCCGGCTGCTGAGGCGGAAGGGCTATCCCGGTCTGCTGGTAGAGGTTGGTGATAAACCCCAGGATGCCCATCATCGCCTGCTGAGTCTGCTGCTGCTGGTCCAGGGTCCTCCGGTGCATCTGATCCACCAGGCTCGTGAAGCGGTCAGTGTCCTCTCGCCTCTGGCGGGCGATCTCCAACTGCATCTCCTGCTGCTGTCTCTGTAACTCCGCGAGCCGCGCAGCCTGCTCCGCTCGGGCCTGCTCAGCTGCAAGCCTGTCCTGGCGCTGCTGCTCGACCATCTGCTGGAGCAGCGAGGTGAGCTCTGACGGCTGTGACACTTGAGCCTCGGACACTGGAGGTGGTGGAGCAGTCGAACCTCCCGCCTCCGCGTCGTTCTGCCTCGGAGAAGGAGGCGGAGGAGGGAAGTACTCCTCGACGCTGTCGCTGGTGTCGCTGTCCGACCAGACGTGCTCCAGTCCTTCACCCTGTGCCTCTGCCTGGGCGAGCGCCTCGTCCTCCTGGGCTAGCTCGGTCCAGTCCTCCTCGGAGAGTCGGGCTCTGACCTGTCGCTCGACTGGACGGCCAAGGCGGCGGTCTCCAGGAGTGGGCACTCGGTAGTGGCCGAACCGAGTGGCGTGGAGCTCTGTCAGAGGAGCAGTGGCTGGCGAGTCCTCAGGTGCCAGCAAGAACAGCAGACGGCAGATCCAATGCCCGTAGACCAACTGCCTCAACATCCCGACTCCGTCAGTGATCACGTCCTCCATCTCGCAGATCAAGATGTCCACGATATCAAATTCCATCCCGTTCATCACATAGAACAGGATGGTCTGTTGGAGGCTCGTGAAGCCCTCTAGGTAGCCGGACCTCGGTAGAAGGGTACGCCTGAGGATGTGGTGAACTGTCCGAGCGGCTGGAGTGAGGAGAGCTGGCACCCTCGGCTGGTCTGGCGTGAAAGGAGGGGTGGACAGACCTCTGATCTCCTCAAACGGCGGTGACACTCCCCCTGTCAGCGGCCTCCTCGGCGGGTCGGCTCCTCCGTAGACCACCTCGTGCAGACAAGTGAGGTGTGTGTCCACTCCAAGCAGCTGTGCCAGTCGCTCTCGAGACACGGTGTGCTGCTGCCCCAGAAACATGAAGTGGATCGAGCGCCGACCCTCTGAGATATAGAGAGTGGCGTAGAAGACTCGAACCCACTCCTCCACGTAAGCGCTCCTCTGGCGTGAGAGCAGCTCCACAAGGCCTCTGTACCTCTCGAAGAATGGCCTGATCCCATGTCCAACTGCTGTTGCAAGCTGATTCCAGTCGATGTAAGTGTGCTGGAACAGCTTATGGCCCTGACGCATGTACGTCTCGTACAGGGACGCCTGTGTCAGGGTCCAAAAGCGGGGATCAACCCTAGTGTCCCTGGGCTGCGGGAACCACTCCTCTGGCAACGCTGTCCATCTGAGCTTCTTCAGTTGTTTTGCCTTGAACTTGCGATAGTCTGTTAGCCTGACATCCTTGGCAACTCTGGCAGCGGTATCCATCTCGTAGATGGCCCTCTGGGCCTCTCTGTCCTCTGCGCGGTCGGCAGCAGTGGGGCGCTGACTCGCGATGGGGGTCTGACCTCCCCCTTGGGTCCTGACGGTGCGCCGGCGAACCAATGGTGTCACCGCAGTCTCCTCCTCATCCTCAGAATCGTCGGGCGGCACGGGCTGCACTGTGGGCCGCTGCTGCCTCTGCCGAGACTCGCGGAGCCGCAAGGAATCGCGATGGCCGCGCTCACGCTCCTCGGCGGCGCGAGCGGCCAACTCTGCCCGGCGAGCTTCCTTCGAGAGCTTTTGTTTCTTCGCTGCGGGCTCCTCGATGGCCTTGCCTTTTCCCTTGCGATCACGGCCCATCTTGATGCAAAAGAGAGGCCTAGGGTTAGTGGAAACATGATCGATGAGAAACAAGGATGGATGTCACACGGTACGGTACAAACCTTTGCGACGAAAAGGATCACGCGAACGATGAACGGCGACGCAGCGATCGGGATGATGTCGCGCGGTTCGTGGGAACCCTAGTGACGAAAGTCGTAGGGCTGCCGGTGGTGAGGTGGAGAGACGACGAGGTGGCACCCTGAAGAGGCGGCGGCGGCGGCGTGGTCTGAGGCGGCGGCGATGGAGGCGTAGCGGTGGCGACGCGGCAGCGGTGGAGGCGCAGCGGCGGCGCGAGGAGGTGGCGGCGCGGGAGGCGCGGCGGCGGCGTGAGGAAGTGGCAGTGCGGGAGGCGCGGCGGTGGCGGGAGGCGCGGCGGCGGCGGGAGGCGCGGCGGCGGTGCGAGAAGGTGGCGGCGCTGGGTGAGGAAGACGAAGCGCCGTACGTCTTTAAATGGGAACCCGATGACCTAACGATTACGCGAACACCAGATCGACCGATGCGCATCGGGTGGGGTCATCGGTCGAGTTCAACACAGAGTTGGTCCAAAAACTCTCTTTGCACACCGGATGATCCGATGTTGCTACGTCGATCATCGGTCGAATTCTACAGGATAACAGAGGATTGAACATCGGATGCTCCGATGTTTCCTGAAATGAACCCATCGGTCGATTTCTTGGTTCTGATTGATCTGTTCGATGAACTGAAGCAACAATTGATCCGATGAGCTGCTGACCCTAGCATCGGATAGTCCGATGACTAGAGAAAACCTAAGAATGCCCATATATGTCCGTTGACTAAAAACACACAAAGAGAAAATGAGTCTTAGGACCTTTTGGGCACCTCCTAACTCCTAAAAAATAGGCTTTTCAATATAGTGCCACATATTGGCTAAGCCCTTAAACAAATAGAGCACACAAGGAAAATTAGGAGGGAAAAACCAAGAAAATGTAAGGTCCATGCTTTGTGAGCTAGAGTATGGAGACTTCTATCTCTTTAAAGCATGATCCTTTAGAATTTTGCTCTTTCCACATCATATGAGTTAAGATATTGCATTTCAAACAAGTCTTCTTCTCATGATGTGGGTTCCCCTTTGTGACAATCTACCGTATGCAATGCCAAACAAGTTAATGCAGGATATTAAATGAGTGCAAGTTTATATGGCAGGAATCATGCAAGGCATAAGATAAATCTATCTTGCCAAGTTTAAGCCTTCCAAAGGCTTCCTCAGGGAAAACTATTTCTAGCTCGCCCCTATCCTTTGGGAGTTAGGCAAGACCTATATGATATGCAACCTTACATGAACATGGAAACTTACATGACGTTAGATGCATCTAGCACATTTAATTCACTTCTAAGCCTAGAGAAAGTTTTCTCATCAAGTGGTTTGGTGAAGATATCCGCCAATTGTTCTTCAGACCTAACACCTTGCAATGAGATGTCTCCCTTAGCCTCATGGTCCCGCAAGAAGTGATGGTGAATATCAATGTGCTTGGTGCGGGAGTGTTGAACGGGGTTTCTAGCTATCTTAACCGCACTTTCATTGTCACAAAGGAGAGGCACACAACCAAACTTAATTCCAAAGTCCAAAAGGGTTTGCTTCATATATAGAATTTGGGCACAACATGCACCGGCCGCTATATACTCCGCCTCCGCGGTGGACAAAGCCACGGAATTTTGCTTTTTGCTAGACCAAGATACTAGGGAACGCCCAAGTAGGTGGCACCCTCCGGAGGTACTCTTGCGGTCCACATGACATCCGGCAAAGTCCGAATCCGAGTAGCCTAAAAGATGAAAACTAGCGTTCTTGGGGTACCACAAACCTACACTTGGGGTATGCTTGAGATACCGGAGTATCCTAAAGACCGCCTTCTTGTGCGATTCTTTAGGTGCCGCTTGAAAGCGAGCACACAAGCACACACTAAACATAATATCGGGCCTAGATGCGGTAAGATATAACAATGAGCCAATCATGGAACGGTAATGGGATTGATCAAAAGGTTTACCGTCCATGTCCGCGTCGAGATGGCAATTTGTCGCCATTAGAGTGCTTCTTGAGCTACAATCTCCCATCTCAAATTTCTTCAAGAGGTCTTCTCTTGATAGATGAAGGTCCCCTCTTGAAGTTGCTTGATTTGAAATCCTAGGAAGAAATTGAGCTCTCCAATCATTGACATCTCGAATTCCCTAGACATCATTTTGCCAAACTCATGGCTAAGAGCTTTGTTAGTTGAGCCCAAAATAATGTCATCAACGTAAATTTGACAAAGAAATAAATCTCTGTCGATGTCCTTGGTGAAGAGTGTAGTATCCACCCTCCCGATCTTGAATCCTTGCATGACTAGGAAATCCCTTAGTCGTTCATACCACGCCCTAGGTGCTTGCTTGAGTCCGTAGAGCGCCTTGTGTAACCTATACACATGATTAGGATTCCTCGGATCTTCAAACCCGGGAGGTTGCTCAACATAAACAAGCTCGTTAATATAGCCATTAAGAAAGGCACTTTTCACATCCATTTGATAGAGCATTATGTTATGATGTGAAGCAAAAGCAAGGAGTATACGAATAGCTTCTAACCGAGCGACCGGAGCGAATGTCTCTCCAAAGTCTAGTCCTTCAACTTGCGCAAAACCCTTGGCCACAAGTCTTGCCTTGTTGCGGACCACAACGCCATTCTCATCTTGCTTGTTGCGGTACACCCACTTCGTTCCGATGACATTCTTGTCCTTGGGTCGCTCCTCCAACACCCAAACTTCGTTGCGGGTGAAGTTGTTGAGTTCTTCTTGCATTGCCATCACCCAATTTGGATCCTGAAGTGCTTCCTCGATGCGAGTGGGTTCTACACACGAAACAAACGAGTAGTGCTCACAAAACGAAGCGACATGGCGAGAACGAGTACTTACTCCCCGTGACGGACTTCCGATGATTTGATCCATCGGATGCGCCTTGGAGATGCGCCCATGCCTCATGAGTGGTTGTGAAGCACTTGGCGGTGGTGATGCGTTTTGCTCATCTTGTGGATGGACTTGATCTTGGACTACTTCTTCTTTATCTAGATGTTGTAGGACTTGTGAATCTTGCGTAGGCAATGGATCATCTTTTTCTTCTTCTTTGTCAACTTGAGGCGCCATGGGGGTGTCGATGTTAGCATTTGAGGCTCCCCCTTGATCATGGCTCTCCTCAACTTCAGGCTTGATGTCTCCAATGGTCATGTTCTTCATAGCTTCTCGTAGAGGCTCATCATCTATATCATCATGACCAAAACTCTCCTCTTGGGAGCCATTAGTCTCATCAAACTCAACATCACAACTTTCTTCAACTAACTCGGAGGTTTGGTTGAATACTCGATATGCTTTTGAGTTTGATGCATAACCAAGAAAAAATACCAACATCACACCTTCTTTCAAACTTACCGAGCCTCTTCTTGCGGTAGATGTAGCACTTGCATCCGAAGACTCGGAAGTAAGAGATGTTGGGCTTTCTCCCAATGAGGAGCTCATAGGGGGTCTTTTGAAGTAGTCGATGAAGATAGATCCTATTAGCGGCATGGCACGCCGTGTTGATTGCTTCGGCCCAAAACTTCTCCGACGTGCCATAGTCATCAAGCATTGCTCTTGCAAGGGTGATGAGAGTCTTGTTCTTCCTTTCAACGACACCATTTTGTTGAGGGGTGTATGTGGCCGAAAACTCGTGCTTCACGCCTTCACGGTCACACCACTCCCCAATATTGTAATTCTTGAACTCGGTGCCGTTGTCACTCCGGACCTTGATGATGGGAAGTTGAAATTCCCTTTGAGCTCGTTTTGCAAAGGTCTTGAAGACTTCCGGAGTTTCACCCTTGTCACCTAGAAACAAAGTCCAAGCATATCGAGAATAATCATCAACAATAACGAGACAATAAAGGTTACCGCCAAGACTTTGGTATGTGGACGGTCCGAAGAGGTCCATGTGAAGCAGTTCAAGTGGCTTGGAGGTTGACACCATTGTCTTCATCGGATGGTGCGAGGCAACTTGCTTCCCGGCTTGACATGCGCTACAAAGCTTGTTCTTCTCAAATGTGACGTCCTTCACGCCGGTCACCATCCCAAGCTTGAATGACTTCTTGAGCTTGCTCATCCCTATGTGAGCAATGCGTCGATGCCATAGCCAACCCAAACTTGTCTTGGTGAAAACACAAGTGGTCAAGCTAGCGTTCTTGTTGGAGAAGTCCACCAAGTAAAGATGTCCATGCCTAAACCCCTTGAAAATTAGTTCTTTGCTAGACTCACTAGACACCACAACACCATTCTTGTCAAATGTGCATGTTAGTCCAAGATCACATAATTGTGCAATAGAGAGTAAATTGAAACTGAGAGACTTAACATAAAGCACGTTAGAGATAGACAAATCATTAGAAATAGCAATTTTACCTAAACCAATTACCTTCCCTTTTGAGTTATCACCAAAGGTGACTTGTTCGTGATTTCCGGGGTCCTCTATGGAGGTGAACATACCATCATTGCCGGTCATGTGTTGAGTGCACCCACTATCGAGTACGCAATGTTTTCCTCCGGCTTTGTAGTTCACCTACACACATGAAGTTAGTTTTTGAGTTTAGGAACCCAAGCCAACTTAGGTCCTTGTATGTGTGATACAAGTGATTTTGGGACCCAAAGTTGCTTGGGGAGCTTCCCCTTCATGCCCTTGATGTCTTTGCCGATGAACTTTGCCTTCACCTTCCCACCTACTTTGCTCAATAGATAATAGTGATTATCAAAGGTAGATGTATAGTTAGGAGGCAATTTGGGAGAAGGACGATTAGGAAAAGGACACTCCCTTGTGTGATGTCCGGTGACCTCACAATGTTGGCAATAAGAACCAACTTCCTTGATGAAGCTTGTCCTAAGCTCCGGTGAGGGCACCTTCCCTTTGTTTGGCACCGGGAAGGATCCAAGTCCTCTCTTGTTGAAGCCTTTGGCTTGTTGGAAGAGGATTTCCTTATGCTTGTCCTCTCCCTTGGTTAGTCTTGCCACGCTAGCATGGAGACTTTCAATCTCGTCCATTAGCTCCTTCTCCCTAGCATTTGCTTTCAACGGCAAAGACTCATGCAAATTGTTAGTGTCATGTGAACTAGCGGATATTTTGCCATCAAGGGTTTCTTTCTTCAAGTTTTTTAATTTTAGTTCAATAGCTTCATAAGCAAGGTTAAGTACTTGATGCTCTTGAACCAACTCATTGTGCTTGCCCAAGAGTGCTTGATGAGCTAAGTCAAGCTCATGGTGATCAAGCTTGATTTGAGCCTTCTCTTCCTCAATTTGCTTGACATGAGACTTGAGCATGTCATGCTCCTTAAGTATGCTTTCATATTTGTCATGCAAATTGAGGTTAGCACTCTCAAGCTTAGCACGAGCTTGTTCAAGTGCCTTAACCTTGCCCTTTTCCCTTTTTATGATGACATGATATTCATTAATCATAGATGCTAATTCATCGGGAGAAAGTTCATCATCATCACTAGAGTCATCATATACCTTGGTGTTACCTTTCGCCATGAGACACATGGGCGGTGGGGGAAGATGTGAGTCATCCTTGTTGACGATAGCGAGGCTTGCCAAGTTTTCTTCCTCATCTTCACTATCATCGTCACTTGTTTCCTCATCGGTGACCCACTCATTGGCTTCGCACATGAAGACCTTTTGAGGCCCTCTTCTCTTCTTTGGAAAGAGCTTGGTCTTCTTGCCTTTGTCAAATTTCTTCTTTCCAAGGGAGCGCTTGGGCTTGACCTCTTCTTCATCTTCATCACTTTCTTCTAGCTTTCGATGCTTTCCCTTGTGGTTGTCCTTCCTCTTGTCCGGCTTTGGACAATCATACGATATGTGGCCTTGATCACCACAATTATAGCATATCTTGTTTTCATCTTTTCTTGGAAGGAAGGCTTTCTTCTTGGGATCAAAAGAGTAACCCTTCTTTGCAATCTTGGAGTTTAACCGTGAGAATTTCCTCATCATCAATGCAAGTTCGTCATCGTCCTCTTCGCTTGTTGCTTGCTCTTCTTCACTTGAGCTAGGCTCAACTACTTTCTTCTTCTTGGGAGTTGTCTTCTTGGTTGAGGCCTTGAGAGCAATGGTCTTTGACGATGACTCCTCCATCATTCCAAGAACGCTCATCTCATGAGCATGAATTTCTCCAATAAGATCCGAGACTTCAATGTTGTCAAGCGATTCCTTTTGGAGCATTGATTTGATAATGTTGTACTTGGGCTTGGGTAGAAGCATGAGGATCTTGCGGTTAATAAGTCCCTTACCAAGAGAGGCAATGTCAAGTGCGTTAATCTCCTCAATGAGTACATTTAGACGGGAAAACATTTGGTTAACATTCTCATGAGGAAGCATTTTGAATTCATCATACTTGGATTTAAGCAAGTGATATTTGAGTTCTTTGACACGAGGTGAGCCCTCATGTATTTCAATTAAACATGCCCAAATTTCACATGCTTTCTCTTTACTAGCAATTCTAGCAAATACGTCTTGACTTATGCATTCGTAGATAGCATTTCTAGCCTTAGCATCCCATTTTAGTTGATCACCAACATAATTGAGATCTCCAAATCCCGCATGGGTCGCTTCCCAAACTTCGGGAGCAATAGCCTCTAGGTAGGCACGCATGCGTGCTTTCCAATAGGCAAAGTTCTTGCCCTCGAAGGTGGGAACCGAACCCCCATTCTTGGCCATTTAAGCTCTCTAGCGGTGAAGCTAGAATGATCCTATGAGCAAACGAGCTCTGATACCAACTGTAAGGATCGAAATGCCCAAGAGGGGGGGTGAATTGGGCTTTTTCAAATTTTAAGGCAATTTAAAAACTTTAATTGTTAAGCCCAATTCCCTATGCAAGTCAACTACGCAATCAAGAGAGTTAAGTGCGGAATAGTAAAACGTAATCGTAAAGGGGTAGGGAGAGGCATGCAAACGCTCGAAGACGCGGAGACACGGCAATTTTTCCCGTGGTTCGGTAAGATCACTAGGATCTTCCTACATCCACGTTGTGGCACCCACCAAAGGGTATTGCCACTCCCAAGTCACCAAGACGAGGGAATCCACTAACTTTCTCCGTTCGCCATCTCCGGCAAGGTGGAGCTCAAACCTTGTACAACTTCGATGCTCCGGGCTTCCACAATTTGTCTCGGCAAGCTCCGGAGCAATCTCTCTACTCTCCTCTTGATACAAGATGAATGCAATCACCAAGAATGCACTCCCTCACGGCTCTCACTGGTCTAGAGACTCCACTCACCCAGAGAGGATGCACACGAGCTTCTCTCTAGCTAGGTCTAGCCTATATCTTGAGGTGTAGATGGACGAAAAGGATGTGTAAATGATTGTTCTAGGTCTTGGACACTTGAGGATGTGTGGGCATGCTCTGGTTGTCAAGTGTTGTCGAAATGACTGGTGGAAGGGGGTTAAATAGCCAGCCCAACTGAATTAGCCGTTGAAAAAGTTGGCTGATTACTTTTTCTGTGTACATCGGATGATCCGATGACCACCTTTTCTAAGCATCGGTGTAATTAGATTAGCTGACGTCACTGTGTCAGAAGTGACCGTTATTCGACCGATGCTGCCCCTTCTCAATCATCGGAGGATCTGGTGAGCTTTGTCTTCAGATTTGGTCCAGAAATAATGTTTCTGTTGAACTAGACCGATGTACACTTTGCTTCTGCATCGGATGATCCGGTGAGTGTTTCTCCAGAATTGTTGAGACAAATTAATCTTTCTGTTGAACTTCACCGATGTCCACTTGTCTCTAGCATCGGATGATCCGGTGTGCACTTCATTCTGAGGTCTTCTTCTTCTGTTGAGCCCCAATCGACCGATGTGTGCATTTTCCAGACCATCGGACGATCCGGTGAGTGTAATTTGTTTGCTTCGAGTTGAACTTTTAGAAGCTTCTCTAGTGACCTCTTTGACACTTGTTGCAAATAATGTTCTGATGAATATTGATCTTCTTGTGTTGCCAATTTTGATAGAATAGAGTTGTTGTGTGAGTTCTTCATTTAGCCTTCATGAGAATTGAATAACCCCCTTAGAATAGGTTGTTTGAGGGGTCTCCATTCGTATCCAATGAGTGGTAGATGATTTGAATAGATAGTCGTTAACGCTTGATGTGATATACGTGAAACCTTGCATCCACAAACTCATTAGTAATTACGAATGGTTGTCATTAATCACCAAAACCATACCTCACGGGGGCCTAGATGCTTTCATCCATTGAACAGGTCTTACGGAGAAGATGAGGTTCAACAACCAAGTTCGGGAGGAATTGTGGTTGAGTTGATCGGGAGGTCGCGCTGCATGTTTGAATCAAGAACAATGCATATGAAGGTATCGTGGACGTCGTTGGAAGGTGTTTGCACGTGTGCCAGGAGTGCATGGATGTGGCTACATGGTTCCTAGGCATGATGAAGAGAAGTGGACGTAAAGAATTGGTCGGAAAGGTCCAAACGACTAGATTATGGACACACGCTGCGGCTGAGTCGGGTTTGACTAATATATGGAAAGATTTGAATTGGTTACGTTAGGATTTTATGGTGAGCACAAAGTTGAGTTGTTTTATGAATGTGTGATACATTCCTAAGGATTTTGGAAGTCTTAAGATTTCTTATATATGCGTATAGAAGAGTCTTGAGCAGTTATGGAAAGTTTCGATTCGTGAACTGAGTAGGATTTCAGTTCTAGTTTGAGTTGAGTTGGCCTTCGGGCTGGTTATATAAGCAAGGGAGGCTAGATCTCGTGGAAGATGACTTTGGGGCTGTTCCTCTTGTGTTTTGATCAATAAAATTCGTATTTTGAAGGAACTTTTGTGTCTTGTTCATCCGACTTGTTTCAGACAAGTTTTTCTCGTCGAGTTTCTACACAGCACTACCTTTCTTTGATGGTTTTATTATAACTTGAGTTTTACAGATCCAATTGACGTGATTATTTTTGGGTTGTCTTCAAAACTTGGTTATCTATCATCTGTGATATTTTCACGGTCATTGGATTTGTGGTTTTGGATCTACACGAGTTTCATTTCAGTGTTGCAGATCTGGTTTTTTTGGGTAGAATAGATTGACATTCGTTCAATCTTTCGAACGTAACTTGAGTTTCTCTCGACGGATTTTCGTGATTCCTGTTGTGACATCTTCGTGACTTGATTCTCAACAATACATACTGGTTTTGTAACAATTTATCATGTTTAGATTAGTCTCACACACGATTTATTTAAACAGATCGTTTTTCTGCCGAGGGGTTTTTGTTGCTTCCGCTGAAAAAGCTTTAATATACCATTCACCCCCCATCTGGTAGCTTTACATGTGATCTTCGATCCTACAACAAATTCTCTTGATTGACATGCCAAAACTCTTTTGGAATGTAGGTTGGACTTGTGGACCACATGATGGTCCTAGCCTCTCCGTCAATTTGATGAAGACTTGTTCATGTAGTGACGACTTTTCCCTCTTGAAGATACTCTCTTGTGAGCATGGTGAGGCTTGTCCTTCCTTAGGGGTGTCACTTAGACCTTCTTGATATTCGTTAATTTCAACCCATACCTTGATCATGGATCAAAGGCTCCCTTGGGCTTGATGACATATGGACTCCACAATCAAACAAGAAACGCTTCATCCACAATGTCACTTGCCCTAGGTTGCATGGGCTTGGTCGAAAGGTAGGAATCCTAACAAGTGATTGTGGGATATCTTGGATCTTGAATGCTCTTCAAGTTTCTTGTTCTTGGCCAAGAGCTTCATGTTATCTTGATTTCATGCTTGGCCATGGACAAGATACTTCAAAGTAGGCTAGTTGAACTTAAATCCCTTGAAATCCTCATAGCCTCCTTAATTCTAAGGGTGATATTGATTCCACCCTTGACCTCCTTGTAGGTGATAGCCGTTGGAGTTGTGTTTGAAAGGGAGGATCCTCATGGGTCTTTAGGGAAATGATTCCCCAAGTGGCCCATGATGACATGGATTTTCATAAATCATGTGAATATCCATCGCTTGGATCATCCAAACACTCCTCCATTGGCTTGGTCTTCAAGATACTTTTGTGGGATGTGTAGTTCCATAGCCAGCATGTCCACCTTGCTAAGTGGTGTCATGTCAAGCTTAAGGGAACTAGAGCATTCTTCAATCCACCCCTTGAGTAGAGACCATATTCTCATCCATGATGAATGAGAATAGGACTCCTTCTGCTCCAGCAAAAATGTGGTCATGGATTGGTGGGCCAACCCATGACATGAATGTTGGATGAGGAGCCAACTATTCACCCCATGGTGGAGACAAACCAAGAAGAACTCTTGGAGCCTCCCCCAAGCTTAGGGATGGATGACTTTGGTTCCTACTGGAAGCTGAAATTCTTCCGCGAAAGACAATGGTGTTGCCTAGCGGACATTTGTTGAGGTATGCCTTGAATCATCTTGCAGTTGAGTATTGGCGTCCTCGTTGGCCATCCCATGAAATGGGTTAGCCAACACTACCCTGTTTTCACCACAAAAGGAGAAAACAAACAAGGGTAATCCTGTCTAATAACTATTAGTATATATAGCTTCATCACAAGTGATAGTTATCCTTTACTTCCTTTGCCTTCCCCGGCAATGGTGCCAGAAATGCTTGTTGACCGCTACTAAGAAACATTAACAAATCATCCCCGACAACGGCGCCAAAATTGCTTGTTGACGTTTCCTACGTTACAGATCATCTCTCGAAAGAGATGAGGTCCGCAAGCACACGAAAACTATCGTGTAGCATTTCACCCAAGAGTATTCCCAAGGGTATCGTATTTATCCCAAAGGAAGACAATGGAGTAAAGTAAACACTACTATTATGATCAATCTATGGGATACTAATCAATTATCAAGACAAGGGTAAGTTGATAATATGGGTAGTGTGACACATACCTAAGCAATCTACTCTAAGGGTAAGGTTGTCCTAGCGAGGATTAGACTACAAGACAGAGATAATCCTACTATGCTCTAATTACTGATATACATAGCCTAAGGAAGTGCACATGAATATGCTAACGGTGAATATTAGGGTTTAGTGGTCCAACATATCGGGCACGGGTTTACACCTAGCAATACTAGGTGATTCCCGCCAAGAGCCTGTGGCATAGCCGAACGCGGAGGATTACAAAGTACAGATAGGGCTGTCACCACCTACTGCCTACCTCTTCAATCTGTGGGTCTACGAGACATCCAACGCTACTTAACTATCCTAGCACCATGCTAGCATATTAAGTAAATACCTAAGGGACCGTGGCACGAGCCACCCTAAGGCAATGACTAACCTAAACACTGTTGAACCAATGTTGGGACCAAGCACTAACATATTCATATTAACATTATCATATTATTACCTAATTAGCTATAGTGGTGTATTATGATGTTTATGATAACATGATAATGGAATTATGTATAGATCATAACAACATCTACACCTAGCACATACATGGACTCCACAACCAAACAAGGAACGCTTAGCCCAAGTATATATGTAAATAAAGACTAATAATGATATTATTATAAAGCACAAAGTCACAAATACAAGAGAAGATACATGAGCCATACCTTTCCCAATTTGGACTTGGGACTAGAGGCTCCTCTCTACAGCCTAACCACCACTAAGGAACTAGGAGAACTAGTGTATACAACAGAGTGATGCGCAAGTGGTGTGTGTTGAAGTGAGGGGTGAGGGGTCCTATTTATAGCTTGGAGAAGGGTCGGTTCCCGCCACCAAAAGCGCGCGAATTTGTCACCACTGACTTCTTCAAGCCGGGAGGAGCCAACACATGGAAGTTGATCGAGTTTGGAGGAAAGACCAGGCCGGGTGACTAGGGGGGTCGGCCGACCTGGTAAGTCTTCCAAATGTTCTGTGCTTTCTCTGGGTGCCTTCCATGTGCGTCCCATCCCTTGATATGGAGGCTACACTGTTGGATGGCCTCAGATACTTTATTTTGTGGGCCATTTTATAAATGTGGTGACACATGTTGGCACTTGATTGGATGGGAGGATATTTTATAGGATCTATCCCCTTGTTTCACTTCAATTCTGTATAGAATACCTGCATGCACAAATTTCTCCAAGTACAAGTGGAAATATGTTAAATAGAAAGGTGATGTGTGCAAGAAACGATATTTCCTTCACATAATTGAGTTATATTGACGGGTGAAATTGGTATATAATAGCCGTCAACAATAGTCCATGAGTATGAAGAGGAAGAGAACCCTACGGGTGATGCACCCGGATGGACTCAACCTCCATCGTATGAGACCGAAGGTCCATCTTGGCATGGGTGGCCAGGTGCTACATGGGAGACACCCCTATCCACTTTAAGCTCTAGCAGCTTGCCTCCAACATCTATGAGAAGATGTCATTCCACTTTGGCTGGAAGTCATCACGACTATAGCCAAGGAATGACGGACCTCTCTAGACGTATGGAGGAGCTTGAAGTAAGGACAGGTGACATCTACAATACTCTCCAACAGCATGTACAAGGTATCCAAGATTGGCAACAACACATGGACGCTCAATTCATCAACCTCAACTCCACGCTACAACAACAAGAAGCCAATCTCGCGTCATACTTCGGTCATCAAGGGTTCAACCCTAGAAACAGAGGTGAGTGAAGAACAAGCTTGGGGGAGGACCTCCACTTGAGGTAAATTGTATCAACCCCTCTGCATATTTATTTTCCACTTACCCATCATCCACCTTGCATCTAAAAAAATATATATAGGATAGCTTTTATTTACAAATAAAATAAAAGATTGCGGTAAGAATGACTTGGAATTCACATAGATGAAATGATGAATAGTTGCTCTGTTTTAATTTTCCTAAGTCCCTAGTTACAACTTACTACTCTCCAACATATTGCTCTCATTGGCTAGAATTGTTTTTGCCTTGATTTGGAAATTGTGGGTAGCAAAAGCTTAATCCATTCTAAGTTGTTGTGAGATATGATATAGTGATAGGGCAGCTATTCTAGTTTGATATTGAAACTTAGATTTCTAAAGAAATTCTAAAAAGATTTAAGTTATCCTCATTTGATTGGAAATAACCACCAAATCCATATGATACATTATATTGATAGACCTTATGCATACGCTATTTGTCTTCACATTGAGCTTTGTCAAACAGTATAGACCTATGTGAGATCTCTTTCATTACTTTTTGAATTCAAGACTCCACTTGCACATGCTATACTTCTACACTAGAAGTAAGAAAATTTCCATCATACCACCATTCCACAATAAAAAGAGAAACTCCATATCATTCATGCTTAATACTCTCTCCAAAATTCATTGCATAAAAAGGGAGTAGAAGACATGGCTACAAGAAAAAGAAAAAGAAAATTCATCCTTACATCATAAGCATAATAAAAAAAGTAGCCATGTTTCATCCCTTCAAAACAAGAGAGTCCATTCAAAAAGGAGTCATCTCAAAATATCCACATCCACTCCATTCCGTCACACATGCACAAGTCTTGAATCAAATTGTTTTGAAATTGATTTCTCCTGAGGCTTGCTCTTTTGACTTAGCAATATTATGTGTTTCAAATATGCCTACTATATTCCCTACCAAGCTTCACATACAAGCCTTATGTAGAGGTAGGATGAATTTAGGCACAATGCCTAGGTGAGGACATATTTCCACTACACACAAAGGAGAGACTTGAGAGAATCAAATTGAGATACTTAAATCTAAATTGAAATCTCCGGAATTTGAGTGGAACTTGACTTCTAGGGTATGTGTGCTCTCTTTCAACCACCCATGAATAGGAGATGGCATAAGCCCCATAATAACTTAAGATGGGTGAAGTACCATGCCAATTTTTGCAATACTAGGTGGAGTATTTTGTTGTGCACATGGTACTTCTGAAAAATAGAACATAGTAGCAACTCATGATCATCAACCTAAAGTCTTGACTTTGCTCAGGACGAGTAAAGGATAAGCTTGGGGGAGTTTGTTGACGGGTGTTATGCACCAATTTCACTCATCAATATAACTCAATTACATGAAGGAATTGTCATTTATTGCACACATCACATTTATATTTAACCTATTTCCACTTGTCCTTGGAGAAAGTAGTGCATGCAGGGATTCTATGCAGAAATGAAGTGAAACAAGGGAATAGATCCTATAAAATATAATTCTAGCCAATCAGGCAACACCACGTGGCACCACATAGATCAAATGGCCCACAAACAAAAGTATTCGAGGCCATCCAACCGTGTAGCACCAATATTAGTCAATAGGACCCACCTGTCAGACACCTGGAGGAAGCACACCTCGAAAGAGACCAAGACCAGGCCGGCCGACTAGGTCCTAGCACCTTTCTTGGTCAAACTCCACGTGTAGGCTTCTCCCGGCTTGAAGAGGTCATGGGTGATAGATTCGCGTGCATTTGGTGGCGGGAACCGACCCTTCTCGAAGCTATAAATAGGACCCCTCACCCCTCACTTCAACACACACCACTTGAGTATTCATCCATTGTATCCACTACTCTCCATAGGTTTAGAGGAGTATAGGCTGTAGAGAGGAGAGTCTCTAGTCCATAGTCCAAGTAGGAGAGGAGTAGAAGGAGTATCTTCCCAGTTGGGAAGGGTATGCCTTCCATATTCCTATTTGTATTTGTGACATTATTCATAATAAATATGATATCTTTAGTCTTCTATTGTTCATATACTTGGATGAAGTATTTCTTGTTTGATTGTGGATTCCATATATGTGGTAGGAGTAGCATTTATGATTGTGCTATACCATGCTCATTACATTATCATCAACACTATAAACCTCCACTATAGTCAAATTAGCTATAATATGACTATGTTAATGTGAATCACTTATGCTATGAATTAATGTTGGTTCAATGATGATTTAGTTCATTGCCTTAGGATGACTTGTGCCTAGGCTTTTAAGGTAATTACTTAATATGCTAGCATGATGCTAGGATAGAGAGTACCGTTTAATGTCTCGTAGACCCACGGATTGAAGAGGTAGGCAGTAGGTGGTGACAGCTCTATCTGTCCTTTGTAATCCACCATGTTTGGCTATGCCACAGGCTCTTGGTGGGAGTGGCCTAGTGTTTCTAGGGGTAAACCCGTGCCCGACGTGTTAATCCACTTAGCATGAGAATTCATAATTAATATAATCATTAGTAACTAACTTAGGTTATGTATATGTACATTAGGAGCATAGTAGGAGTCTCAACCTAACTCTTAACCTAGTTCCTCTATTACCTCATTTATCCCCTTATGATAGAATGCTCTTATGTGTGTCACACTACCTCAACTTATCATTTAACCCATCCTTGCTAGAACCCTACCTAGACCAACCTAAGCTTTTCCACTTGATGATTGTTTTACATCCATCTAGCCTTCCTTTGAGAAAATATAAATGACACCCTTTGGGAATACTCTTTAAAGGGGAAATGCTACATCAACAGTTTCTGTGCACTTGCGAACGTTCATTTAAGAATCAAAACCTACCAACAAGCATTTCTGGCACCATTGCTAGGGATGAATTGTTAGTAGTGCATATGAAATATCAACAGTGGCTTGAGTCTTGCACATCTGACTGTTACTTGTATTCGCTTCAAAATTCATACATGCTTGCGAAAAACTCCTCCTCCTCAATTTTATACAAATTATTTTTAAATTATTGAATCTTTGTGAATTATGGTTATAGTTTGATTGTTGATTGCTTATTGACCATGTTTACAAAGATCTTCTATGAAAATATAGTCCAAAAGGATCAAATCTCTGTTGAAAACTCAATATATATGAGTTTTCAACCTTTAAACCGGACTAGTCTGCCCCTCTGGCTGGACTAGTCCGGCCCTTCAGAGAAGTCTAGATCCAGTCCGTATGCCATACAAGTTCGGGTAACCAACCGGACTAGTCTAACCTCTGGGGACTTAAACTCCCCAGGAACCCTCGAACAGTCACTCCCATTCAAAACACTCTCTCTCCTCAAACACACGAAAACCGCCCCCAAATCGGCGATTTTCACTTCCAACCACTAAATCTCGATTTCAATATGTGGATTGAAGCCCCAAGGTGCGTGGGAACTCCTCTGCAAGCAACCTAGGACGATTCTTCGTCCACATTTCTATGATTCGAAGATTTGAGGAAGTATTCTTGACCTAGCCCTAAATCCTTAAAAAACCAATTCTTCTAGGTCTTTTAATAAAAACTTCTTCACAAAAGTTGTTCTCTATGTCATTGTGATCCTATACCTTGAATATTGTGCATAGATCCATAGATTTTGCAAAAACCCTCAAGATTAAGATTCTTGCTGTGTAAATCGAACTAGTCTGGTTGTAGGGTGGACAAGTCCGGCTTGTACGGACTAGTCCGGCTCTTGGGCGGACAAGTCTGGGCTACACAGTGAAAACCCTAACTTTGATTGTTTTTGTGGATTCTAATGCAATATTCTACTTCCTTGGACTCATACACTCTCCTTGTGCACCACTTCTCAGGGACAATGTCGGAATCCGACTACACGCCCCTATACGATCCCAAGGCCGAGGCAGGGAGGCAAGCACTTTATCGTCGAAATTGTGAGGAGCGAGAGCTTTCTATAGCTCTCCTCGAATCACAGTCGTAGGCAAGAAATGCGATGAAAAAGTAAAGGGAGGTGCATAACTCAGCTGCTGCAGAAGTAGCCCCAAGGAAGAAGAGACTTGTCATTATGGGAGAGAAGATAGACTCAAGAGGCTCGGGGATCCAAGGATAAGGGAAAACCGCCAGTGGATGATGCGCCTAAGAAAAGAGGTCTGGTAGCTAAGAAAACGGCAAGCAAAGCCAAGAAGGGACCCTCCCAACCTATTGGTCCTTTGAGAATGTCCTCCCCTACCAGGAATCCTAATCGCCAAGCTGCTTTTGATGCTAACATCTTCAAAGGCAACGGGGTTGAAAAGGCGAGGAAGTTAAGGAAGGTCAACGTGTATCAACGGGAAAGGAGCATAGCCGACCCTTGGTTTTGGTGTGACTTTCATTGTGACTATTATCGGACCGTCTACATGACAAAGCAAACACTGGTGATGGATGCCCAATGGATCGATTGGGACTACATGGCACAAAAGAGTCATGCCGCATTCAATGTCGTGATTGAAGCTATTGAGCGCCATGGTTTGAAGAAGCTTATGGCTTTCCAATATTACTGGAATGTGGAAGTAATTGCCCAATTCTACTCTACTGTCTACTTCCACACTGATGGGGATCGATGAATCACTTGGATGACCCATGGAGAGCAATATTCTACTATCTATTGGGAGTTCACTCAGTTTCTTGACTTGGAAGATCAACTTGAGAATGAGATCATCATTTCCAACCTCAAGCTAGTTGCTCGAGATGTATTGGACTACATGTATCCAAGTCATCCAGTCTATGAGGCCGGGCACATTCACAACATCAAACCCTTCTATAGTGCAACCATGTGCTCCAGAAGATGATTGCCCCCAAATATGGAGATATGGGCATCATTCAAGGAAATTTGAGAGACTTAATGGTGCTCATTAATGGAGATGTCCGATTCAATGTAGTGGACTATATCTTCGATGACATCTTCAACATCTCTCACACACCCAATCGATCTTGTGGCTATGATCCCTACATTATGTTCATGATCGAGAACGTGTCAAGGCTCACTTTTAAGAAGGACGTCATTCATAGAAGACTTTGTCCTCAAACCTCCTCTGGAGTTAGCTACACCTTGAAGGAAGAACGTGGATCCTCCTACCTCATACTCTCACTTCGTTCCTTCACTACCTCCACCTCCTCCTTCATCACAATCCAGCAGTGGCTTCTTCAAGTGTTTCAAGGTCATTTTCACCTCTTGCCGGAAGGAAAAAGTTCGACAACATCGCATGGAGCGTCACCAATAGAAGTATCTCAAGGCGATGTGCGACAAGCTCGAAGTCTCCATGTCTCCCGCCGCGGAGAGTGATGGAGAGATGACTCCATTAGCGGATTTCACCGCCAAACAACTTGCTCAATTTGGTGAGGTTAGCACCACCACAACGGCTCCATCCGAGGAAGAAAATGATTCCAATGATTCGGAGGCCACGGAGAGCGATAGTGAGCGGCACCAAGGTGGAGATGATGACGACGATGATGACGATGATGAAGAGTAGATCTTAGGGCTCTCCATCCTTCTTTTCCTTTTTGGTGTCTTGATGCCAAAGGGGGGGGGGGAGATTGGAAGGGGGTACTTAGAGTCTTAATAGTCATAGTCTCTTTTGATACTCTATGGACTTATGTTTTAAAACTCTCATTTAAATTGATGTAAAACTCAATCTGTGTACTATGATTAATTGTGATGTTATGCTTGACTTGACATGTTTATCTCTCATACTTATTGTCTTATCACAATTTATGAGCACATCACTTAGGCACCCCACCATAACATGTATATGTATGATAACTCTCTCAATTTTCTTACTCATGATGCATTCATTGAGGTGAAGTTACTTATACAAATACATGTTATGAAAACAAATTATTATCCTTTTTGTTGAAGCTTAATGTGTTGTCATCAATCACCAAAAAGGAGGAGACTGAAAGTGCATCTAGGCATCGCCATGGGTTTTGGATGATTGATGATGACAATTAAGAGACTAATGAGTTGAAATGATCTTAAGCACAGGTGTGATGATTGAAATGAGACAAATCCCTCAAAAGGGAAAAGGTTGAAACAGGAGTCGAAGACTCAAGCATAGAAATTAGGATTTCTATTGTCTTGAGTTTAGACCAGTTGTATCATGTGTGAGGGTGGTTGTATCACGTGCATTGAGATCATACAAGAGGGATCAAAGTGGTGGTTAAGAGAAAAACCCAAGTGAGAATACAAAATGAGATAAAACACTTAGCGGTCGGACTAGTCCGGTTAGTCAGATTATTCCATTTGGGTCAGACTAAATGTCTCTGGATGAGTTCATACTTGTCCGTATGGGTACAGACTAGTCTGTTCTTCCCTTGGTGAGTGGATTTAGAGCTAAGTACTGGGAGGCCGGACTTGTCCGCCACAGGGTCGGACTAGTCTGGACCCCGAGAGTTGTCCATTTTGGGACAGAACAAAGCATTATGGATGAGTTCGGACTTGTCTGTTGTGGCACGGACTAGTCTGTTTGAGACTTAGTGGGAAAACCTAGCCAAACCCTAGGAGGCCGGACTGGTCCGCCCTTGAAGCCGGACTAGTCCAGGCCTTCCCAGTTTAGTCTGTTTTCAGCCGGACTAAACCTTTCTGATGTACTTTGGACTAGTCCGTTGTTGGTCGGACTAGTTCGGGTTGCCATGACTGTTTGAAATTCAAATGTTTGGAGCACAAGTCATCTGTTTTGTTGATCGATGATGTGAAATTGTCAGTGGTCCAAAGAGGTCGACTAGTATGTGGCACAGGGCCGGACTAGTCCTGGTTTGGGTTGTTTACAACGATTAGTTGTCGGGACCTCTATAAAAGGGGGACCCCCGGCCCCTATTTGATAACTCTGGAACCCTAGCTCCAACACAACATTCCGTGAGCCTTTCGAAGCCTTCTACTCGTCCTACTAGCCCTCTAAGACCAAATATTGAAGAGATTAGGGTTTGGGAAGGAGAGTGAAGGAATACCATCGTGCTTTGGCTCTCGGTTTGATCTCTTGAACTTGTGTTGTGTTTTGTGTCTTGTGTGAGTTGAGCTTCAAGTGCTCCTTGTTGTATTGATTCGTGGGAGCCTCAACTTGTGAGCAGCCCCAAGAAACATGGTGATTACCCATTGATATAGTGGAAACCAAGCCGGCCATTGTGGTGGCTTGGTGAGAGAATGGTCAAGTGAGACCCGGTCCTTGTGTGGACTTCTCAACGTGGATATAGGCTTCTTCATTGAGCTGAACCATGGGATAAATCGTGTTTTGCTTGTCTCTTTACTTTTCGTAATTACTAGAACTGCAATTAGGGTTCATACTGTTCTTCATATTGATCATTATTGAAATCTTGCAACCTAACTGCTTTCACTTGTTAATCTAAGTTGTACTAGGTTGCTAAACATTGCATATACCTTTGGTGAAACTAAATTCTGCAAATAACTTGTAGAAATAGAGTTTTAGGTTTTCACTCTGTGCTGAGCAGACTAGTTCGGCCTTGTCTAGACAAGTCTGGTCTCAAGAATTTAATCTTATTTGATTAAACCATTTCAGGTCATATTGCCTATTCACGCCCCCCCCCCCCCCCCCCCCCCCCCGTCTAGGCTACTTTCACTCACACATTGCAATCAAGGATGAACTTGCTAACTTGACAAAAGTTAACAAATTCCTTGAAGTGCAAGTTGAGTCACTCAAGCAAAGTGACTCCTCCTCCTCCAAGAGCTCACCTTCCAAAGGTGTAAATTCGACAACAACTGTAACATGCACATGCTCTAGTAAGAAAAATATTGTTAAAGATGATTCTTCTATTTCACACGCTAAACATCCATACTAAAGTGGCATCTTTGACAAGGAAAATATTAAATATGCACGTAGTGCATATATGGTCAATAGACCTTGTAACGTCAAAGATGGTCTTGGGTTTACTAAAAATAAAAACATGTCCACTAATGTTCAGGTTAAGAAGCAAATTACTATTATTAAGGAAACATCACATGAATCTGAATTGCAAATATTGTTCCGTACATTTGATGCTTCCTATGTACTCATGAAAGATAAATTTGGACATGTATTTTCTAAATATGCAGGGCCAAACCACAAGAACCCAAAAACTTGTGTGTGGGTGCTCAAGACTCTTGTGACTAACCTGCGAGGACCAAAGCAAGCTTGGGTACCTAAAACCAAGAAATAACTCTGTTTTGCAAGCCTACTCCTCTAGTGGATCGAAATGGATGCTGCACAGTGGATGCACTAATCACATGACCAGAGAGAGGAGTATGTCCGTGGAGTATGAGCACAACACAGATCCAAGTGAAGGAATATACTTTGGAGACAACGGCCAAGGAAAGGTCCTTGGTAGCGGTAAAACTGAAATTTCTTCTCAACATACTCTTTCAAATGTTTTACATGTCGATTCTCTAGATTATAATCTTTTGTTCATATCTTAGCTATGCGACAAAGGTTATAATTATCTATTTACTAATAAGGGTGTGACTGTTTTTAGAAGAAGCGATGACTCGATTGCATTCAAGGGAATGTTGAAGGGGAAGCTTTATTTTGTTGACTTCAACAAAGATAAAGTTGAACTCAACACTTGCTTGGTTGCAAAAACTAACATGGGATGGTTGTGGCATAGGCGGCTAGCCCATGTTGGGATGATAAATATGCAGGAACTTCTAAAAAGTGGTCACATCTGAGGTTTAAAATATGTTGTTTTTTGAGAAAGACAGGCCGTGCAGCGCATGCTAGGAGGGAAAACAAGTTGGAGCACCACACCCCACCAAGAACGTGATGACTACCTCAAGACCGCTGGAACTTCTTCACATGGACCTCTTTGGTCTAATTGTTTATATAAGCATCGGTGGTAACAAATACGGATTAGTTATTGTTGATTACTTTCTAGATTTATTTGGGTATTTTTCTTGTATGATAAATCAGAAACTCAGGGAATCCTCAAGAAATTTCAAAAAAGGGCACAAAATGAATTCTTCTCAACCGTAAAGAATATTACAAGTGACAATGGAACGGAGTTCAAGAATACTCAAGTTGAGGAGTACTTTGATGAAGAAGGAATAAAGCATGAATTTTGGCACCCTATTCCACTCAACAAAATGGGGTGGCTGAAAGGAAAAGCAGGACGATAATCGAAATGGCGAGGACAATGTCTGATGAATACAAGATGTCGGACCAGTTTTGGGCTAAAGCGGTAAAAACCGCTTGTCATGCCACAAACCAGTTGTATCTTCATCGACTTTTGAAGAAAACGGCATATGAGCTCCTCGACGATAACAGACCAATGTTTCATATTTTGGAGTTTTTTGGAAGTAAAGGTTTAATTCTAAATAAGAAATCGAGGAGTTCGAAGTTTGCTTCGAAATCTGATGAAGGGTTCTTGCTTGGTTATGATTTAAACGCTTACGCTTATCATGTCTTCAACAAAGTCTCTGGCATTGTTGAAATAATACGTGATGTAGTGTTCGATGAAACTAACTGCTCCCAAGTGGAGCAAGTTGATAAGTGTGTGCTAGATCAAGAAGAAGCTTCATGCCAAGCATTGAGGAGGATGGCACTTGGTGATATTTGACCTCAAGAGCAACCACACGACTCAAGTGCTCAAGATGAACCTCAACGGGAAAGCAATGATCAAGGGGGATCTCATGCACAAGATCAAGATCAAGAAGATAAAGAAGATCAATATAATCAGGGAAGCAATGATCTAGGGGGAGACATTGACAATGAAGAAAATTAAGTGCAAGCAACTTCACAAGTCCCTCACCCAAGAGTACATCAGAGTATATAAAGAGATCATCCCGTCAATCACATCATTAGAGACATTGCTAAGGGAGTAACTACTAGATCTTGCATAGCTAATTTCTGTGAATACTACTCTTTTGTCTCTTTTCTGGAACCATACAGGGTAGAGGAAGCACTAAAGGATCCAGATTGGGTGATTGCAATGCAAGAGGAGCTAAACAACTTCAAGAGAAATGAAGTATGGGAGTTTGTAGAAAGACTGATGAGGACATCACAACAGCGGAGACACACATTGAACCGCAGGGACCAATCACAAGAGCACGAGCACGGTTAATAAATCAGCAGGTGAATTCGTTCCTAACTTCTTTTGCATGTGAGTTTGAGAATAGATTGCTATGTTATGATTTAATTGTTATTAGCAATAATGGAGAAGATCAACAAGTGAAGGAAAGAGGCCTTGGGAGCGTGGAGAACCAGCTGGGACATCAACAAGTTGATGGAAACAGTTTACAACTCGGACTCGAGTTCAACTCGGAGTCCAGAAGCGGTCCACCTTAAAACAGACGCCCAGGAAGCATACAGACTCCGTTTTTGACGTTCTACATATGCACGGAAAGAGGAGAAGATAAACTTTCCAATGGTTCTGGTTCTGGTTCCGCCTCAAAAATCCTCCGGAGTCATTGGGAATCGTCGAAACAAGTCGAGTCCAGATTTCTGTCCGGTGTTGCGCCACCGAATCGGTCCTTTGGGTCTTGTATCCCAAGAGTCCATTAGGGACATGTTTATTCGTGTTTTGGCCGAACCCTAGCCTTTAAGTACTGCAGCCGCTGGTCACATTCGGTGGGTTTTGCTTAGATCAATAATATCGTTGTTCTACGGTTTCTGAGACCCCAACTTTGAGATTTCAGATTGTGTCTTCGACGTTCTTGCTCGTGTTCTCGGTTGCACTTGCAGGGATTAGCCTTCTTGGTGAGGTCAAGCGTGTGTAGCATGGTTGATAACCAACGGAGCCGTGGTGTAGTGATTGCAGGGGTACTCGAACCGCTCGAGTGTCGCGGATCATCAACGTCGAGTTATCCACCCCAATCGACTTTACCTTTTGGAAGATCGGGCCTAATCTTACTCATCAATTGGTACCAGATTTCCAGGTTGCCCGTGAGGTATCTTTGTTTCCCTTCATTAGATCGATTTTGTTTCGTACCTAGAGTCCACAGAAAAGCCACAAAAAAATTTTAGATTGTTTTTCCCGCTTCCTAGACTATAGTGTCTGCAGTTTCGTTTTTCAGTTTGCATTGTTGAGTTTGCATTCGTGAGGTCGAGTCTTGTTGCTGGTTTAGCTTTGTGTTTTGGTCCTAGTTATCATTTTTTGTCCTTGTTTTCTTGCTATTCGATACCTATTCCACAGTCCCAAAATAACAAACTGATCCACCACGTTCATCAGTTTGCCCTAGCTAGCCGCCTTGCGTGAACTCCCGCATCGCCAGCCCTAGATTAGGTGACAAACCTTTGTGCCACTCATCCTTGAATCATCACACACAACTCCATTAGTTGCTGTGCAAATTCCCGATCATTTTCATATCCGATTGCGAGTTCTGTTCTCAAACCGAGTTGGAATCAACATCCAAAAAAATATAACTCGGACAGTCTACCTTAAAATGGCCATAACTTTCGCATACGAACTCGAAATCAGGCGATTTTTTTTCAAATTCATCTACGCGAAATTTTGCATCTGATTTTCGGCCGCGTAGCCGCGTTCGGCGAAATTAGATTACCCAAATTCCCCTCGGATGATAGGTCATCCGGTCTCCGATGTTTCAGCATGAATTTTAAAGAATCTTCTTGATTTTCTATAGGCCGCATATTACGTCCAATTGAGCTGCAAATTTGTGTGCTTCATATCTTCGTGCTCCTGGTAAAGAAAAAATATCAAGAAAATATTAAAAAAGAAAAAAATAGTGAAGAGCACGCATATTAAAGCAATTGGCTTATACCACTTGTGTTGTGATTGTTGGTATATCATTATGTCTTCCTTTTGCCTTGCTACTTCCTTGTGTTGTGCTAGGCCCTAGAGCACTTGGTTGACTAGCAACAATTTTCTACATTGAATACTTATTCAGCTTTGTTTACTGTTAACGATTTTCTGCTTATTAGCCACCATATTGTGCCATCCAAACTCCACCTTTCTCTTGAGCATAACAGGTGCCTTTGCAATCACCCCATGCTTCATTGGTGCATCTCACCGTCCACACCACCTGCTGTGTTGGTAAGAACACTTGTAAGAGCGTGGTAAGACGCTTGAGCGAGAGAGATTGTTTTCTTCCACCTTTCACATTGTCACTGTAGTTGATAGGGATAACAAATTTTTGTTGTATTTTGTTTCCTACTAACAATGGCAGGAGAAGACAATGATGATGAATGTGTTCGACATGTTGAGTTACGTGATATGATGAAGACCATGACAGATATGTTCGCCAAATACAACGCAGCAACAGGGGAGTCATTGGCGAACTTGACTCGCCAACGTGATGACCTTGCTCTTCGGATGAATACTTTTGAGGCTCGGTTGCCTCTCGCTGGAAGACATGAAGACAATGCTTATGATGATATGGAAGATCACAATAATCAGCCAAGACTACCACTTTATCGTCGATGTATGGGAGGTAATAATCATCATAACAATTATAATCGTTCTCCTGATGATCCTTTGGCTAAAGTGAAATTTACTATACCCCCTTTTTCTGGTGCTTATGATGCTAAGGCTTATCTTGATTGGGAGATGACAGTAGAGCAAAAATTTAATGCCCATCTTGTTCCTGAACAACATAGAGTTCGTCAAGCCACTAGTGAGTTTAAGGACTTTGCTATCATATGGTGGAATGAACTTGTTAAAACTAGAATTGATCCTCCAACATGGGATAGATTAAAGGAAGCTATGCGTGTTTGATTTGTTCCTCCATCTTTTTAGCGGGACCTTCGCAAAAAATTGCAGCGCTTAGACCAAGGTAACATGTTCGTAGAGGAGTATTATCAAGAGTTACAAAAGGGTATGCTGCGTTGTGGGGTAGTAGAGGACATGGATGATAAAATAGCTCGTTTTTATGGGGGGTTGAGGCGTGAAATTCAGGACATTGTTGATTACAAGGAATATGATATTGCTAAAAGATTGTTTCAGCTTGCTATGTTGGCAGAAAAAGAATTGCAGGGCCAACAACATCAACAACGCACGAGGAGCAACTTCACGCCGCGTTCGACGTCTACACCATCCAAAACAACACCATCTTCGACCCCCCGTGCAGCGACTACACCATCCAATGGCGGCCAACGAACTATACCTACTGCTCCACCTTCTCGTGTGCCGGAAGGCAGGAAGGCGACATCATTCAAGCCTTCATCGTCCACTCCTTCTACGGTTCATACTTCCCACATTAAGTGTCACCACTGCCAGGGACTTGGTCATATGATGAGAGATTGCCTGAGCAAACGAGCATACATAGAATGCGACGATTGCGAGTATGATAGTACTTCAGATGTTGAAGATGAATATTCTCTTGCTACTGACTTTACAGATCCAAATGACGAACACACCGAAGAAGAGGTACTTGGTACAGCGGCGACGGAGAACTATAGGAGCATCATTGTGCAGCATGCCTTGAGCTCCAAAGTGGAGACCGACGACAAGCTACAACGACACAACCTCTTCCACATGTTTCTCGTCGTCAAGGACTGCCGTGTACACACTACAATTGATGGAGGTAGCTGCAATAACTTGGTGAACACGGACGTCATCAAGAAACTTGGTTTGACAACAAGAGCACACCCTCATCCGTACCACATTCAATGGTTCGACAACAGCGATAAGGTTCGGGTAACACAAACAGCGAGAATACATTTTTCAATTGGTTCTTACCATGATTTTGTTGATTTTGATGTTGTTCCTATGGATGTTTGTTCTCTTTTATTGGGTCGTCCTTGGGAATTTGATACAGATGCTATTCATCATGGTAGAACCAATAAATATACTCTCATGCATAAGAGAAAGAAAATCACTTTGCTCCCCATGACTCCTACTGAAATTGTGCATTATGAGAAGAGTAAAATTTGTGATGGCAAAGTAACAAAATTAGAATCTGAAAAACAGCAAGTCATTAAGTTAAAATCATCATCGTTGCTCGCAACTAAATCTGACCTTGCTGATTTATTCCATGCTAAGAGGATGTGATATGCTTTAGTTTGCAAAGAAGCCATGTTTTCACTTCATGGATTGTCTATTGCATTGCCCCTGTTGTTGCTAACCTTTTGCAGGAATTTGAGGATGTGTTCCCTCCGAGATACCCCCTGGTTTACCACTGATGAGAGGCATTGAACACAAGATTGATTTGATTCCAGGAGCAAGTTTGCCAAATCGTGCAGCATACAGGGCGAATCCACAGGAAACTAAGTAAATTCAGTGACAAGTCCAAGATCTTTTGAATCGCGGGTACATTCTTGAAAGCCTTAGCCCTTGTTCCATTCCTGTTCTTTTGGTTCCTAAGAAAGATGGTAGTTGGCGCATGTGTGTTGATTGTCGAGCAATTTATAACATCACCATTCGATATTGTTATCCTACCTCGCTTAGATGACATTCTTGATGAATTGAGTGGTGCTATCATCTTCACAAAAATTCACTTGCGTAGTGGTTACCACCAAATTAGAATGACACTAGGAGATGAATGGAAAACAGCATTTAAAACCATGTTTGGACTTTATGAGTGGTTAGTCATGCCTTTTGGTTTAACTAATGCACCCAGCACCTTTATGCGCTTAATGAACGAGGTTTTACGTGCTTTAATTGGATAATTTGTGGTGGTTTACTTTGATGATATCCTCATTTACAGCAAGTCATATGATGAACATCTTGATCATTTACGTGTTGTTTTTACTGTTTTGAGAGATGCACATTTGTTTGGTAACCTCGAAAGTGCGTCTTTTGTACCAATCGAGTCTCGTTTGTTGGCTACGTCGTTTCCTCGCAGGGAATTGAGATGGATGAGACAAAAATTGAAGCAATCACCAGCTGGCCAGCCCCAACAACCGTCACGCAGGTTCGTAGTTTTCTTGGTCTTGCAGGTTTTTATCGGCATTTTGTGCGGGATATCAGCACCATTGCAGCACCTCTACATGAGCTAATGAAGAAGGGAGTGCCATTTTGATGGGGCGAACAGCAGCAACAAACTTTTGATGCTCTCAAATCGAAGCTTACATAAGCACCCTTGCTACAACTTCCTGATTTTGACAAGACCTTTGAGCTAGAATGCGATGCAAGCGGCATTGGTATTGGAGGCGTTCTCATACAAGGAGGTAAACCCGTTGCTTTCTTTAGTGAAAAACTTCATGGTCCTTCTCTAAATTATTCCACTTATGATAAGGAATTGTATGCCTTAGTGCGAGTATTACAAACTTGGCAACATTATCTTTGGTCTAAGGAGTTTGTCATACATTCTGATCATGAATCATTGAAGTATCTTAAGTGTCAAACCAATCTGAATAAACGACATGCTAAATGGATTGAGTTCATAGAGTCGTTTCCATACATCATTAAGCATAAAAAAGGGAAGGAAAATATCATTGCCGATGCATTATCTAGGCGTTATACCATGTTGTCCCAACTTGATCATCTTTGTTTTGGAAACAATAAAAGCATTATATCCTACTGATTTGGACTTCAAAGATGCTTTTGGAAATTGTAGATAAGGAAGAACTTGGAATAAATATGTGTTGCGAGAGGGTCTCCTCTATCGTGCTAACAAGCTATGCGTTCAAGCTAGCTCCGTTCGTCTATTACTTTTGCAGGAAGCACATGGAGGAGGTTTGATGGGACATTTTGGAGTGAAGAAAACTGAAGACATGCTGTCCACACACTTCTTATGGCCAAATATGAGGCGTGATGTCGAGCGCTATGTGTCATGATGCACTACTTGCAACAAAGCTAAGTCTCGCCTTAACCCACATGGTCTTTATATGCCTATTCCTGTTCCTAGTGTACCTTGGGAGGATATTTCTATGGACTTTGTTTTGGGATTGCCTAGGAATAAGAGGGGGAGGGATAGTTTTTTTGTAGTTGTTGATCATTTTTCCAAAATGGCACACTTTATACCTTGTCATAAGAATGGTAATACCTCACACATTGCTGATTTATTTATGACGGAAATTGTTCGTTTACATGGTGTGCCGAATACCATTGTTTCTGATTGTGATGCAAAAATTTTAAGTCATTTTTGGAGAACTTTGTATTATAAATTGGGAACCAAGTTGCTGTTTTCAACTACATATCACCAACAAACGGATGGACAAACCGAGGTAGTTAATCGTACTTTATCCACTATGTTGCGGGCTGTCTTGAAAACAAATTTGAAGTTGTGGGAGGAGTGTTTACCACATAAAAAATTTGCTTACAACAGATCCGTTCACTCCACGACAAAGGTAAGTCCATTCCAGGTAGTGTATGATTTCAATCCCCGTGCTCCTATTGATTTACTACCTTTGCCTCCTTTTGAAACTATAAATTTGGATGCTACACAACGATCTGAATTCATTCTTAAGATGCATGAAACTACAAAGAAAAATATTGAAAAGATGAATGAGAAGTATAGGATTGCAGGTAGTAAAGGTAGAAATGAAGTAAAACTTGAATCGGGTGATTTGGTGTGGTTACACTTGAGAAAAGAGCGATTCCCTGACTTGAGAAAATCTAAACTTATGCCACGAGCTGCTGGTCCTTTTAAGATTGTTGAAAATATTAATGATAATGCATATAAGCTTGAATTGCCTCCCGATTTTGGGGTTAGTCCTACATTTAACATTTCAGACTTGCGACCGTACTTGGGAGAAGAAGATGAACTTGAGTCGAGGACGACTCCAATTCAAGAGGGGGAGGATGATGAGGACATCACAACAGCAGAGACGCACATTGAACCGCAAGGACCAATCACAAGAGCACGAGCACGGTTAATAAATCAGCAGGTGAATTCGTTCCTAACTTCTTTTGCATGTGAGTTTGAGAATAGATTGCTATGTGATGATTTAATTGTTATTAGGAATAATGGAGAAGATCAACAAGTGAAGGAAAGAGGCCTTGGGAGCGTGGAGAACCAGCTGGGACGTCCACAAGTTGATGGAAACAGTTTACAACTCAGACTCGAGTTCAACTCGGAGTCCAGGAGCAGTCCATCTTAAAACGGATGCCCGGGAAGCATACGGACTCCGTTTTAGACGTTCTACATATGCACGGAAAGAGGAGAAGATAAAATTTCCAATGATTCTTGTCCTACCTCAAACATCCTCTAGAATCATTGGGAATCAGCAAAACAATTCGAGTCCAGATTTCTGTCCGGTGCTGCACCACCGAATCGGGCCTTTGGGCCTTGTATCCCGTAAGAGTCCATTAGGGACACGTCTAATCGTGTTTTGGCCGAACACTAGCCTTTAAATACTGCAAGCGCCGGTCATATTCAGTGGGTTTTGCTTATATCAATAATATCGCCGTTCTACGATTTGTGAGACCCCAACTTTGAGATTTCAGATTGTGTCTTCGACGTTCTTGCTCGTGTTCTCGGTTGCACTTGCAGGAATTAGTCTTCTTGGCGAGGTCAAGCGTGTGCATCATGGTTGATAACCAACGGAGTCGTGGTGTAGTGATTGCAGGGGCACTCAAACCGCTCGAGTGCCGCAGATCATCAACGTCGAGTTCTCCACCCCAATCGACTTTACCTTTCGGAAGATCGGGCCTTATCTTACTCATCAATGACCAAAGGCTAACATCGTAGGGACCAAATGGGTCTTTCAAAACAAGCAAGATGAACATGGAGTGGTAAAAAGAAATAAGGCGCGACTTGTGGCAAAAAGTTACTCACAAGTCGAAGGTTTGGACTTTGACAAAACTTTTGCTCCCGTAGCTAGACTTGAGTCCATTTGTATTTTATTGGCATATGCCACTCACCATAATTTTAAGCTATATCAAATGGATGTCAAGAGTGATTTCCTCAATGGTCCCATTAAGGAGGAAGTATACATGGCGCGGCCATCGGGATTTGAAGATCAAGAGTACCCCAACTATGTGTATAAGTTGCGTAAGGCTCTCTATGGCCTCAAACAAGCTCCTCGAGCTTGGTATGAGTGCCTTAGAGATTTTCTAACTCAAAATGGTTTTAAAATTGTAAACTCTTATTATACTTTGTTCACAAAACATTTTTATGATCATCTATTTGTATGTCAAATTATGTTGATGATATCATTTTTTTGTTCTACTAATAAATATTTTTGTGAATAATTTAGCAAAATTATGACAGACGGATCTGAGATGTCGATGATGGGCGAATTGAAGTTCTTCTTGGGATCCCAAGTGAAGCAATTAAGAGAAGACACATTCATAAGCCAAACCAAGTACAGACAGGACATCCTCAAGAAGTTCGATATGGACAAAGCCAATCCCATCAAGACACCCATGGCAACTAATGGACATCTCGATCTCAACGAAGATGGTCCCAATGTGGATCAAAAGGTATATCGATCTATGATTGGTTCATTACTTTATTTATGTGCATCTAGGCCAGATATCATGCTTAGTGTTTGTATGTGTGCAAAGTTTCAAGTCGCACTAAAAGAGTGTCATTTAATAGCTGTAAAAAGAATTTTAAGATACCTTGTGCACGCACCTAACTTGGGCCTTTGGTATCCCAAAGGATCCAAGTTTAACTTAATAGGATATTCCGATGTCGACTATGCAGGATGCAAAGTTGATAGAAAGAGCACGTCAGGAACTTGCCAATTTTTTGGCAGGTCCTTAGTTTCATGGTCATCTAAAAGAAAAAACTCCATTGCTCTTTCCACAGCTAAAGTGGAGTATGTTGCAGCCAGTAGTTGTTGCGCACAACTACTTTGGATGCGAAAAACTCTAAGGGACTATGGTTACAATTTGAACCATATTCCACTCCTATATGATAATAAAAGTGTCATAAAAATTGCACATAATCCAGTAGAACACTCAAGAACTAAGCACATATACATTCGTCATCATTTTCTAAGAGATCATTCACCAAATGGTGATATAGTAATTTCATATGTTAGAACTGAAAAACAACTTGTAGATATATTCACAAATCCACTAGATGAAAAGAGATTTTGTGAGCTAAGAAAATGAACTAAACATACTTGACTCTCGAAACATGGCTTAAAACACGGCATACCTGCTTGAATCTTCAAAGTTTACTTACTTTGCGAAAAACTATCCCTTAACTCGATTTTATCTTGAAAACTATTTAAATTAGAGAATCTTGGTGAATAATGACCATTGTATGATTATTGATTGCTTACTAGCCATGTTCATCAAGATTATTTGTGAAATGATGTCCTTTAGATCTCTATTAGATCAAACTTCCAATATCCCTTGGTTCTTATTCTGATCACTCCAGCTGACCCGGACAAGTCTGGCGTCAGCACCGGACTAGTCCGTCGTTTGGGACTATTCCGGCCCTAGTCCGAAGTACCGGACTTGTTCGGCCCTATACCGGACTAGTCCATATTCCTAGGGTTTAAACCCAGCCTGACGCCCAGACATCTTCTTTCTCCCCTCACAATCGCATTTGGTTTCTCTCTCCTCAAAACCTAGCTCCCAAGGCAATTTTTACTTTTGTCCACCAAAACTGAAGTTTTCTCCACGAGAAATGTTCTCCTCGGTGCGAAGCTTCATCACTCCGGACTAATCTGGACCAAACTCCGTGCTTTCAATTTTTCGGTAAAAATCTCACTCAACCCTAGTTCTCACCTTTACTTCAATCTTGCTTATTTTTCTTGATTCCTATGGCATACATTACCTTTCTAAATGTATTCCTATTGTATTCCTACTCGTTTTGCATCAATTCGAGCTAGATTTGTTGAAATAGGAAGTTAGGGTTCATACGTCAGTCCGGACTAGTTCGGTATCTAGTACAGACAAGTCTGATTATACGAACAAGGCCGCACTCTGAAAACAGACAAGTCTGGTACCCTGACAAATTGAACCTCTGAATTCTTATTTCCACAAAGTCTACAATCAATTCTTATCAATCCTTGAATTCCCCTATCAGGCACAATGTCGTCAGCTTCCGAGGACAGCACATTTGATTATGAAGTAGAGCGTGACCGTGCAAGTGTACAAAGAGCTAAAGAGAGAGTCATGAAGAAGAGACATGACTACAATGCTCACTCCTCTCCTCCCGACGATGCTCTTCCTAAGAAGAGGAGAGTGGTAGTGAAGAAAGCTCTAAGCAAGGATGGTGCTGGTGCCAGCTCAACCGTACTAGAAGGAGTGCCAACAAGGGCAAAGGACTGGTTAGTGGTCCTATTGGTACGTTGAAGATGAAGGCCCCTATTAACTGCAACAAGCTACCTTCACATGATGATTTTACTAGAAAGGGAAATAAACTGGCTGACAGATACAGAAAGATTAAAATCTATGAGCAACCGAAGTAGTCAGATGATCCAAGGTTCTGGAGCAACTTTCATGCTGACTATTATGAGCATGTTTACATGAAGATGAGGAATCCAGTGATTGAAAGTTAGTGGGCCAATGTCACCTACCTCCAACCCAAGAAGTGCCAAGTCTATCAAGAGGTCCTGGAGGCATTGGAGAGACATGGTTTGAAGGATCTTCTATCCTTCCGATATAATTGGAACAATGAAGTCATCCAATTTTACTCTACTCTCTACTTCGACCGTGATGATGGGGATAAGATGACTTGGATGACATATAGATACATGTATAGTGTCACCTATGAAGAGTTTGCAAGGATACTCCATCTTGATAATTCCTTGGACAATGACATCACAAATTACAATCTAAAGCCTTTGGAGAAGCAAGAGTTGGAATTCCTCTATGACACAAGAATGCCTTACAAGCCTCCAACTACCAAGTATTTGAAGCCATTCTTTACAGTCCTGAATAGATTCTGAGGAAGACCATAGCTCCCAAGGAAGGAGATGCAGGAACCATCCAAGGGACTCTAAGGACCTTGAGGAAAGTGATCAAACAGAGAAGAACTTTCAATGTATTTGAGTACATACACAATGATTGTGAACATCTCGATCACTCCCAATAGGTCATGTGGCTATGCACCTTACATCATGTTCATGATTGAGAAGGTCACCGGCCTTGAGTTTGTTAAGGATCTTGAGCACACAGGTCTCAAGCCCCAGAAGCCAACTATATACACTATTCCTTCTGCTTCTACCTCACCTGTAGTGGAGCAGAGATCTAAGCAAGCTCACGAAGGCACAAGGACTCCAGCTGCTACTCCTGCTCCTCCACCCTCCAGAGAGTCCTCCAATGGTGTGCTAAAAATGCTTTCCTCCATCTTTGCATCCTGTCGCGAAGTGGAAATTAAGCAGCACAAGGAGAGTTTGGCCAGGAAGAGACATCAAAGACACATGAAGGCCAACATCAAAGCTATTTGTAAGAAGCTAGAAATTGAGCCAGTGGGATCACCTTAGATTTCAGAGGATTCACAAGAAGATATCACTGAGATGGCTCCCCTCACTAAGCAAGAGTTGAGCTCATTTGGACTAGCAGGTGTCACCACTCCTCCTCCTCAACATGGACTTGAAGAGGAAGATGAAGAGAGGACCGAGAGTGAGGAAGGTGGTGGCGAAGTGTGATTCCACTCAATTTTTCCTTTTTTGGTGCCTTGATGCCAAAGGGGGAGAGATTCAGACTAGTAGCTTATTTTGTAGCCTTAAGGACTAGTGATCGAGGACATGTATCTTAATTTGAAATTATTGTAATCTCCTTTGGATGTGCCTATGTTATTTAATCTGAATGTGTGATACTTATTCAATATTGATGTGATAGTTGCTTTTATAATTGATACGTTCTTACCTTTTGGCACGTCACAATATTTGATCACACACTCTATAGGCACCCCACTGTAAAGAGTGCATATATGTGAGAAGTTATTATTGTTCATTTGTCATTCTCATATATGCACACTTTATGAAAATCAATTTTTACTCTTATTATGAAATCTCAATTGGTTGTCATCAATAACCAAAAAGGGGGAGATTGAAAGTGCATCTAGGCATTCCCTTGTGGGTTTTGGATGATTGATGACAAATGAATGAGATCCTGATGAACTTGTTGAGATGAATGCAGGTCAACTTAGATGAGATAGTTTGGTGCACTCAAAAAGTGAAAAAAATGAAGTGATGCAGAAAAATAAAAGCCCAATTGATGAATGAAGTGCATAGTAGACTTAAATGTATAGGATGTGTAGAGACAATCCCAAGAGCTCAAGTCTTTGCGTAGGGGTAAGGGCATAATCAACCTTAATAATTCACTGAGCACCAGACTAGTCCGTTCAACTTTTTGTAGTCTCACTTCAAAGTGCACCGAACAAGTCCATTCATGGATCGGACTAGTCCGAGAAACTCTCTGATGTTTCATAACACTGTGCACCGTACAAATCCGTTCATGGATCGAACTAGTCCGAGAAACTCTCTGATGTTTCATAACACTATGCACCGGACAAGTCCGTTCATGGACCGAACTAGTCCGAGAAACTTTCTGATGTTCCAATACACAGGGCACCGAACATGTTCGGACTCCTACCGGAATAGTCCGGTATATCTCACACATATTAGGGTTTTTAGTGTGCTACACATTCCACGCGGATTTTACTCTGCAAATGAGACAAGTCCGGTCCCTAGAGCAGACTAGTCTGGCCGTCGGGATTCCTAACGGTAATAATTTTGGAAACTCCATAAATAGGAGATCCATGACCCCACAAACATAACTCTCATATTCTTCTACCAAGAACTGAAACCCTAGCGCCGCAACTCATCCCAAGAGCACAAAAACACATCTCCCTGCACACCTAAGGTCCTCGAAAGTGAAATTATTTGAGTATTTAGATTCGAGATTGGGAGATCGTTGTCTACGCGTCATTGAGCTCTTGGGGTTTGATCCCTTTACACTCTTTCATTACTTGTAATCTTTTTGAGTGTATTAGATCACATTTTCTAATGTAATCTTTGTGGGAGTCCTCAACGTGTGAGGTTGCCCCACCAACTCGGTGATTACCCATGATAGTGGAATCAAGTCGGCCTTGTGTGATGACTTGACGAGGGAAAAGGGTTTGAAGAGACCCGGCTCTATGTGGGCCTCTTCAACGAGGACGTAAATCTCTTTGGTGATATTGAACCTAGGTAAAAATCTGTGTCTCGCGTGCTCATCTTTTTACTTTTGCAATTATCATTATTTAGAGCATTATGTTGATCAAACTTGTAATCTCAATTAACATTGTATTCCACGTGCAAGTTTGCAATACTAATTGTTCAATCAAGTTTGTTCAAATAGTTGTTTAAATTCCGCTGCTATAACACATACAATTTCTGCTCTAACATTTGATCAGTTTACACCACACAAGCACACCGGACTAGTCTGCAGTTACACCGGACAAGTCCGGCCCACCAGGAATTTAACGATTTGATTAAGTGTGCAGAGAAATTTTCAAAGCTTATTCACCCCCCTCTAGGCCACATTCAAGGGCGACCATTATGTTCCTGCACTCTAAACTCTCAAGCACCTGTAAGGAAAATATGAAGGCGGCAGCATATTTCTCGAAGATGAAAGAGTACATCGACGAGATGGCGGAGGTTGAGAAACAACTAGAGAGTGATGATGTTGTTTCTTACATTTTAGCTGGACTTGATATTGAGTACAATTCCCTTGTGGAGAATGTAAGTACTCGATCCGGTCCTATATCATTGTTTGACCTGTTTGCGCATCTAGTATCAATTGAAGCTCATCTCGAGAGACAAAACAATGATCAGCACCAGCAATACAATATCGATGCCAAACTTGCTTCACATGGAGGAGGATCACGTGGCAGGGGTGGCCGTGATGGTGGGTGAGGCCGTGGAGGAAGAGGTCGAGGATTCTCTCAAACAAAGCCAACCTGTCAAATCTGTGTCAAGTATGACCATGCGGCCATCAAATGCTATAAAAGATTTGATAAAGATTTCAGACCTGAAGAGAAGTCTGCGAACAGCGCCACTGCATCTTAGGGAATAGACACCAACTGGTATACTGAAACAAGTGCCACAAATCACATAACAGGAGAATTAGACAAGATGTCAGTCAAAGAGAAGTACAATGGACAGGAGAAGGTGCATATGGCAAATGGTTCAGGTATGAGAATTGATTTTGTTGGCAAAACTATTCTGCACACCCCCATTCGCAATCTTCATTTATCTTAAATTCTTCATGTACCTTCAGCCAAGAAAAATCTCCTATCCGTACATAAGCTAACCTTGGAAAATTCTTTCTTCTTAGAATACCATTCTAATTATTTTCTTATGAAGGATCAGGCTATAAAGAAAACTATTCTTTAAGGGAGATGTGAAGGGGGACTCTATCCTTGGCCATCTTTGCAGCAGTCTTCCTCCCCAAGATGTGCACTCATGACCACTAAACCTTCCTTAGAAAAGTGGCATGATAGATTAGAATATCCCTCAATGGTTATAGTTAATAAAGTTGTAAGCAAGAACAATCTCCCTTGCATAGTCAGATCCAGTAATGATCATGTGTGTCATGAGTGTCAGGCAAAAGTCATCAATTGCCTTTTCCCAAGTCAGTTAGTGTCTCATCAGTTCCTCTAAAAATAGTGTTCTCGGATGTGTGGGGGCCTGCACCAACTTCCGTCAGCTTCATTGATGATTTCAGCAAGTTCACTTGGGTATATTTTCTTAAACATAAATCAGAAGTGTTTCAAAAGTTTCAAAATTTTCAGACCCAATGTCACACCCGGTCCCAACAAGACAACCGGATGGCTTCCACATGTATGCTAGGATCGATTCTCATCATACATGTGTAGACGAAAGTGTAATATCATTTATTACAAGCCATGTTCGAGTACATAAATGTCTTACAATAATGACCCGTAGGTCTAAAAAAATAAGATTACAGAGCAAAATAGCGGTGAAAGTAAACTAGTGTGGCTCCATGCACAGGCGTTGCCCGGGGGTGGTGCCCGCCTAGAACGTCTCCTCTGGATCAACGAAGAAGTCTTCATTCTCCACCTCTTCTCCATTGTAGACTGAGGAAAGATAAGCAACAAGCAAGTTTGAGTACCAACGGTACTCAGCAAGTGGGAAAGAGATGACATGTGGGTTTATAGAAAGGAAGGCCAGATTTGGGTTAAGCACTATAGCATTACAACCTATCCTTAGCTTTCATTAGCACCTACTTCTAAGTGTATGAACCCAACCATAACCCATTTGTAATCCAAGTCCAAACCAACCAATCCACCATTCCCAATCATTGACTAATTATGAATTGGACACCAAGCCGCTCTCGTCCGTGAGCACGGCTGTCATGACAGTTTCTAAATCTCTACAGAGAATGTACCCTTTACCCACAAGACGTGATTTCATCCCCTGTTGCCAGGTGGACTAAGGAAACATCCCTGATGCCCGTGGTCGCGAACCACATTGCACACTTCCTTTGGTGTGAGGCCAGGAGATCACTACGAGGTCTTTACAAAGGATTCTCCCGACGCGTACTAGCCCTCTGAGGTTTCACCCCTGTACAAAAGTGTGAGCCGTTACACCACAACTCAACACCCCAGTTGCCCCCTCTTGAGCCATGCGGATCCCAAGGCAGTACACCCTGAACCAATTCTCCGCACTATCCAATCACTAATACTACGCCGGGAGAGGCCTAATTAATTGACCAAGCTGCCCCATACGCAGTCTTGTGGCGATACTATAAGGTTTAGTGGCTTTCTCCATAAACCGGTCCTTAGAATCCGGCAAGGTTCATACCCCAAAACCCGGGTCTCGTGCATACTGCACCATCCCAAACAAACCAACCCGCCAGATTCCTATCCACTACAATTCAATTCACCATATCTCAATAAATAAATCACAACAATTAATAATATAACATGTATGTAGAGAAATTCCCTTCCAAATACTATGCATGGCTAAGTGTAAAAGAAATAATAACATCTATCCAAACCAACCCGGGGACAAGGAATTATATGGAAGGGTACAGTAAATAGGATTCAATTTATTAAATATGCAACTAGCTAAAACTTAATAAAACAGGTGCAAAATGGTCAAGGAACTTGCCTTCTTCGGAGTGTGGGTCGGTGAAGTGGTAGTCCTGAAGATTGTAAGTCGGCTCGGGAACCGACTCTAAATACATCATCGCATGCGGAACGGAAAGTAGCAGCACACAATAAGAACAAGAGAATAAATGCACACCACAAATAAGCAAACACAAAAGAAAACCTACGCAATTACGTCGCTAACACTATGTCCTTAGTAAGACTTTATTTAGTGGTGTGGGTGGAGGTGTGGATTTTAGTGCCTATATGGGTTTATTAGGAATTCAGCACAATCAGCAAATTAAATGCATTATTTTATCCTAAAGAGATTAGGAAATAATAATAAAATAATACCCTAAGTGATTTGTGCAAAAAGAGAGAGTTCACATGTGATTTTATGTAATTTACAATTAATACACAGGCTTTTATGCAAAACAAACATGAATAGGGGCCTAGAAATATTTTATAACATGACCAGGGGGTTAATCATAATTTACAGAGGCTAAAACATAATTTATGGTGAAAACAGGGGCTAAAATGCTATGTTTAATCAATTTAACAGTGCTGACAGAACTAAATTAAAGTGCAGGGGTTATTCCATAAATTCCAGGACCTATCTGTAATTAAAATAAATTTGCGCAGCGGGGTCAAGTGCAAAACTGGCAACGGTTAAATGCATTCGAATCTAGGCCGTTGGATCTAAAGTGTGTGGCTCGGATTTTAAACAACCGAAGGGGTACGCCCCTTCTAATCTCGGTCGTCGGCCTCAGATCGACGACCGAGGATGGGCCACGTCGCCCGTGGGCGACAGAGGCGGCGCGCGCGCCGGTTTCAGCAGCGCACGGCGGCGGGGGTCACCGGAGTTGGCCGGAACGGCCAAATCGGCGCCTAACGCCTCGGTGCTAACATGGAAAAGGGAGAGGGAGACGGTAGGAGCTCACCTAGGGGGGTCGCGGGGCTTGAATCGGGACGTAGGTGCATCGGCGACGTCGACCGGCGGCGGTCCTCGGCGGAGCTCATCGGAATCGGTGAAGCGACGGCCAATTCCCCGAAAGGTGGTGTCCGGCGTGTTCCTGGGGGCATGGCGCACGCGTTAGACTGAGGGGGAGGGAGAGAACGTTGGCGAGTTGATGGGAACGGCGACGACATACCTTGCACCGGCGGCGGCTAGGGTTTGGAGCTTCGGGGGAGGGGAAAATGGGGGTGTCGGACGGGTTTTATAGGGGGATTCAGGGCGGCGAGGGATGTAAAGTGATCCCATGCTAAGGAAAGGGGTCTGGGGCCTTTAATCCGGCGGATCCTTGTCGGGATTTGGAAACCGGCGAAATCAACGGGCACGGTCGGGGCGCGCGACGGGAGGAAGGGGAAGGCCCTGACGGGCGGATCCCAGCGCGCACAGAAAGGGATAGGGGAAAAGAGAGGGAGGCGGCTGGGCCTTGGGCCGACGGGGAGAAAAGGAAAGGGGGAGTGGAAGAGAGGAGGAAGTGGGTCGGGGCATGGATTAGGGCCCATGCGGCTATTTTTCTTTTTATTATGTTTTTCTCTTTTCTTTTTCATTTCTTTTTACAATTTGAATTCCTTTTCGAATTTCAAATGAATTCTAGTGCATTTTGAAATTGAATTTTCAAACCAAAGGCAAAAGCATGATGCACTCCTAGTTCAATCCCTTTATTTCAAATTTTTGAAATTTTGGGTGTTACAACTCTACCCCCCTTAAAAGGAATCTCGCCCCCGAGATTCGGACGTCCTAAGAGAAAAGGTCGACGAACTCGGCCTTGAGGTCTTCTTCTCTCTCCCATGTTGCTTCTGCCTCAGAGTGATGTCTCCACTGCACTTTGCACATGCGAATTGTCTTGTTTCTCATGACACGTTCTGACGTCTCTAGGATCCTGATTGGCCGTTCTTCGTAGGACAAAGCCTCTTGCAAATCCACAGCTTCCATGGGTAACTGTTCCTCTGGTACTCTTAAGCATTTCTTTAGTTGCGACACGTGAAACACATCATGCACATCTGACAGTTGAGAAGGTAGCTCGAGACGATAGGCTACTTCTCCTCTTCTCTCCAATATCTTGAACGGTCCAATATAACGGGGTGCTAGCTTTCCCTTCACTTTGAACCGTCTTAGACCTCTTACTGGTGATACTTGAGATATACAAAGTCTCCAACCTCAAAGGTTAGATCATGACGTCGAGCATCTACGTAACTCTTCTGCCTTGACTATGCCGTTTTCAGATTATTCCGGATCTCTTGTACCTGTCGTTCGGCCTCTCTGAGTATCTCCGGTCCAAACACTTGACCATCCCCAGTCTGATTCCAGAATAAAGGGGTTCTGCACTTTCATCCATAAAGTGCCTCAAACGGGGACATCTTGAGACTAGCCTGATAGTTGTTGTTATAAGAGAACTCCGCATAAGGCAAGTTTTTGTCCCAACTCTTACTATTCTTCAAGGCACATGCTCACAACATATCCTCCAAGATTTGATTGGTGCATTCTGTCTGACCATCTATTTGCGGGTGATACGCTGAGCTGAAATTCAGACGAGTGTCCATTGACTCATGTAGCTTCTGCCAGAATCTTGAAGTGAACTGGGTACCTCGATCAGACACGATCTTCTTTGGAACACCGTGCAAACAAACAATTCTTGCCATGTATAATTCTGCCAATCGCGAACCATTGTAGCTTTCCTTGACCGGAATGAAGTGAGCAACCTTAGTCAACCGATCCGCGACAACCCATATGGAGTCGTATCCTGATTGGGTCCTTGGCAATCCCACAATAAAGTCCATACTTATCTCTTCCCATTTCCACTCGGGTATCTTGAGTGGTTGAAGTAGTCCAGCAGGTCTCTTATGTTCCGCCTTAACTAACTGACACGTGTCGCACAGAGCCACGTATTCGGCCACATCACGCTTCATACCAAGCCACCAGTATCTATCCTTAAGGTCTTGGTACATCTTGGTACTCCCAGGATGGATAGAGTAGTACGAGTCGTGGGCTTCTCTCAATATCACCTCTCGGATCCCCTTGACATTCGGCACGCATATCCTCTTCCCTAACCATAAGGTTTCGTGTTCATCTTCCCTGAAGTCTGGGGCTTTGCCAGCCTTCATCAGCTTCTTAAGTTTTTGGATCTTCTTATCCTCTTTTTGGCCTTCTCTAATGTATTGTTCCAACGTGGAGTCCACTTCCATAACTACTGCATCTGCATTAGACACTATGCACAGGTTTAATCTTGCAAACTCTTCACATAGCTGCGGTTGATAAGCCTGGATCGTCATGCTGTTGCATTGGGTTTTCCTACTCAAAGCATCTGCGACCACGTTCGCCTTCCCAGGGTGATAGTTGATCCCAACATCGAAGTCATTAATGAGCTCTAACCACCTTCGTTGGCGAAGGTTAAGGTTTGGCTGAGTGAATTTGTACTTCAAGCTTTTGTGGTCAGTGTAGATCTCTGTCCTTTTTCTGATCAGGTAGTGTCTCCATATCTTCAGTGCGTGAACCACAGCTACTAATTCCAGATCATGGGTCGGATAATTCTTCTCATGCTTCTTGAGTTGTCTCGAGGCGTAAGCCACCACATGTCCTGCTTGCATCAACACACATCCCAATCCCTGTCCGGAAGCATCACAATAGACCGAGAACTCCTTTTGCATATCCGGCATGACCAGCACTGGGGCAGTGGTCAACCTCTTCTTCAATTCGGCAAAGCTTGCTTCACATTCCGGTGTCCACTTGAATGTATCTCCCTTCTCGAGTAGCTTGGTTAGTGGCCGGGAGATCTTTGAAAATCCCTCAATAAATCGTCGATAGTAACCAGCCATTCCCAGAAAGCTTCTGATGTGTCCCACATTTTCCGGCGTCTCCCACTTGAGAACATCTGCCACTTTACCCGGATCCACTGATATTCCTCCTTCTGATATGACATGTCCCAAGAATGATACCTGCTTCAACCAAAACTCACACTTACTGAATTTAGCATACAATTGGTGTTCTCTAAGTTTCTTTAGTGCCAACCTCAGGTGTTCCTCATGCTCTTCTTCACTCTTGGAGAATATCAGGATATCGTCGATGAATACGACCACAAATTTATCCAGGTACTCCATAAATACTTTGTTCATGAGGTACATGAAGTAAGATGGAGCATTAGTCAACCCGAAAGACATAACGGTATACTCATAAAGACCATATCGAGGGACGAATGCAGTCTTGGGAATGTCCGATGGTCGAATCTTCAACTGGTGATAACCCGAACGAAGATCAATCTTAGAGAACACACATGCTCCTCGCAACTGGTCAAACAAATCTTCAATCCTCGGCAATGGGTACTTATTCTTGATGGTCACTGCATTCAAAGCACGATAATCCACACACAACCTTTGAGTGCCATCCTTTCTAGGCACGAATATGACAGTGAACTAGGGCGGATGTATCCTTTCTCCAACAACTCTTTGATGTGATCCTTTAGCTCGGCTAACTGATTAGCGTCCATTCTATATGGCCTCTTATATATCGGGGCCGTTCCAGGCACTAGGTGAATGATGAATTCAATTTCACGGTCAGGGGGCATACCCGATAACTCCTCAGGGAACACGTCTGGGAATTCACTGACAACACGGATCTCTTGGGTGACCTCAGTTTGATTTAGCCTGACCCTCTGTGTTGGAGCTTGATCTAGAGAGAACTCTACCTTGGTACCATCGGGGTGGGTCAAGGAGACTGTTCTTGTGGCGCAGTGGATCACCCCATGGTACTTAGTCAACCAATCCATCCCCAGGATAATATCTAGCCCTTGAGATTCCAGAACAATTAGGTTTGCTGGGAAAACTACCCCCCCTTATGTCTAGCCTTACATTAGAGCATACTTGTCGGGTTATCATTTCTCCCCCAGGGGAGTGAACTATAAGTTGGTGAGTCATTAAATGCACTACCATGTCATGCCTCCTCATGAATTCCTTAGATATGAATGAATGCGTAGCACCAGAATCAAACAACACTTTAGCTAGATGAGAGTCGGCAGGGAACGTACCAACAACCACATCTGGTGCATTGTGCGCCTCCTCAAGTGCCACGTGGTTAACTCTTCCACGTGTAGGTTGCTGCAGCGGCTTCTTCGGGCAACGATTGGCGAAATGTCTCATCTCACCACAGTTATAACACTGCACAGCCGCGTTGTTACCTTGGGATCTATTACCTCCTTGAGGGTTCTGTTGCGGCTGGCCATTAGGGCGGGGTGCTGGAGCTGCTGGGCGAGGGGGTTGCATTGGTTGGCGTGGAGGCTGTGGTGGTTGGCGCATCTGCTGGTTGTATGGTGTGGGTGGCCTGTAGGAGGAGCTTGGGTACCTTTGTCTCATGTGAGAGTTCATAGGACGAGCCATAGGTGCCGCAGGCTGAGGGGCATAGCGAGGGCGCACATTATTCCCAGAACTATGTGCTTGAGCCAACTTCCTCTTCCTGTCATCATCATCCAACTCTTTCTTGGTTCTTTCCACTTCAAAAACCTTGTCCACCAACTTATGGAAACTGTTGTAGTCACTGGAAACCATAGCAAACTTTAGCTCCTTGTCAAGCCCCTTCTTAAAACAAAATTGTTTCTTTGAGTCCGTGTCCACATCTTCTGGTGCATAGCGAGACAATTGTGTGAATTTGTTCAAGTACTCTCACACACTCATACGGCCTTGCTTCAGCATGAGAAATTCTTCACGTCTCGCCTGGACCTCTCCTTCGGGCACGAAATGACTGCGAAAGTAATTCTTGAAGTCATCCCATGTGATATTATCAGGGTCCTGATGGGCTTCGGTGAAAGCAGTCCACCAGTCGGCTGCAGGTCCCTGAAGTTGGTGCGAGGCTAACAGTACCTTCTCTCGTCCTTCACATTGGACAATTCTCAGCTTGCTCTCAACTGTTCTCAGCCAATCGTCGGCCTCCATTGGCTCACTAGCAGTGGCAAAGGTGGGTGGATGGGTGTTAAGAAAGTCTCTCATGCGGGATCGGGGTCCTGGTGCTGGCTGTGGGTGGGGCTGATTTGGTGGAGGTGGAGGGGCTTGCTGGGCTTGCTGCATGTTGGCCACCACTTGTGTTAAATTTTGCATCATCTACATCTGCATGGCCATCATCTGCTGCATATGATTCATCCCAGGTGCTCCACGGGCACCTCTCCCATTCCATTGCGGTAGCTGGAATCCAGCTTCATCATTACTAAGGGGCATACCACGGCCTCTTCCCCTGCCTACCATCTGAGTACGAAGAGAGTAGAGTCTTAGATACTACTATCACTAGTGGAAGACTACTATACGATACCCTTACTATATGCAAAAATCACAGCAAACATGCGTATAAATGAAAATTTCTTTATTAATAGCTCACTAATTAAAGAAGTATCAAAAAGGTGCGGTTGTGGACAAGTCGCCAAGGTGTTCCACAACTCACACAACACACCAAGACGGAAATCATAAAAGAAGTAACACAACTCAAGGTCACACAAGTACGTCTACGTCGCTCTTATTTAACTAATGGGGGTGTGCCTATCCTTGAGTCGTGACATAGGTCGAGGACTACTCGTCGTCAAGCGGGAACTCCTCCGGGTCGTCGTCGTCGTCCTCGTCGGGGTCCTCGGGGTCATGAGGTGGTGAAGCAGCAGGCGGCGGTGGTGCGGCAGATGCCACACTGGAAGGCTCCTCATCAGAAGACTCCTCCGAAGACGACTCACGCTGGCCGCCACGACGTTATGGAGAGTCTAGGGTCCACGTCGAGGTGTCGGACGAGTAGTCGTCTGGGTCCTTGTCGGTGATCCGACGATACCTCCTGATCACCGCCTCATGGCGCAGGGCGAGGTCACATCCATCCTGAATCTCCTGCTGCGCCCTCTGAAGTCGGGCACTGAGCTGGGCCACGTCGTCAACGGTTTGACGAGACTGCGGGAGGTCCAGGGTTCCCTCCACGTGCCTGGAGACGAAGTCCGCAGTGCCACTGGGACGCTGCAGAACGAAGGTGTGCACCGTGTCCTCCAGACGGAAACGGCGGGCGTGACTCCAAAAGGTGGCTGCTTCCCAGCTAGCATCCTGCTCTGCATATCGGCGGGAGCTCCTCCAAGCAGGATTGTTGTGGGTCTTCACCAACTCATCAACATAGTAGATGTAGATCTTGCAGCTCCACTCCTTCCTGCCGGGGCGCTGCACTCCAGTGGTGTGGTAGGAGAGCGAGAGGTTGTGGTGACGGTAGCCAGTCTCACGGAGTAGGGCCCGGAGATGAAGTCGCGGTCGTCCTGCGGCCCTGTCGTCAGAACGGATCACCACGGGGTGACGGGGATCGATGGCTGGAGAGCGACTGGCCAGCCTACGCGGGGGCACAAGTCCACCGGTCGACTTACGGGGGGTCGTCTTGGTGCGGGCCATCTACAAATTTTGAAAACAGGAGAGTCTCAATAACAAAACATATAAATAAAGGAGTAAATAAAACAAGTCGACAAGGTAGGGAATACAAAGCAACTTTATAAATTACTTTTTAGAATATAATAGGGTCCTTAAGTCATCCCTTTCTAACTTGGCTTGCGTCCTACGGGCAACACGGCTCTGATACCACTTTGTCACACCCGGTCCCAACAAGACAACTGGATGGCTTCCACATGTATGCCAGGATCGATTCTCATCATACATGTGTAGATGAAAGTGTAATATCATTTATTACAAGCCATGTTCGAGTACATAAATGTCTTACAATAATGACCCGTAGGTCTAAAAAAATAAGATTACAGAGCAAAACAGCGGTAAAAGTAAACTAGTGTGGCTCCATGCACAGGCGTTGCCCGGGGGTTGCGCCCGCCTAGAACGTCTCCTCCGGATCAGCAAAGAAGTCTTCATTCTCCACCTCTTCTCCATTGTAGACTGAGGAGATAAGCAACAAGCAAGTTTGAGTACCAACGGTACTCAGCAAGTGGGAAAGAGATGACATGTGGGTTTATAGAAAGGAAGGCCAGATTTGGGTTCAGCACTATAACATTACAACCTATCCTTAGCTTTCATTAGCACCTACTTCTAAGTGTATGAACCCAACCATAACCCATTTGTAATCCAAGTCCCAACCAACCAATCCACCATTCCCAATCATTGACTAATTATGAATTGGACACCAAGCCGCTCTTGTCCGTGAGCACGGCTGTCATGACAGTTTCTAAATCTCTGCAGAGAATGTACCCTTTACCCACAAGCCGTGATTTCATCCCCTATTGCCAGGTGGACTAAGGAAACCTCCCTGATGCCCGTGGTCGCGAACCACATTGCACACTTCCTTTGGTGTGAGGCCAGGAGATCACTACGAGGTCTTTACAAAGGATTCTCCCGATGCGTACTAGCCCTCTGAGGTTTCACCCCTGTACAAAAGTGTGAGCCGTTACACCACGACTCAACACCCCAGTTGCCCCCTCTTGAGCCATGCGGATCCCAAGGCAGTACACCTTGAACCAATTCCCCGCACTATCCAATCACTAATACTACGCCTGGAGAGGCCTAATTAATTGACCAAGCTGCCCCATACTCAGTCTTGTGGCGATACTATAAGGCTTAGTAGCTTTCTCCATAAACAGGTCCTTAGAATCTGGCAAGGTTCATACCCCAAAACCCGGGTCTCATGCATACTGCACCATCCCAAACAAACCAACCCGCCAGATTCCTATCCACTACAATTCAATTCACCATATCTCAATAAATAAATCACAACAATTAATAATATAACATGTATGTAGAGAAATTCCCTCCCAAATACTAAGCATGGATAAGCGTAAAAGAAATAATAACATCTACCCAAACCAACCCGGGGACAAGGAATTATATGGAAGGGTACAGTAAATAGGATTCAATTTATTAAACATGCAACTAGCTAAAACTAATAAAACAGGTGCAAAATGTTCAAGGAACTTGCCTTCTTTGGAGTGTGGGTCGGTGAAGTGGTAGTCCTGAAGATTGTAAGTCGGCTCGGGAACCGACTCTAAATACATCATCGCATGCGGAACGGAAAGTAGCAGCACACAATAAGAACAAGAGAATAAATGCACACCACAAATAAGCAAACACAAAAGAAAACCTACGCAATTACGTCGCTAACACTATGTCCTTAGTAAGACTTTATTTAGTGGTGTGGGTGGAGGTGTGGATTTTAGTGCCTATATGGGTTTATTAGGAATTCAGCACAATCAGCAAATTAAATGCATTATTTTATCCTAAAGAGATTAGGAAATAATAATAAAATAATACCCTAAGTGATTTGTGCAAAAAGAGAGAGTTCACATGTGATTTTATGTAATTTACAATTAATACAGGGGCTTTTATGCAAAACAGACATGACCAGGGGCCTAGAAATATTTTATAACATGACCAGGGGGTTAATCATAATTTAAAGAGGCTAAAAACATAATTTATGGTGAAAACAGGGGCTAAAATGCTATGTTTAATCAATTTTACAGTGCTGACAGAATTAAATTAAAGTAGAGAGGCTATTCCATAAATTCCAAGACCTATCTATAATTAAATTAAATTTGCGCAGGGGGTCATGTGCAAACTGGCAACGGTTAAATGCATTTGAATCTGGGTCGTTGGATCTAAAGTGTGTGGCCCGGATTTTAAATAACCGAAGGGGTACGCCCCTTCTAATCTCGGTCGTCGGCCTCAGATCGACGACCGAGGATGGGCCACGTCGCCCCGCGGGCGACAGAGGCGGCGCGCGCGCTGGTCCCGGCGGCGCACGGCGGCGGGGGTCACCGGAGTTGGCCGGAACGGCCAAATCGGCGCCTAACGCCTCGGTGCTAACATGGAAAAGGGAGAGGGAGACGGTAGGAGCTCACCTAGGGGGGTCACGGGGCTTGATTCTGGACGTAGGTGCATCGGCGACGTCGACTGGTGGCGGTCCTCGGCGGAGCTCATCAGAATTTGTGAAGCGACGGCCAATTCCCCGAAAGGTGGTGTCCGGCGTGTTCCTGGGGGCATGGCGCACGCGTTAGACCAAGGGGGAGGGAGAGAACGTCGGCGAGTTGACGGGAACGGCGGCGACATACCTTGCACCGGCGGCGGCTAGGGTTTGGAGCTTCGGGGGAGGGGAAAATGGGGGTGCCGGCCGGGTTTTATAGGGGGATTCGGGGCAGCGAGGGATGGAAAGTGATCCCATGCTATGGAAAGGGGTCGGGGGCCTTTAATTTGGCGGATCCTTGTCAGGATTTGGAAACCGGCGAAATCAACGGGCACGGTTGGGGCGCGCGACGGGAGGAAGGGGAAGGCCCTGACAGGCGGGTCCCAGCATGTAGAGAAAGGGAGAGGGGAAAAGAGAGGGAGGCGGCTGGGCCTTTGGCCGGCGGGGAGAAAAGGAAAGGGGGAGGGGAAGAGAGGAGGAAGTGGGCCGGGGCATGGATTAGGGCCCATGTGGCTGTTTTTCTTTTTATTATGTTTTTCTCTTTTCTTTTTCATTTCTTTTTACAATTTGAATTCCTTTTCAAGTTTCAAATGAATTCTAGCGCATTTTGAAATTGAATTTTCAAACCAAAGGCAAAAGCATGATGCACTCCTAGTTCAATCTCTTTATTTCAAATTTTTTAAATTTTGGGTGTTACACCCAAGTAGAGTGTCTCCTGAACAGGAAAATCATATGTGTACAATTCGACTAGGGAGGATAATATCAAAAACTCAATCAGTTTTTTGCCCAAGAGGGAATTTCACACTAAGTGTTCTGTCCCTATTCACAACAACAGAACGGAGCTGCAGAAAGAAAGCATCGTCATATTGTGGAAGTAGGTATATCTCTCTTAACCCGTGCATCCATGCCTCTTAAGTGTTGAGATGAAGCTTTTGCTACGGCAGCCTATCTTGTAAATATGACACCCTCTAGAGTTATCAGCTATGAAACTCCCTTGGAAAGATTATTTGGTCGTTCACCTAATTATGCGCAGCTTAAAACCTTTGGTTGTGCATGTTGGCCTAATCTCCATACATATAATACACACAAACTTTCTTTTAGATCCAAAAAATGTGTATTCATTGGTTATAGCCCAATCCACAAAGTTTATAAATGTCTAGATGTTCCTGGTGGGAGAGTTTACATTTCAAGGGATGTTGTAGTTGATGAGACAATCTTTCCATTCAAAGACTTGATTCCAAATGCAGGAGCACGGCTAAGATCTGAAATTCTTCTCCTTCATCCAATGTTGATCAATTCCATGTGGAGTGCTGTAGAAAATAGCCTTCAAAATAATGCTCATAACATGGCTGATTCTATGCACATTACTAACTTGGATGGAGAAAATAGTGTTGATTTGTTTCAGGCAACATGTGTGAGACCTATGTGTGCTGAATACATTGGCTAGTGCTAAATACATTGGTTTTGACGATAAAAGTTTTGAATACTACCAAAACACCTTTTTAACAAGGTCCGACGATAGGTTCGGCTTGTTTTGGGTAGCTCCGGCAAGGTGACGTAAGGTCTGACTTGCTGTGGCTATGTCCGACTAGCTTTGGTCAGCTTCGGCGCTAGGTACGACTAGCTTTGGTAAGCTCCGGCACTAGGTTCGGGTAGCTTTGGTAAGCTCCAGCTCAAGGTCCAGTTAGTTTTGGCAAGTACTGGAGCTAGATTGCAATGGTTCTGCTTTTACTTTGAAATATTTCGAACTTGTTTTACATCTATGGAAAGTTTGCTTAGTATTCTTTTACTAAGTTTTTGGTGTGTTTTGGTGGTTATCGTTGTTATCAATTTGCTATGGTTTGCAACATGCTTATATGAGGTGCTCACGTAAGGTGTTGTGGTTTCAAAACTAACGAGAGTCAAGTCGTGGACTTGTGCTCGGAAGTATTGGTTTCTTATTCATGTGCAAGTGTTGCTTGAGTTCAAGACATGGCTGGTGACAGGATCCATTGAACTACTCTTAGGGAGAAGATGAGCTTCAACAACCAAGTTTGGGAGGAAATGTGGTTGAGTTGATCGGGAGGTTGCGCAGCATGTTTGAATGAAGAACAATGCATATGAAGGTATCGTGGACGTCGTTGGAATATCTTTATACGTATGCAAGGAGTGCATGGACGTGACTACATGTTTCTGAGGCGTGATGAAGAGAAGTGGACGTAAAGAATTAGTCGAAAAGGTCCAACCGACTAGGTTATGGACTCAGGCTGGGGCTGAGTCCTGTTTGACTCAAATATGGAAAGTTTTGAGTTGGTTATGATAGGATTTCGTATGGGTCACGAATTTGAGTTGTTTTAGGAATTTGGTATACATTCCTAAGGTGTTTGGAAGTCTTAAGATTGCTTCTATCTGCATATTGAAGAATCTTGAGCAGTTATGGAAAGTTTCGATTCGTGAATTGAGTAGGATTAGAGTCCTAGTTAGGTTTGGGTTGGCCTAAGGGCTGGTTATATAAGCAAGGGAGGTCAGATCTCGTGGTGCACGACTTTGGGGCTGTTCCTTGTAAGTTTTGATCAATAAAATGCGTAGTCTAAAGGAGCTTTTGTGCCATGTTCGTCCGACTTGTTTTCTTCAAGTCTTTCTTATTGAGTTTCTGCACAGCACTATCTTGCTTTAGTGGTTTTATCATAACTCGAGTTTTACATATCCGATTGATGTTATTCTATTTGGGTTGCTTTAAAAACTTGATTTTCTATCATATATGAAAATTTAACTGTCATTGGATTTGTGGTTTCTGATCTACACGAGTTTCTTTGCAGTGTTCCAGAACTGTTTTTCTCGGGTAAGACAGATTGACCTTTGTTCAATTTTTCGATCGTAACTTGAGTTTCTCTCGACAGTTTTTGTGATTCTTGTTGTGACGTCTTTGTGACTTAATTCTCTATAATCTATACTAGTTCTGTCATAGTTGAACACGTTCAGATTAATCGCACACACAATTTCTTTAACAGATGGGTTTTCTGTCGAGGGATGTTTTGTTGCTTCCACTGAAAAGTTTTAATCTACCATTCACCCCCGTCTGGTAGCTTTACACATGCTCTTCAATCCTACAATTGGTATTAGAGCCACGATGCTCTATTCTTTGTGATTCGCACGTGTTTTTGACTAATCCTCATGGAGAAATACTCGGCAAAACCTTGTGTGTTTGTTGGTATTGATTTTCAGGTTTGGAAGGCACGCATGGAAGCTTTTATCCAGGCGCAAGGCTTCGCGATATGGGAAAAATGTACAAGGCTTACGACGTGACACCGAATGATCAAGTCACGGCTACAAACCTAGGAGATGTTGACAACAACAACAAAGCTCGCAACTTGATAATCCAAGGACTAACTCAGAGCGACTTCGACCATGTTGCACATCTCTGATCGGCATACGATGTGTGGAGAGCACTTTGTGACTACCACGAAGGATCCAACACGATCAAGGAGGTAAGACAGGATATGTTCAAGAAAGAATACATGTGCTTTGAGATGCAACCCGATGAGTCCATCGATGATCTCTTTGCTTGCTTTAACAAATTTCTCAGCAACTTGCGTAGTGTCAATGTTAACATTTCAGATGTTGAGAATGCTAGGCAATTACTAAGTGCATTAGACATGTCAATCTGGGAGATGAAAGTTACATCCATTTGTGGGAACCTACTGTCATGAGTACACTTACTTTAGATGTGCTATATTTCAAGTTAAAAACTCATGAAATTGACATAATATCACGTAAGAACCCCAACAAGTCTCTTGCTTTTGTTTCTCAACGTGACATTCCTAGCTCCGGTCAATCTTCATCTTGTGGTACACTTGCTTTGTTGTCCTCTCTAACCCTTGAACGGATCGAGGAATTTCCAGAAGAGGAATTAGCACTCATGTCTACTAGATTCTCAAAAGCATTGCAAAATGTGAGAACTAAAAGGAGAGGAAGCTCCAGACCACGGCGCTGCTTTGAATGTGGTAAGACAGGACACTTTCGTACAGAATGCCCTAACCTTTCGGGTCCTACTACCCATGAAGAAAAGCAGAACAAGGTCAAGACCACCTCTGGAAACTCCAAGAAGAAAAAGAAGGGTTCTATGGGACGCAAGATGATAAATATCTTCATCACCGCACTTCAAGAGCTCAGTTCAAGTGATGTAGACATTGGAAGTGATGAAGATGATGACGATCTGGCCAACTTATGCTTCATGGCGGGCAAACCAAGATCAAGATCAAGTCAGAAGGATGCAGAACACAATAGTGATGACGATGAGGTATGTTGTACCTGTAATGAAATGTGTGATGCAATTTCTCGTGCAACTATTATTGTCAAGAAAAAGGACAAAAAGCTTAGGGATATTGCTGCTAAAATTGAATCACTAGAGTCTGAAATCAACTGTTTAAAAACTTTGATTCCTAGTAATCATGCATGTCCCTCATGTGACTTAATCTATAAACAATTGTCCACATTAAGAAGTGCACACTCCTCCACTCTAGATAGACTTGATGAAGAAATTGAAAAGAACAAAATGTTATCTCACTTTAATGTTAAAAACTTAAAAGATGCATCTTGTTCTACAGATGATTTGCATTGTTTTACATGTGGTAATTTTGATAAGAAACTAAAAGATGCAATGAAAGAAATTTCCATTCTGAGCAATGCTTTATGAACACATGAAGTTAAAAATTGTTCTAACTGCAAACTTAAAGGAAAAGCTTCATGTAAAGACTGTCTAGTTTTATCTAAAGAACTTGACAATAAAAATAATATACTAGAGCGGTTTTACAATGGGAACAAGAATCTAAACTTGCTGTTAAATTCTTCTAAACCTTGCAATGATAAAATTGGTTTAGGTTTTGATTCCCATTCTTATTCTAAAACACATCCACCTCACGTTGTAAAATTATTTGGAAAAGGTTTAATCAAAACTGTCCCTAAACAAAAGGATATGATTTTTAAATCTGCAAGAGTGGTTTCTAATTCTATTTCTAATATTGTATGCTCATCTAGACATGATTAAAAAATTAAATTTCATTGTACTTACTGTGATAAAGATGGTCATGTCATAGATTTCTGTTATAGACTAGCTAAACAAATTAAAAAGGATAAAATGTCTGCTAGATCTCATAACTTTCATGCTAAACCTAAAATTAGAAACATGCAACCTGCTTTAATGAGTCAGAAATTTGAAAAAGTAGCTTCCGGACCTTCTGGTAAGAGATCTGCAAAGGCAGCTCCGGTAGTTCTGATAGCTCCGAGAGCTCCCGGACCATCTGTTGTTCCCTTCAGAACATCAGCTTTTGCATCCGGAGCTTCAGCTTTTTCCGTTTGGAACTGCTGCTTTTACCTCTGGAGCTACTGGTTTTCATACTAAACGTGAAACAACTTTTAAATCAGTAGTTAAGAACAGAAAACCTCAATTTTTGACTCATAAACCTGTTGTTTTGTCACAGCTTTCGCGTGTTGTTCCTACTGGACATCGCACGGCTCAGTACTAGATTCTCAAATGCTTATTGACTAAGCCCAATATTGAGACATCGACGTATTGTTCTTCTATATAGGTTACACACTTGAGGAAGGAGAACATTTCGATTGTGGATTCAGGTTTCTCACCCACATGACCGGTCACAAAGAATGGTTCTCCTCCCTCTCTTTTGTGTCACGTGTAGAGAATTTTACTTTTGCCGATAATTCTTCAACTCCTATATTGCTAAGGGTTCGGTTAGAGTAAATGATCACTACACTTTGAAGGATGTGGCACTTGTTAAAAATTTGAAATACAACTTGATTTCTGTTTCACAACTGCTAGATAAAAATCTGGAAATTATTTTCACTAAAAATTACTGCAAAGTTGTAAATTCAAATAGTGAGCTTATTTTTAACATGTATCGGTTTGGAAGAGTTTTTAAAGCTGATTTTGATATGTCTTCCTCTAAGAATAGGTGTCTAGTTGCAAATTATTCAATGGACTTATATTTTTGGCATCGTAGATTTGGTCATGTAGGCTTTGATCATCTAACGCGTGTTAGTGCTCTTAATCGCATACGTGGGATGCCTAAGCTTAAAGGGGACAAAGAAATTGTGTGCCCTTCTTGTAGACATGCTAAAATGGTTGTAGGTTCACATACTCCTATCACAATGATCATGACAACTGAACCGGGTCAATTTTTGCACCTTGACATCGTAGGATCTTCACGTGTTCAATCCTTCGGAGGTAAATGGTATGTTCTTGTGATTGTTGATAATTATTCTAGATACTTTTGGGTTTACTTTATGGCATTGAAGAATGAAGCTTTTACTCACTTTGGAACTTTATTTCTTAGATTATAAATTGATCACCCAGGATCCTTAAAAGCAATTAGAAGTGATAACGAAACTGAATTTAAAAATCAAAATTTTGATCACTTTTGCGCTAAAAATGGAATATATCATCAATTTTCTTCACCATATGTACCTCAACAAAACGGTGTTGTAGAACGAAAGAACAGAACCTTAGTTGAGATGGCTAGGACTATTCTTGATGAATATCAAACTCCAAGAAAATTTTGGGCTGGCGCGATTGCAACCGCTTGTTATGTCTCAAATCGTGTTTTCTTGCGTGCTAAGCTAGGAAAAACACCATATGAGCTCCGGTCTGTACATAGGCCTAGTATTACAGACTTTTGGGTTTTTGGTTGCAAATGCTTTAATAAGAAACATGGTAATCTTGATAAATTTGTACCTAGATCCATTGATGGCATGTTTCTTGGATATCCATATCATACTAGAGGCTACCGTGTGCTTTTACTTGACACTAACAAAATTGTGGAGACTTGTGAGGTGTCTTTTGATGAAGCTAGCCCAGGTACTAGCTCAAACATTGCAGGTCCGGATCGGTATCCTCAGGGGGAGGGTATTTTCGAAGAAGTAGAAGAAGAAGAGTCGGTGATATTGCATGATAGTTCTAAAGCTGACACGTGTCCAACTCCGAACTTCGAACAAGCTCTGACTACCATCTTTGTTGGTCCTGATCGTCCACAAGCAACAAGCTCATCAATCTGCGATGAACCTGATGAAGAAGAAGCTTGTGAGACATTTGTTCCCCTATGGATTTACAAGAATCATCCCCCACAACAGATAATTGGAAGCTTGCATGAATGAGTTACAAGATCCAGGTTTTCCGACCCCAATTCTTATGCTCATTCTGCTTTTGTTGCTTCTTTTAAACCCAAAGATATATCACATGCACTCACTAATGAATCTTGGATTATTGCCATGCAAGAAAAATTAGAAAATTTTGAAAGAAATAATGTTTGGAAACTTGTACCTCCACCTCAAGATCACACTTTAATTGGAACTAAATGGGTGTTTAAAAATAAACAAAGTGAGGATGGGGTTGTGATTAGGAATAAGGCTAGATTGGTTGCTCAATATTTCACACAAATTGAAGGCCTAGATTTTGATGAAACTTTTGCTCCTGTTGCTAGATTAGAAGCCATAAGAATTTTGTTAGCTTCTGCTGCATCTAAAGGTTTCAAGTTACATCAAATGGATGTAAAAAGTGCTTTTCTTAATGGCTACATAGATGGGGAGGTTTATGTTTAGCAACCACCAGGTTTTGAAAATCCATATTTTCGTAATCATGTTTACAAACTGCCAAAATCCTTGTATGGTCTAAAACAAGCTCCTAGAGCATGGTATGATAGGTTAAAAACGTTCTTACTTGAAAAGGGGTTTACCATGGGCAAGGTTGATACATCTCTTTTTGTGCTTAAGTATGGCAATGACTCATTATTCGTTCAAGTGTATGTGGATGATATTATCTTTGGTTGTGCTTCTCATGATCTTGTGTCCAAGTTTTGCAATTATGAGTTCAGAATTTGAAATGAGTATGATGGGTGAACTCACTTACTTTTTTGGGGCTGCAAATCAAGCAAACCATGGAAGGTACCTTTGTGCATCAAATGAAGTATACAAGAGACCTTCTCAAGCGCTTCAACATGGACAAAATCAAGCCTCTTCGGACACCAATGGGAAAAACATCAACACTTGAACTTGATGAAGATGGTGAACCCGTGGATCAAAAAGAATATAGAAGCATGATCGGATCACTTTTGTACCTCACGGCATCAAGATTGGACATACAATTCAGCGTATGTCTTTGTGCACAGTTTCAAGCTTCCCCACGTGCTTCACATCGTCAAGCCGTTAAAAGGATTATCAGGTACATACATGGAACTCAAGAATTTGGCATTTTTCTTCCTTCTTCCTCAACTATTACTTTGAAAGCTTTTTTGGATGCTGATTTTGAGGGTTGTAGAATTGATAGGAAAAGTACTTCCGGTTCTTGACATTTTCTTGGTAATTCACTTGTTGCTTGGTCCTCTAGAAAACAAAACTCAGTTGCACAATCAACAACCGAATCTGAATATGTAGCTGTTGCTAGTGCTTGCTCACAAATTCTTTGGATTGTTCAAACACTTAAGGACTATGGGGTTGATCTAGATAGTGTTCCACTATTTTGTGATAACACTAGTTCCATTTGCATTGCAAAAAACCTTGTGCAACACTCAAGAACGAAGCACATTGACATTAAGTATCACTTCCTCTGTGATAATAATAAAAAGGAAACATTGTGCTTCACCATGTAGATACGGAACAACAATTGGCTCACATTTTTACAAAACCTTTGGATTTCACTTGTTTTTGTTACATTCGTAGTGAAATAGGGGTTATGCATCCTCATGGCTTAAACTGAGGGGAGATTTCAAATTTGGGATCTGAATTTAAAAATAATATGAGCATAATATTTCATACATATATGACTTTGTAATTCCTTTTACATGCTGAAAGTTCTTGATACATTACTCGTGTTATACATTTTGTAGTTTTTGCCATGACTAGTAATTGGAATAATTACTTACACTAAATCTGGTCATGATCAAACTTTCTTGTTGTTTTGAACCTGTTGCATGCTCACAAGTGTTTTTAAAAGAATTAATCAAGTAAGCAACTCACATGTTAAGTTTTTATGTTCAAATGAAGAAATGAGAAAAGATCAAAAGAATATGCATGCATCGCACTTCTTCTTTTGAGATGGCTTATCATTGCACTTAGATATGAACTTGGAAGAAGTTGTGTATGACTAAAACCATGTCCTTAAGCTTCTGATTGTCAAATGACATAGGCTTAGCTTGGTTGGTTAGAATAAGACAGATGTGGCATTTAATCTCTTGCAAATGTCATATGTTAAAAATTTGTGCTTAAAAGAAAATAAAATTGCAGCAACAAGTGTCATGCTTTCAGGTCTTGAAATAGTTAAGTTTGTGAGATCATGACTTGCTCAAATTTAAAATTACATTTGATCTCTAGCATGGCTTACACTACTTTGTGTATCTCATTGTTGTGATAGTATAAGTTACTTGATAGTATGACCTGGATGATCTTTGTTTTATATGTATATGTTATAATGTGCCCATAACAAATTAAAATTTCTATTTTGTGCCTTGCTGAATACATTGTCAAAGGGGGACAAGTATGCAAGGGGGAGAAATTGTTTTCAAAACATTTCATCCCAATGTTCGGATTTAAGTGGTGTTGCCAATGCATACATCAAGGGAGAGATTGTGAGACATATATGTGTTGAATACATTAGCTTGTGCTGAATACATTGGTTTTAACGATAAAAGTTTTGAATACTACCAAAACACCTTTTTAACAAGGTTCGACGATAGGTCCGGCTTGTTTTGGGTAGCTCCGGCAAGGTCCGACGTAAGGTCCGACTTGCTGTGGCTAGGTCCGACTAGCTTTGTTCAGCTCTGGCGCTAGGTCCGACTAGCTTTGGTCAGCTCCAGCGCTAGGTCCGACTAGCTTTGGTAAGCTCCAGCGCTAGGTCCTGCTAGCTTTGGTAAGCTCTGTCTCAAGGTCCGGTTAGTTTTGGCAAGTACCGAAGCTAGATTGCTATGGTTCTGCTTTTACTTTGAAATATTTCGAACTTGTTTTACATCTATGGAAAGTTTACTTAGTATTCTTTTACTAAGTTTTTGGTGTGTTTTGGTGGTTATTGCTGTTATCAATTTGCTATGGTTTGCAACATGCTTATGTGAGGTGCTCATGTAAGGTGTTGTGGTTTTGGAACTAACGAGAGTCAAGTCATGGACTTGTGCTTGGAAGTATTGGTTGTTTATTCATGTGCAGGTGTTGCTTGAGTTCAAGACATAGCTGGTGACAGGATCCATTGAACTAGTCTTAGGGAGAAGATGAGGTTCAACAACCAGTTCAGGAGGAAATGTGGGTGAGTTGATCGGGAAGTTGCGCAACATGTTTGAATGAAGAACAATGCATATGAAGGTATCATGGACATCGTTGGAAGATGTTTGCACGTATGCAAGGAGTGCAAGGACGTGACTACATGTTTTTGAGGCGTGATGAAGAGAAGTGGACGTAAAGAATTAGTCGGAAAGGTCCAACCGACTAGGTTATGGACTCAGGTTGCGATTGAGTCGTGTTTGACTCAAATATGGAAAGTTTTGAGTTGGTTATGATAGGATTTCGTATGGGTCACGAATTTGAGTTGTTTTAGGAATGTGGGATACATTCTTACGGTGTTTGGAAGTCTTAAGATTGCTTCTATCTGCGTATAGAAGAGTCTTGAACAGTTATGGAAAGTTTCAATTCGTGAATTGAGTAGGATTAGAGTCCTAGTTAGGTTTGGGTTGGCCTAAGGGCTGGTTATATAAGCAAGGGAGGCCAGAGCTCGTGGTGCACGACTTTGGGGCTGTTTCTTGTAAGTTTGATCCATAAAATTCATAGTCTAAAGGAGCTTTTGTGCCTTGTTCATCCGACTTGTTTTCTTCAAGTCCTTCTCATTGAGTTTCTGCACACCGCTATCTTGCTTCGGTGATTTTATCATAACTCGAGTTTTACAGATCCGATTGACGTTATTCCTTTTGGGTTGTTTTCACAACTTGATTTCTATCATCTGTGAAAATTTCACGGTCATTGGATTTGTGGTTTCTGATCTACACGAGTTTCTTTGCAGTGTTCCAGAAATGTTTTTCTCGGGTAGGACAGATTGACCTTTGTTTGATCTTTCGATCGTAATTTGAGTTTCTCTCGACGGATTTTCATGATTCTTGTTGTGACGTATTCATGACTTGATTTTCTATAATTTATAATAGTTTTGTTATAGTTGAACTTGTTAAGATTAGTCGCACACACGATTTCTTTAATAGATCGGTTTTCTATCGAGAAATGTTTTGTTGCTTCTGCTGAAAGGTTTTAATCTACCATTCAGCCCCATCTGATAGCTTTACACGTGCTCTTCAATCCTACAATAGGGGAGTCCAGAGCAGCAGATCCTGGTGCAAAGAACGTAGAAGATTTGTCTGCCAGTGAGAAAAATCAAGGAGCCAATGAATAGGGTCAGGTCTCAGGTGCAGGCATGCTGGATTTGTCGCTCGCCTCGGATCACGTGCGTGAGCTGCAGAAAATGCTAGCCATCAACGCGAGGACATGCGGCGGCTAGAAACTTGGTTGGAGAACAAGCCAGCTTCTGCACGTGACATAGCGACGGGGCACGTACGGCAACAGGAGTTTAATACTCCTCCAAGTGCGTGCGACAGGCGGACAGGCGCGGATCCAGAGCCGGAGCCTGATGCAGCAGCAGATCAAAATCAATCTCAGGATTTTCAATTGGCTGGTGAATATGACAGGCACGCTGACAACAACTCAGAAAATACAACAGCGAACTCCCATCCAAATACAAGGTCAAGAAATAATATCTTTAAACCAAATGCTTTTGGTGATGATTTTGTGTGCCTTCTTACTACTATAGGGGAGCTAGAGAGCCTGCAACAGGCCCTAAATGATGAAAATTGGAGAAAAGCGTTCGATGTGGAATTTGATGCCTTGGAGAAAAATAAGACTTAGAAGCTTGCACCGAACAAGGGATAAGCAATATAATTGACTCAAAATGGGTGTATAAAATTAAAAAGCATGCAGATGGATCTATTGACAGGTACAAAGCTCGTTTAGTTGCGAAAGAATTTAAGCAAAAGTATGAGACTGATTATGAGGATACTTTTAGTTCAGTTTTAAAACAACTGCAATTAGAATTGTTCTTTCTGTTGCTATTTCACAAGGTTAGTGTTTGAGACAACTTGACGTACATAATGCTTTTTTCCATGGTGATTTGAAATAAGAGGTATATATGAAGCAGTCACCAGGTTATGAAAATCCTCATCTCCCAAATTATGTTTGCAAATTACAAAAGGTTTTGTATGGATTAAAACAAGCACCACGTGATTGGTACTCAAATTAAGTGCAAAACTGCTGCAGCTTGGTTTTGTAATGTCAAAAGGGGATACTTCTCTGTTCATTTACAAGAAAAATAATGTTACAATGTACATGTTGATTTATGTTGATGATATTGTAGTAGCCAGCTCTTCTAATGCAGCCGTACAAGCACTCCTCATAGATTTTAAAAGGGGCTTCGCCCTCAAAGATCTAGGAGACCACCATTATTTCTTGGGCATAGAGGTAAAGAGAATAAAGGAGAAAATTCTCCTGAATCAGGAAAAATATGCGATGGACATTATCGAAAGAGCAGATATGGTTAATTGCAAAACAATTAGTGCTTCTTTGGCTGTTACAGAAAAGATGCCAGTACATGTTGGGGAATTGTTGGAGGCCAAACAAGCCACAAAATACTGCAGCTTTGTAGGAGCATTACAATACCTCACCTTGATAAGACCAGATCTAGCATTTGCAGTTAATAAGAATTGTCAATTCCTCCATGCGCCTACCACTGCTCATATGACACCAATCAAGAGAATCTTAAAGTACGTACAAGGTACAAGTGTATATGGAATAAAATTTATCAAGGTAAGCTCTTTACAAAATAATGCATTTTCTGATGCTGACTGGGCTGGTTGTCTAGATGACGGAAAGTCAACAGGGAGATTTGCTATATTTTTTGGTTCTAACCTGATTTATTGGAGTGCTAGAAAATAGGCTACTGTCTCTAGATCTAGTACTGAGGCAGAATATAAATCTCTTGCTAATGCTACTGCTGAAGTGATATAGGTGAGAACAATTTTAAAAGAGCTTGGAGTTTCCCAAAAAGAAACAACATGTCTTCAGTGTGATAATCTGGGAGCAACATATATGACAGCTAATGCTCGCTCTAAGCATATAGAAATAGACTATGATTTTTTTAGAGAAATAGTGGCTGATAAATTACTTCAAATCAAGTTTATATCATTAAAAGATCAAGTTGCTAAAGGATTCACAAAACCTCTGTCAACTGAAAGATTCATGGATTTTCAATACAATCTCAACATGGGAAGTTGAGATTGGGGAGATGTGTTGAAAATACACAAGCTACTGTGCAGTTACGGTGCGGTACACGAAGGATTCGTGTCATGCAAGGACGCGTGAAGGACAAGGAAAGAAGCGATACGAAGAGATCGATGCCCACAACAGAAGATAGATAAAGTCATAGGAGATTAGCTAAAGATCTATTTATGTAAAACAATCAGATAATATTGGCACGGGATCGGTTCTCTTAGGAAGAAATTATCTGTTACCAAAGATTGTATTCGGTAATTGGAAAATCAGGATTAGATGAGAACCAAATCCTAGATCAAGATTATCTTTTGTATTATGTTTTCCCTATATAAACACAGAGGTTGCCCGGCTAGGCCATCAAAGTAGTTTACCCCGATAATTTTTATGAGGATCATTTGCGAAACAATTGTCGGATCATACATACGTTACGGAGAAAAGTATGTAGCTCATGTTCAGATCCACTTTGAGACAGCAAGGGGTCCCTGCATGCATCTACATCCGATTAATCACCCACTATATATGTTTTAACCCAAAATATTTTACTCACCCGCTTAGTCCTGAGCTCGGTTGTGATTCTGTATTATTCTCGAGAGATTATATTTTCTCCAGATGTTACTGCTGTCTAGAATTTCGAATGGTTTTCTTCTCCAGAAACCATTGTTACTGGCTGGACTGACCACTTGTGGGATCATATTTTGGTAAATGTTATGTAATATTTCAGGCACTGTGAAACTGATTCGGATATCAAGACATCAAGTACGGCTGTTACTCGAGTGCTAGACACTTCTACTTGCGAAATTGTTCTCTGGTTGCTATATTTCTGTTCTTGTTCATAGTCACCACCTCAACCCTGGAGTACACCTTCAGCAGCGTAAAAACTACTCCTTTTGTTTTCTTTTATTTGACATTCAGATATGATGATTAATACAAATTTGAACTAACAATCTTGTCCGAACATCAAGTAAAACAAAACAGAGGGAGTACAATTGATGCAAGCGTGAAAACTGTAGTTGATGGAAGGTAAGCGTTAACTAACCAGATGTTGACAGTAGGACACCAGCTAGTCGGTATGCTCGTGCATATGGAAACCTCTTTCTGGAGATTGTTACATTTGAAATGCTCTGCGAGAAGCAGCTTCAATAAGAATATGCTTAGCCAAAGTCACCCCTTTTCTTAAATCAATCAACTTATCTCGAATCAAGAAAATTCAGAAATCAAAATGATTCGGATTCATATCTTACTGTTAGTGTTTTTTGATCCCGGTTAAGTGGGCAACAACCACTTCCGGATCCGACTCTCCCCACGCGCCCTGATCGGGGGTGCAACCGACTCCCGTTCAGTGCGGCCCCCACTCGCCCGCGCAACAATAAATAGAGGGAAGAGGTTGGGGCTCTGATTACCGAGTTAATTATGAGCCTAAGACTCTCCCCACAATCCTAACCCGATCTATTTGAGGGGAAGGCCGCCGCCGCCGTTCCTGCACTGAGTCGCCGCCGCATCAACGATCTCCCTGCGCCACCGATGGCCCTGCGCCAAGCAATATCTTCTGCGACCATCCATTAGTACCCAATGGCATCTAATAGATCTACTGACGGTAACCCTCATATCTCTCTCCTAATCTCCTAAGTATTCTCTACTGCATGCATCATCTGTTCTTACGTTTGATTGGCTGATTATTAGTCTAAGTCATTAGATCAATAAGTGTCTCTGTCAGATTAGATTAGATTTAAGTAATCTCGATTAGGTGTTCCTAGTATCGATTCTAAGCACCCTAAGTTCTAACAATGGCATTAGAGCCGTGCTTGTGAATCCTAATTGGGAAATTATTAGATTAATTAGTTTCTAATCATTTTAATTAAGGGCCTTAAGTCTCTGTAATTAGTATTAGATCCAACTAAGTTGATTACCGCAGAAATTAGAAGGAGAGGATCAGTTTTAGTTTTGGTTGCAACTAAGAATTGAGCAAAGAAAAACTTAATCGAATTAAGAAAATTAAGAAGGGGATAAGAACTTATCTGGATAGGGTGGCTTCGGCCGCCACTGTCCTCCTCAGAGTAGGGTTAGGAGAAACCCTAACCCTAGCGGCCTCGACGGCGGGCACCTATTGGATCTTCCAACGGAGTTACAATGGCGTCGTGGCCCTTAGACACGGCGCTAGGACCTTGGGGTCAAAGCCCCAACCCTAGTCGCCTATTCCATCTGCCGCCGCCACCTTAGAGCGTCAGGTTAGGAGACCCTAACCCTAGACGTGCTCCTCCACGGGCGGCACGACATGCACGCCATGGTGGAGGGCTTGGCGGCGCCGGGAATCCCTGCAAACAAGCACTCAGAATCTTAAGAGGTCGCTCTATGGTTTCAGGGTCGAACCCTAACCCTAGCGGTCTGGTTTTCTTTGATGGCGACCGACGCACGCAACTTTGGGCGACGACGAGCAACTTCTCGGTCGCTCACCAGCGGCGAAGGATCGACTGTGCCGGATGAAAGTGCATCTAGGACTCCCTTGTGGGTTTTGGATGATTTATGACAAGCAATTGGGATCATAACCTCTTTGTTGAGATGAATGCAGGCCCATAATAGAAAAATGAGCAAAACACCAAAAAGAAGGGATGAAGAGGAGCAAAGTGGAAATGAGCTCAAGGAAAAAAGAGTAGTAGATTATCTTGTATGGAGTGTGTTAAGGAAACATACCCCAAGAGCTCAATCATAATTAAACACACACATTGCACAAAGTTACACAGGACCAGACTAGTCCGATCACAACCGGACTAGTCCGATAACCTTTCTGCACCAGATCGGACAAGTCCGATATATGTCGGACTAGTCCGATATCTTTCTGACTAGAATCGGACTAGTCCTCCCCAGTGCGGACTAGTCCTCAAAACACTACACAAGTCACACAAAATCGGACAAGTCCGTTATCAACCGGACTAGTCCGATATTCTTTCTGATCCACTTCGGACAAGTCCGATATTCACACGGACTAGTCCGAAAAACCCACTGATCTAAATCGGACAAGTCCTCCAAGTGCGGACTTGTCATCAAACACACTTAGGGTTTCACATGTCCGGACAAGTCCGATGGAAATCAGACTAGTCCGAAGATTTCCATAGCGAAATCGAACAAGTCCGTTTTCAGCCGGACTAGTCTGATATTTCGGGACACTTAGGGTTTGCTACACACAGCACACCGGACTAGTCCGGTGACCACCACGGACTAGTCTGAACTTTCTGAACCTAACAGTAACTTTTAGAAACCCCATATAAATAGAGGTGCACGGCCCAATTTCACAACCTCTCGAACCCTAGCGCCGTCACACCTCCCAAGAGCCTCAAAAAGGACATCTCTCCACGAAATTAAGTGCAACATCGACCAATCCCTTGAGGATTCACTCTAGATCATTGGAGATACACTTGCAACACCACATTGATCTCTTGGTTTGATTCTCTAACACACTCCTGCGTTTCAATTGTAACTTTTGAGTGTGTTTTCGGTGGCATTGTGTTTTGTAATCTAAGGGAGCTCTCGACGTGTGAGAACGCCCCTTGAATTCGGTTATTCACCCCTTTCTGATTAGTGGAAGAGGATTGGCCTTCGTGGCGATTCAAAGAGGGTAGGGTTGGAGAAGACCCGGTCCTTTTGTGGACTCCTCAACGTGGATGTAGGTTGCCTTCGTGGTAGCCGAACCACAGGATAAATCGTTGTGTCTTGTTTTAGTGTTCATCATTCTAATTAATCAACTCAATCTAGGGTTTCATACACATTGTTCATCTTACGTTAAATTGTTGAACATAAGACTTAATTGTGATATAATCTAGCATATAACTGTTAAACTGTTGTTTGATTCTATATTTCCGTTGTACACATAAAAGAATCAAACCAATCAATCAAGTTTAATCAACTTAGTCCGTGAACACCGGACTAGTCCGCACTTTACCGGACTAGTCTGATATCTCTGGTATTGAACTGGTTGTTGAGTGTTGCAGGATCCGATAATTTTCAAAAAGGCCTATTCACCCCCCCCCCCCCTCTAGACCTACATTCAATTGGTATCAGAGCAAGGTTCTTCAAGAAAGAGTCTAATCACTCGAAGAGATCATGTCGGACATGAAGGACGTCCACAAAATCAACAACCAAGAGGAGGTTAACAACGACAAGACCCAAAAAGTGGAGAAGTACCTCGAAGCCATTCAAGACTTCGAGGACGATGATGAGGAGATGCTGGAGCTAAAGGCACTCCTCAGAAAGAAGGCACTTTCCAAAGGGAAAGCGAAAGTTGAAGAGAAGAAGAAGGGGAGTAGTCACACCGACTACTCCCGATATCCTTTTAACTATGATCGTCTAAATTCCAATAACAACCATTACCTATATATCCCACTCGGAAAAGCCCCACACTTCGATGGAAGTGATTACTCAATGTGGAGGCAGAATATGAAGATGCATTTGATTTCCCTAAATCCAAGTCTATGGCATGTTGTATGCACAGGGATAGATATTCTGGATAACGACGAAGAGCTCACCCCAAGCCAAGAGCAGGCCATTCATAGAAACGCTCAAGCCGCAGCTATAGTCACCTCCTCGATCAGTCGGGACGAGTTCACCAAGGTGGATGGACTCGAAATTGCTAAGGAGATATGGGATACTCTGCAAACTGCACATGAAGGTGACCGACATGTGCGTGAAGCAAAGATTGAGATGATCGAAGGCGAACTAGGAAGATTCGCAATTGAGGAAGACGAGTCACCCCAAGATATGTACAATCGATTGAAGACACTCGTTAACAAAGTTTGATCATATGGGAGCAAGAAGTGGAATCACCACGAGGTTGTAAATCTCATCCTTAGAGCTTTTGTGCCTCGCAATGTCACGCTATGTTCCATGATTAGAGAAAGCCCCGGATACAAAAAGATGACTCCGGATGAATTGCTTGGAAAAATTATCAACTTTGAGATGATGGAAAAACAAGCAAAGCACGTCAAGGAAATTGCCGACCTCACCTCGGCTAAGAAGAAAGGGGTTGCTTTAAAGTCCACCCTCAAGCCTCTATCCAAAGAAGCAAGAGAAGCACAACTAGAGGAAGATAGTGACAAAGAGAGCAGTAAGCTAGATGAAGAGGACATGATATTATTCATGAAAAAGTTCAAGAGAATAATGAAGAAAAGACAAGGGACAAAATCATGTGAAGGCAAGTACAAGGAAAGAACAAAGCCAAAGTTGAGACGGGCGTGCTATAATTGTGGTGAGTATAACCACTTTATAGTTGATTGCCCATATGAGGAGAACAAGAAGAAGACCAAAGAATCCAAGCCTCAACCTAAGAAATTCTTCAAGAAGAAGAAACAAGCCGAACAAGCGCACATTGGGAAGGAGTGGGACTCAAACGATGAGTCCTCATCATCCGATGAAGAAGAGATGGCCAGCATAGCCATCGAGAGCACGACCAAGAAATCTACACTCTTCCCTACACTCGGTGCAAGGAAGGGAAATGGCACTTGCCTTATGGCAAAGAAAGGTAAACGCAAGGTAATCATCAAAACCCCTTCCGTGCATTCCTACTCTAGTGATGATGAAATAGATAGTGATGATGAGGATATGCTAAATGGACTAGATAGGAAAACTGCAACAAAAATGAAATTTTTACTTGATCAACTTTTTGAGAAGGAGAGGTTAATTCATCGTCAAGAGGACATGATTATCTCACAAAAGGAGGAGTATGTCGAACTTGACAAACTTCTAGAGCTTGTAAAGGAGAAAAACAATTCACTAGAGCTTGAGTTAGCTTCAAGCAAGAAAGCTTGCTTGGAGTTAACTGACTCAAATGTTGCAATCAAGGACCAACTTGCTGACCTGATCAAGGTTAACAATATCCTTGAAGTGCAAGTTGAGTCACTCAAGCTGAGTGAACCTTCCTCCTCTTCAAATTCACCTTCTCAACCCACTAAAACTAAGTTTGCTCATATGTGCACATGTAGTAAAACTGACACCGGGTTGAAAGGGAAGTCAACCTCCACAAAGGATAAAAATCCTACCCAATGTGGCATATTTGACAAGGAGAAGATCACCTATGCACGTAGTGCATACTTGGTCCAAAGACCTCCAAATGTCAAATATGGCATTGGTTACTCTTATGATGAAAAGCAGCATGCTGGAAGTCATAAGAATAACAAGGGAAGGATTTCTTTTGTGAAGGGAAGAACCTTTCAAACTGGTAAGTCGAAGGATAAAAACTTGAACTCACACGAATACCGGACTAGTCCGGTTGGTGTCCGGACAAGTCTGGTCATCCGAACAAGTACGGCCCCCCAGACTAGTCCGATTCATAAACAACAGCAGCTATTATTCAAAACTTTTGATACCTCCTATGTGTTAATGAGAAATAATCTTGGCAATGTCTGTGCTTATTATGTTGGGCCACGCCATGGGAACACAAAATCCCATGTGTGGGTGCCCAAATGTATTGTAACTAACCTCCAAGGACCCAAGCAAGCTTGGGTACCTAAAACCAAAGCATAATTTGTTTTTGCAAGCTTATTCCTCCAGTGGATCCAAATGGGTGCTAGACTGTGGATGCACCAACCATATGACCAGATAAAGGAGGATGTTTGTGGAATATGAAGAGAATGAGGATCCAAACAAGGGCATCTACTTCGGAGATAATAGTCAAGGAAGGGTACTCGGTACCGGTAAAATTGCAATATCCTCTGAACACACACTTTCTCATGTTTTACATGTTGAATCTTTAGATTATAACCTGTTGTCCATATCTCAACTATGTGACAAAGGTTATAATTGCTTGTTCACTAACGAGGGCGTGACCGTCTCTAGGAGGAGTGATGGTTCCATTGCATTCAAGGGTATGTTGAAGGGAAAGCTTTACCTTGTTGACTTCAGCAAGGATAAAGCCAAACTCGACACATGCTTGATTGCAAAAACCAACATGGGTTGGTTGTGGCATAAACGGCTAGCGCATGTTGGTATGAGGAATCTTCAAAAACTCCTCAAGGGCGATCACAGCCACGGTTTGAAGGATGTTGTTTTTGAGAAAGACAGGCCTTGTAGCGCGTGCCAAGCCGGGAAGCAAGTTGGAGCACATCATCCCGCAAAGAACGTCATGACTACAACAAGACCGCTCGAACTACTTCACATGGACTTGTTTGGTCCAATTGCTTACATATGCGTCGGTGGTAACAAATACGGTTTAGTTATCATTGATGATTTTTTCTCGCTTCACTTGGGTTTTCTTTTTGCATGATAAGTCAGAAACACAAGGAACACTCAAGAAGTTCTTCAAGCGAGCTCAAAATGAATTTTCATTGACAATCAAGAGTATTCAAAGCGACAATGGCATGGAGTTCAAGAACACACAAGTGGAGGAGTACCTTGATGAAGAGGGCATAAAGCACGAATTTTCAGCGCCATACTCGCCACAACAAAACGGAGTTTCCGAAAGAAAGAACCGAACACTCATAGAGATGGCAAGAACAATGCTCGATGAGTACAAGACTTCAGATCGATTTTGGGCGGAAGCGATTAATACCGCTTGCCACGCCGCAAATCGACTTTATCTTCATCGACTACTCAAGAAGACTCCCTATGAGCTACTTACCGGTAACAAAACAAACATTTCATATTTTCGAGTTTTCGGTTCCCCATGTTACATCCTGAACAAGAAGCCTAGGACTTCAAAGTTCGCTTCGAAGTCCGATGAAGGTTTCTTGCTTGGTTATGATTCGAACACTTACACCTATCGTGTTTTCAACAAGGCCTCCGGACTTGTTGAAGTAGCACGTGACGTAGTGTTCGATGAGACTAATGGCTCCAAAAAGGAGCAAGTTGATCCATGTGAATTAGGTAAAGAAGAAGCCCCTTGTCAAGCATTGAAAAGAATGGCTCTAGGCGAAGTTCGACCACAAGGGCCACCTTCACACGTACATGAGGAAAATGAACCACAAGAGGAGACCATCAATCAAGGGGGAGATTCAACACAAGATCAACCACAAGAGTACGAAGATGATCAACAAGTCAATGAAGGCAACCACTTAGGGGGAGAAGCAGACAATCATGAAGACACAACTCCTCAAGTGCCACACCCAAGAGTACACCAATGCATCCAAAGGGATCACCCAATCGACAACATCATCGGTGACATCCAAAAGGGAGTAACCACTAGATCTCGCATAGCTAACTTTTGTGAGCATTATTCATTTGTATCCTTTCTGGAACCACGCAGGATTGAGGATGCATTGAAGGATCCAGACTGGGTGGTGGCAATGCAAGAAGAATTGAACAACTTCAAGCAGAACGAGGTGTGGGAACTTGTGGCAAGACCCAATGCAAACATCATCGGCACTAAGTGGGTCTTTCGCAACAAACAAGACGAACACGGGGTGGTGACAAGGAACAAGGCACGACTTGTGGCCAAAGGGTACTCACAAGTTGAAGGTTTGGATTTCGTTGAGACTTTTGCTCCAGTAGCTAGGCTTGAATCTATTAGAATATTACTTGCATATGCTACTCACCACGATTTCAAGCTGTATCAAATGGATGTGAAAAGCGCCTTCCTCAACGGACCGATCAAGGAAGAGGTGTACGTGGAGCAACCACCCGGGTTTGAAGACGAAGAGTTCCCCGGCCACGTATTCAAATTGCGTAAGGCTCTCTACGGCCTCAAACAAGCTCCTAGAGCTTGGTATGAGTGTCTTAGAGATTTCTTAATTGAGAATGTTTTTCAAATTGGCAAAGTAGATTATACATTATTTACAAATAATTTAGACAATGATCTCTTTATTTGTCAAATTTATGTTGATGATATAATCTTTGCGTCAACTAATCAATCTTTTTGTGAGGAATTTAGCAAAATCATGACAGGCAGGTTTGAAATGTCAATGATGGGAGAATTAAAATACTTCTTGGGATTCCAAGTGCGGCAACAAAAGGAAGGAACGTTCATAAGCCAAACCAAGTACACGCAGGACATACTTAAGAAGTTTGGCATGGACAAGGCAAAGCCCATAAAGACCCCCATGGCAACAAATGGCCACTTGGATCTCAATGAAGATGGACCTAACATCGACCAAAAGGTATATCGCTCCATTATTGGATCTCTACTCTATTTATGTGCATCTAGGCCAGATATTATGTTGAGTGTATGTTTGTGTGCAAGATTTCAAGCCAACCCTAAGGAATGTCACTTGACAGTCGTAAAAAGGATCTTGAGATATTTAGTTCATACACCCAACCTTGGTCTTTGGTACCCAAAAGGCTCAAAATTCAATCTCATTGGTTACTCCAATGAAGATTATGTTGGGTGCAAAGTAGATAGAAAAAGCACCTCCGGCACATGCCAATTCCTAGGGAGATCCTTAGTTTCTTGGTCCTCCAAGAAAAAAAATTCCATTGCCCTATCCACAGTCGAAGCGGAGTATGTTGCAGCCGGGAGTTGTTGTGCACAACTCCTTTGGATGCGACAAACTCTAAGGGATTACGGTTACAATATGAACTGTATTCCTCTCCTTTGTGACAATGAGAGTGCCATTAAAATTGCCCACAATCCAGTTGAGCACTCTAGAACTAAACACATAGACATAAGACATCATTTTTTGAGAGACCATTCCATGAAAGGAGATATAACCATCTCACATGTCAACAACCAAAAGCAATTGGCCGACATATTCACCAAGCCACTTGATGAAAAGCGTTTTTGCGAACTCCGAAATGAACTAAATATCCTTGATGCTCGGAGTGTGGCTTGAAAAGTTGCATACCTGTATGAATTCTTCAAAAATGTTGATTGAATTGTGAAAATCATCTCTCTCAATTTTTCTCGAAAAACTATGTCAATTGCTAGATCTTGATGAATTATGATCATTGTTTGATTGTTGTACGCTTACTGGTCAAATTAATCAAGATTAATTGATTTGATTTGCCCCTATATTCTCTATTTATGAACCTTCAAATATATATGAATGGGCTATGCAAATTTCTCTTGGTGACCACGGACTAGTCCATGGTTACCCGGACTAGTCCGCCCATGTAGACTAGTCCGCTGAGTGCCGGTTAGGCCAGACTAGTCCGATAGACCACGGACTAGTCCGATATAGCTCTCTGGATGAGTTCGGACTAGTCCGGTTATCTCCGGACTTGTCCGATTTTTCGTGTACATAACCCTAGCCGCCACCAAACCCTAATTCCTCTCATCCCCACTCTTGCTCACGCACTCTCTCTTGCGCTCGAGCTCCCAAGGCGATTCCTTGCTCCCTCCATCAAAAAGGTCTGCATTTTGGCGGAAATCAAGCTTGACCTCGTGCGGAGTGAAGCTAGGGGACTTATCCGGGCTCCAACTCCCTAATCTTCAAGCTTCAATCGATTTCTTCGGTAATTTTCTCCCAAACCCTAGAAATCTTGTTTTTTCTCCATTGTTGATCAAATAGCCTAGCATCTTTCACTATATACATGCTTCCTTGATGTACTACGTGTATGCTAGACTTATAGTGCATTAGGAATCAGTTTTTGTCCAAACCGTTAGGTTTTTGAGGATGAACATCGGACTAGTCCGGTCCATGCACGGACAAGTCCGGTCACCCGGACTAGTCCGTGCCTGTGCACCGGACAAGTCCGATGTTTCTGAACCTAAAACCTAATTCCTCAATTCCTCAATGCAATTCCTTGCTATCTTTTCATACCTATGCCTTGTATCACTCATCATCATTCTTGCAAATCATTCTCAGATCATGCCGAGCACAAACGATGAAATCTCCGACTTTGAGGCCGAGATGGACCACGAGGTGGCACCTCAGACCTCGACGGGTCTTGGCAAGAAGCGCCAAGAAAGACCCTCCGAGCCTGCTCCCTCCCCTCCTCAGGTTCGAAGGAAGGTGTTGGCAAAGAAGCCAGTTTCCAAGGCGGCCGCATCATCAAGTGGCCCTCGCCAAGCAAAGGGCAAGGGCAAAGGGATAGCAACGGGTCCAATTGGCCCTTTGAATTTGCATGCTCCCAGGGAAGGGGTCCGGGACCCCACTGAAGAGAAATTCAATGGCAAGGGCAGTGACTCGGCGGCAAAATTCAGAAGCATCGACTGGTATGGCCAGCCGAAGCAAGCTGCAGATGGAAGGTTCTCGTGCAACTTCCATGCTGACTTCTACAGATTGGTATACTTGCCAATGAAGATACCGGTGGTGCGCAATCAGTGGATTGACTGGGCACACCTTGAGAGGAAGAAATGCTCCGCATTTGATGAAGTCATTGCGGCAGCTGAAAGACTTGGCTTGAAGGACCTCTTTTCCTTCAAGTACAACTGGAATGATGAAGTGGTGGCTCAATTCTATGCCACCTGCCACTTTGCAAGCGATGAGGAAGAAAGAGTGACTTGGATGACTCATGGATCCAAGTACACTATCACATATGAGGAGTTTGCTAGGATGTTGCATTTTGACACTTCCAGCAATGATAATGTGATCATCCACAATGTTGGTGTCATCGACAAGGAGAGGATGAAGTTTCTCTATGAGCCCAACTCAAAGTTCATCCCTCCCTCCACGAAGAACATGAAGCCATTCTTTGTGGTGCTAAACAGGGTCTTGAGGAAGACCATTGCCCCTAAGGATGGGGATGCAGGGAGTGTACAAGGATACCTCCAGACCTTGATGAAGGTCATAAGCAAAGGGCGTAATTTTGATGTGTTTGACTACATATGGAATGATATGGTCAACATCTCCAGCACCCCCAATAGGTCAGTCATGTGGCTATGCTCCCTATTCCATGTTTATGATTGAGAAAGTCACAGGGATTGAGTTTGTGAAGGATGTGGTGCATACTCCTTTGAGGCCTCTAAAGCCTCAACTAGTGAATGTCCAGGCTGCTCCTCGCTGGCCTCCAGTCCTGAGGCACCGGCAAGATCAAGAGAAGGTGCTAGAGCTGTCCCTACTTCTAGGGAAGCCCCTCGGCGAGGATCAGCTAGTGGGATCCTCAAGTATCTGGCTGCCATATTCTCCTCCTACAAGAAGGCCGAAGTAAGGGCCCATAAACTCAACCATAAGAGAAAGGAGGACATGAAGTACATAAAGGCCAACGTGAAACAAATCTGCCAAAAGCTGGAGATCGACCCCATTGGATCTCTAGTGATTTCTGAGGAATCTGACCCGGACTTCACTGAGCTTGGGTCCCTGAACCCCTCTGAGCTTGCCTACTTTGGCATTGGGGGCTCGAGTGGCTCCGCCCCTCCTCCTTCTCCTCCTCGTCAAGCTGAAGATGAAGAAGACGAAGACGACGACGAGAGGACCAACAGTGAAGAGTGAAGAACTTAGGACCCTCCTCTCCTTCTTTTTGGTGTCTTGATGCCAAAGGGGGAGAGATTGAGGGGGAGTCTTAGCTTTAGTTGCGGTAGGATGCGAGGAGAGAGCTCTTTTTATCTATCTTTGTGATTGTAATGATTTAACGTTGTTTCTAAGTTAACTATGGTTCTGTGATGCAATGCTTACTTAATTTGAGAAGTATTTGTTAAAATCTGTAATTTTGCTCCTGGAATGACATATGTGCTTTGTTTTGGTTGATTGATGTAAATTATGTCACTCTCAATGTCTTAATGTACTTAGTTATGCGTCCCACCATAAAGAATGCACATATGGGTAATTCTTTCTCTGCTTGATGTATTTTTGATTCATATGTGCATACTTTATGAAAATCTCAATTTTTGTCATATGTTGTGAAATCTCAATTGGTTGTCATCAATCACCAAAAAGGGGGAGATTGAAAGTGCATCTAGGACTCCCTTGTGGGTTTTGGATGATTTATGACAAGCAATTGGGATCTTAACCTCTTTGTTGAGATGAATGTAGGCCTATAATAGAAAAATGAGCAAAATACCAAAAAGAGGGGATGAAGAGGAGCAAAGTGGAAATGAGCTCAAGGAAAAAGAGTAGTAGATTATCGTGTATGGAGTGTGTTAAGGAAACACATCCCAAGAGCTCAATCATAATTAAACACACACATTGCACAAAGTTACACAGGACCGGACTAGTCCGATCACAATCGGACTAGTCCGATAACCTTTCTGCACCAGATCGGACAAGTCCGATATCTGTCAGACTAGTCCGATATCTTTCCGACTAGAACCTCCTCAGTGCGGACTAGTCCTCAAAACACTAGACAAGTCACACAAAATCGGACAAGTCCATTATCAACCGGACTAGTCCGATATTCTTTCTGATCCACTTCGGACAAGTCCGATATTCACACGGACTAGTCCGAAAAACCCACTGATCTAAATCAGACAAGTCCTCCAAGTGCGGACTTGTAATCCAACACACTTAGGGTTTCACATGTCCGGATAAGTCAGATGGACATCGGACTAGTCCGAAGTATTCCAGTAGCGAAATCGGACAAGTCCGTTTTCAGCCGGACTAGTCTGATATTTCGGGACACTTAGGGTTTGCAACACACAGCACACCAAACTAGTCCGGTGACCACCGCGGACTAGTCCGAACTTTCTGAACCCTAACAGTAACTTTTAGAAACCTCATATAAATAGAGGTGCACGGCCCAATTTCACAACCTCTCGAACCCTAGCGCCGTCACACCTCCCAAGAGCCTCAAAAATGACATCTCTCCACGAAATTAAGTGCAACATCGACCAATCCCTTGAGGATTCACTCTAGATCATTGGAGAGACACTTGCAACACCATATTGAGCTCTTGGTTTGATTCTCTAACACACTCCTGCGTTTCAATTGTAACTTTTGAGTGTGTTTTCGGTGGCATTGTGTTTTGTAATCTAAGGGAGCTCTCAACGTGTGAGAACACCCCTTGAATTTGTTTATTCACCCCTTTGTGATTAGTGGAAGAGGATTGGCCTTCGTGGCGATCCAAAGAGGGTAGGGTTGGAGAAGACCCGGTCCTTTTGTGGACTCCTCAACGTGGACGTAGGTTGCCTTCGTGGTAGCCGAACCACAGGATAAATCGGTGTGTCTTGTTTTAGTGTTCATCATTCTAATTAATCAACTCAATCTAGGGTTTCATACACATCGTTCATCTTACATTAAATTGTTGAACATAAGACTTAATTGTGATATAATCCAACATATAACTGTTAAACTGTTGTTTGATTCTATATTTCCGTTGTACACATAAAAGAATCAAAACAATCAATCAAGTTTAATCAACTTAGTCCGTGAACACCAGACTAGTCCGCACTTTACAGGACTAGTCCGATATCTCTGGTATTGAACTGGTTGTTGAGTGTTGCAGGATCTGACAATTTTCAAAAAGGCCTATTCACCCCCCCCCCCTCTAGGCCTACATTCACCGGAAGTCCCCGACGCGACGCCCAACCCTCCACTCAGATCTGGGGGAGCATCGGTTTCCCTCGACGGCCGCCTCCTGATGTCGTCGACGTCGACGAGGAAGCACCTCGCCGTGCCTTTTTCCTCGCCGGAGTCGACGACGCGGTTGCGCTGGAGGTCTCGCGCTGCCGAGCCGCTCACCCTCTCGCCTTGGCCTCGCCGCTGCTCAGACGTAGGAGATAGAGAGAGGAGAGTGACGAAATGGTTTAGGGTTTGCGGGAAAACCGGCAGTGTTGCCTTAAGTATCGCCCAATCTTGCTGCACGACCGTCGGATAAGAAGTGAATGGTTCTGATCAATTTGAGTTTTAAGTTTCAGTAAATATTGGCCGTCAGATTGAAATCCAACGGCCATCAGCGCGCGCCAACCGCCGCCTCGCGCTGGCGGGCTCGGAGCCATTGCGGAACCGTTAAACGGGCCGTTTGGGCCGTCCTTTTAATTTTTGGGGATTTTAGGATTTTCCGTTTGGGCCAGTTTTAGCTTTGGGCCAAATATAAGATGGGCCGCACGCTGGGATTTTTCAATTCTTTAGGGAATTTTCAGATAAGTGGGCTGACCCAGTTTAGTCAATGGGCCAAATTCAGGGTTTTGGCCCTTTTAGCAATTTTCACAGTTTTTGAATTTCAGAATATGTTTAAGATGGAAAATTAATTCCAGAAATTAAGAAAATGATTAAAAAATTAGTTAAATAGCTGAGAAAATTTTAGAAAAATTTTTTGTGATGTTTTGTGTGATTTTGATTGCATTATCTCTATAATTTTAGGTAATTTTAAGTTATTAAGTGAAATTTCTTAGTTATTTAAATCCAATTAATTACTATTAAGTTTTGCAATTAATTTTTAGTAATTTAAAAAAATATTTAGCTTCTGCTGTTATTAGTAGTAAATTTAAACAAGTAACCAATGTGAAAGTTTAAATTTGCTGGAATTTTAAGTATGTATGTTTTTGCATGGAAATTAAATAAGTAACCAACGTGAAAATTTAATTTTTTCATGCTTAAGTTTATTTCCAGTATATTTGCACTATATTGGAAATGTCTACATGAATTCTAAGTATGTTTACATGGAAATTAGAGTAACCAAGGTGAAATATTTTCATGTTATTTAAGTTATTTAAGTGAATGGAAATTAGAGTAACCAACGTGAAATATTTCCACATTATTTAAGTGAAATGGTTTTGTTGAGTAACCAACGTGAAAGACATTTTATGCCATTTCTAATTGATTAAGTGCAATTTTAAGTATGTGCTGTATTATATGATATTTAAGTCACTTTTTAACCCCTATATTTGTTTTATTAAGGTGCCTCCAATGTGGTAAGTCTCATTGCCTCCATAGAGACCCTCGCGGGTCATAACTATGGGACATGGAATGAGAGACTCAGGATGAACTTAGCAATTGCAAACCTTGACCTTCTTCCTAAGAAAGGATCGACATGTTGATCCTGAAGCTCCCATTGCTCAGCATGAGGAAACTAATGAGGAGTTTGGAGTAAGAAAAGAGGAGTATCTTAATCTAAAGGAAAAGTACCCTAAGGATCTTGAGGCATGGGAGGAATCCAACAGAAAATGCCTCATGGTCATTAAGGCCACCATTTCTGAGACCATAAGAGGAGTTATTCCTGACTGTGAGCTGGCTACTGAGTATCTTGCCAAGGTCAAAACTCAGTATGCAGGATCCACTAAGACATTAGCAAGCACTCTCCTCAAAAGGCTTATTAATGAGAGGTACATGGGGGTGTGAGAGATCACATCCTTAAGATGAGTAATTTAAATGCAAACCTCAAGACTCTTAACTTAGCCATGTCAGATGAGATGCTTGTGCATTTCATCTTTATGTATTTGCCTAAGGAGTTTGAGGCTTTTGTAATAAATTACAACTCTAAGGAAGATAGCTGGACATTAAGGTCATGGTTATGTGCGTTCAGGAGGAGTAGCGCATAAAAGATAAGGGTGGAGACTCTATTAACTTCACCAAAGGTAAGGGTAAGGGAAAGGCGAAGACTTACTTCACCTCTCCCAAGCCACCATCTTTTAAGGTGCATGGCTCCTCTTCTAAAGGCAAAGGGTCAGCTCCTCAGCCTTCTGGTTCTAAGTTTAAATTAGATCAGTACAAGTTTTGCTAAGATTTTGAACTTTGCTAGAAGGACTGCATTGGCTTTATTAAGTGGTGTGCTAAGAATGGTAAGGATGTCATAAATTTTTTAAATGAATCCCTGTTTTTAGCTTATTCACGATCTACTTGGTGGATTGACTCAGGTGCAACTTGCACGTTTGTAATTCTATACAGGGGTTAAGTACGATGAGGACTATAAGAAGGGGGGAAAGGACCATCAAAGTCGCTGATGACCGTGAAGCTGAAGTTGAAGCTATAGGAATTTATCCTCTTAGACTTAGTAGTGGTTTCATACTTAAGCTTCATGATGTTCTTTATGTCCCTAGTTTAGATAGGATTTTGATATCAGTTTCATGTTTGGATGATTGTGGATTTGTTTGCCATTTTGGCGAAGACAAATGCTCTATTAGTTTGAATAATAAGATGTTGGGTCTTGCCTTCAGACAAGACATGCTTTATCTATTGTCTACTCATGATAATGCGAATGCTTTAAGTAATGATCAAATTCCCACTAAGAATGACATAAGAAGAAACAAGCGCAAAAGAATCGATTTTGAAACATCGTCGAAATTATGCCATTGTCGTTTATGCCATATTTCGAGGGGGGGGGACTCTTAGTATCTCAATCGGTCTTACCTCACTTAGACTTTTCAGATTCAGAAGAATGCATTGATTGCATTAAAGGAGAGTTCGTTAAGATAATTAAGAAGAACGCCATACGCAGCACGGGAATTTTAGAAATTATTCACACGGACATTTGTGGTCCGTTTCTCGTAGTCTCCGTAGATGGGTATGACTCGTTCATAACGTTCACGGATGACTACACTCATTATAGTTACATTTATCCAATCAAGGAGTGATCTGAAGCGTTGGATAAGTTTAAGATATTTAAGGCTGAAGTAGAAAATCAGCACAATGTTAAGATTAAGGTAGTAAGATCCAATCGTGGAGGTGAGTACTACGGTTGGCATACCCCATATGGTCAGGTTCCTGGACCCTTTGCAAGAATTTTATAGGAACATGGCATAGTCGCCTAGTATTCTACACCGGGCAAACCTCAGCAGAACGGTGTTGCGGAACGTAGAAACTGTACGCTTATGGACATGGTAAGAAGTATGTTAAGTTATTCTATGTTACTGGTTAGCCTATGGATGGAGGCATTAAAAACCGCCATTCATGTGCTTAATTTGGTTCCCATTAAGTCAGACCTCAGACACCGTATGAGATGTGGACATGACGTAAGCCCTCATTAAACTATTTTCATATTTGTGGTTGTCCAGCTGAGGCTAAGATGTTCAACCCAAACATTAGTAGGCTGGAATCTAGAATAGTTAGTTGCCATTTTATTGGCTATCCTGAGAAAAGTAAGGGTTTTAGGTTATATTGTCCAGATCGGCATACTAAGTTTATAGAAACACGACACGCCACATTCTTAGAAGACGCTATGATCAGGGGGGCACGGTACAGCAGGAAATAGACCTTAAGGAGGAACGATTAGTTTACCCATTCTGATGACTCAAGAACCTTATTTCACCCTATCTGCTGTCGTTGTGCCACCGGTGCCCGCCACTAGTGAAACGGCGCCTATTGTTGCACCTCCATCGGCCACAACAGAAATAAGTGAGGTTCCACCTTCTCAGTCTGTTGAGGATATGGTCGAACAAAATGAGGTTCAGCAACAGCCTCAACTCTTAGATGATGCTCAAGTAAGAAGATCACAAAGAGTAAGACGGTCGGCCATCCCGGACGACTATCAGATCTACTTGAGTGAAGAAGTTAAGATGGAGGATGATCCCACCTCTTACGAAGATGCCATGAGGCGACCTCAATCATCTGAATGGTACAAGGCCATGGAAGATGAAATGAGTTCTATGAGTGCCAACAAGGTCTGGGACTTAGTAGAGATTCCTAAAGGGGCCAAAATAGTAGGATGTAAGTGGGTCTACAAGATTAAGCGTGACTCTAAAGGTAAGATCAAAAAGTATAAGGCTAGACTTGTGGCTAAGGGATTTACTCAACGGGAGGGTATTGATTACAATAAGACTTTCTCTCCCATGTCGTCTAAGGATTCTTTTAGAACCATTATGGCATTAGTAGCGCATTATGACTTAGAATTGCATCAAATTGATGTAAAAACGGTGTTCCTCAATGGGGATCTATGTGAGTATGTCTATATGACACATCCGAAAGGTTTTGTCGTTAAGGGTAAGGAACATATGGGATGTCACATGAAGAAGTCCATTTATGTACTTAAGCAAGCTTTAAGATAATGGTATCTCAAGTTCGATGAGGTCATTAGAAAGTTTGGGTTTAAGGAGAATGAGGTGGATAATTGCATTTATGCTAAGTTTAAGAATGGAAAGTTCATTTTCTTAGTCCTTTATGTGGATGACATCTTATTAGCTAGTAGTGATGTCAATCTACTCTTAGAAACTAAGAAGTTTTTATCCTCAAACTTTGATATGAAAGATCTAAGTGAAGCAATCTATGTTTTAGGGTTTGAGATACACCGAGATCGTGTTAAGCGGGTTTTAGGATTATCTCATAAGGCATACTTAGAAAGCGTGCTTAGAAAGTACGGTATGCATGCTAGTAAAGCCTCGCCCGCTCCAATAGTTAAGGGCCATAGATTTTCGAACTCCCAATCGCCTAAGAATCAGTATGAGGTTGATCAGATGAAAGGAATTCCTTATGCTCCTGCTGTCGAAAGCTTGATATATGCTCAAGTTTGTACATGCCCTGACTTAGCTTTTGTGACTCGGATGCTTGGCAGATACCAAAGTAATTCAAGATTAGATCACTGGAAAGCTATTAAGAAGGCATTAAGATATATACAGGGACTAAGCACCTCATGCTAACATATAGTAAGACTGAGTCACTAGAAGTATTGGGCTATTCAGATTCAGATTATGCGGGTTGTGTGGATACTAAGAAATCCACGCCAGGTTATATATTCACCCTCGTGAATGGAGCTATATCGTGGAAAAGCTCCAAACAAGCAATCACTACATCATCCACGATGTATGCTGAGTTTATTGCTTGTTATGAGGCCACTGGGCAGACATCTTGGCTTAAGAAATTTGTTCCCAATCTTAAAGTGGTCGACAACATCCATAAACCACTTAAGTTATACTGCGATAATCAGTCGGCAGTTATGTACTCTCACAACAACAAGTCGAGTGGTGCTGCCAAACACATCGACATTAAGTATTATGTTGTGAAAGAGAAAATTCAGGATCACATGATTAGTCTCAAGCATATTAGTACTAAGCAAATACTTGCGGATCCGCTAACTAAGGGTCTCCCACCCAACGTGTTCAGTGAATACGTAGCTGGCATGGGTTTAAGGGAGACCCTGGTGATAATATCATGTATTCTAAGGGGCCATCAAATGGTAAGATTATTTCTAATGGTGAGACGTATTGGGGTCGTGGAGTCAAACAATGCGTAAATGGTTGTTTTGATGTGTCGTGTCCTTTATGTCAAAGCAAAAGAAATATGTGTAAAATTAGTTTAGTAAATAAGACAATAAGTTAAGGACCCGAGATCAAGGGGGGAGAATGTTAGTGTTTTTGTGATCCCGGTTATGTGGGCAACAACCACTTTCGGATTCGACTCTCCCCACACGCTCTGATCGGGGACGCAACCGACTCCCATTCGGTGCGGCCCCCTCTCGCCCGCGTGACAATAAATAGAGGGGAGAGATCGAGACTCTGATTACCGAGTTAATTACGAGCCTAAGACTCTCCCCACAATCCTAACCCGATTTATTAGCACACAGAATGAGGGCAAAGCCGTCACCGCCGTTCCTGCACCGAGCCGCCACCGCATCGACAATCTCCCTACGCCACTGATCGCCCTGCGCCAAGCATATCTTATCTTGTGCGACCATCCATTAGAGTCCAATAACCCTCATATCTCTCTCCTAATCTCCTAAGTGTTCTCTACTGCATGCATCATCTGTTCTTATGTTTGATTGACTTATTATTAGTCTAAATCATTAGATCAATGTTCAATTATGCCTAAGTGTCTCTTCCAAATTAGATTAGATTTAAGTAATCCCAATTAAGTGTTCCTAGTCTCGATCCTAAACACCTTAAGTTCTAACACTTACATGATAAAAAAGTCGAACATATCAACACGGAAAGGGAATCGATTGCATTAGCATCCTACTATCATTACTGACAGCACCTACCATAGGAATATGTGATTGCGAACGGGGAATTGGAAGGGTCCACGAGACAGCTTTAATCCGACGACAGACATATTAACCAGAAACAGCTAACTCTCCAAACGGCCCCATGGTAACCGACATCAAGCCATCGATGTTACAAGCATCCATGGCTCAACCAAAAAGAGAAAACTACAATATAATACTATACAACCAAGCCCCAGGTATTGAGCCATAATCACCGATAATCACACCCTGCATTTGCACATTTTTTTCAATCCTAACACCCCACGGAACCAATCAAGTCAAAAAGATTTGTAATAGGCGTCCTTTTTTCTTCCAGATCTGCCAGAGCCAAGCTGGCTAAACAGGTATCACATCGACGTCAGATGTGTCGCATCTCAGGACCAGTCTGTCGAGGCTGGTTGAAAGGATGCACTTGGCCCACTGGCAGCCAGTGGAGATTGGTTCAGCTGGAGGAACGATCATCAGCACGTTGTCATTCTTTTGAACAACACCCATGACACTCACAGTGCTGCCCTCCTTAATGTATCTGCAGCGCAAATGGATACGTCAAATGAAAGGAATAGCAATAAGGATACCCATGACACAAACTGACTGAAAGACAAATGACAAAAAGGATACCCTTCTTTTAGGCGCATTATGCGGTCATCACTTGAGAGATTCCTTCCACGTAGCCACCTCAGGAATTCAGGAGACATGTCCTTGTTGTCTGGGTTTATGTCAATGACAACAGACTCATCAACATATGGGGCTACTCGGGCACCAAAACCTGCTTTAACCAATGCTCGCAGCCCGGATTGGAAATCAGAGATGTAGAAATCCACAGCATGTCGCTGCCATTGTTATGCAGGAAAAAAGAAAAATTAGTGAATAAGGTGATAAAGTAGGATGAGCCTGGCATCCCGCCCAACCGTGAGATCTTCAACTTCTAGACGATCAAAACAAATTTCATATCAAAAGTAAACCCACCTCCATTGATCTGAGCCCCCAGGTAAATTGGCGATGCTTAGGGTTAGCAGCTTTCGAATCCCAACCCCTATACTCATACAAGCAAGTGGAAGTGTAAACGCATCTCTGGACCCTTTGGAATGAGGTCTCAAGAGGGACATTTCCACAAGTAACAACCTGCAAATTCAATGTACTACGTAATGGACTGGCTGTTACTGATGCAAAAAAAAAAAAAGTGTTATAGCTTAAAGAATGAAGACCCTTTAAGTTTCTCAATGCATGGGAAACCACGTTATATAGCAGCGTTGCTCTATCTTTTACAAGTAGTTACAAGAAAACAATATGTTGGTATTCATAAAAAAAACTATAAACCTCTCATAACCATCAAACCTGTGGGATTAATAGTATTTTTCTGTGTTCTCTGCATCTAAATTGTCTTCTAATGAAATATAGAAAATCCTAAGTGTTATATCTTAATACTGGGCAGGTTGGTACTACAATACTTTTCTGTGTTTTCTGCAATATGGCAACCAGTGTAGTAAGATTATAATGAAGTATTTTGCATGTGAAATGCCTACAAACAGTTTACTTTGAGAACAAATTATAACATATGCAAGCAGAAATACAACATTAAAACTGGATACAGAAAATTAGAAAACAAACAAGCAGAATAATTAACTGACACTCAAACAAGGTGATCAGTACGCATACCCCAGTAACCTTCACATACTCTCCATCTTTTGCGGTTCTAAGATCTACATCGGGATAGCGACTGACAAACCCAATCACACCTTTGGTACCCCAGCAGATGTTCCAGGTCACAAGTGCAGCAACAAAACAGAATATCACCACGACAGCTATAAGTAGAATTGAGTTATGAATAGCAGCAAAAATGAAGATCCCTGATCCGAACCCAACCACAAAGAGCAGTGAGACCAGCCACCATATTACAGTTGGAATGCTGCCTTTAATTGAGTAACCATCTTCCCCATTAAGATTTGTTACAGCCTGGTTGTGTGCAAAAGAGGTAGCACGCATCTTCATAGATACACTGGAGTCAAGTGGACCTGATACTTTTCGTGCAGCTCCAGATGAATTCAAAGGACCTGAAGTCATAGGTCCTGATGTGATAAGACCAGTCGTAGGTAGAACAGGAGGCAAAGGACCAGAGTTCTGGCGGGCCATTGGGGTTACTCCACATGATTGAGGACCAGACGACCTCTTCATCGGTTCTCCATGCTTATTGAGAGGTCCAGAATTAGATTTTGTCCTTAAAGATCCTCCAGTGCCAGGAACCGCAGATGAAATAGAGCCAGAGTAATTGGACCGACCAACAGCATTAGGAACTGGTCCTGAGTTGGAGGCAGCACCACCAAATGAAGTATTCCTTGAAGGCTGATTACCTAGAGGACCAGATTTCCGATGGATATCAAACATCTTTCCAAGCTCTCCAGATTTCTTAATGTCTCCACCAGTGTAGGGCATAGCTGTGGAGCAAATGACTGGGGCCTTCTCTTTAGGTTGCTCAGGTCGTCCCGACACATAGAGGCCATTGCTTAGCTGGTGGGATGGAAACCGCGAACCCATGTTCTGAAACAACTGGTCCAACAGCCTTCAGACTTCAGAGTGATTGTGCCGCGTCAAGTGAGACTACTGAGCTTTTGATAAGCTTGCATCAGAAAACCTGAAACAAAAGAAAACAAACCATTTCACTGATCCTATAAAAGAGAATGCACTAAGGATTCAGCATGGTACATCCATATGGAAGAACTTACAATAGACAGCACTATTTTTTTAAGAACATAAATATCACCCTGCGTACAAGGATTACCCAAGACTAAAGATACTTTAGATGAAAAGCTATTCATGGTGTTCTAAACAATATATGATGTGAATCAGCAGATGGCATAATACATTATCGTTTGTAGAAAAAAAAATCAGCCAATAACTGTTTGTTTGCAGTCGTACAGTTGGACTAGCGCAAATACTTCCAAAAAAACATAGTGCCAAATATTAGGCAATAAATATTATACAAAGTATCTAAACAAAAGCTATGGTTCATCCACGAACATTGCCATGTTTACACCACATAAGCATCATAATGTTACAATAAATAGCAAAAACATAGCACTAAAACTTCTTTGCATACAAACAAATCAAGGCAAACGCTGACGCTGATGATACTGGCTGCATTCAGCTCTGGTCATGATAACCAGATAAGCTAACCTTAACCTAGTTGGGGTTAGCTTAAACTAGCAATCAGGCATGAAAAATAAAATAACATTGTTGGGCAAGTTGCTGCCAGGCCTAATAACTGCCTACCTGGTGTTAACTTTGTCAGCAATAGAAAATGTGGTGGATTAGCAGAGCATGACCCTGGGTCAGTAGGGTTAAAAGACCCCAATCAGGATTAGCTTAATGAACAGTTGTTTGGGAGTAAATCCCCTTCCCGTCTATCAAGCCCAAACAAAATGCAACAATGAAATTAAAAAACAATAGCATAAGATAACTGAAGTGTCAGGCTGTCAGCAATGGCACAACTATGTGAAATGCAAACTGTGCAATCTTAATGACAACTACAAGTGACAATAAAACATATTATTTTCAGGCTGTAGAACACGTGAGAGCCACCACAAAAATAGACCTTATGCTCCATAGCCAAAACCTTACTTCCATGGTACGAAAATACAGCCAAAACAGAAATATAAACTCAAGTGGACACAGAAAGCACCCATTAAGGCTAACCTTGCTATCATAGAAGAACCACATAAGGTATCACCAACAAGTATGGGACAGAACGCATAACTGTGATAAAGTAATCTCTACTTCCGTCGAAGCTAAAGACTACAGAAAAACACCTCATGACATGCATAATTTACGGAAACGGCACTCTAGCATCACTAGCCTGAGTAAAGGAGCTAAATATCATGTGAAAAGATCCGATAGCGATGGTTACATCGGTAGCACGACTATGTGAAATGCAAACTGTGCAATCTTATAAGGAAAAAGTCTACTTACCCCCCCCAAACCATACCATAGAGTCTAATTCATCCCCCAAACTACAAAACCGAATGAATAGCACCCTAAACTACTCAAAACCAGATAAATTACTCCTTAACCTGGTTTTCATAAGCGGATTTGCCATGTCAGCATCCTATGTGATGCTCTCTGCATGTCCTCTTTGGTGAGGCCCTTCTGTCATTGAGAAAATACAAAAACGGGATGGGATGGCACGTTCGTGATGCCGGAGATGAGCTGCACGGTGGCGCTGATGCCGGAGCTGGTCGCCGAGAACGAGCCCCAATGTGCAGGATGTACACGTACGAGGAGTTCGTCGAATAATAGTGGATGCCCGGCTCAACGGCTCAACTTAAACTCTGGTGAACCAAATCAACAAATCCGATGAAGGGAGAGGAGAAGATAAGGGCCGTACAAGGCTATTGCTGGCTGTGTTGGCAGCGGCGTCGCTTCCAGAGCCTGAGCTCGAGCCAGAGGAGGCGGTACTATTGGGATCGACGGCGCACGCAACGCGGGTGCAGCGCGGCCGCAGGGGGGAGGAGACGCGCAAGGAAGAGGCAATGCAGAGCAGCTGCGGAGGCGGCAAGCGGAGGACCCTCCTGGCCGCTGCGGAGGGAAGCAGGAGGAGCAACAGAGACATGGCGGCGGCGGAGGGAACAAGATTGGGGAGGAAGAGGAGGACGCCGTCAGCGTGCGTGCTGCAATGAAAGCATCAACTTCATCAGTGTCCCTGTGTCGGCTCTTTCCTGTGTCGTGTTGCTCTCCATCAAGGGTCAGTAAGGCGCTAGGCGGGCGGTGACCCACCGCCTAGAGCCTAGGCGTGACTAAGCGTGAGTAGGCGTTTCTAGGCATTTTTACTATTTTTAATATATATATATATATATATATCCATGTACAATACAAAGATTACAAAAAATTATCTTAGTTCTCCCACTAGAATCATGTGATGGCTGTGACAAAACGTACTGTAGGTATGATAAATTATAAAAAGAAGTTAAAAATACAGAAGTATATGTGTATCTATACTGTTCTGGGTTGATTTTTTTGGCCCACTTCTCTATTTTACAAGCCCACTTTCAGACCGCCCGCCTCTGCCCGCCAACCTCTGTCTACGCAGCCCTCCTCTGCCCTGATGCCCCGCAACCCTGCCGCCGCCACTCCGCTCGGCCGTCCGCCTTTGCCCTCACCCCCTCCCGCCGCCAGTCGAATCCGTCCGCCGCCACTCCTCAGCTCGGCCGCCAGCCTCTGCCCCTCCCTCCCGCCGCCCATCGAGCCCAGCACCTCCGCCGCCCACGAATCTCCACCCCTCCCGCAGACTCGACCGGCCGTCGCGGATCCACCGCCTACAGATCTGCACTGCTCCCGCCGATTCGAGTGGCCGTCACGGATCTGCCGCTGTCCCCTCCCCTCCCCTCCCCCCCCCCCCCCCCTGCTGCGCGGAATCTCTGCCTAGGCCCCAAGGGCAAGGCGGAAGGGCGTCGCCTCGCGCCCAGGCGAGCGCATAATCACACCTTACTGAACCCTGCTCTCCATGTAGACTTTGGTACTCCATTTTTGTTTCCAACCTTCCTGACCATCCATTCTTTCCTCCTACCATACCATGCCAAGGCAGCAGCACACTTAAGCAGATGGCCACTCGCACCGAGGTAGCAGACGAACACAGGAACAGCATCCCTGCCCGTGGAGCAGAACTGGTACTCATCCGGGCACGGGCGAACTGGCACCCTAAACTACACCACGGTTTTCGTATTTTTTCAATGACAGTAGGGCCCCGCCAAGGAGGACATACAGGGGGCGCCACATAGGATGCTGATATGGGAAAACCACCTATGAAAACCAGGTTAAGGGGTAATTTATCTGGTTTTGAGTAGTTTATGATGCTATTTACCCGGTTTTGTAGTTTAGGGGTGAATTAGACTCTAAGGTATAGATTGGGGGGATAAGTAGACTTTTTCCATCTTATAATAAATGACAACTAAAAGTGACAATAAAACAGGATATTTTCAAGCCGTAGAACACATGCAAGCCACGACAAAACTAGACCTTTTGCTCCATAGCCAAAACCTTACTTCCATGGTACAAAAATACAGCCAAAACAGAAATATAAACTCAAGTGGACATAGCAAGCACTCATTAAGGCTAACCTTGCTATCATAGAAGAACCACATAAGGTATCACCAACAAGTATGGGACAGAGCACATCACTGCGATAAAGTAACCTCTACTTCTGTCGAAGCTAAAGAGTAAAGACTACATACAAACACCTCAAAACATGCATAATTTATGGAAAAGGCACTCTAGCAGCACTAGCCTGAGTCAAGGAGCTAAATATCATGCGAAAAGATCCGATAGCGACCGTTACATCAGTGGCATAAAGTGCATCCTAAGTAAGAGCAAGCTGTGCCTACCAAATGATTTCCACCAGCCATAGGCAGCGGAATAAATAACTATGCCACCGACACCCATTAGATCACGAGTGTAGCTTAAAGCCTCAGCAAGAACTTGACAGGTACATGACAACATAATCTGAACAATAAGCAAACTCAGCGGCACATGTACAACCTACAACCCACTCCAAGGGCCCCACCGCCCCTGGAGAAAATTAAGATATTGGCCACCAAAAGCTTGATTTCTCTACGCGCTAATCACCTACCGATCCTCAACAACGAGTTGGTAAAATCATCTGCTGACAGGAAAAAAAAATAGCACGCATCCTACACACATTGAGGTGAGAAGAGCAGAAGCTTTAGTTTTACAGCGGGAGGAATCACACCGCACAGCAATGTCATCGTTCCAGATCCGAGAAACAGCACCAGATCCGGATAAATCTGTCACAAGCAAAGAACACGAAAAGCCCTGACAAGCGCGCACGAACAAACACGAGATCCAGCTTCCAAAACCAGGTTCCAAGAAACGTAGAGGCGGACCGACACCGTCCTCCCTTCTCCTACCAGAGCTCCCACCCCAGGTCGCCAGACACAGCTGCTCGGCATCCCATCCCCGTCCCCTCCCACGGGCGAAAAATTCTTCCGCGCCTGCCCAGGGATCGACCCATTCCCGCTACATCCAGCATAAGTACCAACTAAAAAGGATGGAGGAGGAGGATTTGGGAGGGGAGCTCAACTCTCACCTGGAGGAAGAGGAGAAGGGGGAGTGGCAGGCTTGCGCCGCCGTGCTTGCTGTATAATGCTGCCTGGGATCGGAGGAGATTGCGTTCCAGCGGCGGGTTTGGACTGGGACAGCAGAATGGCAAGTGAGAGAGAGGGGGGGAAGGGTAGAGAGAGAGAGAGTAGTAGGCTAGCAGCGAGGACGCTCCACAACAAACAGACAGAGCGACAGACAGGGAGTGTAGAGAGAGAAACGGGAGAGAGAATGAATACCATACTTTTAAGCCTCCTCAGCATAAATAAACAATGATACAAATGAGATACAGCTGTCATTTATAAATCCCCAAATATTTTACCAGGGGTGGTATATGTGTCCATTTATTTTCACGGGAAAGAGATTGCGAAAACGAAATAAATGATAACTTTCCTTCATGGGTTTTGCTGTGTGTAGGATATCTTGGGAGTTAACGAAAGATGATAGCTGCAATAGTGGCATGTACATTTTGGTAGTTTGGTCGCAAGATTATATTATTTTCTCTAAATTAACAATACTTGTGGTCGGATGTTCGTGCATGGCTACCCGCTCAAGAGTAGCACGCGTCACACCATTTTGTAAGAGCTAGCACGTCGGTAAGTAACCGACGCACTTAATATGTAGTACGTTACCGATGGTAAGTAACCGTCGCACTTCGCGTGTGTAGTACGTTTTTTATACTACCATCTTATATATTTGATAGGTTAATTTTCTTTAAGTTATTTGTTCATGCATGTAATGTTCAAATATTTGTGTCACTAGCTATTCACTGCGTGCAATAATGGCACCATAAATTTAGTTGCCCAATAGTTATGTTTAATATGTCAAAAAAAATTTGCTGTTTTAAAAAGCGTTCTAGGTGGCCGCTTAAGCGCTGCCTGTGCGCTGCGCGTTGCTGGATCGCTTCGTTTTCTGCTTAGCGGTGGCGTTAAGCGGGTAGGTCGCTCTTTTGCACTCAGGTACGCTTTTTTACGCTCACGTTCGTTTTTTACTGCTTAATTTTAGTTTCCATATAAAAGGAACAAGTAACTCTAGTTTGTTCTAAACCGTACCTCTAGCGGTTGCATGTTTGGGTCTTCTCCCACTTAGCACCCTCCAATCTCGCCTCTCCCTCCTCGATTATGGCTGCTCCTTCGCCACTCTCTCCCCGGTTCTGCCTGCTTCAATCCAGATTTGGGTGATTGTGTTTGTTTATACTACTCATTTCACTGACTGAATATTTCAAATTTCAAAATGTACATATATAATATATTATATAAATTTAGCTCCGCTTTTTGCGAAACGCCTAGGCGCCATCTAAGCAGCCTAGGCGCTAGGTAGAAGTCCTCCGCTTAATTTTCTCTACCGCTTTTTTAAACACTAATTATGTAATGTAACAATTTAATTAAGAGAAACTTTCATGACGGCCATGCCAATCTTTCTCCGTACTTCATGTGTAGATCAAAAAATTATATTATTGCTCTCAAGTAACATATAATACGGTTGTGTTAATTGCTAACGTGCTGATAAGTAACCGATGCACTTTATGATAACACATCTATGTATAATATTAGTTTCGCTAGTGTATAATTGTTATCTGGGTTATTTATCCATGTTTGTAGTATTCAAAACATGTGTTATAAGTGCAACTTCGTCTATTGGTATTAACGCATTATTCATCGATCCAAAACACGTGCTATCACTAGGCATAAAACCGTCCGTATTGTACTGGATACATTGTATCTTAGTATAATTTAGAGTACATACTGCAAAAATAGAAAGGGAATAGTATATAGAGTATGCTTTAGAGGGCGCTAATGTGGATAGCCTAAACCTCAGCATTCTACGATTTTACAAATCTGGGGTAGGAGTTATGATTACCTAAAACCCTAGTTTGGATCCAAATAGCCCTAGCGTGCCTAAGCTTCTGTCGGTACCCTGCGTACTGGATAACCCATGATACCGCAAGAAGTGCAAGGGAGTTCTAGCTGTCAAAGTTGACGACCTTCGTAGGCTCTATGTGTCAAACGGCACTGGACTCACCTCCTACATAGGGGAGCTCCGACACTACCACGTGTAACACAAGACCGGAGCCAAACCCCCTACATAGGGGAGCTCCGTACTTGACACGTGCATAGTGACCACGGACCTAACCCCCAGTAGAAGGAAGCTCCGATGCCTCCACGTGTATAGCAGCTTCAGACCTACCTCCCCGCAAGGAAAAGCTCCAGAGCCGCCTGTAAGGACCGAATGCCCAAGAGGGGGGGTGAATTGGGATTTCTCGAAAAATTCTAAGCAATGAAACTTAATTTGTAAAGCTCAATTCCCTACGCAAACTATCTATGCATTCTAGAGATAGAAACTTCACGGAATATAAAATGCATAAAAGTAAGGGAAAGGAGAAAGATGCAAACTCCCGAGAAGACAAGGATTTATCCCGTGATTCGGCAAGATCGTCAAGATCTTCCTACATCCACGTTGTGGCACCCACCAAAGGGTTTTGCCACACCCAAGTCACCGAGACGAGGGGTCTTCACTATTCCTCTCCGTTTGCCTCCTTTGGCAAGGTGGAGCTCAAGCCTTGTACAACTTCGACCTTCCGGGCTTCCACACACGCCTTGACAAGCTCCGGAAGTCTTCTCACAGTTACAAACACCAAGGGCACTCCCTTGAGGCTCTCACACTATCCTAGAGAGTCCACTCACCCATAATGGAGGCACACAAGCCCTCTCTCTAGCTAGTTCTAGCCTAACTCTTGGTGTAAAGATGATCGAAATGGTGTGGAAGTGATTGCTCTTGGTCTTGAACGCTTGTGGATGTGTTGATGGTGTCTGGTGATCAAGACTTGTCGAAATGACCGGTTTAGGGGGTATTTGTAGCCAGCCTCCCCGAAATAGCCGTTGGAAAAGTAGGCTGACAGAACTTTACTGTGAACACCGGATGATCCGATGTCTCCCCTTTAGTTATCATCGGTCAAGTTACTTTAGCTGACGTCATTATGTCAGATATGACCGTTGTTAGACTGATGTTGATCTTGTCTTCTCATTGGATGATCCGGTGGCTCTTCCTCCAGAATTTACTCAAACTTTATGCTTACTGGAGTAATCGGCCGATGTAGGCTTCTCTGTACATCGGATGATCCGGTGCTACACTTGGTCCAATGATCTTGCAAACTGTACTGATGGACCGATGTTACTGGAGTAATTGATTTCATTTTATTGAGAGATTATGGGGACCTTGCATTCACAAATTCATTAGTAAAATCCAATGGTTGTCATTAATCACCGAAACCATACCTCATAGGGGCCTAGATGCTTTCAATCTCCCCCTTTTTGGTGATTGATGACAACACAACAATTTAAAGTGCAATAGTAATGAATTTGATAGAATGAAACTTAAAGGATATGCAATGAATATAAGATATCACACTTATTATTTGAAAGCTCAAAATCAATCAATAACTCAAGTGTGAATAAGTGAGTAACACCAAATAAGCTCAATCGATTAATTAACATAGGAGTACTCAATGAACACCAAATGAGTAGCGAAAGCATCGAAATACAAAAGATAATATAGATAAACTCCAAATTACAAAAGATAACAGATAACTCAAAAGAAAGACTCCCCCTGAGACTAAGACACTCCCCCTGAGAGTAAGACACTCCCTCTGACTCCTCTAACTCTTCTCCCCCTTTGGAATCAAGACACCAAAAAGGGATCTGAGTGCCTAAGGATCCTGAGTACTGGGCGCGATGACGAACTGGTCACCGTCGGGAGTGCTGTCGCCGGAGCTGCTGCCTGGAGTAGCGGTGGAAGGAGCTGCCGGAGCCGTAGGAGCCACCGTCGGTGCCTGCTGTGTAGGAGCTACTGGAACAGGGGCACTAACGACGGAGGTCGGCATCTGCTGGAACAAGGTCGCAGCCGACAGCGGGGAGTGAATCGGAGCACCAGGAGCCAGAAGTGGAGACATGCTGAAGGAGGGAATCGGCGTAGACGGCACCGGAGCGGTAGCTAGAGCCAGGACTGGTGGTGGTGGAGCGACTCCTGGTAGCTGCGACGGGAGGACAATCCCGGTCTGAGTGTAGAGGTTGGTGACAACCCCAGGATGCCAATCATCGCCTGCTGCGTCTGCTGCTGCTGGTCGAGGGTGCGCTGGTGCATCTGGTCTATGAGTCCAGTCAGCCGGTCAGTGTCCTCACGCCTCTCACGGGCGATCTGACGCTGCATCTCCTGCCGCTGCTTCTACTGGAGCTCAAGGAGGCGGGCAGCCTGCTCCGCTCGGGCCTGATCAGCTGCCAGCCTATCGAGACGCTACTGCTCAACCATCTGTTGGAGGAGCGAAGTCAGCTCTGACGGCTGAGTGACCTGTGCCTCAGTGACGGGAGGTGAAGTAGGTGGTGGCACTGTAGAGCCTCCAGCCTCAACGTCATGCTGCCTGGGTGAGGGAGGAGGTGGAAAGTACTCCTCGACACTGTCGTCGGTGTCGCTCTCGGACCATATGTGCTGCAGGTCCTCACCCTGTGCCTCTGCCTCGGCTAGCCTCTCATCCTCCTTCTCCAAGTCTGACCAGTCCTCCTCAGAAAGGCGAGCCCTGACCTGACGCTCGACTGCACGGCCAAGGCGGCGGTCTCCAGGAGCTGGAGCACGGTAGTGGCTAAACCGTGTGACGCTCTCGTCAGTGAGCCGGTCGTGAATGGCGGACTCCTCAGGGACCATCATGGTGAGCAGGTAGCTAATCAAGTGTCCATACACGAGCTGCCTCATCATCTCAACTCCATCTGTGATCACATCCTCCATCTCGCATATGAGGGCGTCCACGATGTCGAACTCCATCCCGTTCATGATGTAGAACAGGAGAGTCTGATGTAAGCTGGTGAACCCCTCCAAGTAACCAGACCTCGGCAGGAGCGTGCGGCGCAAGGCGAGGTGCACTGTGCGCGCAGCAGGAGTCAACAAGGCCGGTACTCTCGGCTGGTCAGGAGAGAAGGTAGGACCAAACAGGGAACGGATCTCCTCCAGCGGTGGTGCCACTCCTCCAGTGAGCGGCCTCCTCGGCGGGTCTGCCTGACCATAGACCCTCTCATGCACGCAGGTGTCGTGCAAGTCCACTCCCAGCAGCTGTGCCAGTGTCTGCCTCGTCAAGTGGTAGTGTTGTCCCATGAACATGAAATCAATCGATCTTCTGCCCTCAGAGACGTAGAGGGTGGCATAGAACACGCGGACCCAATCCTCCACGTAGGCACTCCTCTCATAGGACACTAGCTGCACCAGACCTCTGTACCTCTCGAAATAAGGTCGAATCTCTGTCTCGGCAGCCAGAGCGAGCTGATCCCAGTCCAGGAAGTTGTGCTGGAACAACTTGTGGCCTCGGCGTATGTAAGTCTCGTAGAGAGACGCCCGCGTCACGGTCCAGAACCGACTGTCCACCAGGACTTCTCGGGGCTGCGGGTACCACTCCTCAAGCAGCACACTCCACCTGAGTCTGCGAAGCTGCTTGGCCTTCATCTTCTGTTAGTCGGTCAACCGGACTCCTTCAGCAACATGTACAGTGGTGTCCATCTCGTAGATAGCTCGCTGGGCCTCCCTGTCCTCACGACGATCGGCAGCCGTCGGTTTCGGACGAGGTGCTGCCGGGGGATGACCCCCACGGGTCCAGGCTGAGCACCGGTGGACGAGAGGCTCTACCGGCTCTTCTTCGGCCTCGGAGTCATCGATCACAGGAGGCTGCCTCAGACGAGCTTCACGGATCCTCAGTGATCCTCCTCGGCCACGCTCACGCTCCTCGGCGGCGCGAGCGGCCATCAATGCCTTCTTCTCCTCCTTCGACAATTTTTGCTTCTTCGCGGCCGGCTCCGCGATGGCCTTGCCCTTGTTTTTTCTTGTCGCGAGCCATTGCGATGATCAAGAGTGAGGCTGACGAACTCGCGCGCACAGAACGACACGGAGATCAACGGGTCGGGAAACCCTAGCGACGGGGTGGTGACCGTGGAGGCACCACGACGGCGAGGCGTGCGCGAGGGGCGACTGGTGGTGCACGAGAGGAGGCGGCGGCGTCGCTGTGGTGGCGAGGGAGAGCGGCGGCGGTGCTTGGTGGAGCAGTGGCGACGGTGGCGGCTGAGGTGGTGTGGCGGCGGCGGCTGCAGTGGTGCTGCGGCGGCGGCGGCGGGAGCACGGCGGCGGCGGCCGGAGACGGCGGCGGCGGCCGGAGGGCGTCGACGGCGGTGGCAGTCGGTGGTGGCGCGGCGAGAGGAACAGCGACTGTGTGATTTGGCGACGGAATCGGGAGAGAAGACGACGAAGGCGAAACGGCATTTAAATAGTGGGTCCCAAACCCTAGCCGTAAATTTAACACTGGATGGACCGATGTTGAACATGAGAAGCATCGGTCGAATGATACAGAAAGGTTTTTCAGAAAAGTGCCGTTGACACCGGATGAACCGACGTTGAAGGATGGGATCATCGGTCGAATAGTACAGTAAGGGTGTTCAAAAAATGGGAAGTTGACACCGGATGGTCCTACGTGGGATGAAGTAGCATCGGGGGAATTTGGCATAGTTCCAGAAGAGTGAACACCGGATCGACCGATGTTTTTTCAGAATGAACGTGTCGGCTGAATTGAGATACTGACTGAACTGGCACTTGGTCTTTGAACACCAACTGATTCGATGATGGATTGACCTAGGCATCGGATAATCCGATGAGAACAGAACGAAAACATCCCATATATGTCCTTTGACCAAACAAACAAGCAAAGAGAAACACATGTCTTAGGACTTTTTGGGCAACCCCTTACCCCTCAAAAATGCTAATATGCCAATAGCTTGGCTAGGCCTTAAAGCAAATGGAACACTGAAAAAAAATAGGAGGAAATTATCGAAATAAAATGTAAGGCCCATGCTTTGTGAGCTAGAGTATGAAGACTTCTATCTATTTAAAGCATGTTCCTATAGGCATTAACGCATCTAACATTTTGTTCTTTCCACCACATATGAGTTGAGATGTTGCATTTCAAACAAGTCTCTTTCTCATGAGGTGGGTTCCCCTTTGTGACAATCTACCGTATGCAATGCCAAACAAATTATAGTGCAAGAAATTTAAATATGAGTGCAAGTCTATATGGCAGGCATCATGCAAGACATAAAGTAAATCTATCTTGCCAAGTTTGAACCTTTCAAAGGCTTCTTCAGGGAGAGCTACTCTCCAAGCCTTGGGAAAACCCAAAAGAATCACCATCCCAAGCTAGCCCTTGCTCACCCCTATCCTTTGAGAGTTAGGCAAGACCTATATGATATGCATTCTTACATGATCATGGCAACTTACATGACGTTTGATGCATCTAGCACATTTAATTCACTCCTTAGCCTAGAAAAAGTTTTCTCATCAAGTGGTTTAGTGAAGATATCCGCCAATTGTTCTTCGGACCTAACACCTCGCAATGAGATGTTTCCCTTAGCTTCATGGTCCCTTAAGAAATGACGGCGAATATCAATGTGCTTAGTGCGGGAGTGTTGAACGGGGTTTTTAGCTATCTTAACTGCACTTTCATTATCACAAAGGAGAGGCACACAACCAAGTTTAATACCAAAATCCAAAAGGGTTTGCTTCATATAAAGAATTTGGGCACAACATGCACCAGCTGCAATATATTCCGCTTCCGCCGTGGACAAAGCGGCGGAATTTTGCTTCTTGCTTGACCAAGAAACTAGGGAACGCCCAAGCAAGTGGCACCCACCGGAGGTACTCTTGCGATCCACGCGGCATCCGACAAAGTCTGAATCTGAGTATCCCACAAGATGGAATTTTGCACCTTTAGAGTACCACAAGACCACACTAGGGGTATGCTTAAGATACCTAAGTATCCTAAAGACCGCCTTCCTATGCGATTCTTTAGGTGTCGCTTGAAAGCGAGCACACAAGCATACACTAAACATGATATCGGGCCTAGATGCGGTAAGGTAAAGCAATGAACCAATCAAAGAACGATAGTTAGATCGATCAATAGGTTTACCGTCCTTATCCGCGTCGAGATGACAATTGGTTGCCATTGGAGTGCTTCTTGAGCTACAATCTCCCATCTCAAATTTCTTCAAGAGGTCCTTGGTGTACTTCTCTTGATAGATGAAGGTCCCCTCTTGAAGTTGCTTGATTTGAAATCCAAGGAAGAAGTTGAGCTCTCCAATCATTGACATCTCGAATTCCCCTCCCGATCTTGAATCCTTGCATGATGAGGAAATCCCGTAGTCGTTCGTACCACGCCCTAGGTGCTTGCTTGAGCCCGTAGAGCGCCTTGTGCAACCTATACACATGATTAGGATTCCTCGGATCTTCAAACCCGGGAGGTTGTTCAACATAAACAAGCTCGTTAATGTAACCATTAAGAAAGGCACTTTTCACATCCATTTGATAAAGTCTAATACTATGATGTGATGCAAAGGCAAGAAGTATACGAATGGCTTCTAGCCGGGCGACCGGGGCAAATGTCTCCCCAAAATCTAGTCCTTCAACTTGCGAGAACCCTTTTGGCCACAAGTCTTGACTTGTTGCAGACCACAACGCCATTCTCGTCTTGTTTGTTGCGGTACACCCACTTTGTTCTGATGACGTTCTTGTCCTTTGGTCGCTCCTCCAACACCCAAACTTCATTGCGGATGAAGTTGTTGAGTTCTTCTTGCATGACCATCACCCAATTTGGGTCTTGGAGTGCTTCCTCAATGTGAGTGGGTTCTACACACGAAACAAACGAGTAGTGCTCACAAAATGAAGCAAAGTGGTGAGAACGTGTGCTTACACCCCTTGACGGACTTCCAATGATTTGGTCCATTGGATGCGCCTTGGAGATGCGTCCATGCCTCATAAGTGGTTGTGAAGCACTTGGCGAAGGTGATGCGTGTTGCTCCTCTTGTGGTTGGACTTGATCATGGACTTCTTCTTCCTCTTGATGTTGTTGTGCTTGTGAGTCTTGAGTCGGCAATTTATCATCCTTCTCTTCTTCGTCAACTTGAGGCGCCATAGAGGTGTTGTTGTTGGAACTTGAAGCTCCCCCTTGATCATGGCTCTCCTCAACTTCGGGCTTGATGTCTCCAATGGTCATGTTCTTCATGGCTTCTCGTAGAGGCTCATCATCTATTTCATTATGACCAAAACTTTCCTCTTGGGAGCCATTAGATTCATCAAACTCAACATCACAACTTTCCTCAACTAAATCGGTGGTTTGGTTGAATACTCGATATGCTTTTGAGTTTGATGCATAACCAAGAAATATACCAACATCACATCTTCTTTTAAACTTACCGAGCCTTTTCTTGCGGTAGATGTAGCACTTGCACCTAAAGACTCGAAAGTAGGAGATGTTGGGCTTTCTCCCAATGAGAAGCTCATACGGGGTCTTTTGAAGTAGTCGATGGAGGTAGACCCTATTCGCGACATGGCACGCCATGTTGATCGCTTCGGCCCAAAACTTCTCCGACGTGCCGTAGTCATCAAGCATTGCTCTTGCAAGAGTGATGAGTGTCTTGTTCTTCCTTTCAACGACACCGTTTTGTTGAGGGGTGTATGTGGCCGAAAACTCATGTTTTACTCCTTCACGGTCACACCACTCCCCGATGTTGTAGTTCTTGAATTCGGTGCCATTGTCACTCCGGACCTTGATGATGGGAAGTTGAAATTCCCTTTGAGAACGGTTGGCGAAGGTCTTGAACACTTCCGGAGTTTCACTCTTGTCACCTATAAACAAAGTCCAAGCATAGCGAGAATAGTCATCAACAATAACGAGACAATAGAGGTTACCGCCAAGGCTTTGATATGTGGACGGTACGAAGAGGTCCATGTGGAGTAGTTCAAGTGGCTTGGAGGTTGACACCATTGTCTTCATTGGATGATGTGAAGCAACTTGCTTCCCGGCTTGACAAGCGCTACAAAGCTTGTTCTTCTCAAATGTGACATCCTTCACGCCGGTCACCATCCCAAGCTTGAATGACTTCTTGAGTTTGCTCATTCCTATGTGCGCTATGCGTCGGTGGCATAGCCATCCCAAACTTGTCTTGGTGAAAGGGCAAGTGGTCAAGCTAGCATTCTTGTTGGAGAAGTCCACTAGGTAGAGGTGTCCATGCCGAAATCCTTTGAAGACTATGTCTTTGCTTGTTTCACTACTCACAACAACATCATTTTTGCTAAATGTGCATGTTAGTCCAAGATCACATAGTTGTGCAATAGAAAGTAAATTAAAGCTAAGTGACTTAACATACAAAACATTAGAAATGGATAAATCATTTGAAATAGCAATTTTACCTAACCCAATTACCTTTCCCTTAGAGTTATCACCAAAGGTGACTTGTTCATGATTGCCGGGGTTTTCTATGGTGGTGAACATACCATCATTGCCGGTCATATGTTGAGTGCACCCGCTATCGAGTACCCAATGCTTTCCTCCGGCTTTGTAGTTCACCTACACACATGAATTCAATTTTTGACTTTAGGCACCTAAGCCAACTTAGGTCCTTGTATGTGTGATACAAGTGTTTTTCGGACCCAAAGTTGCTTGGGGAGCTTCCCCTTCACGCCCTTCATGTCTTTGCCAATGAACCTTGCCTTCACCTTGCCATGTACTTTACTCAAGAGATAATAATGATCATTGAAAGTAGATTTATAGTTAGTAGGCAATTTAGGAGAAGGTCGGTTAGGAAGAGAACACTCCCTTGTGTGGTGACCGGTGACCTCACAATGTTGGCAATAAGAACCAACTTCCTTGATGAAGCTTGTTCTTAGCTCCGATGAGGGCACCTTTCCTTTGTTAGGCACCGGGAAGGATCCAAGTCTCTCTTGTTGAAGGCCTTTGCTTGTTGGAAGAGGATTTCCTTGTGCTTGACTTCCCCTTTTGAAAGTCTAGCCACACTAGTGCGGAGACTCTCAATTTCTTCCAACAAGTCCTTCTCCCTAGCATTAGCTTTCAAAGGCAAAGACTTGTGCAAAGCATTAGTGGCATGAGAAGTAATGGATATTGTCGGTGGTTTGGAACCGGCAGATCTCCCGACACTACTAAGTGTTATAGGAGTTTGAAGTTCGGTGTGGGCGTGCGGAGATTCAAGAAGGTGAATTGTAAATGGCACGGGAGACACAAGAGTTTACGTGGTTCGGGCTGCCTGAGCGTAATACCCTACTCCACGGGTGTGTTGATTCTGTATTAGCTGTATGGGCTTGTATCGAGCGTCTATGGTGCGTGTCTCTGTGTGTGTGTCTAGCCCCCTGAACGTGTCGTCGGCCTGTCCTTTTATAGTACAAGGGCAGGCCGTTACAGGTTAGCCTGGCCCGACATGTGGCCCCGGCGGTTACTAGTATTGATACACGTTTAATTGCTCTTGATGACCCTGTAACGGGCTTTGACAGCATCATTACTGGTGTTAAGATTGTCCGTTTAAGTGCCATTAATATGGTATTAATGGCACTTAATCGGGTCTTGAAGTCCTTGATTCCCTTTTGAAGATCCGGAGCCGTTGCGGGGTCTTCCGGAGGTTAGAGGCTGAAGATCCGACGATTAGACACGTGGCAGCTCCGGAGCTTGCTGTGGGAAACAGGTAGCTCCGGGGCTACCTGACACGTGTCAGGTCCGGAGCTTCTCTCGGTCTGGGGTTAAGTCCGGAGGTGCCATTTCGGTACATGGCCCAAAGCTTCCCCCTTGTGGGCGGTAGCTCCGGTTTGGTAGTACACGTGGCGACCCTGGGATTAACCATGTTGGAGAAGCGGGTCCGGTTATGTCTGACATGTGGGCCTCCGAGGGTCTTCAAACCAAGTAGATGGCTTTCCTTTGAGATCTTTGTAACCTCAAGGGGTGTACAGTTTCTAGGGTACCGACAGTGGCCCCCTGGACCTACCTCCGGGGAAGGCCACTGGGGTGAAGTCATTCCGCCGGAGGTGGGTCCATCCTCGCGACTCTTGAACTGAGTCTTCAAGGGTCTTTGAAGGTGCCGTTGGCGAGGACTTGGAGTTAAATCCTCGCCGAGTGGCGTATCTCGCGTGCGGCAGATGAGATCTTTGGCGTGCGGATCTCACGCAATTGAAGGTCGCCGGTTCCCGATACGAAAACTGTATTGGTTCCACGCGCCTTGTCAGGCCGCCGCCTTCGGGTTTCCCGCCTCTTGATGACAACCGTTCGCCTGGGTAAGAACCTCGACTTGATCGTCGGAGTGGTCCCGGGCCCCCTTGTCATCGACAGGGTGGAGTTCTTGAATGGTATCTTCGACTTCCTTGCAGTTTCCATCCAAGCATTGCGAGGGCTTACTTAAGAAGGAAAGCGCGCACCGTCGGGAGCTCTTCACGCCTCCCATCTGATCTTGCGCTCAAACTCCCAACTTGTGCTTCGCTCTTCTTCTCTTGCGTAGCCGTGCCGCGATGGAGTTGGGTCTCAGCGAGAGTCGCTTGAAGACCGACAGCGATTTGAAGAAGGTCCGGGCCCTCATGGGGTGGTCCTCAGACTTCTTCAACCACTCGGTCCGTGCCGGTGGTGAGCTCCCATTCGAGAAGGAGCACACCGGCGAAATGTTGTACTTCTCCTCGTACGCCATGGTGGGGTTGATCCCACCTTTTTCTTGATGCTGCTAGACTTCTATGGTCTGCAGTTATACCACCTTGGCCCTCACTCCATTCTCCTCGTGTCTATCTTCGTCCACTTCTGTGAGATGTGGGTGGGCATCCCCCCTGCATTGAACTCTTCCGTACCTTCTTCACCGTCCACACCACCGGCCGGAGCAATGAGTACCTTGGCTTCTACTACTTCATGAAGCGCAAGAAGTGCCCATTCAAGTACCTCCGGTCCTTTCCCTCTGGGAAGTGGGATGACTGGAAGAAAGACTGGATAGTCATCAGGGTGGAGGAGCACGAGAGGCTGGAGCTGCCCGATGGTCTTCCCAGCATCGACACGACAATCTGGAGTGAAGCTCCGGTGCTGACGGAAGCTTTCAACCCTGCTTTGACCAGGATCCGCCAATGCGTGGAGGGAGGATTGACTCCTCAGGTGGTATTTTGCAATTTCTTGGTCAACAGGTGGGCGCCGCTAAAGAGGATGGAGAAACTCGCTTGGGCCCTCAACAGCGTGATGGACGACGACCGGGTTGAGACCGGGTTGAAGTCCAACATGGTGGGGAAAACATTGGAGTTCCACCTCAAGAAGTTCCAGCACGGCATCGACGTCGATGGTGATGACTTGACTCCCCCGTCAGCCTTTCTCCCTCTGAACGTGGAAGTGGAGTTCAGTAGGGAGCTCCGGCGAAAGATGCCCGTGCTTGACGACCTTGGTGTCGTCGAGAGAAGATCAACCACCTGGGTGGCGATCCCTGGAATGCCTGAAGATGGCTCTGACCCTGCCCCAAAGCCGAGGGTCGAGGTCGTCGGCAAGGGCAAGGAGCTGGCGGATGAACCCGAGAGTCGGAAGAGGTAGCTGCAGTATGCCGACGGAAGGTCCGTCAGGCCCGCTACTTCCGCCTCGGCTCCTTCTCCCCTGGGGGGAAGGTCTTCTACAACCGCGATGACTGTTCCCGCTGTGGGGTCCTCCCAGGACGCGACTGTTCCCGCAATGGGGTCCTCCCGGAGTGCGACTGTTCCCGCAGTGGGATCCTCCCGGAGTGTTAGCTTCGGGCATGCGACTCCAGCACCTGGGCCGGTGGAGGCCTCCAGGTCCGGGGGTTCTTCCCGATCGAGGAGGGCCTCGACTCGGGAAACGCCCGTGGCCGCGACAAGTTCCGGGGGGCCTTCTGGAGCTTCCACGCCGGCTTTGACCAGCCCAGAACGCCCGGGAAAAAGGTTCCACACAAGCTGGTGCGAAAGCCTCCCAAGGTAATTTTTAATCTCTACCTTGGATAGTTGTTTTAATTGTAGCAACTATTTTTTAATTTTCTTCGTTCATCATCTGCAGCGTCCCCAAGAAGGGGAGTGAGGCTCCGCCCTCAGCCACAGTGGCTGAAGCCGTGAGGGTGGGGGCTTCTGCTCCCGTCCCGGTGCCGCCCCAAGTGGTGGCTGAAGCTGCGACAGCTCCGATGCCGGCTGTCGTGGTCATGGACCTCGACTCATCCCCAGAAGTTCCCGTGGTAGCGCCGGACCACGGGAGTGAAGATGCGCCAGCGGCACCTGTCCTGGAGGTTGAAACTTCGGGTCCTGGTGCTGAGATGATGGAAGCTCTGGCTGTTGAGCCGGAGGAAGTAGTAATCCCGGCCTCTGATCCGGAAATTGTCGAAACCCCGGCGGTTGAGCCGGAGGTGACTGAAGCCCCGGCGTGCGAGCCGGAAACTAAGGTAGTTCCGGCAGTTGGGCCGGCTACCTCCGAAGCACCGGCCGCTGAGCCGGTCATTGTTGGAGCTCCGGTCATAGGGCCGGTCGATGTTGAAGATCTTCCGGCTCCTGAGCCGGTTGTTGAAGAGGTGACGGAGCTTGAGCCCCCATCGGAAGAGGTGCCCAGACCGGAGCCAGCAACGGCTCCTGCTCCGGAAGCGACGACGTCGGAGGTACCTGCGGCCGAGCCGGAGTGCCCTAGCGAAGTCGCTGGCCCCTTGCCTGAGGGGGTGAACGAAGACCTGGTGGCGGGGCCTTCCTCGATGGCAACTGAGGCCACCCCGGAGGACGGCCCTAGTGCCATGGAGACTAAGGGGACCACTCTTGTGGAGTGGGACCCAATTTTTGTATCTGAAGACCCACTGGAACCAGCGGAGGAGACCCCAGCAGGTCCGGAACCCATCCCGTTGTCACTGTCTATTGACAACGCATGTTCCAGTCTGTGTCAAGTCCAACTGGCCTTCTTCCACGACAGCAAGGCTCTTGAAGAGGAGCGCCAAACCCTTAGGCGGTGGCGCAACCGGCTCTACTTCGAGACCAAGCTGGCGCAGTCGAGGCTAGCGGATGACAAAGAGTGGATCAAGCGGGAGAAGATCTGCCTGGAGTACTGGGGTAAGTTGTTTGATGACAGGGAGAGTATGACTCGCGCCCTCGACGCTCAATCCCAGGAGATCTACAATCAGGCCAAAGCAGCCAATAGTGCGGCCGATGAGCGCCACGAAAGGCTTGAGGCCATTAACACTACACTCATCAAGCGCCGAGAGGCACTTGAAGAGAGGGAGAAACGGCTCGAAGATGAAGAGCATAAACTCCTAGAGCTGCGGGATGACGTCCTGAGGAGGGAGGAGGAGCTCACCGAGAAGGAGGCTCTGGCTGACAAGGGCCTCGAGGAGCGCGCTAAGAAATTGGAAGAGCGCTGCCATGAGGAAGAGGAGAAGGCCTGGGTGCGAGGGCAGGAACTCTACGAACAAGAGTGTGCCCTTACTACCAGGGAGAAGAAAGTGAGGGGAAGAGAGAAGGACCTGGTCGACCGCCGGAACAAGATCCACCTCCGGGAGGAGGACCTCTGAAAACTCGAAAAGCGGGTTGCTGAGAAGATTCAGCAGAACGCCAAAGAAGTTGAGTGCCTTGCCCGCGAAAATTCTGAACTGATGGCGGCCAGAAGATCCCTGGAAGAGATGAAGGGCTTGAGGACTGAGGACTCCCTACAGATTTGGGAGTTCTTGAGCAAGGCCAATGACGCGCTGACACCGATGGGCTTCAACCCCGTGCGCCCGGATGATCCGGAGCCGGAGCCGGATCTGGCGTTGCAGGCGTTGAGTTCGGCAGGCAGCAAACTCTCCAAGGTGGGTGATGTCATCGCAGACCAATTGGAGGTTGAGGGGCAATCCCTGGCGAAGAACGTCGCAGAATATGTGCTGACGTGCTATACCAGCCGGAACTCCCAATTTCCTCTGGACCCGGTGCTTGAAGGTCCCGTCGAAGGAGAAGGGGAAGCTGCCCGAGCCAACATGTCGGAGGTTGCCCAGAAAGTCGCCCAATTCTTTCATAGGGTCTAGGACCTTCTCTATAATTCTCACTTGTATTTTCTCTTCTTCTTCCTCAATTTTGTAATCCCTTGTCTCCAGATGTAATCCCTTGTCTCTAGATAAATGAAATCCCCAAATTTTTGTGAATTTCACTTTTTGTCTTCAACACTTTTATCTTCACTTGGCCCCCTGGTAGATGTACACAATTTGATTGTGAACATGTACCAAGGGGATATTGTGTTTTGTTGAAGACTCATTTGCTCCGAACTTTTAGAATTTAGGTCCGAAGTCTTCGATAGTGAAGGCCCCCTGAGGTTGTCGGGGCTTAGAAGCTCCGGCATTGTCCATCGCTGGAGCTTGATAGCTCTGGCAATAGTCTCTATCAACGCGTAGAGCATCGATAGTTAGTCCTCCGGGGTGTCGGAGCTTAGTAGCTCCGGCAGTGACCTTTGCCAACACTTAGTTTGTTGGCAGCAGACTCCATTTACGGGGTCTTCTCACCATCTTTTATTCAGCGTCGACGGCTGCCCCCCCTAGGGGAGTCGGAGCTTAGTTAGCTCCGGCTTTCCTCCATCAACGTAGATTTTATTTTTCCTGCACACTTAAGCCAAGAAAAATAGTAAAATTTGTTTCTTGTCTATAATTTCGTCGCGGCTTACGATTCTCAAGAAGACTTTAAGTCAAACGCGATTTTAAATACAACCGAATGCGTTGTCTTTTCTTCTAGATCTAACTGTCCATGTACCCGCCTTACTTCGGCCTGCCGGGGTGTAGGTAGAGTGGCGTACTTAGGGTGCTTGACCAGGCTAAGTCGATAGCACACTCCAGCCCTAGATTTGCTTGGCAGCTTTCAGGCGAGTTGGCCATGAACAATATTTGAGTCCAAAAGAATTGACAATACAACTCGAATCGTATATAAACCGGTCGAACTAAAATTTCTTAAGAATTGCACGTCTTTGTTATAGACAAGAAAGAGAAAAATAAAAATGTTGAGCCTGTACAAAATAAATGCACGTGGAGTCTATTTCACATGAAGATGTCTTTCATTATAGGTCCGGGGTACAAGGGAAACAAGTACACTCTTAGGGTACGGAACCAGGCTAAGTGTGTTTCATTTCTCGTTTGACCCAGGGTAGTTAGCCGCACTTTTAGTCCTGAGACTGTGGCAAGTGTTGCATGAACTTTGCGGACCTTTCGGGAAAGGTCCGGCTGCTCTCTCGGAGGAACTACCCGACTCTGTACAATGACTCTATAACATACTGTCAGTACCCTAAAAACCGCACACCCCTTGAGGTTACAAAGATTTCAAAGGAAAGCCATCTACTTGGGTTGAAGACCCTCGGAGGCCCACTTGTCATACATGACCGGACCTGCTTATCCAACATGGTTAATCCCTGGGTCGCCACGTGTACTGCCAAACCGGAGCTACCGCCCACAAGGGGGAAGCTCCGGGCCAGGTACCGAAACGGCACCTCCGGACTTAACCCCTGACCGAGAGAAGCTCCGGACTCGACACGTGACTGGTAGCCCCGGAGCCACCTGCTTTCCACAGCAAGCTCCGGAGCCGCCACGTGTCCAATCGTCGGACCTGCCAGCCTCTAACCTCCGGAAGGCCTTGTAGCGGCTCCGGATCTTCAAAGGAGAGCCAAGGACTTCAAGACCCGATTAAATGTCATTAATGCCATATTAATGACACTTAAACGGACGATCTTAACACCAGTAACGGCACTGTCGGAGCCCGTTACAGGATCATTAACAGCAATTAATCGTGTATCAATACTAGTAACCGCCGGGGCCACATGTCGGGCCAGGCTAGCTTGTAACGACCTGTCCTTGTACTATAAAAGGGCAGGCCGACGATACACTCAGGGAGGTTCACGGACGTTGTCAAGCGATCATACGTGACAAGCTAATACAACACCAACACACCCGTGGAGTAGGGTATTACGCTCAGGCGGCCCGAACCACGTAAATCCTTGTGTCTCCTGTGTTAAACTACAATTCACCTTCTTGAATCTCCGCGCGCCCACACCGAACCACAAACTCCTTCAACACTTTAGCAGTGTCAGGAGATCTGCCGACTCCAACAGTCGACGAATGCAGCTTCAACTTTTGTACGAGCTATGTACAAAACTTTTGAAGAACTCATCAGAGACATAGTGGAAGTGTACGTCGATGACATCGTGGTCAAGGTCAAGAACAAGGAGTCCCTCTTAGACACCTTGCAGGCTGTCTTCGACAAGCTGCGGGCCACCCGCACAAAGCTAAACCTGGACAAGTGCGTGTTTGGGGTTAGCTCCGGAAAACTTCTTGGTTTCCTGGTAAGTCACCGGGGCATAGAGGCTAATCCGGCGAAGATAAAAGCCATTGAAGACATGCGGCCACCAACCCGCATCAAAGACGTCCAAAAGTTAACTGGATGTCTAGCAGCCCTCAGCCGGTTCATATCAAGACTGGCGGAGCGGGCACTTCCCTTCTTCAAGTTATTGAGGAAGTCCGGACCATTCCAATGGTCCGAAGAAGCAGAGAAGGCATTCTAGGAGCTGAAACAGTTCCTCACCACCCTACCAATTCTGGTAGCTCCGAACCCTGGTGAGCCTTTGTTGCTTTACATTTCAACTACTGACGAAGTCGTCAGTATGGTTCTGGTTGCGGAGAGACCGGAACTACCCCATACTCAGGAATCCAGACCCCTTCGGGAGGGTCCGGAGGTTCCTGAAAGTGAGTCTGGGTCCCAGCTCCCAGACTCAAACCCAAAAGAAGTCACTTCAGAAGACCCAGACCCCTCTGGGAGGGTCCAGGTCATTTCTGAAGAAGCTCCGGGTTCCTCCAGCCAGAACCCGGAGGTCCCCGAAGAAAATCTGGACCCCTCCGAGAGGGTCCGGATCAATGAAGAGGAAGCTCCGGACCCCTCCGGGAGGGTCCGGACCATTCAACGCCCTGTATACTTCATCAGTGAAGTACTACATGATGCCAAGACTCGATACCTAGAGGTGCATAAGCTGCTTTATGCAGTTCTTATTGCCCCCAGGAAGCTTCGACACTACTTCCAAGCTCACAAAGTCTCGGGGGTGACCTCCTATCCACTTCGAGCAATCTTGCATAATCCCAATTCAACTGGGAATATTGCAAAGTGGGCAGCGGAATTGGCTGAATTCGATCTTGAATTTATTTCAAGACAAGCTGTCAAGAGTCAAGCGTTGGCAGATTTTGTGGCGGAATGGACTCCCTCTCCATCAAATCCTGGGGGCCCCAGCGAGCAAAAGACGGAGCATCAAGCTCCAACCTTCACCGAGCCTCACTGGACCCTCTACTTCGATGGCTCCATGCAGAAGCAGGGGGCCGGAGCTGGAATTCTTCTCCTTGCACCGACTGGGGAGAAGGTAAAATACATGGTACACCTTGACTTCAAGGCAACCAATAACATGGCGGAGTATGAAGCACTCATCTACGGACTAAAGGTGGCACTGTCATACGGTGTCAGGCAACTGCTGGTCAAAGGAGATTCACAGCTCATTATCAAGCAGGTGAAGGGTGAATGCTCTTGCAACAATCTCCAGCTAGCTGCTTACCTCCTAGAAGTCCAGAGGCTTCAGAAGGACTTTGAAGTCCTAGACCTTCACCATGTTCAGCGTGCCCACAACGCTGAAGCCGACGAACTCTCAACGAAAGCGTCAACCGGAGCTCCAGCTCCTAACGGAACTTTTGTCCGGAGATTGTCGAAACCCACAGTTCAGCTGCTGAACTGAACGAAGGGGGCGAGATCAGCATCCCGAAGCTGACACCATGGCAGCCATCAAGGGTCGTAGGTGCTGCCGGAAGCTCCGAGCAACCCAGCACGCAAGACTCAAATGCTCAAGTCAGTTCCGATGCATGGATCTCGGAGATCCGGAACTACTTGAAAGACAACATCCTTCCTGACGATGATGTATCCGTTGACCGGGTAGTCAGATTGGCTAAAAGATACACGCTGGAAGAAGGGGATCTCTACCGGCGCGGTGCCAACGGCATCCTAATGCGGTGCATCACAAGGGAAGAAGGCTGTGAGATCCTCGCAGAAATCCATGGAGGCGAGTGTGGGAACCACGCATCTTCCCGCACGCTGGTCAGAAAAGCCTTTCGGCACGGCTTCTACTGGCCTACAGCGCTCCAGGATGCCACTAAGCTGGTGAAGAAATGCGAAGCATGCCAATTTCATGCAAAGCAAATTCATACACCGGCCCAGCCCTTACAAATGATACCTCCTACATGGCCCTTCGCTGTGTGGGGGATGGACATCTTGGGACCCTTCCCAAGAGCCGTCGGAGGTTACAAGTTCCTGTACATCGCCATTGACAAGTTCACCAAATGGCCGGAAGCAACTCCAATTGTGACGATCAACAAGCAATCTGCTATCAACTTTCTGCAATCCATTGTGAGCAGATTTGGAGTCCCAAACAAAATCATCACTGATAATGGGACTCAATTCACAAGCTCTGCATTCCAAGGATATTGCGAAGACCTCGGCATACAAGTCTGCTACGCTTCTGTAGCTCACCCAGCCAGCAATGGCCAAGCCGAGAGAGCAAATGCAGAAATCATTAAGGGACTCAAAACGCGCACCTATGAGCGTTTGAAAAAACACGGAGCCAACTGGATCGAAGAGCTTCCGACCACTCTATGGGCCAACAGGACTTCTCCAAACGGGTCAACCGGAGAAACACCCTTCTTTCTGGTGTACGGAGCTGAAGCAATCCTTCCTCCGGAAATCACCTTGGGTTCGCTCCGGGTCCGGACCTTTGACGAAGCCGCGCAGGACCAGCTCCGGCGTGAAGACCTAGACCTCCTCGAGGAGGGAAGGTGCCAAGCAGCTGTTCGGAATGCCCGATATCGCCAAGCTCTACGGCGTTATCACCAGCAGCATGTACACAACCGACAGCTCGAGGAAGGCAATCTGGTGCTACGGAGAATACTGTCCAGAGAAGGGTTAAACAAACTCTCCCCTAGCTGGGAGGGGCCCTTCCGAGTGATCAAAGTATCCCGTCCCGGAAGCGTTCGCTTGGCTACCGAGGATGGGACACCTCTCCCAAATCCTTGGAACATCGAGCACCTCCGTAAGTTCTACACTTAATACCACGGAGGTGAGTCTTGAGTAACTTGAGATGTATGTTATAGAGTCATTGTACATAGTCGGGTAGTTCCTCCGGGAGAGCAGCCGGATCTTTCCCGAAAGGTCCGCAAAGCTCATGCAGCACTTGTCACAGTCTCCGGACTAAAAGTGTGGCTAACTACCCTGGGTCAAACGAGAAACCAAACACACTTAGCCTGGTTCCGTACCCTAAGAGTGTACTTGTTTCCCCTGTACCCCGGACCTATAATGAAAGACATCTTCATGTGAAATAGACTCCACGTGCATTCATTTTGTGCAAGCTCGACATTTTTATTTTTCTCTTTCTTGTCTATAACAGAGACATGCAATTCTTAAGAAATTTTAGTTCGACCGGTTTATATACAATTCGAGTTGCAATGTCAGTTCTTTTGGATTTAAATATCGTTTATGGCCAACTCGCCTGAAAGCCGCCAAGCCAATCTAGGGCCGGAGTGTGCTATCGACTTAGCCTGGTCAAGCACCCTAAGTACGCCACTCTACCTACACCCCGACAGGCCGAAGTAAGGCGGGTCCATGGACAATTGAATCTAAGGGAAAAGACAACGCACCCGGTTGTATTTAAAATCGCGTTCAACTTAAAATTTTCTTGAGAATCGTAAGCCGCGACGAAATTATAGACAAGGAACGAATTTTACTATTTTTCTTGACTTAAGTGTGCAGGAAAAATAAAGTCTACGTTGATGGAGAAAAGCCGGAGCAAACCAAGCTCCGACTCCCCCAAGGGGGCCAACCGTCGACGCTGAGTAAAAGATGGTGAGAAGACCCCGTAAATGGAGTCTGCTGCCAACAAACCAAGTGTTGGCAAAGGTCACTGCCGGAGCTACTAAGCTCCGACACCTCGGAGGACTAACTATCAACGCTCTACGTGTTGATAGAGGCTATTGCCGGAGCTACCAAGCTCCAGCGATGGACAATGCCGGAGCTTCTAAGCTCCGACAACCTCAAGGGACCTTCACTATCGAAGACTTCGAACCTAAATTCTACAAGTTCGGAGCAAATGCGTCTTCAACAAAACTCAATTTCCTTTTGGTACATGTTCACAATTAAATTGTGAACATCTACCAGGGGGCCAAGTGAAGATAAATATGTTGAAGACAAAAAGTGAAATTCACAAAAATTTGGGGATTTCATTCATCTGGAGACAGGAGATTACATCTGGAGACAAGGGATTACAAAATTGAGGAAGAAGAAGAGAAAATACAAGTGAGAGCTAAAGAGATGGTCCTAGACCCTATGGAAGAACTCGGCGACTTTCTGGGCGACCTCCGATACGCTGGCTCGGGTAGCTTCGCCTTCTCCTTCGTCGGGGCCTTCAAGCACCGGGTCCAGAGAAAATTGGGGTTCCGGCTGGTGTAGCACGTCAGCACATACTCTGCGACGTTCTTCGCCAGGGATTGCCCCTCAACCTCCAGTTGGTCCGCGATGACATCGCCCACCTTGGAGAGCTTGCTACCTGCTGCGCTCAACGCCTGCAGCGCAAGGTCCGGCTCCGGCTCCGGATCATCCGGGCGCACGGGGCTGAAACCCATCGGCGTCAGCGCATCATTGGCCTTGCCCAAGAACTCCCAAATCTGTAGGGAGTCCGCCGTCCTCAAGCTCTTCATCTCTTCCAGGGATCTCTTGGCCGCCGTCAGTTCGGAATTCTCACGGGCGAGGCGCTCAACTTCTTTGGCGTTTTGCTGAATCTTTGTAGCAACCCGCCTCTCAAGCCTTCCGAGCTCCTCCTCCCGGATGTGGATCTTGTTCCGACGGTCGACCAGGTCCTTCTCCCTAGCCTCCACTTTTCTCCCGGGCAACAAGGCCACACTCGTATTCGTAGAGTTCCTGCCCCCGCACCCAGGTCTTCTCCTCTTCCTCGAGGCAGCGCTCTTCCAACTTCTTGGTGCGCTCCTCGAGGCCCTTGTCAGCCAGAGCTACTTTCTCGGCGAGCTCCTCTTCCCTCCTCAGGACGTCATCCCGCAGCTCCAGGAGTTTCTGCTCTTCATCCTCGAGCCGTCTCTCCCTCTCTTCAAGTGCCTCTCGGCGCTTGATGAGTGCGGTGTTGATGGCCTCAAGCTGTTCGTGCCGAGCATTGGCCGCGTCGTTGGCAGCTTTGGCTTGATCGTGGATCTCCCGAGATTGAGCGTCGAGGGCATGAGTCATGCTCTCCCTGTCATCCAGCAGCTTGTCCCAGTACTCCAAGCGGATCTTCTCCCGCTTGATCCACTCCTTGTCATCCGCTAGCCTCGACTGCGCCAGCTTGGTCTCAAAGTGGAGTCGGTTACGCCACCGCCTAAGGGTTTGGCGCTCCTCTTCAAGAGCCTTGCTGTCGTGGAACAAGGCCAATTGGACTTGACGCAGACTGGAGCAGGCGTTGTCGATAGACATCGACAGTGGGATGGGCTCCGGACCTGCTGGGGTCTCCTCCGCTGGTTCCAGCTGGTCTTCACATACAAAAATTGGGTCCCACTCTACTAGAGTGGAACCCTGAGCTTCCAAGGCACTAGGGCCGTCTTCCGGGATGGCCTCAGTCGCCATCGAAGAAGGCCCCGCCGCCAAGTCTTCATTCGCCCCCTCGGGTAGGGGGCCAGCGACTGTGCTTGGGCACTCCGGCTCGGCCGCAGGTACCACCGACGTCGTCGCCTCCGGAGCAGGAGCCACTACTGGCTCCGGCCGGGACACCTCTTCCGAGGGAGGCTCGAGCTCCATCGCCTCTTCAACCACCGGCTCTGTGACCAGCGCTCCAACAATAACCGGCTCAGCGACCAGTGCTTCGAAGGTAACCGGCTCAACTGCCAGAACTATCTCGACTTCCGGCTCACATGCCGGAGCTTCAGTCACCTCCGGCTCAACCGCCGGGGCTTCGACAAGTTCCGACTCCGAGGCCGGGACTACTACTTCCTCCGGCTCAACAGCCGGAGCTTCCACCACTGCAGCACCAGGACCCGGAGCTTCAACCTCCGAGACAAGTGCCGCTGGCGTGTCTTCACTCTCGTGGTCCGGCGCTACCACGGAAATTTCTGGGGACGAGTCGAGGTTCATGACCACGACAGCCGGCGCCGGAGCTGTCGCAGCCTCAGCCACCACCTGGGGCGGCACCAGGATAGGAGCAGAAGCTCCCACGGCCTCAGACATCGTGGCCGAGGGTGGAGCTTCACTCCCCTTCTTGGGGACGCTGCAGAGGATGGACAAAGAAAATTAACAAACAATCGCTACAATTAAAAAGTTAACCAAGGTAAAGATCAAAAATTACCTTGGAAGGTTTCCGCACCAGCTTGCGCGGAACCTTTTTCCCGGACGTTCCGGGCTGGCCATGGTCAGCGTAGGAGCTCCGGAAGGCCCCCCAGAACTTGTCGCAGCCACGGGAGTTTCCCGGGTCGAGGCTCTCCTCGATCGGGAGGAACCCCTGGACCTGGAGGCTCCCACCGTCCCAGGTGCCGGAGTCGTGCGCCCGGAGCTAGCGCCCCAGGAGGGTTCCACCACGGGGACAGACGCACTCCAGGAGGATCCCACTGCAGGAACAGTATCGTTCCGGAAGGACCCCACTACAGGGACAGTCGCCACGGCGGCAGAAGATCTTCCCCCCTGGGGAGAAGGAACTGAGGCGGAAGTAGCGGGCCTGACGGACCTTCCGTCGGCATGTCGCAACTTCCTCTTCTGGCTCTCCGGCTCATCCGCCAGCTCCTTGCCCTTGCCGACGACCTCGACCCTCGGCTGTGGGACAGGGGCGGAGCCATCTTCGGGCACCACGGGGATTGCCACCCGGGTGGTTGATCTTCTCTCGACGACACCAAGGTCGTCAAGCGCGGGCATCGTCTGCCGGAGCTCCCTGCTGAACTCCACTTCCACGTTCAGGGGGAGGAAGGCCGACGGCGGAGTCAAGTCATCACCGTCGACGTCGATGCCATGCTGGAATTTCTTGAGGTGGAACTCCAAGGTCTTCCCCACCATGTTGGACTTCAACTCGGTCTCAACCCGGTCCTCGTCCATCACGCTGTTGAGGGCCCAAGCGAGCTTCTCCCTCCTCTTCAGCGGCGCCCACCTGTTGGCCAGGAAGTTGCAAAATACCGCCTGAGGGGTCAATCCCCCCTCCACGCATTGGCGGATCCTGGTCAAGGCGGGGTCGAAAGCTTTCGCCAGCATTGGAACCTCACTCCAGATCGTCGTGTCGATGCCGAGCAGACCGTCGGGCAGTTCCAACCGCTCATGCTCCTCCACCCTAACGACTATCCAATCTTTCTTCCAGTCATCCCACTTCCCGGAAGGGAACGACCAGAGGTACTTGAATGGGCACTTCTTGTGCTTCACGAAGTAGTAGAAGCTAAGGTACTCATTGCTCCGGCCGGTGGTGTGGACGGCGAAGAAGGTTCGGAAGAGTTCAATGCAGGGGGGGTGCCCACCCACATCTCACAGAAGTGGACGAAGATAGACACGAGGAGAATGGAGTGAGGGCCAAGGTGGTATAACTGCAGACCATAGAAGTCTAGCAGCATCAAGAAGAAAGAAGAAAAAGGTGGGATCAACCCCACCATGGCGTACAAAGAAAAGTACACCATCTCGCCAGCGCGCTCCTTCTCGAAGGGGAGCTCTCCGCCGGCACGGACCAAGCGGTTGAAGAAGTCCGAGGACCACCCCATGAGGGCCCGGACCTTCTTCAAATTGTTGTCGGTCTTCAAGCGACTCTCGCGCAGACCCAACTCCATTGCGGCACAGCTAGGCAAGAGAAGAGGAGCGAAGTACGAGTCGGGAGTTTGAGCGCAAGATCATATGAGAGGCGTAAAGAACTCCCGACGGTGCGCGCTTTCCTTCTTAAGTAAGCCCTCGCAACGCTTGGATGGAAAACACGGGGAAGTCGAAGATACCACTCAAGAATTCAACCCAGCCGATGACAAGAGGGCCCGGGACCACCCCGACGATCAAGTCGAGGCTCTAACCCAGGCGAACGGTTGTCATCACGAGGCGGGAAACCCAAAGGCGGCGGCCTGACAGGGCGCGCGGAACCGATATGGTTTTCGTATCGGGAACCGGCGACCTTCAATTGCGTGAGATCTGCATGTCAAAGATCTCATCTGCCGCCTGAGGTACGCCACGCAGCGGGATCTAACTGTAAATCCCTACCAACGGCACCTCCGAAGACCCTTGAAGACCTAGTTCAAGAGTCGCAAGGATGGACCCACCTCCGACGGAATGACTTCACCCCAGTGATCTTCCTCGGAGGTAGATCCAGGGGGCCACTGTCGGTACCCTAAAAACCGCACACCCCTTGAGGTTACAAAGATTTCAAAGGAAAGCCATCTACTTGGGTTGAAGACCCTCGGAGGCCCACTTGTCAGACATGACCGGACCTGCTTCTCCAACATGGTTAATCCCTGGGTCGCCACGTGTACTGCCAAACCGGAGCTACCGCCCACAAGGGGGAAGCTCCGGGCCAGGTACCGAAACGGCACCTCCGGACTTAACCCCTGACCGAGAGAAGCTCCGGACTCGACACGTGACTGGTAGCCCCGGAGCCACCTGCTTTCCACAGCAAGCTCCGGAGCCGCCACGTGTCCAATCGTCGGACCTGCCAGCCTCTAACCTCCGAAAGGCCTTGTAGCGGCTCCGGATCTTCAAAGGAGAACCAAGGACTTCAAGACCCGATTAAATGTCATTAATGCCATATTAATGACACTTAAACGGACGATCTTAACACCAGTAACAGCACTGTCGGAGCCCGTTACAGGATCATTAACAGCAATTAATCGTGTATCAATACTAGTAACAGCTGGGGCCACATGTCGGGCCAGGCTAGCTTGTAACGGCCTGTCCTTGTACTATAAAAGGACAGGCCGACGATACACTTAGGGAGGTTCACGGACGTTGTCAAGCGATCATACATGACAAGCTAATACAACACCAACACACCCGTGGAGTAGGTTATTACGCTCAGGCGGCCCGAACCACGTAAATCCTTGTGTCTCCTGTGTTAAACTACAATTCACCTTCTTGAATCTCCGCGCGCCCACACCGAACCACAAACTCCTTCAACACTTTAGCAGTGTCAGGAGATCTGCCGACTCCAACAGTCGACACATACACCTCAAGTTAGTCAAGACTCACCTCCGTGGTATTAAGTGTAGAACTTACGGAGGTGCTCGATGTTCCAAGGATTTGGGAGAGGTGTCCCATCCTCAGTAGCCAAGCGAATGCTTCCGGGACGGGATACTTTAATCACTCGGAAGGGCCCCTCCCAGCCGGGGGAGAGTTTGTTTAACCCTTCTCTGGATTGTATTCTCCTTAGCACCAGAAGATCACCTTCCTCGAGCTATCGGTTGTGTACATGCCGCTGGTGATAACACCGTAGGGCTTGGTGATATTGGGCATTCCGAACAGCTACTTGGCACCTTCCCTCCTCAATGAGGTCTAGGTCTTCACGCCGGAGCTGGTCCTGCGCGGCTTCGTCGAAGGTCCAGACCCGGAGTGAACCCAAGGTGATTTCTGGATTAAGGATTGCTTCAGCTCCGTACACCAAAAAGAAGGGTGTCTCTCCAGTTGACCGGTTTTGAGATGTCCTGTTGGCCCATAAAGTGGGCGGAAGCTCTTCGATCAGTTGGCTCCATATTTTTTCAGGCGCTCATAGGTGCGCGTTTTGAGTCCTTTAAGGATTTCAGCATTTGCTCTCTCGGCTTGGCCATTGCTGGCTGGGTGAGCTACTGAGGCGTAGCAAACTTGTATGCCAAGGTCTTCACAATATCCTTGGAATGCTGAGCTTGTGAATTGGGTCCCATTATCAGTGATGATTTTGTTTGGGACTCCAAATCTGCATACAATGGACTGCAAAAAGTTGATAGCAGATTGCTTGTTGATTGTCACAACTGGAGTTGCTTCCGGCCACTTGGTGAACTTGTCAATGGCGACGTACAGGAACTTGTAACCTCCGACGGCTCTTGGGAAAGGTCCCAAGATGTCCATCCCCCACACAGCGAAAGGCCATGTAGGAGGTATCATTTGTAAGGGCTGAGCTGGTGTGTGAATTTGCTTTGCATGAAATTGGCATGCTACACATTTCTTCACCAGCTCAGTTGCATCCTGGAGCGCTGTAGGCCAGTAGAAGCCATGCCGAAAGGCTTTACCGACCAACGTGCGGGAAGACGCGTGGTTCCCACACTCGCCTCCCTGGATTTCTGTGAGGAGTTCACAACCTTCTTCCCTTGTGATGCACCGCATTAGGATGCCGTTGGCACCGCGCCAGTAGAGATCCCCTTCTACCAGCGTGTATCTTTTAGCCAATCTGACTACCCGGTCAGCGGATACATCATCGTCAGGAAGGATGTTGTCTTTCAAGTAGCTCTGGATCTCCGAGATCCATGCATCGGAACTAGCTTGAGCTTTTGAGTCTTGCGTGCTGGGTTGCTCGGAGCTCCCAGCAGCACCTACGGCCCTTGATGGCTGCCATGGTAACAAGGCCATCGGGACTGTCAGCTTCGGGATGCTGATCTCGCCCCCTTTGCTCAGTTCGGCAGGCTGAGCTGTTGGCTTTGACAACCTCCGGACAAAGATTCCGTCAGGAGCCCGAGCTCCGGTTGACGCTTTGGTCGAGAGTTCGTCAGCTTCAGCGTTATGGGCACGCTGAACATGGTGGAGATCTAGGACTTCGAAGTCCTTCTGAAGCCTCTAGACTTCAAGGAGGTAAGCAGCTAGCTGGAGATTATTGCAGGAGCATTCACCCTTCACCTGCTTAATGATGAGCTGTGAATCTCCCTTGACCAGCAATTGCTTGACACCATATGACAGTGCCACCTTTAGTCTGTAGATGAGTGCTTCATACTCTGCCATGTTGTTGGTCGCCTTGAAGTCAAGGTGTACCATGTATTTCACCTTCTCCCTAGTCGGTGCAAGGAGAAGGATTCCAGCTTCGGCCCCCTGCTTTTGCATGGAGTCGTCGAAGTAGAGGGTCCAGTGAGGCTCGGTGAAGGTTGGAGCTTGATGCTCCGTCTTCTGCTCACTGGGGCCCGCATGGTTTGATGGAGAGAGAGTCCATTCTGCCACAAAATCTGCCAATGCTTGACTCTTGACTGCTTGTCTTGAAATAAATTCAAGATCAAATTCAGCCAATTCCGCTGCCCACTTTGCAATATTCCCAGTTGAATTGGGATTATGCAAGATTGCTCGAAGTGGGTAGGAGGTCACCACTGAGACTTTGTGAGTTTGGAAGTAATGGCAAAGCTTTCTGGATGCAATAAGAACTGCATAGAGCAGCTTATGCACCTCTAGGTATCGAGTCTTGGCATCATGTAATACTTCACTAATGAAGTACACCGGGCGTTGAATGGTCCGGACCCTCCCGGAGGGGTCCGAAGCTTCCTCTTCACTGACCCGGATCCTCTCGAAGGAGTCCGGATTTTCTTTGGGGACCTCCGGGTTCTGGCTGGAGGAACCCGGAGCTTCTTCAGAAGTGACCTGGACCCTCCCCCGGGGGGGGGGGGGGGGGTCTGGGTCTCCTGAAGTGACTTCTTGTGGATTCAAATCTAGGAGCTGGGACCCAGACTCGCTTTCAGGAACCTCCGGACCTTCCCGAAGGGGTCTGGATTCCTGAGTATGAGGTAGCTCTGGTCCCTCCGCAACCAGAACCATACTAACGACTTCGTCAGTAGCTGAAATGTAAAGCAACAAAGGCTCACCAGGGTTCGGAGCTACCAGAATTGGTAGGGTGGTGAGGAACTGTTTCAGCTCCTAGAATGCCTTCTCTGCTTCTTCGGACCATTGGAATGGTCCGGACTTCCTCAATAACTTGAAGAAGGGGAGTGCCCATTCCGCCAGTCTTGAAATGAACCGGCTGAGGGCTGCTAGACATCCAGTTAACTTTTGGACGTCTTTGATGTGGGTTGGTGGCCGCATGTCTTCAATTGCCTTAATCTTCGCCGGATTAGCTTCTATGCCCCGGTGACTTACCAGGAAACCGAGAAGTTTTCTGGAGCTAACCCCGAAGACACACTTGTCTGGGTTTAGTTTTGTGCGGGTGGCTCGCAGCTTGTCGAAGACAGCCTGCAAGGTGTCAAGGAGTGACTCCTTGTCCTTGACCTTGACCACTATGTCATCGACGTACACTTCCACTATGTCTCTAATGAGTTCTTCAAAAGTTTTGTACATAGCTCGTACAAAAGTTGAAGCTGCATTCTTGAGACCAAAGGGCATGGCTGTATAACAGTACAATCCATCTACTGTAATGAATGAGGTATGCTCTTCATCTTGCTTAGACATCCTGATTTGATGATATCCGGAATATGCGTCTAGGAAATATAGTAATTCACACCCAGAGGTGGAATCCACTATCTGATCTATTCTAGGTAGTGGGAATGGATCTTTTGGACATGCCTTATTTAGTGTGGTGTAGTCGATGCACATCCGAAGCTTCCCGCCGGCCTTGGGCACAACGACTGGGTTTGCCAGCCATTTTGGATGGAAGACTTCATGGATGAATCCGGCTTCGAGTAACTTCTTCACTTCTTGTCGAATGAAGTTTTGTCGCTCTACAGATTGCTTCCGGGGCTTCTGATGCACAGGCCGGGCGTCGGGGTAGATCTTCAGATTGTGCTCAATCACTTCCCTGGGGATCCCAGACATTTGTGACGTTTGCCAGGCAAACACGTCGACGTTAGCCCGGAGGAAAGTGATGAGCGCGAGTTCCTATTTGTCGGTCAGTCCCCCCGATATACGGGTGGTCTGAGCGGCATCGGAACCAATTTGGACGACTTTGATGGGAATGTCGGTGTCACCGCTTGGCTGCACACGAGGTGCAGAAGTCGAGCCTCATTGACGAATGCTCGGGGGTTTTGGAGATTGCTCCTGTCTGGAGTCCTCCTCTTGCGCCGTGGTGAGTGCATAGAGTTCTTCCAGAGCAGTTACTCCGGCAGTACGATCTTCGCGGATCCGGAGAACGCCTACTGGCGTTGGCATCTTCAACACCAGATAACCATAATGAGCAGCTGCCATGAATTTGTACAGGGCAGGCCTACCCAATATGGCATTGAAGGATAAGTTGATCTGAGCGACGTCGAAGAACAACTTCTCGGTGTGGTACTTCTCTCGTGTCCCGAAGGTAACGGGGAGAGTAATAGCTCCGAGTGGGGTAATGGCCCCCGGACCTACTCCGGAGAAAGGTCGAGAGCGGTGGAGATCTGAAGGTTAGAGCTGAAGCTTAGTGAAAGCTTCAAAGCTGATGAGGTTAAGCCCCGAACCTCCGTCTACCATGACATGGTGGAGCTGGATGTTATTGATGGTAGGAGATACCATCAAAGGTAACTGACCTGCTCCAACCATGCTCCGAGGGCAATCCGAAGCATCAAAAGTGATGGCGGTGTCCATCCACTTCCGATGAGGTTCTGGCCTGACTGTAGGAGCTACAGCGGCCATATCCCATCGCATAGTCTTGATGACGCGACGAGAGGTGATATCCCATGATCCACCAAAAATGGTGTTCATGGTCTTCCGACGCTCGTTGTCAGAGACGTCAGAATCATCGTCGACTGAGGTGTAAACGGCCTTCAGGACCTTTTTGGGATCCTGAAATCCTAACTCCTCTTCAGCCGGAGCTTCGTCGACTTTTTGCTTTCCTTCCGTCTGTCGGAAAGGAGATTCTTCCCGGCGCTTGTTGTAGCGCTCGGCAAGGTTTTGGACCTCCCGGTAGTCTTCCAAACTGTGGCTGCCTGTTTTATGAATAGGACACCACACTTTGGGTTTTCCACCGTCTTCAGAAGACAGTCGAGGTTGCTTCTTGGGGCGTGGCCCCCGGCCACCCGGAGTTGCAGCAGCTGCAACGTTGGATGTGCCGGCCGACGGCTTTTTCTTGCCGTTGGTCTTCTTTTTCTTCTTGCCTCCCCCGGAGGTAGCGGCTTCTTATTTGGAGGATTTCTTGTGATCCTCCGAGGTTGGTTTGGAGTGCATCTCACGGCCCTCCGCAGCTCTGGCACATTTGTCAGCCAAGCTGAAGAGTTCTGTGACGCTGGTGATCTCCTTGATCGCCAGTTTCTCCAACATCTTCTTGTCCCGTACGCACTGTCTGAATGCCACAATGACAGAGGCGCTAGAGATAGAAGGGATAGTGTTTCATACCTGAGAGAACCTCTGGATGAATGATCGCAAGGATTCTCCCCCTTTTTGCACGACCGCAAAAAGGTCTAGTTCAGTGCCTGGTCGGGTGTATGAACTCCCGAAGTTGGCAGTGAACTACCGGCACAGCTCCTCCCAACTGTTGATAGAGTTGGGTGGAAGGCTCATAAACCAGGACCTGGCGGTCCCAGTTAAGGCCACTGCAAAATAATTGGCCATCACGGCCTCGTTTCCTCCAGCTGCCAAGATTGTAGTGGAGTAGATGTGAAGAAATTCGGCGGGATTGACAGTCCCGTCGAATTTTTCCGGCAGGTGAGGCTGGAACTTCTGTGGCCACCTAACCATGCGCAGGTGCATGGCCAGAGCTGAACAACCTCCTCCTACTCCTTCAGGAGTAGAAAAGTCCTGAGCTTCCCGTCTTTCACGGGCACGCTCAATATGGACTCGGCCGTCCTGCTGGTGGTATCGACGATCAAGCTCCGCCCGGAGGTCATGAGTTGAAAGACTGGATACCGTGTGAGTGCGTCGTGCCTCGGAGGGCAATGGCATCACTTGTTGCGATGCAGCACGTCTCCTGCTATTGGAAACGTGCGGACCAAGTCTTCCAGACAAAGTCCACCGCTGCGACGGGGCTCGTCCTGAAGGAGGAGGACCCTGGTTGCTGAGGCGTTCGGCTGCTGCTGCAACCAAATGCTCCACATTGGCCCTCCACTGCTCCAGTGCATCCCGGGATGCATCCGGAGGTGGTGGGCATTGGAGAAGAGCACACGCTGCATGGAGCGCGTGTTCCGGGTTGTCATGATTTGCCGACGCAGTAATTGACGCCGGCGCACCATCACGTTGCCCAGCACGATTTGCTAGAGGAGACGGTGGTGGTGGGAGTGTGACTCCTGCTGGTGCTGAGGCTCCTGCTGGTGGCTGCCTATTGGAGGGATTGCCCCCAACAGCCTGAGCAGCAGGTTGACCGTTGGATGATCCAGCAGCTGAGTTCACCATTCTCAAAATCTCAGGCGCCCCCTACCTGGCGCGCCAACTGTCGATGGTTTGGAACCGGCAGATCTCCCGACACTACTAAGTGTTATAGGAGTTTGAAGTTCGGTGTGGGCGCGCGGAGATTCAAGAAGGTGAATTGTAAATGGCACGGGAGACACAAGAGTTTACGTGATTCGGGCCGCCTGAGCGTAATACCCTACTCCACGGGTGTGTTGATTCTGTATTAGCTGTATGGGCTTGTATCGAGCGTCTATGGTGCGTGTCTCTGTGTGTGTGTCTAGCCCCCTGAACGTGTCATCGGTCTGTCCTTTTATAGTACAAGGGCAGGCCGTTACAGGTTAGCCTGGCCCGACATGTGGCCCCGGCACTTACTAGTATTGATACACGTTTAATTGCTCTTAATGACCCTGTAACGGGCTTTGACAACACTGTTACTGGTGTTAAGATCGTCCGTTTAAGTGCCATTAATATGATATTAATGGCACTTAATCGGGTCTTGAAGTCCTTGATTCCCCTTTGAAGATCCGGAGCTGTTGCGGGGTCTTCCGGAGGTTAGAGGCTGAAGATCCGACGATTGGACATGTGGCAGCTCCGGAGCTTTCTGTGGGAAACAGGTAGCTCCGGGGCTACCTGACACGTGTCAGGTCCGGAGCTTCTCTCGGTCTGGGGTTAAGTCCGGAGGTGCCATTTCGGTACATGGCCCAGAGCTTCCCCCTTGTGGGCGGTAGCTCCGGTTTGGTAGTACACGTGGCGACCCTGGGATTAACCATGTTGGAGAAGCGGGTCCGGTTATGTCTGACATGTGGGCCTCCGAGGGTCTTCAAACCAAGTAGATGACTTTCCTTTGAGATCTTTGTAACCTCAAGGGGTGTACGGTTTCTAGGGTACCGACAGATATCTTATCATTAAGAGTTTGCTTCTTCATATTTTTCAACTCTTGATCAAGCATGTCATGAGCAAGGTTAAGTGTTTGATGTTCTTGTATTAACTTGTTGTGCTCTTCCAAGAGTGTTTGGTGTGCTAAGTTAAGTTCATGATTATCTATCTTGATTTTAGCCTTTTCTTTCTCAATTTGCTTGACATGGGATTTGAGCGTGTCATGCTCTTTGAGTATGCTTTCATACTTGTCAAGCAAATCAAGGTTAGCACTCTCAAGTTTAGCACGAGTTTCTTCAAGCACTTTAACCTTACTCTTTTCCCTCTTAATGATAGCATGATATTCATTTGTCAAAGAAGTTAAATCATCGGGGGAAAGCTCATCATCGCTAGAGTCATCACATACCTTGGTGTTACCTTTCGCCATGAGGCACATGGGCAGTGGATGAAGAGGTGCATCATCATTGTTGGCAATGGCGAGGCCGGCCAAGCTTTCTTCTTCCTCTTCACTCTCTTCATCACTTGTTTCTTTGTCGGTGACCCATTCATTTGCCTCACACATGAACACCTTTTGTGGGCCATTTCTCTTCTTTGGGAAGAGTCTTGCCTTCTTGCCCTTGTCATGTTTCTTCTTCCCAAAGGCTCTTGGTTTGGGTTTGGCCTCTTCTTCATCATCATCACTCTCTTCAAGCTTGCGATGCTTGCTCTTGTAGTTCTCTCTTCTCTTGTCCGGTTTTGGACAATCATAGGAGATGTGGCCTTGATCACCACAATTGTAGCAAGTCTTGCGATCATCTCTCCTTGGTAGAAACGCTTTCTTCTTGGGATCAAAGGTGTACCCCTTCTTGGTAATCTTGGAGTTCAAGCGTGAGAACTTTCTCATCATCAATGCAAGCTCATCATCATCATCTTCACTTGATGCTTGCTCTTCTTCACTTGAGCTAGGCTCAACCACCTTCTTCTTCTTGAGGCTTGTTTTCTTGGTGGAGGCCTTTAGAGCAATCGTTTTTGAGGATGATTGCTCCATCATCCCAAGCACACTCATCTCATGAGCGTGAATTTCTCCAATGAGCTCTGAAACTTCAATAGTCAAGAGACTCTTTTTGGAGCATGGAGTTGATGATGTTGTACTTTGGCTTGGGAAGGAGCATGAGGATCTTGCGGTTGATGAGTCCCTTGCCAAGAGAAGCAATGTCAAGAGCATTGATTTCTTCATTAAGCACATTCAAGCGAGAGGACATTTCATTAACATTTTCATGAGGAAGCATTTTAAATTCATCATATTTGGCTTTACGCATGTGATATTTTAATTCCTTGACACGAGAAGAGCCCTCATGAATTTCTATTAAGCAAGCCATAATTTCACAAGCCTTTTCTTTACTAGCAATTCTAGCAAATACATCTTGACTAATACATTCATAGATTGCATTCCTAGCTTTAGCATCCCATTTAATTTGATCACCAACATAATTATGTTCTCCAAACCCCGCGTGGGTCGCTTCCCAAACTTCGGGAGCAATAGCCTCTAGATAAGCGCGCATGCGTGCTTTCCAATAGGCAAAGTTCTTGCCCTCGAAGATAGGAACTGAACCCCCAACCTTGGCCATTTTAGCTCTCTAGCGGTGAAGCTAGAATGATCCTATGAGCAACCTTGCTCTGATACCAATTGTAAGGACCGAATGCCCAAGAGGGGGGGGGGGGTGAATTGGGCTTTCTCGAAAAATTCTAAGCAATGAAACTTAATTTGTAAAGCCCAATTCCCTACGCAAACTATCTATGCATTCTAGAGATAGAAACTTCGTGGAATATAAAATGCATAAAAGTAAGGGAAAGGAGAAGGATGCAAACTCCCGAGAAGACAAGGATTTATCCCGTGGTTCGGCAAGATCGTCAAGATCTTCCTACATCCACGTTGTGGCACCCACCAAAGGGTTTTGCCACACCCAAGTCACCGAGACGATGGGTCTTCACTATTCCTCTCCGTTTGCCTCCTTTGGCAAGGTGTAGCTCAAGCCTTGTACAACTTTGACCTTCCGGGCTTCCACACACGCCTTGGCAAGCTCCGGAAGTCTTCTCACAGTTACAAACACCAAGGGCACTCCCTTGAGGCTCTCACACTATCCTAGAGAGTCCACTCACCCAGAATGGAGGCACACAAGCTCTCTCTCTGGCTAGTTCTAGCCTAACTCTTGGTGTAAAGATGATCGAAATGGTGTGGAAGTGATTGCTCTTGGTCTTGAACGCTTGTGGATGTTTTGATGGTGTCTGGTGATCAAGACTTGTCGAAATGACCGGTTTAGGGGGTATTTGTAGCCAGCCTCCCCGAAATAGCCGTTAGAAAAGTAGGCTGACAGAACTTTACTGTGAACACCGGATGATCTGATGTCTCCCCTTTAGTTATCATCGGTCAAGTTACTTTAGCTGACGTCATTGTGTTAGATATGACCGTTGTTAGACTGATGTTGATCCTGTCTTCTCATCGGATGATCCGATGGCTCTTCCTCCAGAATTTACTCAAACTTTATGCTTACTGGAGTAATCGACCGATGTAGGCTTCTCTGTACATCGGATGATCCGGTGCTACACTTGGTCCAATGATCTTGCAAACTGTACTGATGGACCGATGTTACTGAGCCATTCACATCGGATGATCCGGTGAGTACTTTGTTCTGAGGTCTTCTTCTTCAGCTGAACCAACTCGACCGATGTGTTGTTCTGAGGTATCATCGGTTGATCCGGTGAGTTGATTTTGTTTGCTTCGAGTTGTTTCTAAGTGAATTTTTTGTGTCTTGCTCGATTGACCTCTTTGATATTTGTTGCAAAGGCATTTCTGATGATCTTCAAGCATTGAATGTTGTCAATTTAAATTTGAATGACTTTGACATAAGAGCTTTCACTTCTTGTCTTTCACATAATTGATCTGATCTCATACATTGATTGTTAGGGGTCTCCAGTGACATATTGATTTCATTTTATTGAGAGATTATGGGGACCTTGCATTCACAAATTCATTAGTAAAATCCAATGGTTGTCATTAATCACCGAAATCATACCTCATAGGGGCCTAGATGCTTTCACCGCCACGTGTCAAGCCTCCGGACCTACGCCACCAACGGGAATACAGACGGATCTCCAACGGCATAAGGATTCAAAGGACTCTTATTGCTACAATTACAAGGCTTGATTATGTGCCATTAATACACTATTAATGGCGCACGATCAGAAGATCCTTAATACTGGTAACGCCACCATTAAAGCGCATTATCAGTTATTAGGATGCTTAAACACACTTAATTGTGTATTAGGCAAGAATAATCGTCGGGGCCACATGTCGGGCCAGGCAACCCATGTAACGGTCATCCCTTGGTCTATAAAAGGGATGTGCTGCACAGTATAAAACAACCAAGTTCATACGCACACAAGCACAAGAAAATCTCCAATGCAACAACACACACTCCATGGAGTAGGATATTATGCTCTGGCGGCCCGAACCACGTAAATCATATGTGTCACCTTCTTGTTTAAGATCTCCGCACGCCCACACCGATACAAGAACCTTCGCGGACTATAATTTAGTAGTATCGGGGGAAGTGTCATTCGTACGCTTCGACATTTGGCGCGCCAGGTAGGGGGTGCTTGAGATCACAAGATGGTGAACTCCGCCGCAGGGTCATCCAACGGCAACAACGCTGTGCAACCTGTTTGTGGGAATCCTTCCAACATGCAACAACCAGCAGGCGCTGTTGTCCCGGCGGGCATCACACCACCACCACCACCATATGCTCCGGCAAACAATGCTGGACAGCAGGATGGGGTACTCGCGTCGGTCACAACATCGGCGAACAATAATCCTGAGAACGCGTTGATTGTTGCGTGTACTCTGTTGGAGCGCCCACCAGCGCTCGGAGCACCTCAGGGTGCGATGGAGCAGTGGCGGACTGATGTGCAGCATCTAGTTGCAGCCGCAGCTGATGCCATCAGCAATCAAGGTCCTCCCCCTTCAGGGTAGGCACCGACTCAACGTAGGACCTTGTCTGGAAGACTTGGTCTTCACGTATCACAGCACCGGAGGCGTGCTGTATCTCAGCAGGTGACGCCGCTGCTCTCCAGAGTGCGACACAACCATACTGTGTCGAGAATCTCGACACACGATTTGCGGTCAGAGCTTGACCGCTGCTACCGACAACAGGACGACCGCATCCATATTGAGCGTGCTCGCGAGAGGTGAGAGGCTCGGGACACCCCTGCTCCAATGGGAGTAGGAGGAGGTTGTTCTGCCTTGGCCATGCACCTACGCATGGTCCGTTGGCCACAGAAATTCCAGCCTCATCTGCTAGAGAAATTCGACGGGACTGTCCACCCCACCGAATTCCTTCAAATTTACTCCACTACTATACTTGCAGTAGGAGGCAACAAGGCCGTGATGGCCAATTACTTCCCTGTAGCTCTGACTGGGACTGCCAGGTCCTGGTTCATGAGTCTTCTGCCCGATTCCATCAAAAGTTGGGCGGAGTTATGTCAACAGTTCACTGCCAACTTTGTGAGCTCTTACACCCGACCAGGCACTGAACTGGACCTATTTGCTGTGAAGCAAACAACGGGGGAATCATTGCAATCCTTTATCCAGTGGTTTTCTCAGGTACGCAATACCATCCCATCTATCACGAACGCTTCTGTTATTGTCGCATTTAGACAGGGCGTCCGGGACAAAAAGATGCTGGAGAAGTTGGCTACAAAAGAAGTAACCAGCATCACGAAGTTGTTCAGCCTGGCTGACAAGTGTGCCCGGGCTGCAGAAGGCCGGGAAATGCACTCAAAGCCAGCTCCAGAGGTTAACAAAAAGTCCTCCAAAGCTGAAGCCACTACCTCCGGTGGTGGAGAAAATAAGAAGTCCAACGGCAAGAAGAAGCTGTCGGCCGGTGCACCTACTGCTGTGGTTGTCGCAGCTCCGGGTGGCTGGGGGCAGGGCCCCAAAAAACGACCCCGACCTTCGTTAGAAGACAGTGATAGTTCTGAGATGTGGTGTCCAATCCACAAGACAGACAAGCACAGTCTGGAGGACTGCCGAGAGCTCCAAAATCTTATCGAGCGCTACAACAAACACCGAGAAGAAGCTCCTTTCTGTCAGAGGGAAGGAAATCAAAAAGTTAACGAAGCTCCGACTGAGACGGAGCTAGGCTTTCAGGACCCCAAGAAGTTCCTAAAGGCTGTGTACAACACAGTCGATGATGACTCTAACGTCTCTAACAATGAGCGTCGGAAGACCCTCAACACCATCTATGGAGGGTCCTGGGACATCACCTCTCGCTGCGTCCTCAAGATAATGCACCGGGAAATGGTTGTTGTAGCTCCTGCTGCCAGGGCGGAACCACATCGGAAGTGGATGGATATGCCCATCACTTTTGATGCATCAGACTACCCCAAGAACATGGTCAGAGCTGGCCAACTCCCACTGATGGTATCTCCGACCATCAATAACATTCAGCTTTACCACGTTCTGGTAGATGGAGGCGCAACACTCAATATCCTGAGCTTTGAAGCATTCATGAAGATCCAGCTGCAACTCTTGGACCTTTGCCCCTCATGACCTTTCTCTGGGGTAGGTCCGGGGGCCATCAACCCCCTCAGATCCATTACTCTCCGAGTGACATTCGGGACTCAGGAGAAATACAGGACTGAGAAGCTGGTCTTCGATGTCGCTCACATCAGTCTTCCCTTCAGTGCCATCCTGGGCAGGCCTACCTTGTACAGGTTCATGGCCGCAGCTCACTACGACTATCTGGTGTTGAAGATCCCGACACCTTCAGGCGTCCTCCGGGTCTGTGGAGACCGAACTGCAGTAGTCACCATGCTAGAGGAACTCCATGCGCTTGCCACGACACAAGAAGTAACCTCCGGCAAAGAGCTCGTTGCTTAACCCCCGAGTACTCGTCATCGAGGCTCAACCTCTGCACCACGTGTGCAACCAAGCGGTGACACCGACGTTCCTATCAAAGTCATCCAAATCGGTTCTGATGCATCTAAGACCACCCGTATGTCAGGAGGTTTGAACAACAAATAGGAACTCACGCTCATCACTTTCCTCCAGGCTAATGTTGATGTGTTTGTCTGGAAACCGTCACAAATGTTTGGGATCCCTAGGGAGGTGATTGAGCATAATCTGAAGATTTATCCCGATGCACAACCAGTACAACAGAAGCCCCGAAAGCAATTAGTCAAGCGGCAAAACTTCATCCAACAGGAGATCAAGAAGTTGCTTGAAACTGGTTTCATCTGGGGGGTTTTCATCCAAAATGGTTGGCAAACCCAGTCGTTGTACCCAAGGCCAGCGGGAAGCTTCGGATGTGCATCGACTACACCACACTAAATAAGTCATGTGCAAAAGATCCATTTCCACTACCTAGAATTGATCAGATAGTAGCCTCCACCTCCGGGTGCGAGCCATTGTGTTTCCTAGATGCATACTCCGGATATCATCAAATCTAAGTGTCTAGGAAAGATGAAGAGCATATTGCCTTCATAACAGTAGATGGGTTGTATTGTTATACTGTCATGCCCTTTGGTCTCAAAAACCCTACTCCAACCTTTGCGCGAGTTATGTACAAAACATTTGGAGAGCTAATCAGAGACTTGGTAGAGGTGTATGTCGATGACATCATTGTGAAGATCAAGAACAAGGAGTCACTCTTTGACAACTTGCAAGCCATCTTTGATAAATTGCGCCTCACACGCACCAAGCTGAACCCAGACAAGTGCGTCTTTGGGGTTAGCTCCGGGAAGCTCCTTGGTTTCTTGGTAACCCACCGAGGAATTGAAGCAAACCAGGCGAAGATCAAAGCTATAGAAGATATGCGGCCTCCAGCCCGCATTAAGGACGTCCAGAAGCTAACTGGATGTCTAGTTGTGCTCAGCCGGTTCATCTCAAGGCTGGCAGAGCGGGTACTTCCATTATTCAAGTTATTGATGAAGACCAGACCATTCCATTGGTCCGAAGAAGCAGAAAAGGCGTTCCAAGAGCTCAAGCAGCTCCTCACCATCCTACCAATCTTGGTAGCTCTGAACCCTGGTGAGCCTCTACTGCTTTACATTTCTACAACTTTAGAAGTTGTCAGCATGGTCCTGGTCGCGGAAAGACCAAAGACACATCCAGTTCAGGAGCCTAGACCCCTCCGGGACGGTCTGGAGTTACCTGAAGGCAAGTTTGCATCCCAGCCCCTAGGCACGAATCTTCAAGGTGGAGTACCGGAAGATCAACCTCTCACATTTGAGGGTGTTTCCACGGCTGCTCAAGAAGTTCCGTACCCTTCAGGGAGGGTCTAAATTTAACAAGAAAAAGTTTCAGACCCTTCCAGGAGGGTCCAAGAACTTCAACAAGAAAGTCTGGACCCTTCCGAGAAGGTCCGGGTCGATCGAGAGGAAGCCTCGGGCCCTTCTGAGAGGGTCCGGGCTGTCTTGCGCCTGGTGTACTTCATCAGTGAAGTACTCCACGATGCCAAGACCAAATACATCGAGGTGCATAAGCTGCTTTACGCAGCTCTTATTGCCTCAAGGAAGCTTCATCATTATTTCCAATCCTACAAGATATCAGTGGTAACTTCTTATCCATTACGTGCTATATTTCATAACCCCAATTCTACTGGGATCATTGCAAAGTGGGCAGCGGAGCTGGCCGAGTTTGATCTTGAATCTGTGCCGCAACAAGCAATCAAAAGTCAGACTTTGGCTGACTTCATGGCGGAGTGGACCCTTTCTCCATCAAATCATTGGGGCCCCAGTGAGCAGAAACTAGAACCCAAGGTCCCGGTCTTCATTGAGCCTCACTGGACTCTCTACTTCGACTGTTCCGTGCAGAAGCAGGGGGCCAGAGCTCAAATCCTTCTTCTCGCTCCAACCGGGGAGAAGGTTAAATACATGGTTCACCTTGACTTCAAGACGACCAACAACATGGCAGAGTATGAAGCTCTCATCTACGGGCTCAAGGTGGCACTATCTTATGGTGTCAAACAGCTGTTGGTGAAGGGTGATTTGCAGCTCATCATAAACACGTCAAAGCTGAATGTTGCTGCAACAACCCCCAGCTAGCCGCTTACCTCCTTGAAGTCCAAAGGCTTCAGAAAGACTTCGAAGTCCTGGATCTCCACCATGTTCAGTGTCTCCATAATGCTGAAGCCGACGAACTCTCAATGAAGGCTTCAACCGGAGCTCCAACTCCCGACGGAATCTTTGTCCAGAGGTTGTCAAGACCAACAACTCAGTTTGCTGAACTAGTTGAAGGGAGCAAGACCAGCACCTCGAAGCTGGCGGTCCCAGTGGACCTTTTACCATGGCGTCCACCAAGGGTCATAGGTGCTGTCGAAAGCTCCGAGCAACCCAGCACGCAAGACTTAGAAGCTCAAGTTAGCTTTGGTGCATGTATCTTAGAAATCCGAAGTTACTTGAAAGACAACATCCTTCCTGAAGACGGTGTATCCGCTGACCGGATCGTCATACTGGCTAAAAGATAAACGCTGGTAGAAGGGGATCTCTACCGACGCGGTGCCAACGATGTCCTAATTTGGTGCATTGCAAGGGAAGAAGGTCGCGATCTCCTCGCAGAAATCCATGGAGGCGAGTGTGGGAACCACGCATCTTCCCGCATGTTGGTCGTCAAAGCCTTTCGGCACGGCTTCTACTGGCCTACAACACTCCAGGATGCAGTGGAGTTGGTGAAAAAGTGTGAAGCGTGTCAGTTCCACGCAAAACAAATTCACACACCGACTCAGTCACTACAAATGATTCCTCCTACATGGCCATTCGCTGTGTGGGGCATGGACATTTTAGGACCTTTCCCAAAAGTTGTCGGAGGTTACAGGTTCCTGTATGTCTCCATGGACAAGTTCACCAAGTGGCCAGAAGCTACTCCTGTTGTGACTATCAACAAGAAATCAACAATCAAGTTCTTGAAGTCCATAATATGTAGATTTGGAGTTCCGAACAAAGTCATAACTGACAATGGAACCCATTTTACAAGTATTGCATTTTAAGAATATTGCGAAGACATTGACATTCAAGTCAACTACGCATCAGTAGCTCCCCCAGCAAGCAATGGTCAAGCCAAGAGAGCAAATGCATAAATCTTAAAAGGACTCAAGACGCGCACATATGAGCGCCTGAAAAAGCATGGAGCCATCTGGATCGAAGAGCTTCCGTCCGCACCGTGGGCAAGCAGGACTACACCTAATGGTCAACTGGAGAGACACCCTTCTTCTTGGTGTACCGAGCTGAAGCAGTCCTTCCTCCGGAAATCACCATGGGGTCGCTCCGGATCCAGACCTTTGATGAAATCGCGCAGGACCAGCTCTGGTGTGAAGACCTTGACCTCGTCGACGAGGGAAGGTGTCAAGCAGCTTTTCGGAATGCACGCTATTGCCAAGTGCTCTGGCGCTATCATCAAAGGCATGTGCGCAACAGACAGCTCGAGGAAGGCGATCTGGTGCTACGGAAAATACTAACTCACAAAGGAATGAACAAACTTTCCCCCAGCTCAGAAGGTCCTTTCCGAGTGATCAAAGTATCCCGTCCTGGATGCGTTCGCATGGCAATTGAGGATGGGACTCCACTTCCTAATACTTGGAACATCAAGCATCTCCGTAAGTTTTATGCTTAGAATCACAGAGGTGAGTCTGTAATTACACACAATATATGTTATAGAGTCAATATACAGAGATGGGTAGGTCCTCCGGGAAAACATCCGGACCCCTTCGGGAGGGTCCGGAAAGTTCAAGCAACACTTGACACAGTCGCGGCACTAAAAGTGTAGCTGCCTGCCCCAGGCTAGTACAAGATGTACAACACACTTAGCCTGGTCTTATACCCTAAGTGTGTCCTTGTCTCCACTGTAATCCGGACCTATAATGAAAGACACCGTTGTGTGAAAACAGACTCCATATGCATTTATTTTTGTACAAGGCTCAATTTTTTGAATTATTATTTTTATCCTTCTTGTCTATAATGACGTTGTGCAATACTTTTTGAGTTTTATTCCAAGTTATTTATATGTGTTATAAGTTATATTGTTGGTCTCTTTGGATCTTAACATTGCTATAGTCTACTTGCCTGAACGTCAAGCCAACATAGATCCGGAGTGTGCTATCGACTTAGCCTGGTCCTGCATCCTAAGTACGCCACTTTACCTACATCCCGGCAGGCCTGAGTAGGGTGAGTACTAAAAAAAGCATGCAGATCTGGAGAGATTACATCAATGTGCTTGTTATCATATCAAATTTCTCCAGATCTAAAACTGAAATAAGAACAATAAGTCAAAAACAATTTATAGATAAGAGGACAAATTTTACTCTCTTTCTTGTCTTTAATGTACAGGAAAAACAAAAAATCCAGCGATGGTGGACGATGCCGGAGCTATTTGTGAGACCTATGTGTGCTGAATACATTGGCTATGGCGATAAAGGTTTTGAATACTACCAAAACACCTTTATCATCAAGGTCTGACGTAAGGTCCGACTTGCTTTGGCTAGGTCCGACTTCTTTGTCTAGGTCCGACTAGCTTTGGTAAGCTCCGGTTCAAGGTCCGATTAGCTTTGGCAAGGTTCGGAGCTTGACCGCAGTGGTTCTGCTTTTATCTTGCAATGATTCGTACTTGCTTTACATTGATGGAAAGATTGCTTACTATTAATTTGCTAAGTTTTTGGTGTGTTTTGGTGGTTATGGTTGATATCATTTTGCTATGTTTTGCAACATGCTTATGTGAGGTGCTCACGTAAGATGTTGTAGTTTCAGAACTAACGTGAGTCAAGTCGAGGACTTGTGCTCGAAAGTATTGGTTGTTTATTCATGTGCAGGTGTTGCTTGAGTTGAAGACATGGCTGGTGACGGGATCCATTGAATTAGGCTTAGGGAGAATATGAGGTTCAACAACCATGTTCTGGTGGAATTGTGGTTGAGTTGATCGGGAGGTTGCACAACATGTTTGAATCAAGAACAATGCATATGAAGGTATCATGGATGTCGTTGGAAGATGTTTTCACGTATGCAAGGTGTGCATGGACGTGGCTACATGGTTCCGAGACATGATGAAGAGATGTGGATGTAAAGAATTGGTCAGAAAGGTCCAACCGACTAGGTTATGGACTCAAGCTGCAGCTAAATCGTGTTTGACTTAAATATGGAAAGATTTGAGTTGGTTATGATAGGATTTCGTGTGGGTCACGAATTTGAGTTTTTTTAGGAATGTGGGATACGTTCCTAAGGTGTTTGGAAGTCTTAAGATTGCTTTTATCTGCGTGTAGAAGAGTCCTAAGCGGTTATGGAAAGTTTCGATTCGTGATTTGAGTAGGATTAGAGTCCTAGTTGAGATTGGGTTGGCCTAAGGGCTGGTTATATAAGCAAGGGAGGCCAGAGCTCGTTGAAGATGACTTTTGGGCTGTTCCTTTTGTGTTCTATTGAATAAAATTCGTATTTGAAAGGAACTTTTGTGCCTTGTTCGTCTTACTTATTCCAGATAAGTTTTTCTCTTTGAGTTTTCTGCACAACACTACCTTTCTTCAGTGGTTTTATCATAACTCGAGTTTTACAGATCCAATTGACGTGATTCTTTTTAGGTTGCCTTCAAAACTTAATTTTATATCATTTTTGAAAATTTCACAGTCATTGGATTTGTGGTTTATGATCTACACGAGTTTCTTTGCAGCGTTCCAGAACTATTTTTCTCGGGTATGACAGATTGACCTTTGTTCGATCTTTCAATCGTAACTTGAGTTTCTCTTGACGGATTTGAGTGATTCTTGTTGTGTCGTATTCGTGACTTGATTCTCTATGATATATATGACTTTTGTCACGGTGAAACATGTTTTTATTAGTCTCACACACGATTTTTTTAACAGATCATTTTTCTGCCGAAGGGGCTGAGATTTAATTGTTTCCGCTGCGTAAGATTTTTTAATCTACCATTCACCCCCCTCTGGTAGCTTTTCACGTGCTCTTCGATCCCACAATTAGTTTATAGCCACGTTGCTCTAATATTTGTGATTTGCACATGTTTTTGACTAATCATCATGGAGAAATACTCCGTCAAACCTTGTGTGTTTAGTGGTATTGATTTTCAAGTTTGGAAGGCACGTATGGAAGCCTTCATCTAGGCTCAAGGCTTCGCAATATGGTAGAAGGTATACAAGCCTTATGAAGTGCCATCAAACGATCAAGTTACAGCTACAAATCTGAGAGATGTTGACAACAACAACAAGGCTCGGAACTTGATCATACAAGTATTAACTCAAAGCGACTTCGACCGTATTGCACACCTCCGATCTGCATATGATGTGTGGAAAGCACTTTGTGACTACCACGAAGGATCCAACACGATCAAGGAGGTAAGGCAAGACATGTTCAAGAAAGAATACATGCGCTTCGAGATGCAACCCGGTGAGTCTATTGATGACCTTTTTGCTCACTTTAATAAAATTCTCAGCAACTTGCATAGTGTCAATGTTAATTTTTCAGATGCTGAAAATGCTAGGCAATTGTTAAGTGCATTAGATATGTCAATTTGGGAGATGAAAGTCACATCTATTCGTGAATCTACTGTCATGAGTATACTTACCTTAGATGTGCTATATTCCAAGTTAAAAACTCATGAAATTGACATAATATCACGTAAGAACCCCAACAAGTCTATTGCTTTTGTTTCTCAACGTGACATGCCTAGCTCCGGTCAATCTTCACCCTGTGGTACACTTGCTTTGTTGTCCTTTCTAATCCTTGAACGGATTGAAGAGTTTCCAGAGGAGGAGCTAGTACTTATCTCTACTAGGTTATCAAAAGTATTACAAAATGTGAGAACTAGAAGGAGAGGAAGCTCCGGACCTCAATGATGTTTCGAATGTGGTAAGATAGAACATTTTCGTTCATATTGCCCTAACCTTTCAGGTCCTACTTCCCGGGATGAAAAGCAAACAAGGATGAAGCACTCCTCTGCAAAAGATACGAAGAAAAAGAAGGGTTTTACAGGACGTCAATTGGTGAGCAATTTTATCTCCGCACTTCAAGAACTTGGCTCAAGCAATGTGGACATTGGAAGTGATGAAGATGAAGATGATTTGGCAAACTTGTGCTTCTTAGCGGGCAAGTCAAGATCAAGTGAGGAGGCTGAACACAACAACGACAATGAAGGGGTATTTCCTACTTGCGAAGAAATGTGTGATATTGTTTCTCGTGCCACAATTATTGTTAAGAAAAGGGACAAAAAGCTTAGGGAATTATATTTTTGGCATCGTAGACTTGTCACGTAGGCTTTGATCATCTAACGCGTGTTAGTGCTCTTGATCGCATACGTGGACTGCCTAAGCTTAAAGGGGACAAAGAAATTGTGTGCTCTTCTTGTATACATGTTAAGGTTGCAGGTTCACATACTCCTCTCACAGTTATCATGACAACTGAACCAGATCAACTTTTGCACCTTGACACCGTAGGACCTTCATGCGTTCAATCCTTCGGAGGTAAATGGTATGTTCTTGTGATTGTTGATGATTATTCTAGATACTCTTGAGTTTACTTTATGGCATCTCAGAATGAAGCTTTTAGTCACTTTAGAATTTTATTTCTTAGATTATCAATTGGTCACCCAGGATCTTTAAAAGCGATTAGAAGTGATAAAGGAACTGTCGATGGTTTGGAATCGGCGGATCTCCCGACACTACTAAAGTGTTAGAGGAGTTTGATGTTCGTTGTGGGCGCGCCGAGATTCGAGAAGGTGAATAGTATATGGCATGGGAGACACAGGAGTTTACGTGGTTCAGGCCGCCTGAGCGTAATACCCTACTCCACGGGTGTGTTGGTGTTGTATTAGCTGAATGAGCTTGTGACGAGTGTCTATGGCGCGTGTGTAGCGTTGCTGAACGTGTCGTCGGCCTGTCCTTTTATAGTACAAGGATAGGCCGTTACAAGTTAGCCTGGCCCGACATGTGGCCTTGGCGGTTACTTATTGATACTTCTTCAACACGCTTGATGGCCCTTAATGACCGTGTAATGGGCTTTGACAGCACCGTTACTGGTAATTAAGGTCATCCGACCGTGTGTCATTAATATGGTATTAATGACACTTAATCGGGTCTTGAAGTCCTTGATTCCTCTTTGAAGATCCGGAGCCGTTGCGGGGTCTTCCGGAGGTCTGAGGCTGAAGCTCCAATGGTTGGACACGTGGTAGTTCCGGAGCATACTGTGGGAGGCAGGCAACTCCGGAGCTACCCGACACGTGTCAGGTCTGGAGCTTCTCTCGTTCTGGGGTTAAGTCTGGAGGTGCCCTCTCGGTACACAGCCCGGAGCTTTCCCCTTGTGGGTGGTAGCTCCGGTTTGATAGTACGCGTGGCGACCCTGGGATTAACCATGCTGGAGAAGCGGGTCCGGTTATATCTGACATGTGGGCCTCCGAAGGTCTTCAAATCAAGTGGATGACTTTCCTTTGAGATCTTTGTAACCTCAAGGGGTGTATGGTTTCTAGAGTACCGATAGTGGCCCCCTGGACCTACCTCCGGGGAAGACCACTGGGGTGAAGTCATTCCGCCGGAGGTGGGTCCATCCTCGCGACTTTTGAACAGAGTCTTCAAAGGTCTTTAGAGGTGCCGTTGGCAAGGATTTTGAGTTAAATCCCCGCCGCGTGGCGCATCCCGTGTGTGGCAGATGAGATCTTTGGCGTGCGGATCTCACACAATTGAAGGTCGCCGGTTTCTGATACGAAAACCGTATCGGTTCCGCGCGCCTTGTCAGGCCGCCGCCTTTGGGCTTCCCGCCTCATGATGACAACCGTTCACCTGGGTAAGAACCTCGACTTGATCGTCGGGGTGGTCCTGGGCCCTCTTGTCATCGCCTGGGTGGAATTTTTGAATGGTATCCTCGACTCCCTTGCGGTTCCCATCCAAGCGTTGCGAGGGCTTACTTAAGAAGGGAAGCGCGCATCGTCGGGAGTTCTTTACGCCTCTCATCTGTTCTTGCGCTCAAACTCCCATCTTGTGCTTGACTTTTCCTCTCTTGCCTCGCTGCGCCGCGATGGAGTTGGGTCTCCGCGAAAGTCGTTTGAAGACCGATAGCGATCTGAAGAAGGTCCGGGCCCTCATGGGATGGTCCTCGGACTTCTTCAACCGCTCAGTCCGCGCCGGTGGAGAGCTCCCGTTTGAGAAGGAGCACTCCGGCGAAATGGTGTACTTCTCCTCGTACGCCATGGTGGGATTGATCCCACCTTTTTCTTCCTTTTTCTTGATGCTGCTAGACTTTTATGGTCTGCAGTTGTATCATCTCGGCCCCCACTCCATTCTCCTTGTGTCCATTTTCGTCCACTTCTGTGAGATGTGGGTGGGCATCCCCCCTGCATTGAACTCTTCCGAACCTTCTTCACCGTCCACACCACCGGCCAGAGCAATGAGTACCTTGGCTTCTACTACTTCGTGAAGCGCAAGAAGTGCCCATTCAAGTACCTCCGGTCCTTTCCCTCTGGGAAGTGGGATGACTGGAAGAAGGACTGGATAGTCGTCAGGGTGGAGGAGTACGAGAGGATGGAGCTACCCAAAGGTCTTCCCAGCATCGACATGACGATCTGGAGTGAAGCTCTGGTGCTGGCGGAAGCTTTCAACTCTGCTTTGACCAGGATCCGCCAATGCGTGGAGGGAGGATTGACTCCTCAGGCGGTATTTTGCAACTTCTTGGTCAACAGGTGGGCGCCGCTGAAGAAGAGGGAGAAACTCGCATGGGCCCTCAACAGCGTGATGGACGACGACCGGGTTGAGACCGGGTTGAAGTCCAACATGGTGGGGAAAACCTTGGAGTTCCACCTCAAGAAGTTCCAGCACGGCATCGACGTTGATGGTGATGACTTGACTCCACCATCAGCCTTTCTCCCTCTGAATGTGGAAGTGGAGTTCAGCAGGGAGCTCCGGTGGAAGATGCCCGTGCTTGACGACCTTGGTGTCGTCGAGAGAAGATCAACCACCCGGGTGGCGATCCCCGGAATGCCCGAAGATGGCTCTGACCCTGCCCCAAAGCCGAGGGTCGAGGTCGTCGGCAAGGGCAAGGAACTGGCGGATGAACCCGAGAGTCGGAAGAGGAAGCTGCAGTACGCCGACAGAAGGTCCGTCAGGCCCACTATTTCCGCGTCGGCTCCTTCTCCCCGGAGGGGAAGGTCTTCTACAACTGCGGCGACTGTTCCCGCAGTGGGGTCCTCCCAGGGCGTGACTGTTCCCGCAGTGGGGTCCTCCCAGAGTGCGACTGTTCCTGCAGTGGGATCCTCCCGGAGTGTTAGCTCCGGGCATACGACTCCAGCACCTGGGCCGGTGGAGGTCTCCAGGTCCAGGGGTTCTTCCCGATCGAGGAGGGCCTCGACTCGGGAAACACCTGTGGCCGTGACTAGTTCCGGGGGGCCTTCCGGAGCTTCCACACCGGCTACGACGAGCCCAGAACGCCCGGGAAAAATATTCCGCGCAAGCTGGTGCGGAAGGCTCCCAAGGTAATTTTTAATCTTTACCTCGGATAGTTGTTTTAATTGTAGTGACTATATTTTTTAAGTTTCTTCGTTCATCATCTGCAGCGTCCCAAAGAAGGGGAGTGAGGCTCCATCCTCAACCACAGTGGCTGAAGCTTTGAGGGTGGAAGCTTCTGCTCCCGTCCCGGTACCGCCCCAAGTGGCGGATGTAGCTGCGACAGCTCCGGCGCCGGCTATCGTGGTCATGGACCTCGACTCATCCCCAGAGGCTCCCGTGGTAGTGCCGGACCACGGGAGTGAAGATGTGCGAACGGCACCTGTCCTAGAGGTTGAAGCTCCGGGTCCTGGTGCTGGATGATGGAAGCTCCGGCCGTTGAGTCGGAAGAAGCTGTGATTCCGGTCTTAGAGCCGGAAAGTGTCGAAGCCCCGGAGGTCGAGCCGGAGGTGGTTGAAGTCCCGGCGTGCGTGCCGAATGTTGAGGAAGTCCTGGCGGTTGGGCCGGCTACCTCAGAAGCACCGATCGCAGAGCCGGTCATTGTTGAAGCCCTGGCCGCAGGGCCGGTCGAGGTTGAAGATCTTCCGGCTCCCGAGCCGGTTGTTGAGGAGGTGATGGAGCTAGAGCCCCCATCGGAAGAGGTGCTAAGGCCGGAGCCAGAAGCGGCCCCTGCTCCGGAAGTGACGCCATCGGAGGTACTCACGGCTGAGCCGGAGTGCCCCGGAGAAGTTGCTGGCCCCCTGTCTGAGGGGGTGAATGAAGACCTGGCGGCGGGGCCTTCCTCGATGGCGACTAAGGCCATCCCGGAGGACGGCCCTAGTGACATGGAGACACAGGGGACCACTCTTGTGGAGTGCGACCCAATTTTTGTATCTGAAAACCCGCTGGAACCAGCGGAGGAGACCCCAGCAGGTCCGGAACCTATCCCGTTGTCACTGTCTATTGACAACGCATGTTCCAGTCTGCGTCAAGTCCAACTGGCCTTCTTCCACGACAGCAAGGCTCTTGAAGAGGAGCGCCAAACCCTTAGGCGGTGGCGTAACCGGCTCTACTTCAAGACTAAGCTGGCGCAGTCGAGGCTAGCAAATGACAAAGAGTGGATCAAGCGGGAGAAGATCCGCCTAGAGTATTGGGGCAAGTTACTGGATGACAGGGAGAGTTTGACTCGCGCCCTCGATGCTCAATCCCGAGAGATCTACAATCAAGCCAAAGCAACCAATAGTGCGGCCGATGAACGCCACGAAAGGCTTGAGGCCATTAACACTACAATCATCAAGCGCCGGGAGGCACTTGAGGAGACGGAGAAACGGCTCGAGGATGAGGAGCAGAAACTCTTAGAGCTGCGGGATGACGTCCTGAGGAGGGAGGAGGAGCTCGCCGAGAAGGTGGCTCTAGCTGACAAGGGTCTCGAGGAGCGCGCCAAGAAATTGGAAGAGCGCTGCCAAGAGGAAGAGGAGAAGGCCTGGGTGCGAGGGCAGGAACTCTACGAACAAGAGTGTGCTACTGCCAGGGAGAAGAAAGTGAGGGGTAGAGAGAAGGACCTGGTCGACCGCCGGAACAAGACCCACCTCCGGGAGGAGGAGCTCGGAAAACTCGAAAAGCGGGTTGTTGAGAAGATTCAGCAGAACGCCAAAGAAGTTGAGCGCCTCGCCCGTGAGAATTCCGAACTGATGGCGGCCAGGAGATCCCTGGAAGAAATGAAGGGGTTGAGGACTGCGGACTCCCTACAGATTTGGGAGTTCTTGGGCAAGGCCAACGATGCGCTGACACCGATGGGTTTCAGCCCCGTGCGCCCGGATGATCCAGAGCCGGAGCCGGACCTAGCGCTGCAGGCATTGAGCTCAGTAGGTAGCAAGCTCTCCAAGGTGGGCGATGTCATCGCGGACCAATTGGAGGTTGAGGGGCAATCCTTGGCGAAGAATGTCGCAGAATATATGCTGACGTGCTACACCAGTCGGAACTCCCAATTTCCTCTCGACCCGGTGCTTGAAGGTCCCGTTGAAGGAGAAGGCGAAGCTACCCGAGCCAACGTATCGGAGGTTGCCCAGAAGGTCGCCCAATTCTTCCATAGGGTCTAGGACCATCTCTGTAGTTCTCACTTGTATTTTCTCTTCTTCTTCCTCAATTTTGTAATCCCTTATCTCCAGATGTAATTCCTTGTCTCCAGATGAATGAAATCCCCAAATTTTTGTGAATTTCACTTTTTGTCTTCAACGCTTTTGTCTTCACTTGGCCCCCTGGTAGATGCACACAATTTTATTGTGAACATGTACCAAGAGGATATTGCGTTTTGTTTAAGACACATTTGCTCCGAACTTGTAGAATTTAGGTTCGAAGTCTTCGATAGTGAAGGCCCCCTGAGGTTGTCGGAGCTTAGAAGCTCCGGCATTGTCTATCGCTGGAGCTTAGTAGCTCTGGCAATAGTCTCTATCAATGCGTAGGGCATCGATAGTTAGTCCTCCGGGGCATCGGAGCCTAGTAGCTCCGGCAGTGACCTTTGCCAACACTTAGTTTGTTGGCAGCAGACTCCGTTTGCGAGGTCTTCTCACCATCTTTTATTCAGCGTCGACAGCTGACCCCCCTAGCTTTACCGGAGCTTGATTAGTCCGATGATGACCTAGGGGAGTCGGAGCTTTGTTAGCTCTGGCTTTTCTCCATCAACGTGTATTTTATTTTTCCTGCACACTGAAGTCAAGAAAAATAGTAAAATTTGTTTCTCGTCTATAACTTCGTCGCGGCTTACGATTCTCAAGAAAGTTTTAGGTCAAATGTGATTCTAGATACAATCGAATACATTGCCTTTTCTTCCGGATTCAGTTGTATTTGGACTCACCTTACTTCGGCCTGTCGGGGTGTAGGTAGAGTGGCGTACTTAGGGTGCTTGACCAGGCTAAGTTGATAGCACACTCCGGCCCTAGATTGACTTGGCGGCTTTCAGGCGAGTTGGCCAGGAGTAATATTTGAATCCAAAAGAATTGACAATACAACTCGTATTGTACATAAACCGGTCGAACTAAAATTTCTTAAGAACAACACGTCTTCGTTATGGACAAGAAAGAGAAAAATAAAAAATGTTGAGCCTGTACAAAATAAATGCATGTGGAGTCTGTTTCACATGAAGATGTCTTTCATTATAGGTCCGGGGTACAGGGGAAACAAGTACACTCTTAGGGTACGGAACCAGGCTAAGCGTGTTTCATTTCTCGTTTGACCCAGGGTAGTTAGCCACACTTTTAGTCCGGAGACTGTGACAAGTGTTGCATGAACTTTGCGGACCTTTTGGGAAAGGTCCGGCTGCTCTCCCGGAGGAACTACCCAACTCTGTACAATAACTCTATAACATACATCTCAAGTTACTCAAGACTCACCTCCGTGGTATTAAGTGTAGAACTTACGGAGGTGCTCGATGTTCCAAGGATTTGGGAGAGGTGTCCCATCCTCGGTAGCCAAGCGAACGCTTCCGGGTCGAGATACTTTAATCACTCGGAAGGGTCCCTCCCAGCCGGGGGAGAGTTTGTTTAACCCTTCTCTGGAATGTATTCTCCGTAGCACCAGGTCGCCTTCCTCGAGATGTCGGTTGTGTACATGCCGCTGATGATAGCACCGAAGGGCTTGGCGATATCGGGCATTCCAAACAGCTGCTTGGCACCTTCCCTCCTCAAGGAGGTCTAGGTCTTCACGCCGGAGCTGGTCCTGCGTGGCTTCGTCGAAGGTCCGGACCCGGAGTGAACCCAAGGTGATTTCCAGAGGAAGGATTGCTTCAGCTCCGTACAACAGAAAAAAGGGGGTCTCTCCGGTTGACCGGTTTGGAGATGTCCTGTTGGCCCATAGAGTGGGCGGAAGCTCTTCGATCCAGTTGGCTCCATGTTTTTTCAAGGGCTCATAGGTGCGCGTTTTGAGTCCTTTAAGGATTTCAGCATTTGCTCTCTCGGCTTGGCCATTGCTGGCTGGGTGAGCTACGGAAGTGTACCAAACTTGTATGCCGAGGTCTTTGCAATATCCTTGAAATGCAGAGCTTGTGAATTGGGTCCCATTATCAGTGATGATTTTGTTTGGAACTCTAAATCTGCATACAATGGACTGCAAAAAGTTGATAGCAGATTGCTTGTTGATTGTCACAACTGGAGTTGCTTCCGGCCACTTAGTGAACTTATCAATGGTGACATATAGGAACTTGTAACCTCCGACGGCTCTTGGGAAAGGTCCCAAGATATCCATCCCCCACACAGCGAAAGGCCATGTAGGAGGTATCATTTGTAAGGGCTGAGCCGGTGTGTGAATTTGCTTTGCATGAAATTGACATGATTTGCATTTTTTCACCAGCTCAGTTGCATTCTGGAGTGCTGTAGGCCAGTAGAAGCCATGCCGAAAGGCTTTACCGACCAGCGTGCGGGAAGACGCGTGGTTTCCACACTCGCCTCCATGGATTTCTGCGAGGAGCTCGCAACCTTCTTCCCTTGTGATGCACCACATTAGGATGCCGTTGGCACCGCGCCGGTAGAGATCCCCTTCTACCAACGTGTATCTTTTAGCCAATCTGACTATCCGGTCAGCAGATACATCATCGTCAGGAAGGATGTTGTCTTTCAAGTAGTTCCGGATCTCTGAGATCCATGCATCGGAACTAACTTGAGCATTTGAGTCTTGCGTGCTGGGTTGCTCGGAGCTTCTGGCAGCACCTACGACCCTTGATGGCTGCCATGGTAACAGGGCCATCGGGACCGTCAGCTTCGGGATGCTAATCTCGCCCCCTTCGCTCAGTTCGGCAGGCTGATCCGTGGGTTTCGACAACCTCCGGACAAAAGTTTCGTCAGGAGTCGGAGCTCCGGTTGACGCTTTTGTCGAGAGTTCGTCGGCTTCAGCGTTGTGGGCACGCTGAACATGGTGGAGATCTAGGACTTCAAAGTCCTTCTGAAGCCTCTGGACTTCAAGGAGGTAAGCAGCTAGCTAGAGATTATTACAGGAACATTCACCCTTCACTTGCTTAATGATGAGTTGTGAATCTCCCTTGACCAGCAGTTGCTTGACACCATATGACAGTGCCACCTTTAGTCCATAGATGAGTGCTTCGTACTCTGCCATGTTGTTGGTCGCCTTGAAGTCAAGGTGTACCATGTATTTCACCTTCTCCCCGGTTAGTGCAAGGAGAAGGATTCCAGCTCCGGCCCCCTGCTTCTGCATGGAGCCGTCGAAATAGAGGGTCCAGTGAGGCTCGGTGAAGGCTGGAGCTTGATGCTCCGTCTTCTGCTCACTGGGGCCCCCAGGGTTTGATGGAGAAGGAGTCCATTCTGCCACAAAATCTGCCAATGCTTGACTCTTGACTGCTTGCCTTGAAATAAATTCAAGATCAAATTCAGCCAATTCCGCTGCCCACTTTGCAATATTCCCAGTTGAATTGGGATTATGCAAAATTGCTCGAAGCGGGTAAGAGGTTACCACTGAGACTTTGTGAGCTTGGAAGTAATGGCGAAGCTTCCTGGAGGCAATAAGAACTGCATAGAGCAGCTTATGCACCTCTAGGTATCGAGTCTTGGCATCATGTAGTACTTCGCTAATGAAGTACACTGGGCACTGAATGGTCCGGACCCTCCCGGAGGGGTCCGGAGCTTCTTCTTCACTGACCCGAATCCTCTCGGAGGAATCCGGATTTTCTTCAGGGACCTCCGGGTTCTGGCTAGAGGAACCCGGGGCTTCTTCAGAAGCGACCTGGACCCTCCCGGAGGGGTCTGGGTCTCCTGAAGTAACTTCTTGTGGATTCGAGTCTGGGAGCTGGGACCCAGACTCGCTTTTAGGTACCTCCGGACCCTCCCGAAGGGGTCTGGATTCCTGAGTATGAGGTAGCTCTGGTCTCTCCGCAACCAGAACCATACAGACGACTTCGTCAGTTACTGAAATGTAAAGCAACAAAGGCTCACCAGGGTTCGGAGCTACCAGAATTGGTAGGGTGGTGAGGAACTGTTTCAGTTCTTGGAATGCCTTCTCTGCTTCTTCGGACCATTCAAATGGTCCGGACTTCCTCAATAGCTTGAAGAAGGGGAGTGCCCGTTCAGCTAGTCTTGAAATGAACCGACTGAGGGCTGCTAGACATCCAGTCAACTTTTGGACATCTTTGATGCGGGTTGGTGGCCGCATGTCTTCAATGGCCTTAATCTTCGTCGGATTAGCTTCTATGCCCCGGTGACTTACCAGGAAACCAAGAAGTTTTCCAGAGCTAACCCCGAAGACACACTTGTCTGGGTTTAGCTTTGTACGGGTGGCCCGCAGCTTGTCGAAGACAGCCTGCAAGGTGTCAAGGAGTGACTCCTTGTCCCTGACTTTGACCACGATGTCATCGACGTACACTTCCACTATTTCTCTAATGAGTTCTTCAAAAGTTTTGTACATAGCTCGTACAAAAGTTGAAGCTGCATTCTTGAGACCAAAGGGCATGGCTGTATAATAGTACAATCCATCTACTGTGATGAATGAGGTATGCTCTTCATCTTCCCTAGACATCCTGATTTGATGATACCCGGAATATGCGTCTAGGAAACACGGTAATTCACACCCGGAGGTGGAATCCACTATCTGAAATATTCTAGGTAGTGGGAACGGATCTTTTGGACATGCCTTATTTAGTGTGGTGTAGTCGATGCACATCCGAAGCTTCCCGCCAGCCTTGGGCACAACAACTGGATTTGCCAGCCATTTTGGATGGAAGACTTCTCGGATGAATCCAGCTTCGAGTAACTTCTTCACTTCTTGTCGGATGAAGTTCTGTCGCTCTACGGATTGCTTCCGAGGCTTCTGATGCACAGGCCGGGCATCAGGGTAGATCTTCAGATTGTGCTCAATCACTTCCCTGGGGATCCCAGGCATTTGTGACGGTTTCCAATCAAACATGTCGACGTTAGCCCGGAGGAAAGTGATGAGCGCGAGTTCCTATTTGTCGTTCAATCCTCCCGATATACGGGTGGTCTGAGCGGCATCGGAACCAATTTGGACGACTTTGACGGGAATGTCGGTGTCACCGCTTGGCTGCACACGAGGTGCAGACGTCGAGCCTCGTTGACGAATGCTCGGGGGTTTTGGAGCTTGCTCCTGCCTGGAGTCCTCCTCTTGCGCCGTGGTGAGTGCATGGAGTTCTTCCAGAGCAGTTACTCTGGCAGTACGATCTCTGCGGATCCGGAGAACGCCTACTGGTGTTGGCATCTTCAACACCAGATAGCCATAATGGGTAGCTGCCATGAATTTGTACAGGGCAGGCCTACCCAAGATGGCATTGAAGGGTAAGTTGATCTGAGCGACGTCAAAGACCAACTTCTCAGTGCGGTACTTCTCCCGTGTCCCGAAGGTAACGGGGAGAGTAATAGCTCCGAGTGGGGTAATGGCCCCCGGACCTACTCCGGAGAAAGGTCGAGAGGGGTGAAAATTCGAAGGTCAGAGTTGAAGCTTAGTAAAAGCTTCGAAGCTTATGAGGTTAAGCCCCGAACCTCCGTCTACCATGCCGTGGTGGAGCTGGATGTTGTTGATGGTAGGAGATACCATCAAAGGTAACTGTCCTGCTCCAACCATGCTCCGAGGGCAGTCTGAAGCATCAAAAGTGATGGCTGTGTCCATCCACTTCCGATGAGGTTCCGACCTGACTGTAGGAGCTACAACGGCCATATCCTGACGCATAGTCTTGATGACGCGGCAGGAGGTGATGTCCCATGATCCACCAAAAATGGTGTTCATGGTCTTCCGACGCTCGTTATCAGAGACGTCAGAATCATCGTCGACGGAGGTGTAAACGGCCTTCAGGACCTTTTTGGGATCCTGAAATCCTAACTCCTCTTCAGCTGGAGCTTCGTCGAATTTTTGCTTTCCTTCCCTCTATCGGAAAGGAGATTCTTCCCGGCGCTTATTGTAGCGCTCGGCCAGGTTTTGGACCTCCCGACAGTCTTCCAAACTGTGGCTGCCCGTTTTGTGAATGGGACACCACACTTTGGGTTTGCCACCGTCTTCAGAAGACGGTCGAGGTCGCTTCTCGGGGCGTGGCCCCCGGCCACCCGGAGCTGCAGTAGCTGCAACATTGGATGTACCGGCCGACGGCTTCTTCTTGCCGTTGGTCTTTTTCTTCTTCTTGCCATTCCCGGAGGTAGCGGCTTCTTCTTTGGAGGATTTCTTGTGACCCCCCGGGGTTGGCTTGGAGTGCATCTCACGGCCCTCCACAGCTCTGGCACATTTGTCAGCCAAGCTGAAGAGTTCCGTGACGCTGGTGATCTCCTTGATCGCCAGTTTCTCCAGCATCTTCTTGTCCCGTACACCCTGTATGAATGCCACAATGACAGAGGCGCTAGAGATAGAAGGAATAGTATTCCGTACCTGAGAGAACCTCTGGATGAATGACCGCAGGGATTCTCCCCCTCTTTGCACGACTGCAAAAAGGTCCAATTCAGTGCCTGGTCGGGTGTATGAACTCCCGAAGTTGGCGGTGAACTGCCGGCACAACTCCTCCCAACTGTTGATAGAGTTGGGTGGAAGGCTCATAAACCAGGACCTGGCGGTCCCTGTTAAGGCCACTGGAAAATAATTGGCCATCACAGCCTCGTTTCCTCCAGCTGCCAAGATTGCATTGGAGTAGATCTGAAGAAATTCGGCGGGATTGACAGTCCCGTCGAATTTTTCCGGCAGGTGAGGCCGGAACTTCTGTGGCCACCTGACCATACGCAGATGCATGGCCAGGGCTGAACAGCCTCCTCCTACTCCTTCAGGAGCAGAAAGGTCCTGAGCTTCCCGTCTTTCACGAGCGCGCTCAATATGGACTCGGCCGTCTTGTTGGCGGTATCGACGATCAAGCTCCGCCCGGAGGTCATGAGTTGAGAGCCTGGATATCGTGTGAGTGCTTCGTGCCCCGGAGGGCAATGACGTCACTTGTTGTGATACATCACGTCTCCTGCTGTTGGAAACGTGCGGACCAAGTCTACCAGACAAAGTCCGCCGCTGCGATGGGGCTCGTCCCGAAGGAGGAGGACCCTGGTTGCTGAGGCGTTCGGCTGCTGCTGCAACCAAATGTTCCACATCGGCCCTCCAATGTTCCAGTGCATCCTGGGATGCATCTGGAGATGGTGGGCGTTGGAGAAGAGCCCGCGCTGCATGGAGCGCGTGTTCCGGGTTATCATGATTTGCTGACGCAGTGATTGACGCCGGCGCACCATCGCGTTGCCCAGCTTGATTTGCTGGTGGAGGCGGTGGTGGGGGGAGTGTGAGTCCTGCTGGCGCTGAAGCTCCTGCTGGTGGCTGCATATTGGGAGGATTGCCCCCAACAACTTGAGCAGCAGGCTGATCGTTGGATGATCCAACAGCTGAGTTCACCATTCTCAAAATCTCAGGCGCCCCTACCTGGCGCGCCAACTGTCGGTGGTTTGGAATCGGCAGATCTCCCGGCACTACTAAAGTGTTAGAGGAGTTTGATATTCGATGTGGGTGCGCGGAGATTCGAGAAGGTGAATAGTATATGACACGGGAGACACAGGAGTTTACGTGGTTCTGGCCGCCTGAGCGTAATACCCTACTCCACGGGTGTGTTGGTGTTGTATTAGCTGAATGAGCTTGTGACGAGTGTCTATGGCGCGTGTGTAGCGTCGCTGAACGTGTCGTCAGCCTGTCCTTTTATAGTACAAGGACAGGCCGTTACAAGTTAGCCTGGCCCGACATGTGGCCCCGGCGGTTACTAGTATTGATACTTCTTCAACACGCTTGATGTCCCTTAATGACCGTGTAATGGGCTTTGACAGCACCGTTACTGGTAATTAAGGTCATCCAACCGTGTGTCATTAATATGGTATTAATGACACTTAATCGGGTCTTGAAGTCCTTGATTCCTCTTTGAAGATCCGGAGTCGTTGCGGGGTCTTCCGGAGGTCTAAGGCTGAAGCTCCAACGGTTGGACACGTGGTAGTTCTGGAGCATACTGTGGGAGGCAGGCAGCTCCGGAGCTACCCAACACGTGTCAGGTCCAGAGCTTCTCTCGTTCTGGGGTTAAGTCCGGAGGTGCCCTCTCGGTACACGGCCCGGAGCTTTCCCCTTGTGGGTGGTATCTCCGGTTTGATAGTACACGTGGCGATCCTGGGATTAACCATGCTGGAGAAGCGGGTCCGGTTATATCTGACATGTGGGCCTCCGAAGGTCTTCAAATCAAGTGGATGACTTTCCTTTGAGACCTTTGTAACCTCAAGGGGTGTACGGTTTCTAGAGTACCGACAGGAACCAAATTTAAAAATCAATCTTTTGATCACTTTTGTGCTGAAAATGAAATAGATCATCAATTTTCTTCACCATATGTACCTCAAAAAAGTGGAACAGAACCTTAGTTGAGATGGCTAGGACTATGCTTGATGAATATCAAACTCCTAGTAAATTTTGGGCTGATGCGATTGCAAGTGCTTGTTATGTCTCAAATCGTGTTTTCTTGCGCGCTAAGCAAGGTAAAACACCATATGAGCTCCGGTTTGGACATAGGCCTAGCATTACACACTTTCGGGTCTTTGGTTGCAAATTCTTTGTTAAGAAACATGGTAATCTTGATAAATTCGAACCTAGATCCATTGATGGCATGTTTCTTGGTTATCCATCTCATACTAGAGGCTACCGTGTGCTTTTACTTGACACTAACAAAATTGTGGAGACTTGTGAGGTGTCTTTTGATGAAGCTAGCCCAGGTACTAGCTCAAACATTGCAGGTCCAGATTCATATCCACAGGGGCAGAGCATTTTCGTTGAAGATGAGGAAGAGGTGGAGCCGCTTCCCGAAAATTCAACAGCTAATGACATTGTTCTAGCTCCTGATTTTGATTCACAGTCAGCACCGACGACCACCATTGCTAGTCCAGATCCTCCTCAAATCACAAGCTCATCGATTTGTGATGAACATGAAGAAGAACAAGCTTGTGAAGTGTCCACTCCCCTCCGGGTTCTCAAAATTCATCCTCCACAACAAATTATCAGAAGCTTGCACGAACGAGTCACACGGTCCAGGTTTTGTGATCCAAACTCTCATGCTCATTCTGCTTTTGTTGCTTCTTTTGAACCCAAAGATATATCACACGCACTCACTAATGAATCTTGGATTATTGCCATACAAGAAGAGTTAGAAAATTTTGAAAGAAATAATGTTTGGAAACTTGTACCTCCACCTCAAGGTCACACTTTAATTGGAACTAAATGGGTGTTTAAAAATAAACAAAGTGGGGATGGGGTTGTGGTTAGGAATAAGGCTAGGTTGGTTGCTCAAGGTTTCACTCAAGTTGAAGGTCTATATTTTGATGAAACTTTTGCTCCTGTTGCTAGATTAGAAGCCATAAGAATTTTATTAGCTTTTGCTGCATCTAAAGGTTTTAAGCTATATCAAATGGATGTTAAAAGTGCTTTTCTTAATGGCTACATAGATGAGGAGGTTTATATCAAACAACCACCGGGTTTTGAAAATCTTGATTTTCCTAATCATGTTTACAAACTGTCCAAAGCCTTGTACGATCTCAAACAAGCCCCTAGGACATGGTATGATAGGTTAAAAACATTCTTACTTGAAAAGGGGTTTACCATGGGCAAGGTTCATAAAACTCTTTTTGTTCTTAAGCATGGCAATGACTCATTATTTGTTCAAGTGTATGTGGATGATATTATCTTTGGTTGTACTTCTCATGATCTTGTGTCCAAGTTTTCAGCTATGATGAGTTCAGAATTTGAGATGAGTATGATGGGAGAACTCACTTACTTTTTGGGGCTGCAAATCAAGCAAACCAAGGAGGGTACCTTTGTACATCAAACGAAGTATACAAAAGACCTCCTAAGGCGCTTCAACATGGACAAAAGCAAGCCCCTTTGGACACCAATGGGAACAGCAACAACACTTGAACTTGATGAAGATGGTGAACCCGTGGATCAAAAAGAATATAGAAGCATGATCGGATCACTTTTGTACCTCACGACATCAAGACCGGACATACAATTCAACGTATGTCTTTGTGCACGGTTTCAATCTTCCCCACATGCTTCACATTGTCAAGCCCTCAAAAGGATTCTCAGGTACTTACATGGAACTCAAGAATTTGGTATTTTTCTTCCTTCTTCCTCAACCGTTACTTTGAAAGCTTTTTCGGATGCTAATTTTGGCGGTTGTAATATTGATAAGAAAAGTACTTCCGGTGCTTGTCATTTTCTTGGTAATTCACTTGTTGCTTGGTCCTAAACAAAAGTTAGTTGCACAATCCACGGCTGAATCTGAATATGTAGCTGCTGCTAGTGCTTGCTCACAAATTCTTTGGATTGTTCAAACACTTAAGGACTATAGGGTTGATCTATATAGTGTTCCACTGTTTTTTGATAACACTAGTGCCATTTGCATTGCTAAAAACCCCGTGCAACATTCTAGAACTAAGCACATTGACATTAGGTATCACTTTCTCCATGATAATGTTGAAAAATAAAACATTGTGCTTCACCATGTAGATACCGAACAACAATTTGGTTGACATTTTTACAAAACCTTTGGATTTCACTCGTTTTTGTTACATTCGTAGTGAAATAGGTGTTATGCATCCTCATGACTTAAATTGAGGAGGAGTTTTCAAACTTGAGAAGTCTATGTGTGAATCTGAAATTAAAATAATATGAGCATAGTATTTCATACATATATGACTTTGTGATTCCTTTTACATGCTGAAAGTTCTTACTAAATTACTCGTGTTATACATTTTGTAGTTTTTGCCATGTCTAGTAATTGGAATAATTACTTACACTAAATCTGGTCATGGTCGAACTTTCTTGCTGTTTTGAACTTGTTGCATGCTCACATGTGCTTTTAATCATAAAGAATTAATCAACTAATCAACTCACATGTTGAGTTTTTATGAACAAATATAAATTGAGAAAAGATCAAGAGAATATGCATGCATCACACTTCTTCTTTTGAGATGGCTTATTATTGCACTTAGATATGAACTTGGAAGAAGTTGTGTATGACTAAAATCATGTCCTTAAGCTTCTGATATTCAAATGACATAGGCTTAGCTTGGTTGGTTAGAAAAAGGCAGATGCGGCATATAATCTCTTGCAAATGTCATATGTTAAAGTTTGTGCTTTAAATAATAAAATTCAGCAACAAATGTCATGCTTCCAAGTTTTAAAATAGTTAAGTTTGTGAGATCATGACTTGTTTAAATTGAAAATTACATTTGATCTCTAGCATGGCTTACACTACTTTATGAAACTCATTGATGTGATAGTGTAAGTTACTTGATATTATGACTTGGATGAGCTTTGTTTATATGTATATGTTATAATATGCTCATAACATTTGAAATTTCTCTTTTGAACCTTGCTGAATACATTATCAAAGGGGGAAATATAATATGTGAATTTTTAAAGATAAGTATGCAAGGGGGAGAAATTGATTACACATTGCACATATTCACAATTATTTTTGGCACGATTCTTCTCAGGGGGGATTTCTTTTTCTCATTTTATTTCTGTTTTACAAAGGGAGAGACATTGTTTTCAAAACTTTTAATGTGAATATGTCAATTTTCGGATTTTAAATGGTGTTGCCAATGCATTCATCAAGGGGGGATTGTGAGACCTATGTGTGTTGAATACATTGGCTATAACGATAAAAGTTTTGAATACTACTAAAACACCTTTATCATCAAGGTCCGACGTAAGGTCCAACTTGCTTTGGCTAGGTCCTACTTCTTTGTCTAGGTCCGACTAGCTTTGGTAAGCTCCGGTTCAAGGTCCGGTTAGCTTTGGCAAGGTTCGGAGCTTGACCGCAGTGGTTCTGCTTTTATCTTGCAATGATTCGTACTTGCTTTACATTGATAGAAATATTGCTTAGTATTCATTTGCTAAGTTTTTAGTGTGTTTTGGTGGTTATGGTTGATATTATTTTGCTATGTTTTGCAACATGCTTATGTGAGATGCTCACGTAAGATGTTGTAGTTTCGGAACTAACATGAGTCAAGTCGAGGACTTGTGCACGAAAGTATTGGTTGTTTATTCATGTGCAGGTGTTGTTTGAGTTCAAGACATGGCTGGTGACGGGATCCATTGAATTAGTCTTAGGGAGAAGATGAGGTTCAACAACTAAGTTTAGGAGGAATTGTGGTTGGGTTGATCGGGAGGTTGCGCAGCATGTTTGAATCAAGAACAATGCATATGAAGGTATTGTGGACGTTGTTGGAAGATGTTTGCACGTATGCAAGGAGTCATGGACGTGGCTACATGGTTCTGAGGCGTGATGAAGAGATGTGAACATAAAGAATTGGTCGGAAAGGTCCAAACGACTAGGTTATGGACTCAAGTTGCGGCTGAATCGTGTTTGACTCAAATATGGAATGATTTGAGTTGGTTATGATAGGATTTCGTGTGGGTTACGTGAGTTTTTTTATGAATGTGGGATACATTATTAAGGTGTTTGGAAGTCCTAAGATTGCTTCTATCTGCGTATAGAAGAGTCCTAAACAGTTATGGAAAATTTTGATTTGTGATTTGAGTAGGATTAGAGTCCTAGTTGAGATTGGGTTGGCCTAAGGGATGGTTATATAAGCAAGGGAGGCCAGAGCTCGTTGAAGACGACTTTTGGGTTGTTCCTCATGTGTTCTATTGAATAAAGTTCGTAGTTGAAAGGAACTTTTGTGCCTTGTTCGTCCAACTTGTTCCAGGCAAGTTTTTCTCGTCGAGTTTTCTGCACAATACTACCTTTCTTCGGTGGTTTTATCATAACTCGAGTTTTACAGATCCAATTGATGTGATTCTTTTTGAGTTGTCTTCAAAACTTGATTTTCTATCATTTGTGAAAATTGCACGGTCATTGGATTTGTGGTTTATGATCTACAAGAGTTTCTTTACAGCGTTCCAAAACTGTTTTCCTCGGGTAGGACAGATTGACTTTTGTTTGATCTTTCAATCGTAACTTGAGTTTCTCTTGACGGATTTGAGTGATTCTTGTTGTGTAGTCTTTGTGACTTGATTCTCTCTGATATATATCACTTTTTTCACGGTGAAAAACATTTAGATTAGTCTGACACATGATTTCTATAACGGATCATTTTTCTGCTGAAGGGGTTGGGATTTAATTGTTTCCGCTGCGTAAGATCTTTTTAATCTACCATTCACCCCCCCTCTGGTACCTTTTCACGTGATCTTCGATCCTACACTATTAAGCTCCGATAACCTCCAAGGAGGCTCAACATCGACATTTTCGAACGTTGAAAGTAGGCGCCGCCAGAGCTAATAAGCTCCGACAACTTCCATGAGGGTCGGGCGTTGACATAAAGTACAATTCAAGTGAAGATGGCGTAACCACCCCAGGGGGCCCGCCGTCGAAGTTCTAAGCATTGACAGTGGGTGTCGTCATACCTACCAAGCTCCGACAATGCCAGGGGGCCCGCCGTCGATGTTCTACGCGTTAACAGTGGGTGTCGTTGGACCTATCAAGCTCCGACAACCCCAGGGGGCCCGCCATCGACATTTTACGTGTTGACAGTGGGTGCCGTTGGACCTATCAAGTTCTGACAATCCCAGGGGGCTCGCCGTCGATGTTCTACGCGTTGACAGTGGGTGTCGTCAGACCTATCAAGTTTCGACAACCTCAGGGGCTCCGCCGTCGACGTTCTACATGTTGATAGTGGGTGCCATCGGAGCTATCAAGCTCCGACAACCCCAAGATGCCCATCGTCGATGCTACAAAAGCTCCCTAGAGAAGTCGGAAATAAACTTCAGACCTAAGAGCTATAAGTTCGAAGTATCCAAGTCATCAACACATCATCAAATCCTTTTGGTACATGTTCGCAATCAAATTGTGTACATCTACCAGGGAGCAAACAAGATAAAGGACAGTGTATTCAAGACAAGGACAACAAAAGTTTGGAATTCATTGTAGAAATAGTGGGTTTCATTCATTCAAAGACTGGACTACGAATTGAAGGTTACAACAAAAGAAAAAAGGAAAAGGTCCTAACTACTAGAGGATCTAAGTCCTGTAGAAAAATGAAGCAACCTTCTCAGCAGCTTCTTGGACACTAGCTTTGGCGGCATCCTCCTCTTCGGCAATGAGTCCTTCAAAGACTGAATCAAGAGAAAATTGAGGGTCTCGGCTTTTATAACACACCAATACATACCTAGCGACATTTTTGGCCAAAGATTTTCCCTCTGTCTCCAACTAGTCAGCGATGACATCACCCATTGCATCGAGTTTGCTGCCAGCAGAGCCAAGCGCCACCAGCGTCTGGTCCAACTCTTGTGCTGGGTTATCCGGCATAGTGGACTAAAGCCAAGAGGCACAAGGGCTCTGTCCGCACGTCTCAGGAAATCCCATACTAGCAGGGATTCAGTTGCCCTCGAGCTCCGCAACTCCTCCAGTGACCACCGGGCCGCCGCTAGCTCCGAACTTTCTCGAGCGAGGCGCTCAACCGCTTTTTGCATGTTGCTGCATATTCTCAGCTACTTGCTTTTCGCGGTCGGCTAGCTCCGTATCCTGGAGGTGGATGCGGTTCCGCCGTTTCGCCAGGTCCTTCTCCCTACCTCTTACTTTCCCTTCTCTAGTGGCAACATCAGCTTCTCTTTTTGAGAGCTCCTGCCCCAGTTTCTAGTACTTTTCCTCCTTCTCCTTACTCCACAGATCGAACTTCTTAGAGTGATCTGCTAAATTTTGCTCAGCCGAAGTCATCTTCTGACCGAGCTCTTCCTCCCTTTTCAAAATATCCTCTTGTTGTTCCAGGAGCATCTCTTCTCTTGTATCAAGGTCTGCTCGACGCTTCAGGAGGACCTCATTTAATTCATTGAGGTTGTCGTGACGCTCGTCAGCAACATCACTCCTTTCCTTGGCATGCTCGAGGATCTCCCGAGAATTAGCGTCGAGCGCCCTGATGGTGGCCTCCTTCTCCTCCAACAATTTTCCCCAGTATTCCATCCGGGTCGTTTCCCTCGTCACCCACTCCTTCTGATCAGCAAGCCTCGTCTGTGCAAGCTTTGTCTCGAAGTGAAGCTTGTTGCGCCAACGCCTCAAGGTGTAGCGCTCCTCTTCAAGGTCCTTACTTTCGTGATCGAAGGCGAGCTGAACTTGTCGGGGCTTGAGCAGGCATTGTCAATAGACAACGCCAATTGAATAGGCTCTAGACCTGCCGAGGTCACCTTAGCTGGTTCCAAGGGGTCTTCAAGAACAAAAATAGGGTCACACGCCACAAGCGTGGTTCCCTGGGCTTCTACGGCACTGGGGCCGCCCTCCGGGAGCTCTTTGGCAGCAGCTGAGGAAGAACCCACTGGGGAACTTCTACCTCCGGGGCTGATGCCGAAGTTCCTGACGCGGGAACTTCAATTCCTGGCTTCGCGGGTGAAGAGCTTGCCTCCGCCTCTTCATGGTGTTTTGCCTCGCGCATGGGCACCTCCAGAGCAGTTACTTTCAGGGCGGTCGTTGCAGCTTCACCCGAAGCCACTTCTACCACCGGCTCAGGTGCCGATACATCAATTATCTCCGACTCGGCAGTCAGAGCTTCAACAACTTCCAACTCAAGGGTCGTAACTTCAAGTACCACTGACTCGGTTGCCGGGGCATCAACGACTTCCGGCTCAAGAGCCGGAGCTTCTGGCACCACCGGTTCATCTACCGGCTCAGCAGCAACTTCTGGCACAGCGACCGGAGCCTCAATTACCTCCGACCCTGATGCCGGAGCTTCTACCATCTCCGCGTCCTGTGCTGGAGCTTCAGTCGCTAGCGACGCCGTTGTTGGAGCGTCTTCATGCATCTTCATAAATGTTGGAGCGTCTTCATAAATGTTAAATGCGTCTCTAGGATTTCGTTGGCTAAAAGCATCGATTCACCGACATTTTTAGTGTATGAATGTCGGTTTCTTAAGTCAACCGGCGTTCATATGGCCGACATCCTTTTACGCATTTCTTGTAGTGAGTTTTGTCCATCAGTCTATGGGCAATGTAATGATTTAAAATAAAAATACTTAAAATAACCTATACAATGTGCTTAATGTTGTAAATGATATTACTAATGATCATTAATTCACCAAATTACAATTTTATGTTCTTTCACACATCGACTGATGATAATCGTAATGTTGAATTTAGGTTGAAGCAAAAGTAGGATCCGGATATTATACACAAAAATTGTATTTTAAACAATTAGGTGGCATACTATACCTTAGGAATAAAGAATAAGAAAGTTTCATTAATGATGTCTATATCCTCTGTACTAAATGACTTTGCCCAACGTTCATATCTAAACATTTCAATATAAATTGTAATTAACTATTATACGGATACCACCTCTATCATAAACAAAGCCAGAGAGTTTTATAACATCGAACCTCAATCCTGTTGCAGTTAGTATATAATAAGCCACCACATCCAGTTGTGGCTGTTATAGTAATTAAACTGCATGAGTTGCATGAATGGTACGAAGTGCCTTTAAAAACGAAATGATGTAGGGGACAGGTTAATATCACTGGAAGATGTGAGGGACGATACACTTCGTTCAAATCACAAGATGGACAAGGCAACTAATATGACTCAACGACACACATTTTCTCTAACAACAAAGCTAAAGAAATGGCAAGTTCATGTTCTCGTTTAGCCAGCTGACACACCTACACTTTTCCTTTATGGCGCTATTCATTTGGCTATATATATATGCAAGAATTTCAGGCTTGGCTTAGTGGCTAAGTACTCTAAGTAGCACTACTAAGGTCCTGAGTTCGATATCTGGTGGGAGCGAATTTCAGGCTGAATTTCACAGTATTAAATGCAGGTACTCTACAGAGGAAATCATGGGCGCTCGCCTTGTTCTAGACAATAGGTTGTGAGTGTATGCATTTGTACTTGCTTGTAATAAATTGTCCATAACCTCCTCGGAGGAGAAAGTCAGGACTTTACCCATTATCTAAAAAATATATATGCAAGAAGGAATAGGAGTAAGCTCTCCAAGCTGCCGTTGATCAGCTTCTTGAGCTCACATGGTTTAGGTGAGGGGCCACACGCACACCCCTCTCCCTCACGCGTTTGGTTGGAGCCACCTAATTGGCACCAGCTTATCCTAGCCTCAACAAACTAAGCAAGTCCACAAGAGATATGCATGTATTATACATTCCTGATAAAAAAAGAAAATTAATTAAAGGAAAAAAGGAAGGGAGAATGGACAATCTTGATTGTTAAGAAAGAAAAGGGGGATCTTGATCTTTTGCTTTGGCTTCTTGATCTGGAAGACCAAAGATTGCAAGCTATGATGGTAGTGATCACTCGCCGGGTTTTTCCTTACGGCTTAATGAGCTCTTTGTTTTTCTAAGTACTCTTTAGCGGGTCTTGAGGCACTCAGGACGGTACTAAGACCGACCGCAGCGGCCCCTGTAAACGGCCCGCTATGGGCGATATAGCGGTGGCGACCGGTTTTTGACACCCGCAGCGGTCTCCTATAGCGCACCTCTAAAATAGGTTTATGTACAGTGTTGCGCCACAGGTAGGGGTCCATTTTAGCCACCGCTATGCGCAGACGAGCCGCGGGACGCGCGAGAGGCCAACGGTCTGTTCCGAGCGGCGGCGGGGCGATTCGCTCGGCGACCACTCCTCCCCGTAGATCCGGGCGAAGAAGGAGCGGGGGAAGGAGGTCCACCCTCGTCGACGGTGGTACCACAGCGGGTGGAGGCGGCTGGCGGCGGGTGGTGGGTGGTCGGCGACAGATCTTGCGGAGGCGGGTGTCGGGGGAGTGACCCGGTCGAGGTTGGAAGAAGACCCGTAGCAAGGGATTCGCCGGTAGTTCATCGACCGGCAGCAACTGCTCCTTCATTCGGCCGGTCCCAAGGTATGAAATCTTTTGTTCCCCATTCTAAGATCTAGGGTTTCGATGGCATACCATGTCGCTGTGCTTGATCCAAGAGTCCGATGTATACATGTGATGCGTTGTTTGTATGCGGTGGTCACTCTTGTTGGCCTTCGGTGTCATCCCAAGAGTCCAAAAATGTTTGTGTCACCACAGTCACTAGTCTAGGGTTTCTCATTAAGTCAAAGTTTGTCCTAATAATAGGATGTTTACTCACTGCACCTGGTTTGTATCACTTGATTTTACCCCTTATAGTCCAAGTATATTTGGTTGTCAGATTAGTGTGAAGTAAAATGTGTATGGCTTGTTTGCTCAGTGACGATGGGGTCAGAGGCAGCGAAGCTTCGACATGGCTTGCGATGCATGACTTCGTCCGTGGATGAAACTGTTTCTGAAATTAGGGTTCTCATAAGGGATGCCCTAGGGAAATCAGAACAGGTGAAAGTAGAGGAGTTGAAGAAGACTCTCAAGGAAATTGATGACCTTGTCCAAGACCTGGATCATGTAGCCATCGGATGGAATGAGGTGGCCAATGTTGAACCATGGCAATTCTTCTCTGATGATGAAAAGGTCTCCGACGATGACAAGGTGTCATTTGATTGGTCTCCTCCCAAACCATGGGAGTACGGCGCCTACAGTGAGGATAAGGACTCCGATGATTAGTACTAGTATAATGTTGTAATGTTGTGATGTAGAACCTAACTATGGTTGTGTTGTAATAATATGTTGAACCTACGTGCTACTATTTTGAACTTGATGATGTAATATGTTCCCAATTTATCTATTAATGAGTGTTGGAGCTTGATATAATGATTGATATGTGTTCTGTGTTCTGAACTTTTGTGTTCTTAGCTATGGTTCTATGGTTCTATGTTGATTATTGTGAACATAATGTGTACAGTGTTGCATATATAATGATTATTTGTTGCTCATTTTCAGGATGGATGGTAGCCAAGACTTCTTTTCAATGATGGGATTCGGAGGGCCTCAAGGTGGGTCATCACAAGGACCTCCCCAAGCAGGGCCTGAAGGGAGTGTGCAACGTCCTGTATGGCCGCAAGGTGCATTCCAAGTACCTCCCCTACATGGACTCCTGCTGGATTTCAAGGAGCAGCCCCCTCATGGCCTCCTGGTGGGTTTTATGGAGCAAGTCCCCCATGGCCTCCTGCTGCGTTTCATGGAGCCACCCCTGCATGGGCTAAGGAAGGTTTGGAGCATGAAGAGGATGCACCAATTGAATATAGAAATGAACCTGCAGCTGAGGGAGAACCAATTCCTGGGACAAGGCTGCATAAGGGGAAGAGGTATAAGAAATCGGCAGTGAGGCAGAAGTTATCAAACTTCTCTATCCAGGAGGACATATTTATTGTGTAGTCTTGGTTGGAAGTGAGTTGTGATGCAGTTACCAACACTAATCAAAGCCATGCAACCTTTTGGGACCGAGTGTTCAAGCTGTACAACCAGAAGAGAGGTAACTACCCACTGCGCACAGAGAGGTCTATCCAGAGCAGGTGGGAAACCATAAAGGAGAAAGTTTCCAAATTCTCTTCAAGGTATAACACAGTTGTTTGACAGAATCAAAGTGGCACTACTGATGATGACAAGGTAACTTGGTTATTGCAAATAGTTTCATAGAAGTATCCCTTTTGTTTGATATATGCATCTCTTATGTTGTACATGTTAATGTTGTAGATAACACAAGTGTTGGCTGATTATGCTGCAATAGAGAAGTGCCCTTTCACATTGATACACTGTTGGCAGCTTCTAAGGCATGAACCCAAGTGGATGGACATCCGGTCAAGCAAGGCTCAAGCTACAAAGGAAAGTGGTCCCAGTGGTGACCCATACAGTGGTTTCATACCTGGAGAATCGGACACTGTGAACCAGTCTGGGGAGCAATCCCAGCAACCATCTTCTGGAGATAAAAGGCCACTTGGACGTGACTCAACGAAGGCTGCGCGAAAGAAAGGTAATTGTGGTGTGTCATCAATTGCTTATGACATTGCAAACAACATGCAGTTAGTGACACAGAGCAAGATTGAACGGCTCACAACATGTGAGGCCAGAAGAACTACTCATCACAACAAAATGTTGGATGTTGAGGAGAAGAAGTTGAGTACTATGACAACACTGGAGGAAGAAAAGATTAGGTTGAAAAAACATCTCATTTACCTTAAAGAAAAGAAGCTTCATGATGATATGGAGAACACTAGGTATAGTGACTTTCAAATATAACTTGCTGGTCAATTTTTTTTCCCATAGATTCTTACATCCAGTTCTATGTTACAAGGTTGCGTCGTAAAGAGTACGAGGAGCGCATCATTGCCATGGATCCCAATACCCTGCCGCCGAAAATGAAGAAGTATATTAAGCTGCAGCAAGAAGAAATTCTGAGGAGGCTGCAACAAGAAGCAAAGGAAAGAGATGAAGCAGAGGAGGCAGAGGAAGAAGATGAAGAATATGAAGAAGATGAATAATCTGTTGAGACTTGAATTTATGTTTCCAACTTGATGAGACTTCATTTATGTTTGCGGATTGTTTGCGGATTGTGTATTTGGATGAGACATAATTTATGTAATCTGTTGAGACTTCTTTTATGTTGTCTGATTTCGGATGATATTACTTGTGTGCCATTTGATTGAAACTAGGCTGATACAAACACTCACTGCATTGATTGAAACTAAGCTGATACAAACATTTGATGATAGAAAGACATGGTGATAGAAACACATACTACCAGCCACTAAACAGCATAGAGACGCACACACTACAACACAACATAGACCAAGCGCCACCGTGCAACATCCAATTGTGCTCGATGAGATCGGCTTGCAACATTGTGTGCTTTGATTTGTCTCTCAGTTGATGCATGCCTTGCACAAAATTATGACGGACGTCGTTATTGGAAGTGGATAGATCAACTTGCTCACCTATTTCTTCAAAATCAATATTAGTAGCTAGCTCCTTCTAATCTTCAATAATCATGTTGTGCAAAATAATGCATGTAGTCATTATGTCACTAATATGTTCTCGATTCCAACTTGAAGCTCCTCCTCTCAGTATTGCCCATCTAGCTTGAAGCACCCCAAATGCACGCTCAATATCTTTCTGTGCCCCCTCTTGAACTTGTGCGAAGTGTTGTGACTTAAGGTCACTAGGATGACGAATAGTCTTAACAAAAGCCAGTCAGTCCAGGTATATGCCATCAGCAAGGTAGTACCCCATATTATAAGTATGACCATTAACTGTGAATGTTATATTACGAGCATCTCCAGCAAGTAAAGTGTCAAATATGGGAGACCGTTGCAACACATTGATGTCATTGCAACTTCCTGGCATTCCGAAGTATGCATGCCAAATCCAAAGGTCATAAGATGCCACGACCTCTAGGATCATTGAAGCTTTCTTCCCGCGGCCAGTATACATACCTTTCCATGCCGTGGGACAGTTACGCCATTCCCAATGCATGCAATCGATGCTACCCAACATGCTCGGGAATCCACAACTTGCATTAAAGGTAACAAGCCGATGAACGTCTTCAATAGTAGGTGCACGAAGATATTGAGCACGAAAGACATTGATGATGGTACGACAGAAATGAATAAGTGCTTCACGAGCAGTGGACTCCCCAATACGCACATACTCATCAACATTATCGGCGGAACCCCCACGTGCAAGTATTCTAAGAGAGGAGACAACCTTTTGTAGAGGTGATAATCCAATTTTTCCAGCAGCGTCAACCCTTTGCTGGAAATAAGGATCGTTGGACTCCACAACGGACACAATACGTTGAACCATATGGCGACGCATACGAAACCTAGGAAAGAAAACAAACATAAGAAAATAAGACAGAACGAAACATGTTTCGAAATAACAACTCTCATACATACCTCCGTCGGAATTGGTACTCCGTGTAGACAGGGTTGGGATCGAAGTAGTCACGCATTATATTAGCATGATCGCTTGCACGATCCCTCTTGCAAATCATATTTGGTGGTCGATTTGGATCACGCCTTGACTGAGAACTCGACCCTTCATGTGCTATGTATGCCGCCATGACAATCTCCTCATCATTGTCGAAGATGAGGAACTCATCATCGATGGCCTCTTCCTCCTCTTGGTTTGCACGAGTCCTAAGAGACGCGCTGCCAAAAACTGTCAACCAATTCATTGTGAATAAGTAGTGTTGTGAGATGTTTTGTGATGAAGTGAAGTGAGTGACCTCCCCTCCTTTTATAGCATGCTTCCCTTCATCCACAAGGGATCCGAATCTTGCAAAAGAAGCTATCTTGTAGTGCAAGGGAACAATATGGCAGCCACATGTTCCTTCTATTCCAAGTAAACAAAGTTCCTTCCTTTCGAACTAATGTACAAATACACAATACAATACTATTACCATCATTTAAGAAATACTTACGCGCATTAAACATGTCAAACAATACTATTGAATTATTATTATTATTTTCAATGCATAAAAATAATTATATTTCTTATAACACGTATATATATATATATATATATATTTTAGTAACCTTGAAAAGATATAGTGTAAATGATATAAAATAGATGGTAGTTGGTATAGAGGTGGGATATAGAGGTGAACCAGCGTTCGGATTGAAACTGTACATGAGGGAATCTTTTAGAGGTAACTGTAAAAAAGGGTATAGAGGTGGGATATAGAGGTGAACCACTGCGAACGGTCTAAGTACACTTTATGCGTTGCTAGAATTGCCCTTTGTTCCTTTCCTCCAACCTTTTAGGATGTGTTTGGCTGGGACTCAAAGTAGGATGATATAGATCATCCCAGTTTTCAAGGATGGGATGATCCTATTTTCTGTTTGTCTAGAGGGATAGGACGATCCCCGTTTCTTGTTTGTTTTGTAAGATGGTGTGGGACAGAATGGTCTCGTCTTCTGTTTGAATGAAAGGATGAAACACAAACATGTGAGTATGAGTACTTTCAGAGTGCCGCGCGCCTGCCTCCACGGAGGTGGGACCCCATGTTTTTATGAGATGGTTTCATCCCGCATCTGAGTAAAATATTCTCTTTTGAGCGATGACTCCATCTCATATGTCTCCAAACCAAACAACAGAAAAGTAGGATCGTGCCGTCTCGCCTCACCATATCCTTCAAACCAAACACACCATTAGTTACGTAAAAATGAGCTGTGTTGCAACAAGGGAGCAGCGTATGGCATGTGTCGTGCATGTACTTAAACTCCTTTGGTTCTGGCAATCCAAAACCAGGGGTAGCTATTCTATTCTACATGCTAGCTTAGTAACGTGATGATTGGATTGACATGCCATTTATGCTGTTTCTATTGCCTGTGTGTCATAGTGTTATAGTTGTTATGAATATTGGATCTTCAGATCTTGTATTATCGAGGAGGCCGAAGGCCTTTATAAATAGATGTACAAGGATGACAAATATGCAAATAAGTCTCTAGTACATCATCTAATATAATATTACTATTATATCTCTAACACCCCCCTCAAACTCAAAGTGCATCAAGAACATTGAGTTTGAAGATAAAAACATACTGAAGCCACAAAGATGATCTTTGGTGTCACTAAGCAGAACGTCGAAGTAGATGAAGCAGCAAAACAGGAGCCGACAAAACTGACACGCGCAGCGGAAGAAAGACGAACCCAGTCAAGTTACCAAACATGCTGCGAATCACGCCGACAAGGATAAGTACCAACCAGAGATCGTCCATGAGCACTCCCAGAGTCATAAACCATATATATATAGACGCATCCGAGGAACCCAATCACGACTATTAGTGCAATTGAAAAGCACACCGCATAGATGGAATTCCGACCGAAGGAGAAAGTCATCATGACAAAGATGACCAAAACGGCAAGATGCAAACATATGTAGCGGCAGACGACAGCGAGAGCGCAAAAGAAGTGGCGCAGACAACATTTTTTTTAAGGTGCAAGCAGAGCTCCCGAATCAACGATGGACCAAGACGACATAGGCAACCAAAAGAAAGCGCCCAAAAGACGTCAATTCCATCTCAGATCCGAAGAGGAGCCGACACCACCAGTTTTTTTTTAAAAAAAAAAAACACAAAACCCGAGATAGCTTACGGTTCAGATCGAACCGATTGTGGAGGGCTGACGCACGTACAGGAGATCATGGGCTCTGCTGACGTCATGATTATATCACGCTGATGTCATCAGAGGCCAAGCACGGTGCAGGGGCGAATGACAGGAAGCCGTTCTCGAGGTCGTAAAGCACGTGGAAGTTTTGGCGTTGGAAATTGGTAATGATGGAACCATACTCCGACGGCGCAATCGCAAGGCACATCCCTCCGGAGATCGCGTCTACCAGCATATAATTCTGGAGCGAGAGCTCCAAATCCGCCCCGTCGAAGTGGAACACGACCACTGGAGATGATGTATTAGGGGGCCTCGATGACCTCAACTGCAGCAACGTCTTCATCAATGGCAACAATTGCCAGTTCAAGATCGGCGACCTTGCGCTGGCAGCGATCGTGGACAAGGTGGCGCACACCATCCTCGACATGCCGGAGTTCATGGCACCAGAGCTGTACACGCGTACGGCCTCAAATCCTCCGGGGCCGCGAGACCTGGGAACGCGACTGCCACACCAGACTTGTAGCAGCGCGGCTTGAGAGCCGGATCCGCACGCACCGCGTCGAGGTCTCCGACTCCACGTCGTGGAGAGCGGGCGGAGGCCGGCCCTCGTGACTGGCGGCTTGACGGAAAAGCCGGCGGATCTGGAGAACTGAAGCGCCCGTCGATGCACCGTCAAAGACAGGCTGGTGATGATCGGAAAACGCGCAGGACGAGTGCGCGTACCGCCGTGATCGAGCAGGGGCCGGCGGTGCTGTTTGCCCTGGATGCTGCTCCACCTCCGCCGCCGCCGTGCTCGGCTGCTGCCCAGCAAACGAGCGGCAGCCGCTCTAAAAAATCAGGATAGAAAACCTAGGCTGTAATACCATCTTACGAATATTAGATCTTCAGATTTTGTATTATTGAGGAGGTCGCAGACCTCTATAAATAGATGTACAAAGATGACAAATATGCAAATAAGTCCCTAGTACATCATCTAATATCATATCACTATTATACATCTAACAATAGTAAGTGTTTCTTCATGAAAAATATTCTTTAGTTAATGAAAAGTAGTTAACCAAAAGCCTATCTCAAGGAGGAGTCCTCAAAGTTTAAGCCCAATCCATTTTGGTTCATATTCAAATAGGCCCATTCACACTGACTGGACGGGGGCTTTTAGCCAATTCAAACGAGGAAGACCGGAATCACCATCTAATGGATGAACTCGGTAATACTACCGCCTCTGTGCTCATGGTAGTTCTCTTCTTTTCTTCTTCTCTGAAATGGAATGCGTTCATGTTAGAGATGCTTGTTTGATTGTTCTAGCTCAACCCACCAAAACTCTTGATCTGTTTCCGAAGATCCCTCATAAATCCTCGCTTCTAAAATGTTCGTAAAAGTTGCCGTCCATTTAGCTCATACCTGTGTACAAACACTGTAGTTACCTTGGAAGGTAGCTTACCCTTGTTCTGAACTCTGACCTGAAGTCAGCGCATAGCTCAGGACGAGGCCTCAGGGTTGGGCTGGTCTGCTTGATGTCCCGCGTGAAATGTTTAGACACAAGTCGCACGTTGCAGTTCGTATGTGTGGCCAGAATCTGGACACCGTCTGTCACCACGGCTACTGCCCCCCCTCCAAGCCCGTGGGATACGCGTCCCACACCATCTCCTCAATCATCACAAGTAGGAAAGGCTAGTGTGACAAATATCTTATAAAAGCTAACAATGTGAATTCAAACGTCACACGGATACAGATCAAATAGTAAATAAGGCATACCTATATCTGTCCACATGACAACCGAGTCTAGGCCAAATTTAATAATGTTCACATGTAAACAATTGAAACTCAGGGATGGGCACAGATGCTTGTCTAAGTTTTACGAAGTCCATCTGGTCGACACAAGAAGTAATCTAAAGCCCTTGTTCGATTCCACTATCGTGGCACACAATCAGCTGCTTCCTCCATGCTTGTTATTACAACCGAAACCATGGTACAAGGGCTTGTTGATAGAATAATAAACGCTAGAGCTTTATACCGAATGTACAGCATAGCAACTGACTCAGAACAGTTGCAGCAGTTTATCTTCCGAAAGCGGTCGGTCACGAAGCAGTTGGAATAGTTTTCCAGCAACCGGATCCTTGCCATCATATGTACATTAGTATTGGCGGAATCTGGCCAACACCTCCTTTTTCTTGTCAGAACCTGCACTTAGGGATGTTATGAGATCAAAGATGATTCTGGTTAACAGATGGAACAAAAAACATGTAGGAGGGGCAATAAGTTTTGAACTATTGAATCAGTCAAATAGCCCGCTAGAACACAATTTTGTTTTCTTACGAGTTACGAGCAGTTATTTTCAGTAACAATATCTGAGAATGGTGTTATCAAAGTCCTAAGATTCACCATATCAAAGGAAAGTAAGGATTTTTCACAAGATTCATCACAGGCAGCGCTAATAACGAGGTCTTGTTGGTGTTAAACCTCACATGCAAAAACAACGTGACCAGAAAGTATAACTACATGTAGCTCCATAATATTGAGATGGTCACGCATTCACCAACTTCAGCCTTTCCCACTCATGGCCTTGTCGATAACAATGCATTATTTTGATGTTCCCACTGGCGGAGCTGCAGCTAATCTATGAGTTCAGCTGACACCAATATTTTTTTAAAAAAAATTATGATTAGCTAATTCCTATAAGGTTGAACCCAATAAAAACTTGTGATTGAACCCATTGACTGATCCAGCTCCCACCTTACTAGGGCACTACTGGTTTGTGAACCCATTGGCATAATTTAATTTCTAGCTCCGCCACTGTATGTTCCTAGAGTGACGTTCGAATATATAAAACATCCATATTTTCACCTAACCTATAAAACACACTTATTTGAATTTCGCCCTGCAAGACAAAAGATATGTTACTCTACATGAGGCCTATTCCTGTTCGCTGATGTTAAACAATAACATAGGAAAACTGTGTCAGATGAGTGGGGTGCTGCATGAATTAAGGAATTCTTACGAGTAATACAAAGATTAATAGAATACTGAATTGCACCAGCAGTCCTCAAGCTTGACCCGGGTTCTTAGGCTATCCGCAGAGACATCCTCTAAATCATCCTCTAAAAACCTATCTTCTTCTACTTTTTCAGTATCTTCCTCTAAATTTTCTAAATTTACACCTGTCCAGTAGGCTTTACAGTATGCCTCCGCGGATGATCTTATCTAGGTCTAGGTATACCAAATCTTGATTTTTAGGTCCCAGAACTTGTTAAGCAGTCTCATCCAGGTCCCGGCACTCCTAAATCTTCATTTCTGGATCCTAGAACTTACTACGCAGTCTCATCCAGGTCCCGGTACTCCTAAATCTTCATTTCTCCAAATCACCATCCAAGGTATGTCAGTGTGAAACCTATTGTCTGTGTGGCATTACAGGACCCAACAATCGGCATCCAAGATCCATCCCCCCTCTTCATCCCTCCCCCTCTCCCCTGCCCCCTGCAAGGAGCAGAGCCGTTAACCCCACAACAAGGACCGGCGAGAGACGGCGCCACAGCAGAAACAGCGACAGGATCATGAGCGGGGGAGGCGGCAAGACCAGGCGTCAGCAGTGCCATGGCAGTGGGAGGTGGCAAGGTTGGGGATGGTTGGTTCTCAGCTGGAGGCATTTGCTGCACAGAGTTTGATGGTGCCACATTCAACGAGAGATAGAATGTGATCATGGGGCCCCGAGAAAGAGAGTAAAAAGAAGACCAGTGGGTCCCATGAGACCATGCAGGCAATAGGTTTCATGATGACATGCCACATTAGCACAGTTAGACATCCAAATGGTGATTTTGACCTGGATGGCTGGATGAGACTGCTTAGCAAGTTCTGGGACCCAGAAATCAATATTTGGGCATTACCGAGGCCTGGATGAGACTACTTAGCAAGTTCTGGGACCTAGAAATCAAGATTTGAGAGTACCAGAACCTATATGAGAACTCGAGACAAGTTCAAGGTGCAATTTACTCTTAATAGAAAATTGTGAAATCTATAGGCACAAGCAAATTATTGACTACAACAAAGCCAAAAAACCTAGGTGGATCAATATTAGAGATCAAATGATATGATAGTTTACTTTTTCAGCACCTTATGTGATGTATAAATAATTCTGCCCTTGTTTCCGGTACACAAAACATAACCTACATCTACTTACTCAACATAACAAACAGACGCTAAGAATAAATTGTTCTTACGGTATAGTTACTTTTTGTTACATTTTAATATTAACCATAGAAAATGATAGCTCATAGAGGATGTCATATTGTACCTAATAATCTCATAATGAGGAAGTCCATAATACTGAAGGTAGTAAAAGATACCCTGGCCGTGGATAATTCCAGCATCACGTTAAGTCTGAACTCCCACTTAAGTTTGTATAAGTTACACATACATGGAAACTTAAAATAAACTGCCTTCTTTTCCTGGAAAAGCATCAAATGCAGCACAACTACTGGCAAAAAAATGCAAATGGGAGTAATAAGGTGCACGTGATAAGAGAATCATCTACACCTATAAAACTCAACAGTGCAAAAATGATTATTACTCAAAACAAGTGCCAAATAGAAGATCAGATGAAGAAATTTCAACTGCGGTAGTTCATATGTTAGACAGGGCAATGATTCTTAATGTGTTACATCATCTTACCCCTGGCAAAGTAGCATACACAAATCAGCTTTCTTCATCATCAGTTTGAGTTGCACCTCTCCTTGTTTTCTTTGTGGAATGTGGAAATTTCCCTTGGACACATCAAGATGAAGCAGATTATCACGTGACAAAATTAGCAAAAAAAAATTCATATCTATAATTACAGATTTTTCATGCTCACACATCAGAACAAAAGGTACTGTTAATCCATTGAACATTATTATATTCACTAAAATGGATATCATCTATTCCTGAATTATGTTAGCAACTACATATTAATGTACGAACAATAAAATAATTGTAGTAGCATCTGACTCAAGAGCGGAAAGAAGATAATTGACATGTGACATAAAACACAACCATAGTAACTTTCCATTCTACAAATAAATAAACTATGATAGATAACAACATATAAATTTGCTCCTTTGTCAGACCAGTTCGTGCCGGGCCATACTAGTCTCGGGCCGGGCGGCCCATTTGGAAAACTATAACATTGATAGGTGTATCTTTGGTGAGTGCTAGAATCTGCGATCTAAGGCTATCTCCAACAGAGTAGCTAAAAGGAACATATCCTTTAAGACCTCATTTGGATAGGAGTGGATCCACTTCAATCTAAGTGGATTAGAGAGTATTGAGATAAAAATTAGTTCATTTTCCACTTCAATCCACTCCAATACAAGTGGATTGGAGTTACCCAAACAAAGCCTACATGGGCTTCATAAACCTGGTTTTCGTGTCTCCAACAGTGTACCGATCATGGAAACCTTTTTTTCCTCGTACATAGTCACCTTGCGGGCGGAACGATTTCAACGGCCGTAGCTTCGGAGCGGGGAAAAGGAAAGCCTGGAGCTTTGTTGCGGGCGGTTCTCGGGTGCGGCGGCGGCGGAGCTCGGTGTCCGACGGCGGCGGAGCTCACGAGACAAGGTACGAGATTGCCCGTTTCGTTCTTGATTTTGTACGCCATGGATTCGCCTGGTCCGGCATCCAAATCCCCGTCGCGCCGTGCGTCTTTATGGTTCTCGCGCCTCGGCGTCTCCTCTTCGTCGATGAGCTGACGTCTGCGTGGATTAATCTGCTTCGATTCCATCTCGTCAATGTGCGCCAATGTCCCAGATCTGCGATTCCGTAGCAGGCATCGATTTTCCAACGGCGCGCCGCTGCAGCGTCTTCCTTGCGCGGCCGCGCAAGCTGCCCAGAGCCGCGCGCTGAGCAACCTTGCGTTAGCACCCAGGGCCGCGTGCCCCATGCGTGAGCACCCAAGGCATCCGTGATTAGCTCCTTGGCCCCTCCTGCCCTGTCAACTGCCATGTTCTTAGCCTAAACCTAACTACAAGTCTGATTTATTTTTCTTCAGTGCTTCATATGCTAATTGTTCTGTACAATGATTGAACATCCTTAATTATTCTTAGCTTAATATTGCTAACTGTTATTTGTGGTATAGGATGGATAATAATTGGATGAATTTTTTGGGCAACAAGTAGATCAGTGCTATGGCCAGACTTGATGGGGCTCTGAATTTCCAAATACCATTGAGGAAATAGACAAAATGACTGCATTTCAGGTTAAAATGTTTGTACCAGTGATTTTGCAATTATCCTTCTACCCTTTTGTGGTAATTATATATACTTGTACAGACTGCAAATGCTAGTGAAGAAAGAACAGTACCAGCCACCATTGAGGTCCTGCCACCCAGGAGTGCTGCTGCAAAGAAGCAAGTGAAGCAGAAGTACGTAGTCCGCAGAGGGAGTTCTTTCACACGAGACGAAGATAAGATAATTTGCTCGACTTTTCTAAATATTAGCAAAGATCCTATTACTGGGGTAAACCAAAGCACATGGGGTATTACAAAAGAATGGCATTCAAGGCTCGCTCATCAAAATGACTGCACTGCAAGATTATATAACTAAAAGCACATTCAGAGTACGTTACAAAACTATAGGCCACTACAAAAATATTACAGAGTCCATAATGACTGCTGTAAAACCTTAATGAAAAATGAAACCGTGAATATAAAAAATATAAAATAACTATGATTGAATGACTAGTGAGAAAAAAAACCAACTGCAGACCCATACAGAGCCCACATGTGCTCTACAAGATCATTTTTAAGCGAATGTGTGTAGTAGTCTTGTCTTGAATCACCGAATATGATTCAATGAACTCTTCAATACCGGGTACAGACTGTAGTGGTGTAACATCTGGATTTGCAGCACCTGACCACTCAGAAGGATGCATGGTGGGGAGTTGGACACCACGTTCATCCTCCACAATCATATTGTGAAGTATGACACACGCCCGCACGATGGAGTTTAGATCGTTTTGGTTCCATAATCGAGCTGGTCTATGCAAAATCTTCCACTTTGCTTGAAGCACTCCAAAAGCTCTCCCAACATCTTTTCGACAAGCTTCCTGTTGTGCTGCAAATACTTTTTACTTGTTGCTAATTGGGGCACTAATGCTTTTAACCAAAGTGGCCCAATCAAGATAAATCCCATGAGAAAGATAGTATCCAATGCTGTAGGGATTCCCGTTAACAATGAACTCAATTGGTGGTGTCTTGCCATTAGCTAAATCATCAAAAACAGGTGAGCGTTGCAACACATTAATATCATTATGAGATCCTGGAAGACCAAAGAATGTATGTCAAATCCTCAAATCTTGAGTTGCTACAACTTCTAATATAAGTGTTGGCTTGTCCTTGTGTCCTTTATACATCCTAGCCCAACCTGTTGGACACTTCTCCCACTTCCAGTGCATGCAATCAATGTTGCCTATCATTCCAAAAAAATCACGCGCCTCGTTAAGATAAAATATGTTGCAATTCAAACTCTGTTGGTGGTCGAGGAAACTCATCTCCAAATTCTGATATCACAGTGCTAACAAACTCCTTAACAGTTTGAAGTACTGTGCTTTCACCCATACGCTGTCCATCATCAAGAAAACCTGCTGGTTCTCCATATGCTAGCATTTTTAGTGCCACTGTGCACTTTTGTTTGGGAGAAAAACCCAAAGACCCAGTCACATTTCTCTTTTGTTTGAAGTAAACGTTTGCGGTCGTGACACGATCAACAATTTTTAAGAACAAAGATCGCTGCATACGGAACCTAAAAATTCGAAGTAGTACATAAGGGGTAAGTGCTACTTAATGTACAACACACAAAACTAATTAACTTTTCAAATTTCTGTTGATAAAATACCTTTGACAAAAATGTTCTGCGTCATAGAGGGGTTGTGAACGAAGTAGTCGTTGTTCAAACGAATGTCACCACCTAGACGATCACGGTCATAGGTCTTGTGGCCAACAACAGACCCTCCCCACTTTCGCTTCTTCGGAGTTGTTGCAACCACAACTGCACAAGCTTCTAATTCTTCATCATTTTTTGATGCAGCTGTAGAGCCACACCAATTCATTTGATAGTATTGAAATGCCATGGGCCTGCACAAATCAGACACAAGACAATTAAGAGACATGATTCAAATACTCCTCAAAAAACATTGCAAAAAATTATGTAATTTCAAAATTAATTTGAAGACTAATGTACAATGAACTGTGATGACAAATCCACACCCGACCTTGCTCCTATACATGTCTGCTTCTATACAGGCCTCTGGCTTTTCCTCACACGAGCAAGCACGGATCCTGTACAGGCCTCTGGCCGACAGTTCCTGGCGCACACGCGCAGACCAATAGTAAAGGAAGTACTTGCAGCCAACTACACCCACAACTACCTACGACTGTCACCTATGCCGGCAATGAATTTTATATGGAAGAAAGCAAACCTTCCGAGCTCTACTATGGAGTCCTGCAACCTCCGCCGCGGCACCTTGGGTGCCCTGCAAACGCGCGAGCGGGAACCCACGTCTATTTTGCCGCTCAAAACAGTTGGTCTACCTTAAAATACCTTAACTGTTGGAGACATCTAATTTTGGACCACTAATTTTATAAATCAACAGGACCCAAAGGGCTGAATAGGTTGTGCTCTTTGGGTTCTATTGTTGGAGATAGCCTAATTGGCAGCAATCAATACCAATAGACAGCGCAAAGCTAATAAGACGAAGCCAGACAACTACAAATCTGGTCAAATCAGGCGGCTTAACATTCCAATTGCTTTGCCACTCAATTTGTCAGGCTAAATTCCGGTCGCAATTATGCTAAGCATTTGTATCCTCGGTACCAAGATCCACAGCTATTTGGCCACATGCCCATGTACAGGCCCAAAGCTGGAAACTTCAAAAAGGATTAGATCACGGGCTCACCTTCGACGAAGTAAGATGCGGAGGGCCACCCGTGGGCCATAGAGAAGGAGAGCGCCTCCTCCTCGGTCATGGGCACGTCGAGCTCCATCGCCTCGAAGGCGCCGCCTCCGACGAGCCCCCCCCCCCCCCCCCCCCCCCCCCCAGCCGCCACGATCTGGCGCATGAGCTCGATGACCCGGTGCGAGCGGCGCACGGGGAGGACCCAGAAAGAGCCGCCCGACACGAAGGGGAGCCAGTCGGGCGTGGCACGGCGTATAATGACGCCGTGGATGGCCTCCTCCAGGCGTCGGTGTGACGACAGCCATGGTAGAGGTCGGCGCGGCGGAGAAGTCAGAGGCGGAGAAGGCGAAAGGGTACGAGCCAGAGGTGGAGAAGACGAAGGGGAACAAAAGGGGAGAAGAAGATCTGGCCTCGAGAGTGAGTCAGGTGTGAGTGTGGAGTTGTAGTGCGGGGTGAGTTGGGCTGACGAGTGGGCCCAGTCTGTTGTGTGGGACCCATCCGCCGCTGTGCACTATTAAGACTGTTCTACTTGGAGAGGAGGTAACAAACAAATTACTAGAAAACGTGTTCCACTCGCTATCGTCTCTCTCTCGCCGAGCGCTAGTCGCCGGTGAAACTACCCCCTATGATTCTCACGCCGGAGACCAGGCGAACTCTGACCACGAAACATCACAAGTGGTATCAGAGCCTGATTCTCGACGGCTTCCGTTGGCGGCGGCAGCACATGTTCGTTGGTGTCACATCTCTGGGCCATAAAATCCCGGGGAGGAGGGCAACGGCGTGATTGCGCTGCAATCCTTGCAACCGATCACCTCCTCGGTTGGTTCAGGGTGCAGTTGTTCACCACAGCGCCGACGACGCGACCAATTCTGTCATTCTGATGCGGATTTTCAGGCGGGCGGGTCATCATCGCAGCTGACCTCTGAGATCAACGGCGCGATAGCAAATCGAGACGGCGCCACCACCCAAACCGTCAGTACAAACACGATTCGTCTTACACGCGAGGGAGGAGATGCAAGTGAAGGAAGGCGAGCGGTGGGAGCGAGTGTTCGACCTTCTGGAGGGACTCACGACCAGCGGGAGTTGCAGGGCCAACAGGCTCTCGCTGCGTCCGTGGTGGAGCAAGCGACGAAGGAGCGGGATGAGCTGTTCAAGCACATGGAGGAGATAGGGCGCCGATTGGAGGAGTTGGAAGTTGTTGGGCGTGCTCGGAGGCTTGATCTGGAGTCGGATCGCAGATCAAGGAGGTCGAACGCTGATGAAGTTGTGCCATGGGGTCGACGCTGAGACTTTCGTCATGGGGAACCACTTGGAGGTTTGGAGGACCAAGAGAGTGAGCAGAGGGAGGAACAACATCATCCACGGCTGAAAGCATCTAGGCCCCCATGAAGTATGGTTTCGGTGATTAATGACAACTATTGGATTTTACTAATGAATTTGTGAATGCAAGGTCCCCATAATCACTCAATCAAATGAAATCAATATGTCATTGGAGACCCATATTTAATCAATGTATGAGATCAAATCAGTGATATGAAGACAAGAAGTGAAAGCTCTTATGTCAAAGTCACTCAACCAAAATTGATGACACTTAATGCTTTACAATCATCAGAAATATATTTTCAACAAAGTCTAAGAGGTCATTTGAGCAAGACACAAAAGAATCACTTAGAAACAACTCGAAGCAAACAAAATCAACTCACCGGATCAACCTATGATACCTCAGAACAACACATCGGTCGAGTTGGTTCAGCTGAAGAAGAAGACCTCAGAACATAGCACTCACCGGATCATCCGATGTGAATGGCTAATCTACATCGGTCCATCAGTACAATTTGCAATATCATTGGACCAAGTGTAGCACCGGATCATCCGATGTACAAAAATATACACATCGGTCAATCACTCCAGTAAGCATCAAGTTTGAGTCAATTCTGGAGGAAGAGCCACCGGATCATCCAATGAGAAGACAGGAGCAACATCGGTCTAACAACGGTCATATCTGACACAATGACGTCAGCTAAAGTAAACTTGACCGATGATAACTAAAGGGGAGACATCGGATCATCTGGTGTTCACAGTAAAGTTCTGTCAGCCTACTTTTCCAATGGCTATTTCGGGGAGGCTGGCTATAAATACCCCCTAATCCTGTCATTTCGAAAAGTATTGATCACCAGACACTATCAAGACATCCACAAGCGTTCAAGACAAAGAGCAATCACTTCCACATCATTTCGATCACCTATACACCAAGAGTTAGGCTAGAACTAGCTAGAGAGAGAGCTTGTGTGCCTCCATTCTGGGTGAGTGGACTCTTTGGGATAGTGAGAGCCTCAAGGGAGTCCCCTTGGTGTTTGTAACTGTGAGGAGGCTTCCGGAGCTTGCCAAGGCGTTTGTGGAAGCCCGGAGGGTCGAAGTTGTACAAGTGTTGAGCTCCACCTTGCCGAAGTTGGCAAACGGAGAGGAATAGTGAAGATCCCTCGTCTCGGTGACTTGGGTGTGGCAAAACTCTTTGGTGGATGCCACAACGTGGATATAGGAAGATCTTGACGATCTTGCCGAACCACGGGATAAATCCTCGTGTCTCCTCGGGAGTTTGCATCCTCCTCCTTTCCATTACGTTTATGCATTTTACATTCCGCAAAGTTCCTATTTACTTGAATGCATAGATAGTTTGCGTAGGGAATTGGGCTTTTAGGAATTAAGTTTTATTGCTTAGATTTTTTAAAGAAGCCCAATTCACCCCCTTTTGGGCATTCGATCCTTGCAATTGGTATCAGAGCTAGGTTGCTCATAGGATCATTCTAGCTTCACCGCTAGAGAGCTAAAATGGCCAAGGTTGGGGGTTCGGTTCCTATCTTCGAGGGCAAGAACTTTGCCTATTGGAAAGCACGCATGCACGCTTATCTAGAGGCTATTGCTCCCGAAGTATGGGAAGCGACCCACACGGCGTTTGGAGAACACAACTATGTTGGTGATCAAATTAAATGGGATGCTAAAACTAGGAATGCAATCTATGAATGTATTAGTCAAGATGTATTTGCTAGAATTGCTAGTAAAGAAAAAGCTTGTGAAATTTGGGCTTGCTTAATAGAAATTCATGAGGGCTCTTCTCGTGTCAAAGAACTAAAATATCATATGCTTAAAGCCAAGTATGATGAATTTAAGATGCTACCTCATGAAAATGTTAATGGGATGTTCTCTCGCTTGAATATGCTTATTGAAGAAATTAATGCTCTTGACATTGCTTCTCTTGGCAAGGGACTCATCAACCGCAAGATCCTCATGCTCCTTCCCAAGCCAAAGTACAACATCATCAACTCCATGCTCCAAAAAGAGTCTCTTGACCACATTGAAGTTTCGGAGCTCATTGGAGAAATTCACGCTCATGAGATGAGTGTGCTTGGGATGATGGAGCAATCATCTCCAAAAACAATTGCTCTAAAGGCCTTCACCAAGAAAACAAGCCTCAAGAAGAAGAAGGTGGTTGAGCCTAGCCCAAGTGAAGAAGAGCAAACATCAAGTGAAGATGACGATGGTGAGCTTGCGTCAATGATGAAAAAGTTCTCTCGCTTGAGCTCTAAGATTGCCAAGAAGGGATACAACTTTGATCACCAAAAGAAAGCATTTCTACCAAAGAGAGATGACAACAAGACTTACTATAATTGTGGTGATCAAGGTCATATCTCCTATGATTGTCCAAAACCGGACAAAAGAAGAGAGAACCACAAGAGCAAGCATCGCAAGCTTGAAGGAAGTGATGATGATGAAGAAGAGGCCAAACCTAAACCAAGAACCTTTGGGAAGAAGAGATATGACAAGGACAAGAAGGTAAGACTCTTTCCAAAGAAGAGAAATGGCCCACAAAAGGTGTTCATGTGTGAGACAAATGAATGGGTCACCGACGAAGAAACAAGTGATGAAGAGAGTGAAGTGGAAGAAGAAAGTTTGGCTGGCCTCGCCATTGCCAACAATGATGACTCACCTCTTCATCCACTGCCCATGTGCCTCATGGCGAAAGGTAACACCAAGGTATGTGACGACTCTAGCGATGATGAGCTTTCCCCCGATGATTTAACTTCTTTGATAAATGAATATCATGCTATCATTAAGAGGGAAAAGAGTAAGGTTAAAGCTCTTGAAGAAACTCGTGCTAGACTTGAGAGTGCTAACCACGATTTGCTTGACAAGTATGTAAGCATACTCAAAGAGCATGACACACTCAAATCCCATGTCAAGCAAGTTGAGGAGGATAAGGCTCAAATCAAGCTAAATCATCATGAGCTTGACTTAGCCCACCAAGCACTTTTGGGAAAGCACAATGAGTTAATCCAAGAGCATCAAACACTTAACCTTGCTTATGAAGTGCTTGATCAAGAGTTAAAAACTATGGAGAAACAAACTCTTAATGATAAGATATCTATTACTTCTCATGCCACTAATGTCTTGCACAAGTCTTTTCCTTTGAAAGAAAATGCTAGGGAGAAGGACTTGTTGGAAGAAATTGAGAGTCTCCGCACTAGTGTGGCTAGGCATTCAAAAGGAGAAGTGAAGCACAAGGAAATCCTCTTCCAACAAGCAAAGGCCTTCAACAAGAGAGGACTTGGATCCTTCCCGGTGCCTAACAAAGGAAAGGTGCCCTCACCGGAGCTAAGAACAAGCTTCATCAAGGAAGTTGGTTCTTATTGCCAACATTGTGAGGTCACCGGTCACCACACAAGGGAGTGTCCTCTTCCTAACCGACCTTCTCCAAAATTGCCTACTAACTACAAATCTACTTTCAATGATCATTATTATCTCTTGAGTAAAGTACATGGCAAAGTGAAGGCAAGGTTCATTGGCAAAGACATGAAGGGCATGAAGGGGAAGCTCCCCAAGCAACTTTGGGTCCCAAAAACACTTGTATCACACATACAAGGACCTAAGTTGGCTTGGGTGCCTAAAGTCAAAAATTGAATTCATGTGTGTAGGTGAACTACAAAGCCGGAGGAAAGCATTGGGTACTCGATAGCGGGTGCACTCAACATATGACTAGCAATGATGGTATGTTCACCACCATAGAAAACCCCGACAATCATGAACAAGTCACATTTGGTGATAACTCTAAGGGAAAGGTAATTGGGTTAGGTAAAATTGCTATTTCAAATGACTTATCTATTTCTAATGTTTTGTATGTTAAGTCACTTAGTTTCAATTTACTTTCAATTGCACAACTATGTGATCTTTGACTAACATGCACATTTAGCAAAAATGATGTTGTTGTGAGTAGTGAAACAAGCCAAGACATAGTCTTCAAAGGATTTCGGCATGGACATCTCTACCTAGTGGACTTCTCCAACAAGAATGCTAGCTTGACCACTTGCCTTTTCACTAAGACAAGTTTGGGATGGCTATGGCACCGACGCATAGAGCACATAGGAATGAGCAAACTCAAGAAGTCATTCAAGCTTGGGATGGTGACCGGCGTGAAGGATGTCACATTTGAGAAGAATAAGCTTTGTAGCGCTTGTCAAGCCGGGAAGCAAGTTGCTTCACAACACCCAATGAAGACAATGGTGTCAACCTCCAAGCCACTTGAGCTACTTCACATGGACCTCTTCGGACCGTCCACATATCAAAGCCTTGGCGGTAACCTCTATTGTCTTGTTATTGTTGATGACTACTCTCGCTATGCTTGGACTCTATTTCTAGGTGACAAGAGTGAAACTCCGGAAGTGTTCAAGACCTTCGCTAACTGCGCTCAAAGAGAATTTCAACTTCCCATCATCAAGGCCCGGAGTGACAACGACACCGAATTCAAGAACTACAACATTGGGGAGTGGTGTGACCGTGAAGGTGTGAAGCATGAATTTTCGGCCACGTACACCCCTCAACAAAATGGTGTCGTTGAAACGAAGAACAAGACACTCATCACTCTTGCGAGAGCAATGCTTGATGACTACGACACGTCAGAGAAGTTTTGGGCCAAAGCAATCAACACGGTGTGTCATGCTGCAAATAGGGTCTATCTCCATCGACTACTTCAAAAGACCCCGTACGAGCTTCTCATTGGGAGAAAGCCCAACATCTCCTACTTTCGAGTCTTTGGATGCAAGTGCTACATCTACCGCAAGAAAAGGCTTGGTAAGTTTGAAAGAAGATGTGATGTTGGTATATTTCTTGGTTATGCATCAAACTGAAAAGCATATCGAGTATTCAACCAAACCTCCGGTTTAGTTGAGGAAAGTTGTGATGTTGAGTTTGATGAATCTAATGGCTCCCAAGAGGAGAGTTTTGGTAATGATGAAATAGATGATGAGCCTCTATGAGAAGCCATGAAGAACATGACCATTGGAGACATCAAGCCTGAAGTTGAGGAGAGCCATGATCAAGGGGGAGCTTCAAGTTCCAACAACAACACCTCCATGGCGCCTCAAGTTGACGAAGAAGAGAAGGATGATCCATTGCCGACTCAAGACTCACAAGCCCAACAACATCAAGAAGAAGAAGAAGTCCATGATCAAGTCCAACCACAAGAGGAGCAACACGCATCACCATCGCCAAGTGCTTCACAACCACTTATGAGGCATGGACACATCTCCAAGGCGCATCCAATAGACCAAATTATTGGAAGTCCGTCAAGGGGTGTAAGTACACGTTCTCGCCATTTCGCCTCATTTTGTGAGCACTACTCGTTTGTTTCATGTGTAGAACCCACTCACATTGAGGAAGCACTCCAAGACCCAAATTGGGTGATGGCCATGCAAGAAGAACTCAACAACTTCATCCGTAATGAAGTTTGGGTGTTGGAGGAGCGACGCAAGGACAAGAACATCATCGGAACAAAGTGGGTGTACCGCAACAAACAAGACGAGAATGGCGTTGTGGTCCGCAACAAGGCAAGACTTGTGGCCAAAGGGTCCTCGCAAGTTGAAGGACTAGACTTTGGGGAGACATTTGCCCCGGTCGCCCGGCTTGAAGCCATCCGTATACTCCTTGCTTTTGCTTCACATCATAATATTAGACTTTATCAAATGGATGTGAAAAGTGCCTTTCTTAATGGTTACATTAACGAGCTTGTTTATGTTGAACAACCTCTCGGGTTTGAAGATCCGAGGAATCCTAATCATGTGTATAGGTTGCACAAGGCGCTCTACGGGCTCAAGCAAGCACTTAGGGCATGGTATGAACGACTACGGGATTTCCTTATCATGCAAGGATTCAAGATTGGGAGGGTGGACACTACACTCTTCACCAAAGACATCAACGGAGATTTGTTTATTTGTCAAATTTATGTTGATGATATTATTTTTGGTTTAACTAACGAAGCTCTTAGCCATGAGTTTGGCAAAATGATGTCTAGGGAATTCGAGATGTCAATGATTGGAGAGCTCATCTTCTTCCTTGGATTTTAAATCAAGCAACTTCAAGAGGGGACCTTCGTCTATCAAGAGAAGTACACCACGGACCTCTTGAAGAAATTTGAGATGGGAGATTGTAGCTCAAGAAGCACTCCAATGGCAACAAATTGTCATCTCGACGCGGATAAGGACGGTAAACCTATTGATCAATCTAACTACCGTTCTATGATTGGTTCATTACTTTACCTTACCACATCTAGGCCCGATATCATGTTTAGTGTATGCTTATGTGCTCGCTTTCAAGCGGCACCTAAAGAATCGCATCGGAAGGCGGTATTTAGGATACTTAGGTATCTTAAGCATACTCCTAGTGTGGGCTTGTAGTACCCTAAAGGTGCAAAATTCCACCTCTTGGGATACTCGGATTCGGACTTTGCCGGATGCCGCGTGGATCGCAAGATTACCTCCGGTGGGTGCCGCTTGCTTGGGCGTTCCCTAGTTTCTTGGTCTAGCAAGAAGCAAAATTCCGTCGCCTTGTCCATGGCGGAAGCAGAATACATAGCGGCCGGTGCATGTTGTGCCCAAATTCTTTATATGAAGCAAACCCTTTTGGATTTTGGTATTAAACTTGGTTGTGTGCCTCTCCTTTGTGACAATGAAAGTGCGGTTAAGATAGCTAAAAACCCCGTTCAACACTCCCGCACTAAGCACATTGATATTCACCATCATTTCTTGAGGGACCATGAAGCTAAGGGAGACATCTCTTTGAGAGGTGTTAGGTCCGAAGAACAATTGGCGGAGATCTTCACTAAACCACTTGATGAGAAAACTTTTTCTAGGCTAAGAAGTGAATTAAATGTGCTAGATGCATCAAACGTCATGTAAGTTGCCATGATCATGTAAGAATGCATATCGTATAGGTCTTGCCTAACTCTCAAAGGATAGGGGTGAGCAAGGGTTAGCTTGGGATGGAGGTTCTTTTGGGTTTTCCCAAGGCTTGGAGAGTGGCTCTCCCTGAAGAAGTCTTTGAAAGGTTCAAACTTGGCAAGATAGATTTACTTTATGTCTTGCATGATGCCTGCCATATAGACTTGCACTCATGTTTAAATTTCTTGCATTATAAATTGTTTGGCATTGCATACGGTAGATTGTCACAAAGGGGAACCCACCTCATGAGAAAGAGACTTGTTTGAAATGCAATATCTCAACTCATATAAGATGGAAAGAGCAAAATGTTAGGTGCGTTAATGCCTAGAGGAACATGCTTTAATGAGATAGAAGTCTTCATACTCTAGCTCACAAAGCATGGGCCTTACATTTTATTTGGATAATTTCCTCCTATTTTTCTCGGTGTTCCATTTGCTTTAAGGCCTAGCCAAGTTATTGGCATATTAGCTTTTTGAGGGGTGAGGGGTTGCCCAAAAAGTCCTAAGACATGTGTTTCTCTTTGTTTGTTTGTTTGGTCAAAGGACATATATGGGATGTTGTTGTTCTGTAGTCATCGGATTATCCGATGCTTAGGTCAGTCCCTCATCGGATCAGTTGGTGTTCAAAAGCCAAGGGCCAGTTCAGTCAGTATCTCAATTCAACCGACGAGTTCATTCTTAAAAACATTGGTCGATCCGGTATTCACTCTTCTGGAACTGTGCCAAATTCCACCGATGCTACTTCCTCCCACGTCGAACCATCCGGCGTCAACATTCCATTTTTTGAATACCCTTACTGTGTCATTCGACCGATGCTCCCATCCTTCAACGTCGGTCCATCTGGTGTCAACGGCACTTTTCTGAAAATCCTTACTGTGGCATTCGACTGATGCATCTATCGTTCAACATTGGTCCATCCAGTGTTAAAAAGTCGGCTAGGGTTTGGGACCCACTATTTAAACGGCCGTTCGTCTTTTTCCCTTCTCTCTCCCGATCCTGACGTCGCCACGCACCTCCGCCGCCGACCTCACTCGCCCTTGCGCCACCGCCGCCGCCGGACGCCACCGCCGCCGCCGGACGCCGCCGCCGCCCTCCGGCCGCTGCCGCCCGCCGCCTCCGGTCGCCGCACCACCGCAACACCATCGCCGCCGCCGCCACTCGCTTCCACTGCAGCCGCCGTCGCCCAAGGCCGCCGCCTCCATCACCAAGCGCCGCTGCCGCTCCACCCAAGCGCCGCCGCCGCCGCTCCTGCGCCGCCGACCACCGCTCGCGCACCACCGCCGCCCAGCCACACCACCACCACCCTCTGCATCGTTGGTGCCACCCTCAACGGTCACCGTTTCGTCGTCGCTAGGGTTGCCGACCGTGATCGTTCTTCATTCTCGTGCATCACCCGATCGCAATGGCTCGCGACAAGAAGAACAAGGGCAAGGCCATTGCAGAGCTGGCCACAAAGAAGCAGAAGCTCTCCAAGGAGGAGAAGAAGGCGTTGATGGTCGCTCACGCCGCCGAGGAGCAAGAGCGTGGCTGAGGAGGATCCTTGAGGATCCGCGAGGCTCGTCCGAGGCAGCCTCCTGTGATCGATGAGTCCGAGGCCGAAGAAGGGCCGGAAGAGCCACTCGTCCGCCGGCGCTCAGCCCGGACCCGTGGGGGTCCTCCCGTGGCAGCACCACGTCCGAGACCGACAGCTGCCGATCGTCGTGAGGACAGGGAGGCCCAGCGAGCCATCTACGAGATGGACACCACTGTCCATGTCGCTGAAGGAGTCCAGTTGATAGATTACCAGACGATAAGGCCAAGCAGCTCCGCAGACTCAGGTGGAGTGTGCTGCTTGAGGAATGGTACCCACAGCCCAGAGAAGCCCTTGTGGACAGTCGTTTCTGGACTGTGACGCAGGCGTCCCTGTACGAGACCTACACACGCCGTGGCCACAAGTTGTTCCAGCACAACTTTCTGGACTGGGATCAGCTCGCTCTGGCTGCCGAGACGGAGATTCGCCCATACTTTGAGAGGTACAGAGGTTTGGTGCAGCTGATGTCTTATGAGAGGAGTGCCTATGTGGAGGATTGGGTCCGCGTGTTCTACGCCACCCTCTACGTCTCTGAGGGCAGAAGATCGATTGATTTCATGTTCATGGGACAGCACAATCACCTAACGAGGCAGACACTGGCACAGCTACTGGGAGTGGACCTGCACGACACTTGCGTGCATGAGAGAGTCTATGGCATGGCAGATCCGCCGAGGAGGCCGCTCACTGGAGGAGTGGCACCATCACTGGAGGAGATCCGTTCCCTGTTTGGTCCTACCTTCTCTCCAGACCAGCCGAGGGTACCGGCCTTGTTGACTCCAGCTGCGCGCACAGTGCACCTCGCCTTGCGCCGCACGCTCCTGCCAATGTCCGGTTACCTAGAGGGGTTCACCAGTCTGCAGCAGACCCTCCTGTTCTACATCATGAACGGGATGGAGTTTGATATAGTGGACGTCCTCATATGCGAGATGGAGGATGTGATCACTAACGGAGTGGGGATGATGAGGCAGCTCGTGTATGGACACTGGATCAGCTACCTGCTCTCCATGATGGTCACTGAGGAGTCCGCCGTGCATGACCGTCTCACTGACGAGAGTGTCACACGGTTCGGTCACTACCGTGCCCCAGCTCCTCGAGACCGCCGCCTTGGCCGTCCAGTCGAGCGTCAGGTCCGTGCACGCCTATCTGAGGAGGACTGGTCGGACCTGGAGAAGGAGGATGAGAGGCTGGCTGAGGTAGAGGCACATGGTGAGGACTTGCAGCACATTCGGTCCGAGAGCGACACGGATGACAGTGTCGAGGAGTACTTTCCACCTCCACCCTCACCCAGGCAGCACGACACGGAGGCTGGAGGCTCTACAGTGCCACCACCTACTCCACCTCCCGTCACTGAGGCACAGGTCACTCAGCCGTCAGAGCTCACTTCGCTCCTCCAGCAGATGGTTGAGCAGCAGCGCTTGGACAGGCTTGCAGCTGAGCAGGCCCGAGCGGAGCAGTCCACACGTCTTCTAGAGCTCCAGCAGCAGCAGCAGGAGATGCAGCGTCAGATCGCCCGTGAGAGGCGAGAGGACACTGACCCTCTGACGGGGCTCACAGACCAGATGCACCAGCGCACCCTCGACCAGCAGCAGCAGACGCAGCAGGCGATGATGAGCATCCTGGGGTTGATCACCAACCTCTACACTCAGATCGGGATTGCCCTCCCGTCGCAGCTGCCAGGAGTTGCTCCACCTCCACCAGTCCTGGCTCCAACTGCCGCTCCGGTGCCATCTACGCCGATCCCCTCCTTCAGCATGTCTCCTTTGTTGGCTCCTGGCGCACCGATTCACTCCCCGTTGCCGGCTACAACACTGTTCCAGCAGACGCCGGCCTCCGTCTTTAGTGCCCCTGTTCCAGCAGCTCCTACACAGCAGGCACCAACGGTGGCTCCTACGGCAACGGCAACTCCTTCCACCGCTACTCCAGGCAGCAGCTCCGATGACAACGACGGTGACCAGTTCGTCATCGCGCCCAGTTCTCAGGGTCCTTAGGCACTCGGATCCCTTTTTGGTGTCTTGATGCCAAAGGGGGAGAAGAGTTAGAGGAGTCAGGGGGAGGAGAGCTTAGTCTCAAGGGGAGTGTCCTAGCTATAGGGGGAGTCCTTCTTTTGAGTTATCTTTTGTAATTTGGAGTTTATCTATATTATCTTGTGTAATTCGATGTTTTTGCTACTCATTTGGTGTTTATTGAGCATTCTTAAGTTATTAATCGATTGAGCTTATTTGGTGCCTATCTTATGATCACTTATTCACTTGATTTTGAGCCTTCAAATTTTAAGTGTGATAATCTTGTATTCATTACATATCCATTTAAGTTTCATTCTATCAAATTCATTACTATTGCGCTTTAATTGTTGTGTTGTCATCAATCACCAAAAAGGGGGAGATTGAAAGCATCTAGGCCCCCATGAGGTATGGTTTCGATGATTAATGATAGCCATTGGATTTTACTAATGAATTTGTGAATGCAAGGTCCCCATAATCACTCAATCAAATGAAATCAATATGTCATTGGAGACCCATATTCAATCAATGTATGAGATCAAATCAATGATATGAAGACAAGAAGTGAAAGCTCTTATGTCAAAGTCACTCAACCAAAATTGATGACACTTAATGCTTTACAATCATCAGAAATATATTTTCAACAAAGTCTAAGAGGTCATTTGAGCAAGACACAAAAGAATCACTTAGAAACAACTCGAAGCAAAAAAAATCAACTCACCGGATCAACCGATGATACCTCAGAACAACACATCGGTCGAGTTGGTTCAGCTGAAGAAGAAGACCTCAGAACAGAGCACTCACCGGATCATCCGATGTGAATGGCTCATCTACATCAGTCCATCAGTACAGTTTGCAATATCATTGGACCAAGTGTAGCACCGGATCATCCGATGTACAGAAATATACACATCGGTCAATCACTCCAGTAAGCATCAAGTTTGAGTCAATTCTGGAGGAAGAGCCACCGGATCATCTGATGAGAAGACAGGAGCAACATCGGTCTAACAATGGTCATATCTGACACAATGACGTCAGCTAAAGTAAACTTGACCGATGATAACTAAAGGGGAGACATCGGATCATCCGGTGTTCACAGTAAAGTTCTGTCAGCCTACTTTTCCAACGGCTATTTCGGGGAGGCTGGCTATAAATACCCCCTAATCCTGTCATTTCGAAAAGTCTTGATCACCAGACACTATCAACACATCAACAAGCATTCAAGACCAAGAGCAATCACTTCCACATCATTTCGATCACCTATACACCAAGAGTTAGGCTAGAACTAGCTAGAGAGAGAGCTTGTGTGCCACCATTCTGGGTGAGTGGACTCTCTAGGATAGTGAGAGCCTCAAGGGAGTCCCCTTGGTGTTTTTAACTGTGAGGAGACTTCAGGAGCTTGCCAAGGCGTTTGTGGAAGCCTGGAGGGTCGAAGTTGTACAAGGATTGAGCTCCACCTTGCCGAAGTTGGCAAACGGAGAGGAATAGTGAAGATCCCTCGTCTCGGTGACTTGGGTGTGGCAAAACCCTTTGGTGGGTGCCACAACGTGGATGTAGGAAGATCTTGACGATCTTGTCGAACCACAGGATAAATCCTCGTGTCTCCTCGGGAGTTTGCATCCTCTTCCTTTCCCTTACGTTTATGCATTTTACATTCCGCAGAGTTCCTATTTACTTGAATGCATAGATAGTTTGCGTAGGGATTGGGCTTTTAGGAATTAAGTTTTATTGCTTAGATTTTTTAAAGAAGCCCAATTCACCCCCTCCTCTTGGGCATTCAATCCTTACAACGGCGCAGGAGACCTGGTGAAGGGGGTGGTCGTCAGGCATGGCGGGAGGGTGCCAACAGGCCACCAGATGATAAAACCCGGATGAAGTTGTCCTTTCCGAAATTTTCGGGGGATAATCCAACAATGTGGCTCGACAAGATAGAAGACTATTTTTCTCTGTACAAGGTGACTGAAGGATTTTGGGTTCGCACTGCATCGCTGCACATGGAAGGGAAGGCGGCAAAATGGCTGCAGATCTTCAAACGCAATGAAGGATTCAGTACTTGGACCAGATTCTCAGAGGCGGTGAAGGAGAAGTTTGGGTCATTCGAATACTCTCAGGCGATGTATGATCTTCTGCATATGCGTCAGACTGGGAAGCTGGAGGAGTATGTGACTAGCTTTGAGGAGGCTCGGTATGCCACGACGATGCACAATCCGAAGATGGATGAGGTCCTCTTCATCCAGCAATTCATAAAAGGTCTTTGTCCAGAACTGCAGCGTCCAGTGCAGTTGTAATTGCCTCATTCTGTCGCTCGGGCTTCGATGCTTGCAAAAATTCAAAGGGATATGGTTTACAAAGGGAAGTTCCCAGCTGCTCGTACTCCTTTTGTTGGGCGCAACACAGGTCGAGTTGAAGGGAAAGGAGGCTCAGGGGGACTCGATCTCAGTAAGGAAAGGCAAGTGCGAGACTATAGAAGACTTAATGGATTATGCTATGCATGTGGTGAGAAGTATAGCCCAGGTCAGGCGCAATCATGCCCTAAACGGAGCCCACCACAATTGAACATGCTCACTGCGGCTGATCATGAGAGCTTATCAGATGAAGTGTTACTACAGCTGGAACATGAAGACCTGTAGTGTGAAGGTTGTTGCTGCTTGTCAAACCATGCCTTGTTTGGAACTCAAGGAGAGTCTTGTATGAGGCTGAGAGCACTGGTCCGCAACAATGTGATGCTGTTGTTGGTTGATTCTGGAAGTTCCTTGACATTCATCAACCAGACTTTTGTGGACAAGATGGGTTTGGATACTCAGGAGTGTGACCCTATCCAGGTGTCTACTGCAAGTGGAGAGAAGATGGTATGCTCTCAGGTAGTGCCTCAAATAGAATGGTAGTGTAATGGAGTAACCTTTGTGACTGATATGAGAGTATTGCCTTTAGGAGCTTATGATGCTATTTTGGGCTATGACTGGTTGGCCTCAGTCAGCCCTCTGAGGTGTGACTGGCCGCTCAAGAGGTTGGAGGTTGTCGAAGTGTTTGATACGACACTTCCCTCGGACCCGCTGAGAAGCAGCCCGTGAAGGTTCTTTTATGGTTGGGGCATGCAAAGATCAAGATCAAGATGATGACCTCAGAGATTTACGTGGTTCGGGCCGCCTGAGCATAACACCCTACTCCACGGGGTTTGTGTAATTGTATTGAGCGAGTGCATTCACTTGGATCAGGTCGAATCAGATCAGATCTTCCCCATATTCGTGAGGTGCAACCCTTTTATAGTTCTAAGGACTGACCATTACAAAGCTGGCATGGCCCGACATGTGGCCCTGGCATGCTTAATGACCTAATAAACTGTCTAAAGAGTATTAAGTATAATTAATATTGTGGTAACGTGCCTTCATGGCAGCGTTACCCCTATCAATGGTGCACTGATCGTGTGTCATTAATATGGAATTAATGACACATTATCAGACCTTGTAACTGCTGCATTAACCGTCCTTGAATGTTTGTAACGGACGTGATCTGCTCGTATTTCTATGATTTGAAATGTCTCGAAGTTGCTTGATTTGAAATCCAAGGAAGAAGTTGAGCTCTCCAATCATTGATATCTCGAATTCCCTTGACATCATTTTGCCAAACTCATGGCTAAGAGCTTCGTTAGTTGAACCAAAAATAATATCATCGACATAGATTTGACAAACAAGTAGTTCTCCATCGATGTCTTTGGTGAAGAGTGTAGTGTCCACCCTCCCGATCTTGAATCCTTGCATGATCAAGAAATCCCGTAGTCGTTCATACCACGCCCTAGGTGCTTGCTTGAGCCCGTAGAGCGCCTTGTGCAACCTAAACACATAATTAGGATTCCTCGAATCTTCGAACCCGGGAGGTTGTTCAACATAAACATGCTCGTTAATATAACCATAAAGAAAGGCACTTTTCACATCCATTTGATAAATCTTTATGTTATGATGTGATGCAAAAGCAGGAAGTATATGGATAGCTTCTAGTAGAGCGACCGGAGCAAATATCTCTCCAAAGTCTAGTCCTTCAACTTGCGAGAAACCCTTGGCCACAAGTCTTGCTTTGTTGCGGATCACAACACCATTCTCGTCTTGTTTGTTGCGGTACACCCACTTTGTTCCGATGACGTTCTTGTCCTTGGGTCGCTCCTCCAATACCCAAACTTCATTGCGGATGAAGTTGTTGAGTTCTTCTTGCATGGCCATTACCCAATTTGGATCTTGGAGTGCTTCCTCAATGTGAGTGGGTTCTACACATGAAACGAATGAGTAGTGCTCACAAGACGTAGCGAAATGGCGAGAACGTGTACTTACTCCCCTTGACGGATTTCCGATAATTTGATCAATCGGATGCGCCTTGGAGATGCGTCCATGCCTCATAAGTGGTTGTGAAGCACTAGGCAGTGGTGATGTGTGTTGCTCTTCTTGTGGTTGGACTTGATCATGGACTTGTTATTCTTCTTGATGTTGTGTGGCTTGTGAATCTTGTGTCGGCAATGGATCATCTTTTTCTTCTTCATCAACTTGAGGTGCCATAGATGTGTTGATGTTGGAACTTGAAGCTCCCCCTTGATCATGGCTCTCCTCAACTTTAGGCTTGATGTCTCCAATGGTCATGTTCTTCATAGCTTCTCGTAGAGGCTCATCATCTATTTCATCATGACCAAAACTCTCCTCTTGGGAGCCATTAGTTTCATCAAACTCAACATCACAACTTTCCTCAACTAAACCAGAGGTTTGGTTGAATACTCGATATTCTTTTGAGTTTGATGCATAACCAATAAAGATACCAACATCACATCTTCTTTCAAACTTACCGATCCTTTTCTTGCGGTAGATGTAGCACTTGCACCCGAAGACTCAGAAATAGGAGATGTTGGGCTTTCTCCCAATGAGAAGTTCGTACGGAGTCTTTTGAAGTAGTCGATGTAGGTAGACCCGATTTGCGGCATGGCACGCAGTGTTGATTGCTTCGGCCCAAAACATCTCGGACGTGCCATAGTCATCAAGCATTGCTCGTGCAAGAGTGATGAGAGTCTTGTTCTTCCTTTCAACGACACCATTTTGTTGAGGAGTGTATGTGGCTGAAAATTCATGCTTCACGCCTTCACGATCACACCACTCCCCAATGTTGTAGTTCTTGAATTCAGTGCCGTTGTCACTCCGAACCTTGATGATGGGAAGTTGAAATTCCCTTTGAGCACGGTTAGCGAAGGTCTTGAACACTTCCGGATTTTCACTCTTGTCACCTAGAAACAAAGTCCAAGCATAGCGAGAGTAGTCATCAACTATAACAAGACAATAGAGATTACCACCAAGACTTTGATATGTGGATGGTCCGAAGAGGTCAATGTGGAGCAACTCAAGTGGCTTGGAGGTTGACACCATTGTCTTCATCAGGTGATGTGAAGCAACTTGTTTCCCAGCTTGACAAGCGCTACAAAGCTTGTTCTTCTCAAATGTGAAATCCTTCACCCCGGTCACCATCCCGAGCTTGAATGACTTCATGAGCTTGCTCATTCCAATGTGAGCTATGCGTCGATGCCATATCCAACCCAAACTCGTCTTGGTGAAAAGACAAGTGGTCAATCTAGTGTCCTTGTTGGAGAAGTCTACTAGGTAGAGATGTCCATGCGGAAACCCTTTAAAGATTAGTTCTTGGCTTGTTTCACTAGTCACAACAACATCATTCTTGCTAAAGGTGCATGTTAGTCCAAGATCACATAATTGTGCAATAGAAAGCAAATTGAAACTAAGTGACTTAACGTACAATACATTGGAAATAGATAAATCATTTGAAATTGCAATCTTACCCAACCCAATTACCTTCCCCTTAGAGTTATCACCAAAGGTGACTTGTTCATGATTGTCGGGGTTCTCTATGGAGGTGAACATACCATCATTGCCGGTCATGTGTTGAGTGCACCCGCTATCGAGTACCCAATGCTTTCCTCCGGCTTTGTAGTTCACCTACACACATGAATTCAATTTTTGATTTTAGGCACCCAAGCCAACTTAGGTCCTTGTATGTGTGATACAAGTGTTTTTGGGACCCAAAGTTGCTTGGGGAGCTTCCCCTTCATGCCCTTCATGTTCTTGCCAATGAACCTTGCCTTCACCTTGCCATCTACTTTAGTCAAGAGATAATAATGATCATCAAAAGTAGACTTGTAGTTAGCAGACAGTTTTAGAGAAGGCCGGTTAGGAAGAGGACACTCCCTCGTATGGTCACCGGTGACCTCACAATGTTGGCAATAAGAACCAACTTCCTTGATGAAGCTTGTTTTAAGCTCCGATGAGGGAACCTTTCCTTTGTTAGGCACCGGGAAGGATCCAAGTCCTCTCTTGTTGAAGGCCTTTGCTTGTTGGAAGAGGATTTATTTGTGCTTGACTTCTCCCTTAGATAGTCTTGCCACACTAGTGCGGAGACTTTCAATTTCATCCATCAAATCCTTCTCCCTAGCATTCTCTTTCAAAGGCAAAGACTTATGCAAGACATTAGTGGCATGAGAAATAATAGATACCTTATCATTAAGGGTTTCTTTCTTTATAGTTTTCAATTCTTGATCAAGGACTTCATAAGCAAGGTTAAGTACTTGATGCTCTTGGATTAACTCATTGTGCTTTCCCAAGAGTGCTTGGTGTGCTACATCAAGCTCATGATGATTTAGCTTGATTTGAGCATTATCCTCCTCATCTTGCTTGACATGAGATTTGAGTGTGTCATGCTCCTTAAGTATGCTTTCATTCTTGTCAAGCAAATCGAGGTTAGCACTCTCAAGCTTAGCACGAGCTTCTTCAAGAGCCTTGACCTTACTCTTTTCCCTTTCAATGATAGTGTGATATTCATTTATCAATGAAGCTAAGTCATCGGGGGATAGCTCATCATCGCTAGAGTCATCACATACCTTGGTGTTACCTTTTGCCATGAGGCACATGGGAGGTGGACGAGGAGATGAATCATCATTGTTGGAAATGGCAAGGCCGGCCAAGCTCTCTTCTTCAACTTCACTCTCTTCGTCACTAGATTCTTCGTCGGTGATCCATTCATTTGCCTCACACATGAACACCTTTTGTGGACCTTTTCTCTTCTTTGGGAATAGTTTTGCCTTTTTGCCTTTGGCACGCTTCTTCTTCCCAAAGAATCTTGGTTTGGGCTTGTCCTCTTCATCATCCTCACTATCCTCAAGCTTGCGATGCTTGCCCTTGTGGTTCTCTCTTCTTTTGTCCGATTTTGGACAATCATAGGAGATGTGGCCTTGATCACCACAATTATAGCAAGTCTTGTTGTCATCTCTCCTTGGTAGAAATGCTTTCTTTTTGGGATCAAAGGTGTATCCCTTCTTGGCAATCTTGGAGTTTAAGCGAGAGAATTTTCTCATCATCAATGCAAGCTCATCATCGTCATCTTCACTTGATGCTTGCTCTTCTTCACTTGAGCTAGGCTCGACCACTTTCTTTTTCTTGAGATTTGTTTTCTTTGTGGAAGCCTTTAGAGAAATTGTCTTTGAAGATGATTCCTCCATCATACCAAGCACACCCATCTCATGAGCGTGAATCTCTCCAATAAGTTTCGAAACTTCAATGTGATCAAGAGATTCCTTTTGAGGCATGGAGTTGATGATGTTGTACTTTGGCTTAGGAAGGAGCATAAGGATCTTGCGGTTGATGAGTCCCTTGCCAAGAGAAGCAATATCAAGAGCATTAATTTCCTCAATAAGCACATTCAAGCGAGAAAATATTTCATTGACATTTTCATGAGGTAGCATTTTGAACTCATCATATTTGGCCTTAAGCATATGATATTTTAGTTCTTTAACACGAGAAGAACCCTCATGAATTTCAATCAATCAAGCCCAAATTTCACAAGCTTTTTCTTTGCTAGCAATCCTAGCAAACACATCTTGACTAATGCATTCATAAATAGCATTTCTAGGTTTTGAATCCCACTTGACTTGATCACATGTATAGTTGTGCTCACCAAATCCCGCATGGGTCGCTTCCCATACCTCGGGAGCAATAGCCTCTAGATAAGCACACATGCATTTCCAATAGGCAAAGTTCTTGTCCTCGAAGATGGGAACCGAACTCCCAATCTTGGCCATTTTAGCTCTCTAGCGGTGAAGCTAGAATGATCCAATGAGCAAGCTCGCTCTGATACCAATTTTAAGGATCAAATGCCCAAGAGGGGTGGGGGGTGAATTGGGCTTCTTTTCAAAAATTAAAGCAATAAAGACTTAACTACTAAAAGCCCAATTCCCTATGCAAACAACCTATTCATTCAAGCGAATAGTAATTTTGCGGTATATGAAACGCATAAGTGTAACAGGAAAGAAATAGTGTGCAAACTCTCGAGGAGACACAAAGACACGGAGATTTATCTCGTGGTTCGACAAGATCGTCAAGACCTTCCTACATCCACGTTGTGGCACCCACCAAAGGGTATAGCCACTCCCAAGTCACCGAGACCAGGGATCTTCACTAAAAGTCTCCGTTCGCCAACCCCGCAAGGTGGAGCTCAAGCCTTGTACAATTTTGATCCTTTGGGCTTCCACAACCGACTTGGTAAGCTCCGGAAGGCTCTCTCCAATCACCGACTGTTACACGGTGAATGCAATCACCAAGAGACACTCCCTTACAACTCTCACTAGACTAGAGACTCCAATCACCAAGAATGGAAGCACACAAGCATCATCTCTAGCATGTTCTAGCCTATCTCTTGGTGTACAAGTGGTGTAAATGATGTAGAAGTGGTAGCTCAATGTCTTGAATGCTTGGTAATGTGTATAGTAGCTCTGGGTATCAAGACTTATCGAAATGACTGGTTGAAGGGGTATAAATAGCCAGCTTCCACGAAATAGCCGTTGGAAAAGTAGGCTGACATCACTGTTCTGCACACATCGGATGATCCGATGTTCTCCCTTCAGTTGTCATCAGTCGAATACAAATTAGCTGATGTCACTGTGTCAGATATGACTGTTGATCGACCGACGTAACACTTGCTTCTCCAATGGATGATCCGGTGACACTTATCCAGAATTGTCCAGAAATAATGCTTACTGGAGTGATCGACCGATGTGCCATAATTGTACATCGGATGATCCGGTGTTACACTTGGTCCAGGGAAATTGCTTATTGGAATGATCGACTGATGTAACACTTGCTTCATCATCGGATGATCCGGTGTGTACTCAAGTCTGAGGTCTTTTTCTACTGTTGAGCCAACTCGACCGATGTAGTGTTTTCTGGATACATCGGTTGATCCGGTGAGTTGATTTTGTCTGCTTCGAGTTGTTCTAAGTGATTCTTTTGGAATTTGTTCGAGTGACCTCTTAGACATTGGTTTGAACTGTTCTTCTCATGATGACCAAGTCTTGAGTGTTGTCATTTTTGATGGAATGATTTTGACATTTGTGCTTTTTCTTTTAGTCTTCATAAAAATCGATTGGCCTCGTGAAATAGTTTGTTGAGGGGTCTCCAATTGTATCCAATGAGCAGTAGATGATATACATATAGAGTTCATTAAGTGTGATGAGTGATATGAGAGATCTTGCATCCACAAACTCATTAGTAATATCCAACAGTTGTCATTAATCACCAAAACCATACCTCATGGGGGCCTAGATGCTTTAAGTACCACACTATTAAGGATAATTAAGCTCATTAATTGTGTATTAAGCATCAGTAACCGACAGGGCCACATGTCGGGCCAGGCTAACGATGTAACGACCAGCCCTTGTACTATAAAAGGATTGCCCGAGCGATACACACGGGGACCTCCGAACACGTCCACATACACCTAGACGAGACACACGCCCACATACGTGCTCAATGGACTCTAGTCTCTGACACTCTAGTGCTCAGACGCTCAATACAACAGCAACACACCCGTGGAGTAGGGTATTACGCTCAGGTGGCCCGAACCATGTAAATCTTTGTGTCAACTTGCCATCTTGTTCTTGATCTCTGCGCGCCCACAACCGAACTACAAACTCTGTGGGCTTCCAACGGTAGTACCGGGAGAATTGCCGAAATCACACTCTGACAGTTGGCGCGCTAGGGGTCCGGAGGTACCTGAAGGCGAGTATGGGTCCCAGCCCCCAGACCCGGATCCTCAAGGCGAGACGCCAGAGGATCAACCTCCTTCAAGTGGAGGAGTTACTGTTGCTGAGCAAGAAGATCCGAACCTTTCCAGGAAGGTCCGGGTCACTTCAGAAGAAGCTCCGGGTTCCTCCAGCAAGAACCGGGAGGTCCCTAGAGAAGGCCCGGACCCCTCCAGGAGGGACCGGGTTGATGAGGAGGAAGCTCCGGGCCCCTCCGGGAGGGTTCGGACAGTCCAACGCCCAGTGTACTTCATCAGTGAAGTGCTCCATGATGCCAAGACTCGGTACTTGGAGGTGCATAAGCTGCTCTACGCAGTTCTTATTGCCTCTAGGAAGCTTCGACACTACTTCCAAGCTCACAAGATTTCAGTGGTAACTTATTATCCACTGCGTGCAATCTTGCATAACCCTAACTCTACTGGGAACATTGCAAAGTGGGCAGCGGAATTGGCCGAGTTCGATCTTGAAGTTGTCCCAAGACAAGCAATTAAGAGTCAAGCATTGGCGGACTTCGTGGCGGAATGGACCCCCTCTCCATCAAATCCTGGGGGCCCCAGTGAGCAGAAGCCAGAACCTAAGGTTCCAGTCTTCATCGAGCCTCACTGGACTCTCTACTTCGATGGCTCCGTGCAGAAGCAGGGGACCGGAGCTGGAGTCCTTCTCCTCGCTCCAACTGGGGAGGTCAAATACATGGTTCACCTTGACTTGAAGGCGACCAACAACATGGCGGAGTATGAAGCACTAATCTACGGGCTCAAGACGACACTATCATATGGTGTCAAGCAGCTGTTTGTAAAGGGTGACTTGCAGCTCATAATAAAACAAGTCAAAGGTGAATGCTGCTATAACAACCCTCAACTAGCTGCATATCTACTTGAAGTACAGAAGTTTCAGAAGGACTTCGACGTCCTGGATCTTTGCCATGTCCAGCGTCTCAACAACACTGAAGCCGATAAACTCTCGACGAAAGCTTCAACCGGAGCTCCGGCTCTCAACGGAACCTTCGTCCGGAGATTGTCAAGACCAACAGCTCAGCCTGCCGAACTGAGCGAAGGGGGCAAGACCAGCACCTCGAAGCTGGCGGTCCCTATGGCCCTGTTACCATGGCGTCCATCAAGGGTCGTAGGTGGTGCAGGAAGCTCCGAGCAACCCAGCACGCAAGACTCGAATGCTCAAGTTAGCTCCGATGCATGGATCTCGGAGATCCGGAGCTACTAGAAAGACAATTTCCTTCCTAAAGACAATGTATTTGCTGACCGGATAGTCAGATTGGCTAAAAGATACACACTGGTAGAAGGGATCTCTACCGGCGTGGTGCCAACGGTGTCCTAATACGGTGCATTATAAGGGAAGAAGGTTGCGAGCTCCTCGTGGAAATCCATGGAGGCGAGTGTGGGAACCACGCGTCTTCCCACACGTTGGTCGGTAAAGCCTTCCGCCATGGTTTTTACTGGCCTACAGCACTCCAGGATGCAACCGAGCTAGTGAAGAAATGCGAAGCATGCCAGTTCCATGCAAAGCAAATTCACACACCAGCTCAACCTCTATAAATGATACCTCCTACATGGCCATTCGCTGTGTGGGGGATGGATATCTTGGGACCTTTCCCAAGAGCCGTCGGAGGTTACAAGTTTCTGTACGTTGCCATCGACAAGTTCACCAAGTGGCCGGAAGCAACTCCAGTTGTGATAATAAACAAGCAATCAACTATCAATTTCTTGCAGTCCATAGTATGCAGATTTGGAGTCCAAAACACGATCATAACTCACAACGGGACCCAATTCACAAGCTTTGCTTTTCAAGGATATTGCAAATACCTCAGCATTCAGGTCAGTTACGCTTCTGTAGCTCACCCGGCAAGCAATGGCCAAGCTGAGAGAGCAAATGCAGAAATCCTAAAAGGACTCAAGAAGCACACATATGAGCGCCTGAAAAAACATGGAGCCAACTGGATTGAAGAGCTTCCGCCCACCTTGTGGGCAAACAGGACAACTCCAAACCGGTCAACCGGAGAGACACCCTTCTTCCTGGTGTACGGAGCTGAAGCAGTCGTTTTTCCGGAAATCACCTTGGGGTCGCTCCGAGTCCAGACCTTCGACGAAGCCACGCAGGACCAGCTCCAGCGTGAAGACCTTGACCTCGTCGAAGAGGGAAGGTGCCGAGCAGCTGTTCGGAATGCATTATACCGCCAAGAACTCCGGCGCTATCACCAAAGGCATGTGCATAACCGACAGCTCGAGGAAGGCGATCTGGTGCTACGGAGAATACAAACTCGAGAAGGGTGAAACAAACTCTCCCCCAGCTGGGAAGGACCCTTCCGAGTGATCAATGTATCCCATCCCAAATGCGTTCGCTTGGCAACTGATGATGGGACACCGCTCCCTAATCCTTGGAACATTGAGCACCCCCGTAAGTTCTACACTTAATATCACGGAGGTGAGTCTGTAATTACATATGATGTATGTTATAGCGTCATTGTACAGAGTCGGGTAGCTCCTCCGGAGAACAACCGGACCTTTCTCGGAAGATCTGCAAAGTTCAGGCAACACTTGACACAGTCTCAAAACTAAAAGTGTAGCTATCTACCTTGGGTCAAACGAGAAACGAAACACACTTAGCCTGGTTCAGTACCCTAAGATTCTACTTGTTTCCCCTGTACCCCGGACCTATAATGAAAGACATCCTTATGTGAAAACAGACTCCACGTGCATTTATTTTGTACAGGCTCAATCTTTTTTATTTTTCTCTTTCTCGTCTATAACAAAGTTGTGCAATTCTCAAGAAACTTTAGATCAAACAATTCATATATAATTCGAGTAGCATTGTTAAAATCTTTCGGGTCTTAACATTGTTGAATGGCCTACTCGCCTGAATGCCGCCAAGCCAATCTAGGTCCGGAGTGTGCTATCGACTTAGCCTGGTCCTGCACCCTAAGTACGGCACTCTACCTACACCCCGGCAGGCCGAAGTAAGGCGAGTCCAGGAACGATTGGACCTGAAGAAAACAAACAAATGCGCTTGATTGTATACAAAATTGCTGTCGATCCAAAATTTCTTTCGGGAATAGTAAGCCGCAATTGAGTTATAGATCGGAAATGGATTTTACTATTTTTTTTTGACTTTAGTGTGCAGGAAAAATAAAGATCTCATGATGATGGTGGATGAAGCCAGAGCTATCAAAGCTCCGACACCCCCTAAGGTGGTCCGTTGTTGATGTTTTAAACATTGATAGTAGGCGTCGCCGGAGCTACCAAGTTCCAGCAAATCCAGGGGGCCAACCATCAACATGAAGAAAAAATGATAGAAGGACACCCTAATGGGGTCTGCTGTCAATGCTCTACGTGTTGACAGTGGACGCTGCCGGAGCTGCTAAGCTCCGACAACCCAGAGGACCACCTGTCGATGTTTTACGCGTTGATAAATGTCGCAGCCGGAGCTACTAAGCTCTGACAACCTCAGGGGGCCCTACTATCGGCGACTTCGGACCTACAAACTGCAATTTCGAAGCACACGAGTCTTCAACAAAATGCTACATCCTCTTGATACATGTTGACAATCAAATTGTGTACATCTACCAGGGGCCAAGTGGGACAAAGGTGTTGAAGACAAAAAAAATGAAATTCATAAAATTTCTGGATTTCATTAATCTGGAGACAAGAGATTACAAAATTGAGGAAAGGAAGAGAAGATACAAGCGGGAGATACAAGGAGAAGGTCCTAAATCCTATGGAAGAACGAGGCGACCTTCTGGGCAACCTCTGACACGGTGGCCTTGGCGGCATCTCCCTCTCCGTTGATAGGACCTTCAAGCATCGGATCTAATGGGAAGTGAGGATCCCGACTTGTGTAGCACGTCAGCATGTACTCTGCGACATTCTGCGTAAGGGATTTCCCTTCTGTCTCCAATTGATCCGCGATGACATCGCCCATCTTGTTGAGTTTGCTGCCCGCCGAGCTCAACGCCTTCAACGCCAGGTCCAGCTGTGGCTCCGGGTCGTCCGGACGCACGAGACTAAAACCCAGCGGTGTCAGCGCGTCATTGGCTTTGCCCAAGAAGTCCCAAACTTGTTGGGACTCCGCAACTCTTGAGCCTTGCACCTCTTCCAAGGACCTCTTGGTCGCCGCAAGCTCCGAATCCTCCCGGGCAAGGCGCTCGACCTCTTTGGCGTTCTGCTGAATCTTTTCAGCAACTTGCCTTTCGAGTTTACCAAGCTCCTCTTCCTGGACGTGGATCTTGTTCCGGCGGTCGACCAGGTCTCTCTCCCGGCCCCGCACTTTCTTCTCCCTAGCAGCAATTTTGTTCTCCCTCTTGGTGAGGTCCTGTCCCCGCTACCAGGCCTTCTTCTCCCCTTTCTCGTAGAGCTCCTCCAACTTCTTGGTGCGCTCCGCGAGGCTCTTGTCACCCAGAGCCAGCCTCTGAGTGTGACGCCCGGTTCTGAAAATGAACCAAGCTAACGCATATGTGTGCCCAGGATGTTCAACACACATACACGAGTGCATTCACAAAAGAATATACAGAAAATTACCACATAACAAAATTAATTATCAAATTTTATTGCACAAACCATAATATCCTCGAGTACAAAATCTAATGAATATTAATGACAAGTTCAACTAATGTAGCAGAGATAAGCTAAATAAGCAATCTAAACAGCTAGGCAATATAAGAATTAGGGTATAGCGCAGCTCCAATCAACACCACAGGCAAGCTGACCGTAGACATGGCCTAGAACTCCGCATTATCACCATTAAACTCCCAATCCTGACCTGCAACTGTGGGGGGGGGGGGGATTGCAAGAGTGAGTACATGTCGTACTTAGCAAGTGTGGAAAGTATGACATGTGGCTGATTCAAATGACGAATATAATAATGGCTAAGTGCTGAAAAGTACATTAAAACATTTGAAAAGCAATATATTACATGTATGTGAAGTAAACCCATCATAATCATAAGTAATATCATAATACCAATCTGAATTCACTACCATCATCAATAATTCCAGATTTCACCATTTGCCAATAACCATATTCAACCAGAAGTTAATCCATAACCAACCATAACCATTACCAAACCATAACCATCCCAATACTGAGTTCCCTCTAATCATAGAAGTTGTTCAGGTGCTCATAACCTTGAGCACGGCTATCATGATAGTTTATTAGACTCTGCAGAGTTTGGACCGCTTTACCCACGTGTTTGTGATTTCATCACCTTTCGGTGACTAAGAACCTCCCTTATGCCCATGACCCGTCGTTCACATTACACACTTCTGTTTGTGTGTGTCCAAGAGATCACAAAATAGCCTTTACAAAGGGACTACTAGCCTATTTAGACCCCACTGAGGTTTCACCGGTGGCGATGCCTCCAACGGAGCACATCTTCAACCAAGGGCCACCTCTTGAGCCATTCGGATCCTAGGGTAGTCCCACCAATCATTAACAAACCCAATCCGACTACCCCTTCCCTGAGCATCCACAATAGTACAAACAACACTAGCAAAGCCCTAATTAATCAGCAACACCGCACCCATATTTGGCCTCGTGGTGGCACTGTAGTCCTGACTTATTCTCGCATGAACCGGTCCTTAGATCTAAAGCAAGCAAACCACCATGACATCCAACCCATCCACATACCGGGCTTGCTTAGATCACCCATTACCATATAATATTGACCAGTTGACATTAACCAAAATATCATTAATGCATAATTAAATGTGTAGTGTTGTTTTCCCATCCCAATTAATTAAGCGAAGCAAAAAGGTAAAAAGCCCTTCCCAACTCTCTATCATAATTCTAGGTGACAAGGGTGGTCAAACAAAGCTAGTAAACTTCCTATCATAGGGTTCCCATCAAATTGACACAAGCATGCAATTTTGCAAACAAAACATTTACTTTAAAAATAGGATCAATATGCTTCAAGGACACTTGCCTTGCTCTTGCGGTTGATTAGGGTCAAATCCTTCAAACTCTTGGTGCTGTAGATCCTCCGCGACACTCTCTTGCGCAAATCCATCTAATCCACACAATAAACATACAATACAAGAAACACAATCAAAGAGTGCACAAATATTACTCAATATGACATGACATGCATGATTGATGCAAATGCAAGGTAGAACTTGTTAATAGATTGCTTTTAAATGATCACTATCTAGTTCTAATAGATTTTAACAAGTTTATACAGGTTTGGATTTGATTAGATCTACTTTTAGAATCAATTCAACACAATTTAACCAGGAAAATCGGACTAGTCCGCTAGGGACCGGACAAGTCCGCACTCTGCGAGATCAGCAGATTAGGGTTTTCTTGATCAACGTGAATTTGGTGATTAGGGGTTGAATTCACGTAAGGAAAATAGAATAGAAGGTATACCAAATGTTTAGGACTCCAATGAATCAAGAAACTTGGAGGTAACACTTGGATCTTGATGATCTAGGGTTGGGGATGAACTTGGAGGTGAATTGGTGATGAAGGATGAAACTTGGTGGAGATCTTGATCCTCTTTCGTTTCCTCCTCTTCTTCTTGCTTGGGATCTCCTCCTCCCTCCTTGATGGTGGCTCTCCACAAACTAGGATTTGGGTGGGGTCGAAAAGTGGCAAATAGATGTCAAGCCAAGAGGTGGGGTTGTTTATATAGAGGTGGAGGCTAGGGTTAGATGGATTTTGAGTTTGAGAGGAGTAGAGGCCGGTTTAGAGTCCCACATGGGATCTAAAAGATTTAGGCACGACGTACCTATGCCCACTTAACGTGAAACCCAAGAAACAAGTCGTAAAATGAAAGATCAATTCGGAGTCGCGAAATATCGGACACGTCCGAAAAGGACCGGACTAGTCCAAAAATGTCCAGAGAGAAAATCGGACAAGTCTGGCAAAAAATCGGACAAGTTTGACTTTAGTCAGAGAGGAAAACGGACAGGTCCGCTGGAACACCGGACTAGTCTGGAAAAGTCCAGGGACTTAGCAAATTTTCAAGGATTCTTGGAATATTGGACTAGTCCGCACAAAATCGGACAAGTCCAACAGTTTCCAGAGGCAAAATCGGACTAGTCCGCAGCAAAAATGGACAAGTCCGTTTTTAGTCAGAGAGAAATCGGACTAGTCCTCAGTAAAATCGGACTAGTCCACACTTTCCTGCATTTTAAGTGCGGTTTTGCTCCAAATCACTTTTAAACTCGTTCCTCTTGTTGTGGGTTAATGTTAAACATGTATATGTGTGTATGCAAGGCATGATGCATGAAAATGAGGGTGTTACAAACCTACCCCCCTTAAAATGAATCTCGCCCTCGAGATTCGACGCGGAAGAGAAAAGATAGGGAAATTCCTTCTTGAGACCATCCTCCAATTCCCACGTTGCCTCTTTTTCTGTGTGGTGCTTCCATTGAACTTTACACCATCTAATAACCTTGTTCCTTGTGACTCTCTCCTTGGCTTCCAAAATTTTGATCGGTTGTTCAGCATAAGTCAAATCTGCCTCTAATTCCAATTCTTCCATCGACACTTGTTCTTCTGGTACTCTCAAGCACTTTTTGAGTTGGGAAACATGAAAGACATGATGGACGTCCGAAAGATGAGCTGGCATCTCCAACTTATACGCTACTTCTTCTCTTTTGTCCAAAATCTTGAATGGTCCAATATAACGAGGTGCTAGTTTGCCTCTTATGTTAAACCTCTTATGACCTCTCATTGGTGACACCTTGAGGTAAACAAAATCTCCTATTTCAAAGGCTAATTTCCTTCTCCTATTGTCCGCATAGCCTTTTTGTCTTGATTGGGCAGCGCTCAAGTTTTCACGAATTATTTGGACTTGGTTTTCTGCTTCTTGCAACACATCTGGACCAAATACTTGAGTTTCTCCTGCCTCATTCTAGAACAAATGTGTCCTACACTTCCTCCCATAAAGCGCTTCATATGGTGACAGTTTCAAGCTCGCTTGGTAACTATTGTTGTATGAAAATTCCGCGTATGGCGAGCTTTTGTCCCAACCTTTCCCATGCTTTAAAGCACAAGCTCTTAACATGTCCTCTAAAATCTGGTTGGTCCTCTCGGTTTGTCCATCCGTTTGAGGGTGATATGCCGAACTGAAATTTAACCTCGTTCTCAAAGATTCATGCAATTTCTGCCAAAATCTGGAGGTAAATCGAGAACCTCTATCCGAGACTATCTTATTCGGTACTCCGTGTCGACACACAATATGCTCCATGTATATTTCGGCCAATTGTGCAGCTGTATATTTGGTCTTCACAGGGACAAAATGAGCTGACTTGGTTAAGCGATCCAGAGTTACCCAAATTGAGTCATACCCGGACTGAGTACGTGGTAACCCAACTATGAAGTCCATTCCAGTTTCTTCCCACTTCCATTTCGGGATCTTCAATGGTTGCAATAATCCAGGTGGCCTTTGATGTTCTGCCTTGACTCATTGACACACATCACACAATGCCACATATTCAGCTATGTCCTTTTTCATGCTATCTCACCAATAGCAAGTCTTCAAGTCTTTATACATTTTCGTGCAACCAGGGTGAATCGAGTATGGCGAGTCATGTGCCTCCTTTAGTATTGTCTCCCGAATATGCTTCACATTGGGCACGACAATCCTTTTTCCGAGCCATAGGGTACCATGTTCATCCTCATCAAATCTGAATTCCCTCCCATCTTCGGTCCTTTCCTTGATTTCCTTGATCTCCTCATCTGTGGCCTGTGCTTCTCGAATTTCATGCTCCAGGGTTGGGTTTAACTCCATCATCTATATCTAATTTACAAAGCCAAGGTTCAACCGTTCAAACTCCTTACATAACTCAGATGGTAACTCTCGAACTGTGAGTTGATGACTTACTCCTTTTCTACTCAATGCATCGGCCACAACATTAGCCTTTCCTGGATGATAATTGATTCCCAAGTCATAATCCTTGATGAGCTCCAACCATCTCCGTTGCCTCAAATTCAGATCCGTTTGTGCGAAAATATACTTCAAACTCTTATGATCCGTATAAATTTCACACCTATGTTCAAGAATATGGTGTCTCCAAACCTTCAATGCATGTACCACGGCTGTGAGTTTCAAATCATGCGTTGGGTAATTCTGCTCATGTTTCTTCAATTGTCTCGATGCATAGGAAACCACTTGACCTTCTTGCATCAATACACATCCAAGTCCTTGTCTTGATACGTCGCAATAAATATCAAAACCCTTGCTTACATCCGGCAGTACCAAAACTGGGGCTGTTGTCAACCTCTTCTTCAACTCCTAAAAACTGTTTTGACAAGCTTCAGTCCATTGGAACGCCTTTCCCTTCATTAGCAATTCTGTCATTGGCTTGGCTATCTTGGCAAAGTCCTTGATGAATCTACGGTAATATCCAGCCATCCCAAGAAAACTCCTTATTTCCTTTACATTTTGTGGCGGTTCCCACTTCAACACGTCTCTCACTTTTCCAGGGTCAACCGATACTCCTCCTCCTGAGATTATATGACCCAAAAACGACACCTCTCTCAACCAAAACTGTCACTTGTTGAACTTGGCATACAATTGATGCTCCCTCAATTTCTGTAGCGTAAGCCTCAAGTGTTCCTCATGTTCCTTCTCATCTTTTGAGTAGATCATAATGTCATCAATAAACACCACAACAGACTTCGGTGTATTCATATGATCCATACCATGTCCTAAAAGCCGTCTTGGGTATGTCCGATGATCTAATCTTCATTTGAAAGTATCCCGACCTCAAATCAATCTTAGAGAAGATACAAGCACCCTTCATCTGATCAAACAAGTCTTCTATGTGTGGCAAGGTGTACTTTTTCTTGATTTGTAGGGTCGAAGAGCACGTAAAAAGCTACCAGAGGGGGCGTGAATGGTAGATTTAAAAATCTTACACAGCGGAAACAATTAAACCCCAAACCCTTCGGCAGAAAAACGATCTGTTGAAGAAATCGTGTGTGTGACTAATCTAAACGTGTTTCACCGTGACAAAAGTGATATATATCAAAGAGAATAAAGTCACGAAGACAACACAAAAAGAATCACTCAAATCCGTCGATAAAAACTCAAGTTATGATCGAAAGATCAAACAATGGTCAATCTGCCCTACCCGAGAAAAAACAGTTCTGGAATGCTGCAAAGTAACTCGTGTAGATCATAGACCACAAATACAATGACCGTGAAATTTTGACAGATGATATACAATCAAGTTTTGAAAACAACCCAAAAAGAATCACGTCATTTGGATCTGTAAAACTCGAGTTATGATAAAACCACCGACGCAAGGTAGTGCTGTCCAGAAACTCGACGAGTAAAACTTGTCTGGAACAAGTCTGACGAACAAGGCACAAAAGTTCCTTCAAACTACGAATTTTATTCAATATAACACAAGAGTAACAGCCCCAAAGTCGTGCCCCATGAGCTCTGGGCTCCCTTGCTTATATAACCAGCCCTTAGGCCAACCCAATATCAACTAGGACTCCAATCCTACTCAGATCATGAATCGTAACTTTCTATAACTGCTCAAGATTCTTCTATACGCAGATAGAAGCAATCTTAAGACTTCCAAACACCTTAGGAACATATCCCACATTCCTAAACAACTCAAATTCGTGACCCAAACGAAATTCAATCATAACCAACTCAAATCTTTCCATATTTGAGTCAAACCCGACTCAGCCGCAGCCTGAGTCCATAACCTAGTCGGTTGGACCTTTCCGACCAATTCTTTACGTCCACATCTCTTTATCACGTCTCGGAACCATGTAGCCACGTCCATGCACTCCTTGCATACGTTCAAACATCTTCCAACGATGTCCACGATACCTTCATATGCATTGTTCTTGATCCAAACATGCTGCGCAACCTCCTGATCAGCTCAACCACAATTCCTCCCGAACTTGGTTGTTGGAACCTCATCTCCTCCCTGAGACTAGTCCAATGGATCCCGTCACCAGCCATGTCTTGAACTCAAGCAACACCTGCACATGAATAAACAAACAATCCATACGAGCCCAAGTCCTCAACTTGACTCAAGTTAGTTCCGAACACAACACCTTACGTGAGCACCTCACATAAGCATGTTGCAAAGCATATCAAAACAAAATCATCCATATCAACCAAAACGCACCAAAAACTTAGAAAATGAATACTAAGCAATCTTTCCAACAATGTAAAGCAAGTGTATTCACGACAAGCCAATGTATTCAGCACACATAGGTCTTACAATCTCCCCCTTGATGAATGCATTGGCAACACCATTTAAAATCTGAACATTGGCTTATTCAATTAGTAGTTTTGAAAACAATTTCTCCCCCTTTGTAAATCAAAAGGAAAATGGAGAAGAAAATCCAAAAAAAATTATCTCTCCCCCTTTATTATCTCTCCTAATGCACATATTCTCTTTCTCTTGATGCTTATCTCTCCCCCTTTGACAATGTATTCAACAAGGTAAAAGAGAAATTTTAATTGTTATGAGCATATTATAACATATACATATAAAACAAAGCTCATCCAAGTCATACTATCAAGTAACTTACACTATCACATCAATGAGATACATAAAGTAGTGTAAGCCATGCTAGAGATCATATGTAATTTTCAATTTAGGCAAGTCATGATCTCACAAACTTAACTATTTCATAACTTGAAAGCATGACACTAGTTGATGCATTTTATTATTTTTCAAAACACAAATTTAGATCATATGATATTTGCAAGAGATTATATGCGCATCTGCCTTATTCGAACCAACTAAGCCAAGCCTATGTCATTTGACAATCAGAAGCTTAAGGACATGGTTTTAGTCATACACAACTTCTTCCAAGTTCATATCTAAGTGCAATGATAAGCTATCTCAAAAGAAGAAGTGCGATGCATGCATATTCTCTTGATATTTTCTCAATTTATATTTGTCCATAAAAACTCAACATGTGAGTTGATTACTTGATTAATTATTTATGATTAAAAGCACTTGTGAACATGTAACAAGTTCAAAACAGCAAGAAAGTTCGACCATGACCATTTTTAGTGTAAGTAATTATTCCAATTACTAGACATGGCAAAAACTACAAAATATATAACACGAGTAATGTAGTAAGAACTTTCAGCATGTAAAAGGAATCACAAAGTCATATGTGTATGAAATACTATGCTCATATTATTTTAATTTCAGATTCACACAAAGACTTCCCAAGTTTCAAAAACTCCCCCTCAATTTAAGCCATGAGGATGCATAACCCCTATTTCACTACGAATGTAACAAAAACGAGTGAAATCCAAAGGTTTTGTAAAAATGTCAGCCAATTGTTGTTCGGTATCTACATGGTGAAGCACAATGTTTCCTTTTTCAACATTATCTCGGAGAAAGTGATACCTAATGTCAATGTGCTTAGTTCTGGAATGTTGCACGGGGTTTTTAGCAATGCAAATGGCACTAGTGTTATCACAGAACAGTGGAACACTATCTAGATCAACCCCATAGTCCTTAAGTGTTTGAACAATCCAAAGAATTTGTGAGCAAGCACTAGCAGCAGCTACATATTCAGATTCGGCTGTGGATTGTGCAACTGAATTTTTTTTCTAGAGGACCAAGCAACAAGAGAATTACCAAGAAAATAACAAGCACCGGAAGTACTTTTCCTATCAATCCTACAACCCCCAAAATTAGCATCCGAAAAAGCTTTCAAAGTAATGGTTGAGGAAGAAGGAAGAAAAATGCCAAATTCTTGAGTTCCATGTAAGTACCTGAGAATCCTTTTGATGGCTTGACGATGTGAAACATGTGGGGAAGCTTGAAACCGTGCACAAAAACATACGCTGAATTGTATGTCCGGTCTTGATGCCGTAAGGTACAAAAGTGATCCAATCATGCTTCTATATTCTTTTTGATCCACGGGTTCACCATCTTCATCAAGTTCAAGTGTTGTTGCTGTTCCCATTGGTGTCCGAAGAGGCTTACTTTTGTCCATGTTGAAGCACCTTAGGAGGTCTTTGGTATACTTCGTTTGATGCACAAAGGTACCCTCCTTGGTTTGCTTGATTTGCAGCCCCAAAAAGTAAGTGAGTTCACCCATCATACTCATTTCAAATTCGGAACTCATCATTGCTGAAAACTTGGACACAAGATCATGAGAAGCACAACCAAAGATAATATCATCCACATACACTTGAACGAATAATGAGTCATTGCCATGCTTAAGCACAAAAAGAGTTTTATCAACCTTGCCCATGGTAAACCCCTTTTTAAGTAAGAATGTTTTTAACCTATCATACCATGCTCTAGGGGCTTGTTTGAGACCGTATAAGGCTTTGGACAGTTTGTAAACATGATTAGGAAAATCTGGATTTTCAAAACCCGGTGGTTGTTTGACATAAACCTCCTCATCTATGTAGCCATTAAGAAAAGCACTTTTAACATCCATTTGATATAGCTTAAAACCTTTAGATGCTGCAAAAGCTAACAAAGTTCTTATGGCTTCTAATCTAGTGACAGGAGCAAAAGTTTCATCAAAATCTAGACCTTCAACTTGAGTGAAACCTTGAGCAACCAACCTAGCCTTATTCCTAACCACAACCCCATCCTCACTTTGTTTATTTTTAAATACCCATTTAGTTCCAATTAAAGTGTGACCTTGACGTGGAGGTACAAGTTTCCAAACATTATTTCTTTCAAAATTTTCTAACTCTTCTTGCATGGCAATAATCCAAGATTCATTAGTGAGTCCGTGTGATATATCTTTGGGTTCAAAAGAAGCAACAAAAGCAGAATGAGCATGAGAGTTTGGATCGCAAAACCTGGACCGTGTGACTCGTTCGTGCAAGCTTCCAATCATCTGTTGTGGGGGATGATCTTTGTAAAAACGTAGGGGAACAGATGTCTCACAAGCTTCTTCTTCATTAGGTTCATCGTAGATTGATGAGCTTGTGACTTGTGGACGATCAGGACCAGCATAGGTGATAGCCGGAGCTTGTTCAATGTCCGGAGCTGGACACGTGTCAACTTCGGAACTACCAGACAATTCACCGGCTCTTCTTCATCTTCGAAAATACCCTCCCCCTGAGGATACGGATCTGGTCCTGCAACACCGGAGCTAGTACCTGGGCTAGCTTCATCAAAAGACACTTCACAAGTCTCCACAATTTTGTTAGTGTCAAGTAAAAGCACACGGTAGCCTCTAGTATGAGATGGATAACCAAGAAACATGCCATCAAGAGATCTAGGTTCAAATTTATCAAGATTACTATGTTTCTTAACAAAGCATTTGCAACCAAAGACCCGAAAGTGTGTAACACTAGGCCTATGTCCAAACCGGAGCTCATATGGTGTTTTACCTAGCTTAGAACGCAAGAAAACACGATTTGAGACATAACAAGCGGTTGCTAATGCATCAGCCCAAAATTTCCTAGGAGTTTGATATTCATCAAGCATAGTCCTAGCCATCTCAACTAAGGTTCTGTTCTTTCTTTCTACAACACCGTTTTGTTGAGGTACATATGGTGAAGAGAATTGATGATCTATTCTATTTTCAGCACAAAAGTGATCAAAAAATTGATTTTTAAATTCAGTTCCATTATCACTTCGAATTTCTTTTAATGATCCTGGGTGTTCAATTGATAATCTAAGAAATAAAGTTCTAAAGTGACTAAAAACTTCATTCTTAGACACCATAAAGTAAACCCAAGAGTATCTAGAATAATCATCAACGATAACAAGAACATACCATTTAGCTCCGAAGGATTTAACACGTGAAGGTCCTACGGTGTCAAGATGCAAAAGTTGACATGGTTCAGTTGTCATGATCATTGTGAGAGGAGTATGTGAACCTGCAACCATCTTAGCATGTCTACAAGAAGAGCACACAATTTCTTTGTCCCCTTTAAGCTTAGGCAGCCCACGTATGCGATCAAGAGCACTAACACGCGTTAAGTGATCAAAGCCTATGTGACCAAGTCTACGATGCCAAAAATATAAGTCCTTTGAATCATTAGCAACTACACACCTATGCTTAGAGGAATAGATATCAAAATCAGGTTTAAAAACTCTTCCAAACCGAGACATGTTAAAAATAAGCTCACTATTTGAACCTACAACTTTGCAGCAGTTTCTATTGAAAATAATTTCTAGATTTTCATCTAGCAATTGTGCAACAGAAAGCAAGTTGTATTTCAAAATTTTTGACAAGTGCCACATCCTTCAAAGTGTAGTGATCATTTACTCTAACCGAACCCTTGGCAATTATAGGAGTTGAAGAATTATCGGCAAAAGTAACATTCTCTACACGTGACACAAAAGAGAGGGAGGAGAACCAATCTTTGTTACTGGTCATGTGGCGTGAGCAACCTGAATCCACAATCCAAATGTTCTCCTTCCTCAATCATGTAACCTACATAAAAGCACAATACGTCGATGACTCAATACTGGGGTTAGTAAAAAGGCATTTAGGAATCCAGTACTGAGTCACACGACGTGAAGCAGGAAAACACGCGAAAGCTGAGACAAAACAGCAGGTTTATGAGTCAAAGTTTGAGATTTTTATTCTTGACTACTGACCTATAAGGTGTTACTTGTGTAGCACAAAAATCGGTAGCTCCGGAGGCAAAAACAGAAGGTACGGAGGTAAACTTTGAATGTTTTTGACTCAAAACAGCAGGTTGTACATTCGGTTCAATGTGTGCAGCAAATTTTGCATGAAAGTTACAAGATCTAGCAATCACTCTTTCCTTTTTCTGTTGTTTAGCTAGTCTATAACAAAAATCTATGACATGACCATCTCTACCACAGTAGGTACAATGAAATTTAACTTTGTGTTCATGTCTAGATGAGCAAGTAATATTTTTATTTGAAACCGAATGAGGCAACACTCCTGCAGATTTAAAAACCACTCCTTTTTGTTTAGGAACTGTTTGAATCAAACCACTTCTTAATGACTTTACAATTTTAGGTGGATGTGCCTTAGCATGAGCATGAGAATCAAAACCTAAACCAATTTTATCATTGCAAGAGTTGGAAGAATTCAGCAGTAAGTTTAGGTTCTTATTCCCATTACAAAACTGATCTAATGTCCTATGCATGTCATTAAGTTTATTGGACAGATCAAGGCAATTTTCACATGAAGTTTTTCCTTTTAGTTTGCAATTGGAACAAAATTTAACTTCATGAGAACGTAAAGCATTGTTCAATATAGAAATTTCATTCATAGCATCCTGTAGTTTCTTATCAAGATCATCACAAGTAGAACAATACAAATCAATTGTAGAACAGCTAGCATCTTTCAAGTTTTTATCATTACGTGCAGCAAGCTCTTTGTTCTTTTCAATTTCTAACTCAAGTTTATCAAGTGTGGAGGTGTGCACACTTCTTAATGAGGACAATTGTTCATATATTAAATCACATGAGGAACATGCATCATCACTAGGAATCGAAGTTTTTAAACGATTGATTTCAGATTCTAGTGATTCAATTTTAGCAGCACTATCCCTAAGCTTTTTGTCCTTTTTCTTAACAATAATAGTGGCACGAGAAATAGCATCACACATTTCTTCGCAAGTAGGACATACCTCTTCATTGTCGCTGTTGTGTTCTGCCTCCTCCATACTTGATCTTGATCTTGTTTTGCCCGCCATGAAGCATAAGTTGGCCAGATCGTCATCATCTTCATCACTTTCAAAGTCTACATCACTTGAACTAAGTTCTTGAAGTGCGGTGATGAAGCTGTTAATCATCTTGCGTCCTATGGTACCCTTCTTTTTCTTCGTATCTTTTGTAGAGGAGTGCTTCGTTCTTGTTTTCTTTTCATCCCGGGAAGTAGGACCTGAAAGGTTAGGGCAATCTGAACGAAAATGTCCTGTCTTACCACATTCGAAGCACCGTTGAGGTTTAGAGCTTCCTCTCCTTCTAGTTCTCACATTTTGCAATGCTTTTGAGAACCTCGTAGATAGAAGTGCTAGCTCCTCCTCTGGAAACTCCTCAATCTGTTCAAGGGTTAGAGACGACAACAAAGCAAGTGTACTACAAGATGAAGATTGGCCGGATCTAGGCATATAATGTTGAGAAACAAAAGCAATAGACTTGTTGGGGTTCTTACGTGATATTATATCAATTTCATGAGTTTTTAGCTTGGAATATAGCACATCTAAAGTAAGTGTAATCATGACAGTAGATTCACGAATAGATGTAACTTTCATCTCCCAAATTGACATGTCTAATGCACTTAACAATTGCCTAGCATTTTCAGCATCTAAAAAATTAACATTGATGCTTCGCAAGTTGCTGACAATTTTATTAAAGCAAGCAAAAAGATCATCAATTGACTCACCGGGTTGCATCTCTAAGCGCATGTATTCTTTCTTGAACATGTCTTGCCTTACCTCCTTGATTTGTGTTGGATCCTTCGTGGTAGTCACAAAGTGCTTTCCACACATCATATGCAGATCGGAGGTGTGCAACACGGTCGAAGTCGCTTTGTGTTAATCCTTGTATGATCAAGTTCCGAGCCTTGTTGTTGTAGACATCTCTCAGATTTGTAGCTGTAACTTGATCATTTGATTGCACTTCGTAAGGCTTGAATACCTTCTCCCATATTGCAAAGCCTTGTGCCTGGATGAAAGCCTCCATGCGTGCCTTCCAAACGTGAAAATCAATACCAGCAAACACACAAGGTTTGGCGGAGTACTTCTCCATGATGATTAGTCAAAAACACGTGCAAATAACAAAGATTAGAGTACCGTGGCTTTGATACCAATTGTAGGATCGAAGAGCACGTGAAAAGCTACCAGAGGGAGCGGGGTGAATGGTAGATTTAAAAATCTTACGCAGCGGAAACAATTAAACCCCAAACCCTTCGGCAGAAAAACGATCTATTGAATAAATCGTGTGTGAGACTAATCTAAACGTGTTTCACCATGACAAAAGTGATAGATATCAGAGAGAATAAAGTCACGAAGACAACACAAAAAGAATCACTCAAATCCGTCGATAAAAACTCAAGTTATGATCGAAAGATCAAACAATGGTCAATCTGCCCTACCCGAGAAAAAACAGTTCTGGAACGCTGCAAAGAAATTCGTGTAGATCATAGACCACAAATCCAATGACCGTGAAATTTTGACAGATGATAGACAATTAAGTTGTGAAAACAACCCAAAAAGAATCACGTCAATTGGATCTTTAAAACTCGAGTTATGATAAAACCACCGATGAAAGGTAGTGCTGTCCAGAAACTCGACGAGTAAAACTTGTCTGGAACAAGTCTGACGAACAAGGCACAAAAGTTCCTTCAAACTACGAATTTTATTCAATAGAACACAAGAGGAACAGCCCCAAAGTCGTGCCCCACGAGCTCTGGGCTCCCTTGCTTATATAACCAGCCCTTAGGCCAACCCAATATCAACTAGGACTCCAATCCTACTCAGATCATGAATCGTAACTTTCCATATCTGCTCAAGATTCTTCTATATGCAGATAGAAGCAATCTTAAGACTTCCAAACACCTTAGGAACGTATCCCACATTACTAAACAACTCAAATTCGTGACCCACATGAAATCCTATCATAACCAACTCAAATCTTTCCATATTTGAGTCAAACCCGACTCAGCCGCAGCCTGAGTCCATAACCTAGTCGGTTGGACCTTTCCGACCAATTCTTTACGTCCACATCTCTTCATAACGTCTCGGAACCATGTAGCCACGTCCATGCACTCCTTGCATACGTTCAAACATCTTCCAACGACATCCACGATACCTTCATATGCATTGTTCTTGATCCAAACATGCTGCGCAACCTCCTGATCAGCTCAACCACAATTCCTCCCGAACTTGGTTGTTGGAACCTCATCTCCTCCCTGAGACTAGTCCAATGGATCCCGTCACCAGCCATGTCTTGAACTCAAGCAACACCTGCACATGAATAAACAACCAATCCATACGAGCCCAAGTCCTCAACTTGACTCAAGTTAGTTCCGAACACAACACCTTACGTGAGCACCTCACATAAGCATGTTGCAAAGCATATCAAAACGAAATCATCCATATCAACCAAAACGCACCAAAAACTTAGCAAATGAATACTAAGCAATCTTTCCAACAATGTAAAACAAGTGTATTCACGACAAGCCAATGTATTCAGCACACATAGGTCTTACATGATTGTTACCTCATTGTGGGCTCGGTAATCCACTCACATCTTTTGAATTCCATCCTTCTTGTCCACAAATAGAACGGGCGCTCCCCAAGATGAAGAGCTTGGGCGAATAAAACCTTTCTCTACTTGCTCTTGAATTTTTTTCTTGAGCTCCGCTAATTCCATAGGAGGCATCCTATATAGCCTCTTAGCTATAGGTGCAGTTCCAAGTATTAAATCAATAACAAACTCAATGTCTCGATCAAGTGGCATACCTGGCAACTCGTCCGGAAAACATCCAAAAATTCATGCACCACCGGAATCTCCTCAATTGCGGCACCGTCCATATGGTTCAACTCCAATTTCTTCGGTGTGGTTTGAGATGCTTCAAATTCTACGGTGATCCCTTATTCATTGGTCAACTTCACCGTCTTCGTGGCACACTCAATAACTCCATTGTACTTCCTCAACCAGTCCATACCAAGTATACTGTCCAATCCTTGAGAATCCAAAACAATGAGGTTGGCGGAGAAGTCTACCCCCCCTTATTCTAAGGCTTACTTTTGGAGATACTATATTTGTCCTCATCTCTCCTCCAGGAGACTTAACCAATAGAGTAAACTTCATATGTGAGATAGGCAAACTATACTTGGCGACATATTTCCATGCAATGAATGAATGCGATGCTCCAGAGTCAAACAACCTAGTCGCGGGGTTGGAGTTGGCAAGAAACATACCAATGACCACGTCATACGCTTGTTGAGCACCCTCCGTAGAGACATGGTTCAAGTTGCCACGAGCAAAATTCTGCTATCCACGGTTCCCTTGTGGCTGCCCTCCATTGGGTCTTGGGTTTTGCCTCGGTGCATTACTTCCTTGACCAAGGCCTGACTTAGGACATTGATGCTCAAAGTGTCCAGCTTCTCCACAAGTATAGCACTTCTTAACTCTACTAGAATTTTTGGGACGAACTTGGTTTTGAGCATTGGCACTAGGAAAGTTAGCACGAGGTGCAAAAGGCATTGGAGGCCTAGGTGCCTGCATGACAGGGCGCTGCTGCACAAACAGAGTTGGGCGCGATACAAATCTAGGGCGTTGCGCAGGAATAGAAGAGCTGTAATATGGCGCATTAGGTGGTGCAAGGCGAGGGCACACATTACTCCCTTGTTGTTGTCCTTGATATGGTGCCTTCCTCTTGTTGTCTTGTTCCATCTCACGGACCTTGTTCTCAACCACAATTGCTTTGTCCACAAGCTTCTGAAAATTGGCATAATCACAGTTGAGCAATTGTACTTGGATCTCATTGTTCAAGCCCCTCATGAATAAGTATTGTTTCCGGCTGTCCCGGCTCACATCTTCAGGTGCATACCTTGAAAGTTGAGTGAATTTATTGAGATATTCACTCACGCTTGATCTTCCTTGCCTCAAGTTCTCAAATTCTTGCCGCTTCAAGATCATAACTCCCTCGGGCACATAGTGAGAACGGAAGTTCTCCTTGAATTCAGCCCAAGTAATTCTCTCTTGGTTCTCATGAGCATTGCATAAGGAATCCCACCAATCCGCAGTTGCTCCAACTAGTTGATGAGAAGCGAAAAGTACCTTCTCCCGGTCACTGCATTGGACAATAGCAAGTTTCTTCTCCACGTACTTGAGCCAATCATCCGCATCCATAGGGTCAGTGGCTTGAGAAAAGGTTGGCGGCCTAGTCCTCATAAACTCTCCCAACCGGTTATGAGGAGGTGGGGGTGGAGGTGGAGGCATGTGGGGCTGATTGTTGTTATTGCCAGCCTGCAGCTGTCCCATAGTTTGTATCATGGTCTGCATGAGCTGGTTTTGCATAGCCAATAGCTGCTCAATGTTGATAGCTCCCTGAGTAGATCCTTGTCCAATGTTGTTCTGAGGTACTCCATTGTTCTCCTCCTCATCATTGCCATCCCTTTGGTTGCGAGTCCTCACCATCTGGAGAAAAGCAATAGGTAAGAATTAGAAAACGCCCCAACTATATGCATCAAGGGATATGAAACTAAACAACTAGCTACACCAACCTAGGTGGACATGGCAATGTTAAAGCACCCCACAATCCTCTATTAAGCATACAAGCAACCAATATATATAGCAAACAACAAGCCAACAAAATCAAATCGATTCCTGAGTGCTCCTATGTGCTCTAAAGTGTCCATTCTATCTAGGCTGCATCCTACGGTCAACCTGTGGCTCTCATACCAATCTGTGACGCCTGGTTCCAAAAATGAACCAAGCTAACACATATGCGTTCACTTGGTTCATTTTCGGAACCGGGTGTCACACTGAGCAAGCTCCGCCTCTCTCTTTACGAGGTTATCACACAGCTCTAGGAGTTTTTGCTCTTCATCTTCGAGCTTTTTCTCCCACTCCTCAAGAGCCTCACGGCGCTTGATGAGGCTGTCGTGGATGGCGCTGAGCTTCTCCTGGTGATCATTCGCCGCTTCATTAGCAGCCATGTCCTGCTCGTGGATGGCCCAGGACTGGTCGTCGAGGGATCGCACCATGCTTTCCCTCTCATCCAGCAACTGACCCCAATACTCCAACCGGGCCTTCTCCCTTTTCACCCACTCCTTGTCGTCGGCCAGCCTCATCTGCGCCAGCTTGGTCTCGAATTGGAGCCGGTTGCGCCACCTCCTAACGGTTTGGCGCTCCTCCTCGAGAGCCTTGCTGTCGTGGTAAAAGGCCAGCTGAACCTGATGAAGGCTGGAGCAGGCATTATCGATGGATAACGACAAAGGGATTGGCTCCGGACCTCACGGGGTCCTCTCTACTGACTCCAGCGGGTTCTCCATAACAAAAATCGGATTCCACTCCACAAGAGCAAACCCCTGAGCTTCCGCGGAACTAGGGCCGCCCTCCGGGATAGCCTCGGCCGCTGCCGAGGAAGGTCCTGCAACAAAAGTTCCTACCTCCGGAGTCGGCTCCAAAGGTCCCGCCGCCATGTCATCAGCAACTAGTCCCTCAGGCAGGGGACCAGCAGCTTGGTCTTGGCACCCTGGCTCAGGCGCGGGTACCTCCGGAACCGTCACCTCCGGGGCAGGCGTTGAAGATTCGGTCGGAGCTGAGGCCACTTCCGACTCTGGTGCTGGTGCCTCCTCCTCCGCCGGTTCAGACGCCGGCGTTTCGACTTCCACCGGCTAAGGCGCCAGAACTTCATGAACCACCGGCTCCACCGCTGGGGATTCAACAACATCCGGCTCTAGGGCCGAAACTACACCTACCTCCGGCTCTGGGTCCAGAGCGTCCGTCACCACAACATCCAAAATCGGAGCTTCAACCTCCGGAGCTGGTGCTGCTGGTACATCTTCATTCCTGTGGTCCGGCGCTACCACGGGAGCTTCAGGGGATGACTCAAGGTCAAGGACCACGACAGCTGGCGCCAGAGCTGCCGCGACCTCAGCCACCACCTGGGGCAGCGCTGGAACTGGAGCCAGAGCCTCCGCCTGCACAGCGTCAGCCACTGTTGCAGGAACTGGAGCTTCAGCCCCTTTTTTGGGTACCATGTGGATGAAGGACGAATAAACTTGAAATATGATTACAACAAAAACAATCAACTGAGGTAAAAAAGCAAATTTACCTTGGATGACTTCCGCTCCAGCTAGCGCGGAACCTCTTCACCAGACACTCAGGACCAGACCCTATCGCCACTGGCGTAGTAGCTCCGGAAGGCTCCCCGAAACTTGCTGCAGCCGTCAGCGACGTCTTAGTTGAGGCCCCCCTCAACTGAGAAGGACCCTCAGACCTAGAGCCCGTAGCTGGCACTGGTACCGGAGTCACATGGCCGGAGCTGGCGTCCCGAGGAGACGCCGGTGCTGGAGTGGGAGTCGCCGTCGAAGACCTCCCCCTCTAGAGAGAAGGAGCTGCTGCAGAAGGAGCAGGCCTGACGGACCTCCCATCAGAGTGCTTCAACTTCCTCTTGCGACTGGAGGGCTCCGCCAACTCTTTGCCCTTGCCTAAGACTTCAGCTCTTGGCTTCAGGGCGGGAGCGGAGCCACCCTCTGAAGCTTCGGGGATCGCAACCCTGGAGGTTGATCGCCTCTCCATCAGGCCCAAGTCGTCTAACAGTGGCATCTTCCACCGAAGCTCTCTGCACTCCTCTGGTATCATATTCAGAGGAAGGAAGGCCGCCGTTGGAGACACATCGCCAAGGCCGATGTTCCCAGGCTGGAATTCTTGAGACGGGTCTTCAAGGCTTCATCGTTCAAGTTAGTGCCCAAACCAACCTCAATGTAGTTGGTGTCCATCTCACTGTTGAAGGCCCAAGCAGGTCGCCCCCTAGCCCTCAGCGGGGCCCATGTGTTCGCCAAGAAGCTGCCGAAGATCATCTGGGGGGTCACCCCACCTTCGACACACTCCTGGATCCTATCCAGAATGGGCCTATACTCCCTCGACAGCTTCGACACGTCACTCCAAGTGTCGGTGTCAACGCGGGGGAGGCCTTTAGGCAGTTCCAGCCTCTTGTTTCCCTCGACGGTGATGACCACCCAGTCTTTTTTCCAGTCGTCCCACTTGCTGGAAGGAAACGACCTCAAATACTTGAGGGGAGAGTTTTTCCGCTTCATGAAGTAGTAGAAGCCGATGAACTCATCACTCTTCCCGGTGGGGTGGATAGTGAAGAAAGTCCGAAACAACTCCACGCAAGGGGGCACACCCACCCACATCTCGCAAAAGTGGACGAAAGTCGCCACCAGCAAGATTGAGTGGGGGCCAAGATGGTGGAGCTGCAGACCATAGAAATCTAGCAGCATCAGAAAGAAAGTGGAGAAAGGCAGGATCAAACCCGCCATGGCGTACCCAAGGATGTACACCATATCTCCGGCTCGCTCCTTCTCGAAGGGAAGCTTGCCGCAGCGAATCTCGTTGTCAAAGGAGTCACTGGACCAACCCATATAGGTACAAACCCTAGACAACTCATTCTTGCTCCCAATGCGGCTCTTGGGGAGTCCCAACTTCATCGCAGCACAGTGGGGCGAGAGATGAAAAGCAAGCGAAAGTTTGGAGGATTCGAGCGCAAGTTCAAATGAAGGCGTAAGGAATCCCCAAACGGTGTGCGCTTTCCTTCTTAAGTAAGGCCCCGCAACGCTTGGATGGAAACCGCAGAGGAGCCAATGATACAGTTCAAAAACTTCGCCCTACCAATGACAAGGGGACCCGGGGCCACCTTGACGATCAAGTCGAGGTCCTTACCCCAGGCGAACAGTTGTCATCATGAGAGGCAGGAAGCCCGCGGGTGGCAGCCTGGCAGGGCGCGCGGAACTGATACGGTTTTCATATTGGGAACCGGCGACCTTCAATTGTGTGAGATCCGCACACGCAGATCTCACCTACCGCATCCTGGATATGCCACGCGGTGATGGTTTAACTGCGAACCACCACCCCAACGGCACATCCAAAGACCCTTGAAGACATGGCACAAAAATCAAAGAATGGAACCACCTCCGGCAGAAGGACTTAATCCAAAAAGTCTCTTCCAGAGGTGGGCCCAGGGGGCCACTGTCGGTACCCTGCATACCAGATACCCTTTGGTACTAAAAAGAGTTCAAAGGAACTTCACCTGTCTGAGTTCAAGACCTCCGAAGGCCCCACGTGTCATAAGGAACCGGACCTGCCTCCCTTCTATGGTTAGTCCCAGTGTTGCCATGTGTATCGTTAAACCGGAGCTACATTCTACACATGGGAAAGCTCCGGTCTAGATACATGTGTGGCACCCCCGAACCTAACCCCCGACAAAGGGAAGATCCGGTACCGACACGTGTACAACAGCACCGGACCTACTCGTCCAAGATAGTAAGCTTCGGAGCTGCCACGCGTCCAACCGCCGGACCTTCAACCTCAACAGGCAGAGTGGTGTACTTCAACGGCTCGGAACTTCAAGGAACGATAAAGACCTCAAGACCCGATTAAGTGTCATTAATGCTATCTTAATGACACGTGATCGGAGGTCCCTTAATACCAAACGCCACTGTCAAGGCATGTTACCACACTATTAAGGGTAATTAAGCTCATTAATTGTGTATTAAGCATTAGTAACCGCCAGGGCCACATGTCGGGCCAGGCTAACAATGTAACGGCCAGCCCTTGTACTATAAAAGGATTGGACGAGCAATACACAAGGGGACATCCAAACACGCCCACATACACCTAGACGAGACACACGCCCACAGATGCACTCAAGGGACTCTAGTCTCTGACACTCTAGTGCTCAGACGCTCAATACAACAGCAACACACCCGTGGAGTAGGGTATTACGCTCAGGCGGCCCGAACCACGTAAATCCTCATGTCAACTTGCCATCTTGTTCTGGATCTCTGCGCGCCCACAACCGAACTACAAACTCCGCGGGCTGCCAATGGTAGTACCGGGAGAATTGCCGGAATCACACTTCGACACCTTTCATTATAGGTCTGAATTCCTGGGGAGACAAGGACACACTTAGAGTGTTGGAACATGCTAAATGTGCTATACATCTTGTACTAGCTCAGAGCAAGTAGTTACACTTTTAGTGCTGTGACTGTTTCAAGTGTTACTTGAACTTCCCAGACCCTCCCAGGGGGGGGGGGGTCCAGATGTTCTCCCAGAGGACTTGCTCGTCTCTGTATAATGACTCTACAACATGCATTGTGTGTAATTACAGACTCACCTCCGTGATTCTAAGCATAAAACTTACGGAGGTGCTCGATGTTCCAAGGATTTGGGAGCGGGGTCCCATCCTCTGTTGCCAAGTGAACGCATCCTGGTCGGGATACTTTAATGACTCGAAAGGGACCCTCCTAGCTGGGGGAAAGTTTGTTCATCCCTTCATGGCTTAGTATCTTCCGAAGCACCAGGTCACCTTCTTCAAGCTGTCGATCACGCACATGCCTTTGATGATAGCGCCGGAGCGCTTGGCGATAACGTGCGTCCCGAACAGCTGCTTGGCCCCTTCCCTCGTCGACGAGGTCAAGGTCTTCACGCTGGAGCTGGTCCTGTGTGGCTTCGTCGAAGGTCCGGACCTGGAGGGACCCCAAGGTGATCTCCGAAGGAAGGACTGCTTCAGCTCCGTACACCAGGAAGAATGGAGTCTCCCCAGTTGACCGGTTAGGTGTTGTCCTATTCGCCCATAATGTGGACGGAAGCTCTTCAATCCAGTTAGCTCCATGCGTTTTCAAGCGCTCATATGTGCGCGTCTTGAGTCCTTTTAAGATTTTTGTATTTGCTCTCTCGGCTTGGTCATTGCTCGCTGGATGAGCTACTGAGGCGTAGCTAAGTTGAATATCGAGGTCTTCACGATATTCTTGGAATGCAACACTTGTAAATTGAGTTCCGTTGTCAGTTATGACTTTGTTTGGAACTTCAAATCTGCATATAATGGACTTCAAGAACTTGATTGCTGATTGTTTGTTGATTGTTACTACAGGAGTTGCTTCCGGCCTCTTCGTGAACTTGTCGATGGAGACATATAGGAACTTGTAACCTCTGTCGGCTTTTGGGAAAGGTCCCAAGATGTCCATGTCCCGCATAGCAAATGGCCATGTAGGAGGTATCATTTGTAGTGATTGAGCCAGTGTGTGAATCTGTTTGGTGTGAAACTGACACACTTCACATTTTTTCACTAGCTCATCCGCATCCTGAAGTGCTATAGGCCAATAAAAGTCATGCTGGAAGGCTTTACCGACCAGCGTGCGGGAAGACGCGTGGTTCCCGCACTCACCTCCATGGATTTCCGCGAGGAGATCGCGGCCTTCTTCCTTTGCAATGCACCGCATTAGGATGCCATTGGCACCGCGTCGGTAGAGACCCCCTTCTACCACGTGTATCTTTTGGCCAATCTGACAATCTGGTCAGCGGATACACTGTCTTCAGGAAGGATATTGTCTTCCAAGTAGTTCAGGATCTCCGAGATCCATGCATCGGAGTTAACTTGAGATTCAGAGCCTTGCGTGCTGGGTTGCTCGGAGCTTCCAACAGCACCTACGACCCTTGGTGGATGCCATGGTAGGAGGGCCACCAGGACCGCCAGCTTTGAGGTGCTGGTCTCGCCCCCTTCGCTTAGTTCGGCAGGCTGAGCTGTTGGTTTTGACAACCTCCGGACAAAGATTCGGTCAGGAGCCGGAGCTCCGGTTGAGGCTTTTGTCGAGAGTTCATCGGCTTCGGTGTTATGGAGACGCTAAACATGATGGAGATCCAGGACTTCGAAGTCCTTCTGAAGCCTCTGGACTTCAAGGAGATAAGCAGCTAATTGAGAATTATTGCAAGAGCATTCACCTTTCACGTGTTTCATCATGAGTTGTGAATCTTCCTTCATCAACAACTGTTTGACACCATAGGATAGTGCCACCTTGAGTCCATAAATGAGGGCTTCATACTCCGCCATATTGTTGGTTGCCTTGAAATCAAGGTGTACCATGTACTTGACCTTCTCTTCAGTCGGAGCCAGGAGAAGGATTCCAGCTGCGGCCCCTGCTTCTGCATGGAGCCGTCGAAGTAGAGGGTCCAGTGAGGCTCTGTGAATACCGGAAATTTGAGTTCTGGTTTCTGCTCATTGTGGCCCCCAGGGTTTGATGGAGAGGGGGTCCACTCCGCCACAAAGTCAGCCAAGGCTTGACTTTTAATTGCTTTTCTCGACACAAATTCTAGATCGAATTCTGCCAGCTCCGTTGCCCACTTTGCAATATTCCCAGTAGAATTAGGGTTATGCAAAATTGCACGTAGTTGAAAAGAAGTTACCACCGATATTTTGTGGGCTTGGAAGTAGTGGTGAAGCTTTCTTGAGGCGATAAGAACTGCGTAAAGCAGTTTATGCACCTCAATGTATCTTGTCTTGGTGTCGTGGAGTACTTCACTGATGAAGTACACAGGTCGCTGGATGGTCCAGACCCTTTTAGAAGGATCCGGAGCTTCCTCTCCATCGACCCGGACCCTGCTAGAGGGTCCCGGACCTTCAGGTTGTGCTTCTTGGACCCTCCCAGAGGGGTCCAGGATTCCTTCTTGTTCAACCCGGATCTCACTGGAAACCTCCTCAAACGACTAAGGTTGATCTCCTAGTACTTCATTTCGACGTTCCATGTCTGGGAGCTGAGACCCAGTCATGTATTTAGGTGGTTCCGTACCCTCCCGGAGGGGTCTGGATTCCTGGACTGAATGTGGTTCCGGCCTTTCTGTGACCAGGACCATACTGACAACTTCGGTGGTTGTCGAAATGTAAAGTAGTAAAGGCTCATCAGGATTCAGAGCTACCAATATTGGTAGTGTGGTGAGGAGCTGTTTTAGCTCTCAAAACGTCTTTTCTCCTTCTTCATACCAATGAAATGGTTCAGACTTCCTCAAGAGTTTGAAGAAGGGTAGTGCCCGTTCTGCCAGTCTTGATATAAACCGGCTGAGCGCAGCTAGACATCCAGTCAACTTTTGGACATCTTTAATTCGTGTCGGGGCCACATTTCTTCTATAGCCTTGATCTTCGCTGGATTTGCTTCGATTCCTCGATGAGTCACCAAGAACCCTGAAGCTTTCTAGAGCTAACCCCAAAGACACACTAGTCCGAGTTCAGCTTGGTGCGCGTAGTGTGCAGCTTGTCAAAGACGGCTTGTAAGTTGTCTAGGAGTGACTCCTTGTTTTTGATTTTCATGATTATGTAATCAACATACACCTCCACCAAGTCTCTAATTAGCTCTCCAAATGTTTTGTACATGGCTCGCACAAATGTTGAAGCAGCATTTTTAAGACCGAATGGCATGGCAGTATAACAATACAATCCATCAACTGTTATGAAGGCAGTATGCTCTTCATCTTCCTTAGACATTTGGATTTGATGATATCCAGAATATGCATCTAATAAACATAGTAGTTCACACCTGGAGGTGGAGTCCACTATCTGATCTATTCTAGGTAGTGGAAATGGATCTTTTGGACATGCCTTATTTAAGGTGGTGTAGTCGATACACATCCGAAGCTTCCCACCGGCCTTGGGCAAAACAACTGGGTTTGCCAGCCATTTTGGATGGAAGACTTCTTGGATGAATCCAGCTTCAAGCAACTTCTTTCTTCTTGTTTTCCTATCGGATGAAGTTTTGTCGCTCGATTGATTGCTTCTGAGGCTTCTAATGTACTGGTCGTGCGTCTGGGTAAATCTTCATATTGTGCTCAATCACCTCCCTAGGGATCCCAGGCATTTGTGACGGTTGCCAGACAAACACGTCGACATTAGCCTGTAGGAAAGTGATGAGCGCGAGTTCTTATTTATTGTTCAGATCCCCCGATATATGGGTAGTCCGAGCGACATCAGAACCAATTTGGACGACATTGACAGGAATGTCGGCGTCACCGCTTGGTTGCACACGAGGTGCGGAGGTAGAGCCTTTGTGACGAATGCTTGGAGGATTCATAGTTGTCTCCTTACCCGATGCTTCCTCTTGCGCTGTGGTAAGCACATAGAGTTCTTCCAGTGCAGTAACTCCTACGGTATGATCTCCGTTGATCCGGAGAACACCCGTGGGTGTTGCATCTCCAACACCAAATAACCATAATGGACAACAACCATAAACTTGTATAAAGCTGGCCTGCCCAAAATGGCACTGAAAGGCAGACTGATCTGCGCTACGTCGAAGATCAATTTCTCGGTTCTGTAGTTCTCCCGGGTCCCGAAGGTCACCGAGTGTGTAATAGAACCAAGAGGAGTAATGGTTATCGGACCTACTCTGGAGAAAGGTCAGGATGGGCGAAGGTCCAAAGGGCGAAGCTAAAGCTTAACGAAAGCTTCGAAGCTTATGGGGTTTATGTAACACCCTAAATTTTCACATCATGCATTGCATACATGGTCATGCATTAAACACTAGTAGAATAAAAGAAAAATAATAAAACATGCATATACAAATATGTGTAGCAAAAGAAGAAAAAGAAAATAATAGATATAGCCTAAAACTTGTAATAAGGAATAAGTATAAAAATAATAATAAAAATATATATAAGTATATATATAAATAACATATATAACAATATATAAAAATAGATAAAATATTAATATTAATAATATATGTTATAAAAATAATAAATATATAATATATAATATGAATAATAATATATATAATATATATATATAATAAATTATATAATAAAAGAAAGTATAAAAAAGTAAAATAAAAAATATAAATAATAAAATATATAATAATAATAATATAAAAGAATAAAAAAATAAAAAAATAAATAAAAGAAAAGGGAAGTAAAAAAAAGAAAAAAAAAGAGAAAGGCCAACCCGGCGGCCAGGCCAAGCGGCCCAGCCGACCGAGCGGCCTCGCCCCGCCCGCCGCAGCGCTCGGCTCCCGCCCCGACACCGTAATGCCCCCGCCCCGATCCCCACTCGACCGCTCGACCCCGACGCTCCCGCCCCGGTCCGGTCCCGCGCCAAGGCCGATCCCGCCCCGCTGGCCCCGGCGCGCCTCGGCTCCCGCCCCCGATTTTCCGGAACCGATTCCCGATCCTGTTCCGCCGTCCCTATAAAGAAGCACCGAAGGGCTCACGATCTCGACGCCAAAACGCCCAGGAAAAAACCTAGCCGCCGGAACATAGGAAAAAAAGGGAGTCCAGAGAGCTGCGCCAGGGAAGAAAAAGGAGGAAAAGAAGGGGAAGAAGAGGAAGAAAAAGAGGAGGGCCCCACCGTCCGCCGGAGATCGTCGTCGACATCGCGCCACCGTCGTCGTGCCGCCGGAGGACGCATCTACTTCGTCTACGCATTGTCCCCATCCCGCGATCATCGAAGCCATCACATCTACGGTAGGCCATGTTCCCGATGCGAATTTTAGTGATCATATTGAATCTAATAGGTGTAAATTGATTTTAGTTGCACCATGATTTTATTTTCAGCAGCATTAATCCACCCTAAAACCCCCGTAAACTCGTATGAACACGTATGAACTACTCGCATCTAATTATTAAACAACTGTAGTAAATTAATTATTGAATTGTGCATGCATACATGGCATTGCATGTTGATTATTTTGTGTGCATCATGTTGAATTGTATATGTTCTCTTGTATGTATGATCATGCGTAGAGGAACGTGCTCAAGAGGCTGCATACGAGGATTTCCAGAACCAAGACTTCGAAGCGCTTGAGCAACCCCATCCGCCGGAGCAAGGCAAGTGTCCTTGAAGCATATTGATCCTTTTTATTAAATGTTTTGGTTGCGAACTTGCATGCTTGTGTCAAATTGATGGGAATCCTATGGTAGGAAGTTTACTAGTTTTGTTTGACCACCCTTGTCACCTGGAATTTATGGTAGAGAGTCGGAAAGGGTTTTTACCTTTTTGCTTCGCTTAATTAATTGGGATAGCAAACAACACTACACATTTAATTATGCATCAATGATATTCTGGTTAATGTGAACTAGTCAATATGATGGGTGATCTAAGAAAGCATGGTTATGTGGATGGGTTGGTTGTTATGGTGGTTTGCTTGCCTTAGATCTAAGGACCGGTTTATGCGAGAATATGCCAGGTCAACAGTGCCACCACAAGGCCAAGTATGGGTGCGGCGTAGCTGAATAATTAGGAGCGCTGCTAGTATTGTATGGACCATTGGATGGCGCGGGGAATGGGAGTCGAGGAGGACTGCCCTGGGATCCGCATGGCACATGAGGGGGCCCGTGGGTGGGAGAATGGAGATTCAAGCCTGCCGGTGAAACCTTAGTGGGCCCGTACATACTAGTAGTCCCTTTTGAAAGGCTATTTTGTGATCTCTTGGCCACACACCTACGGAAGTGTGAGATGGCACAATGGAGGTTTCTTAGTCATCGAAAGGTGATGAAATCACAAACATGTGGGTAAAGTGGTACAAACTCTGCAGAGTGTTTAAAAACTATCATGATAGCCGTGCTCCCGATTATGAGCGCCTGGATGACCTACATGATTAGAGTTGGAATTGGGATTTGGGATGGTTATGGTTTGGTAATGGTTATGGTTGGTTTATGGTTATGGGTTGGTAATGGTCATGGTTTATGGATTATGGTCATGGATATGAAATTGAGTTATGGTAGTTGGACATGGATAATGGTCATGTTGGCAATAATTGTATATGGTTTATATTTTGTTAATATGCTGGTTATGATGGGATTGTTTCACGTAGACATAGTATAATGCTTTTCAAATGTTTTACTGTACTTTTCAGCATTTAGCCATTATTATTGTCGTCATTTGAATAAGCCACATGTCATACTTTCCACACTTGCTGAGTACGACATGTACTCACCCTTGCAATCCCCCCCAACAGTTACTGGAGACAATTGGGAGTACCCTGAGGATCACGTGGAGTACTAGGTTGCGTACCGCCGTCAATTGCCTGTGGATTGGAGTCGTATTGCTTAGTTTATTTTCCGCTGCAATTATTTAGAGTTTTATCATTCGTGAACTATTGGATTATTGTAATAAATTACTTATTTATTAGTTAAGACGTGGTTAAATTCTGTATATCGTTTGTGATGCAACCGTATATGTGTGATGAACTTCCTGGGCACACATATGCGTTACGCTTGGTTCATATTCGGAACCGGGTGTCACAGTTTAGCCCGAAGCCTCCGTCCACCATTACATGGTGGATTTTGATATTGTTAATGGTGGGTGACACCATCAACGGTAGTTGACCAGCCCCGATCATGTTTCGGGGGCGATCTGAAGCATCGAAAATGATGGGTGTATCCATCCACTTCGATGTGGTTCTGCCTTAGCAGCGGGAGCTACCATGGCCATGTCCCGCTGCATTGTCTTCAGGATGCGGCGAGAGGTGATGTCCCAGGAACCACCATAAATGGTGTTCAAGGTCTTTCGACATTCGTTGTCAGAAACATCGGAGCCATCGACAGTGTTGTAGACGGCTTTCAAGACCTTTTTGGGGTCCTGTAAACCTACATCCTCTTCAGCTGAAGCTTCATCGACTTTTTGTTTTTCTTCCCTTTGACGGAAGGGAGCATCTTCCTGGTGCTTGTTGTAGCGCTCGGGAAGGTTCTGGACCTCTCGGCACTCTTCCAAGCTGTGTCGGTTCGTCTCGTGGATTGGACACCATGCTTTGAAATTGTTGCCGTCCTCTAACGAAGGTCGAGATCGCTTCTCGGGGCGTGGCCCCCGGCTTCCAGGAGCTGCAGTAGTAGCAGCTGGAGCGCCGGCCGACGACTTCTTTTTGCCGTTGGGATTCTTCTTCTTCTTGCCATTACCGAAGGTAGCGACTTCAGTTTTGGAGGACTTCTGGTTAGCCTCCGGAGCTAGCTTGGAATGCATTACACGGTCCTCTGCAACTCTAGCACATTTGTCAGCTAGGCTGAAGAGTTTTGTGACACTGGTAACTTCTTTAATGGACAATTTTTCTAGCATCTTCTTATCTCGAACACCCTATCTAAATGCAATAATAATAGAGGAACTCAAGATTGAAGGAATGGTGTTTCGTACCTCAGAGAACCGCTAGATGAAGGATCGTAGCGATTCCCCCGATGTTTGCTTTACGACAAACAGGTCCAATTCAGTGTCGGGTCGGGTGTACGAGCTCCCGAAGTTGGCAGTGAATTGTTGGCATAGCTCCGCCCAACTATTAATGGAGTCGGGTGGAAGACTCATGAATCACGACCTTGCAGTCCTAGTTAAGGCCACCAGGAAGTAATTGGCCATCACAGCCTCATCACCCCCCGCTGCCAATATGTCAGTAGAGTAGATTTGAAGAAATTCAGCGGGGTTGACAATCCCGTCGAATTTCTCCGGTAAGTGGGGCCAAAACTTCTTTGGCCACCTGACCATACGTAAGTGCATGGCCAGGGCATAACAGCCTCCTCCTACTTCCTGAGGAGCAGGGTTGTCCCGAGCTTCTCGCCTCTCACGAGCACGCTCAATGTGGACACGATCTTGTTGCCGGTAACAGCGATCCAGTTCTGACCGCATATCATGAGTGTTGATGGATGTTATATACCAATTTCATCCGTCAATTTAACTCAATTATGTGAAGGATTTGTCATTTCTTGCACACATCACCTTTCTATCTTACCCAATTCCACTTGGACTTGGAGAAATATGTGTATGCAGCATTTTATGCAGGAAATGAGGAAATGTAGAGGGACCAATCCTATAAAATATCATCCCAGCCAATCAGGCGACGACACGTGGCATCCCATGGATCAAATGGCCCACAAACAGAAGTATCCAAGGAGATCCAATGGTTTTGCACCCATATACATCAAGGGGACCCACCTAGCAGCCACCTAGAGAAAGCACACGAGAATTGGCGCCTTGACCAGGTCGGCCGAACCAGGGGTTCGGCCGACCTCTTCCTGGCGCCAAACTCGATCAGCCTCCACGTGTTGGCTCCTCCCGGCTCCCTGGAGTCAATGGTGACTCATTCGCGCGCTTTTGGTAGCGGGAACCAACCTCAACACTAGTATAAATAGGACCCCCTACCCCTCACTTCAATACACACCACTTGAGCTTCATCTCTATTGTATACACAATCATCCATAGTCTTAGAGGAGTTAGGTTGTAGAGAGGAGAGCCTCTAGTCCCAAGTCCAAATTGAGAAAGGAGTAAGGGGTCTCTCTCTTCCCAATCCTACATTGGGAAAGGTATGGCTCATGTATTCTTTCTTGTAATTGGGACTTCATGCATAATAAAGATAGTATCTTTAGTCTCTACTTATACATATAATTGGGCAAATCGTTTCTTGTTTGATTGTGGCGTCCATGTATGTGGAAGGTATAGCTTCTATGACTATTTCGTCATGAACATATCTCATTATCATAGAACCTATAGACCCCCACTATAGTCTAGTTAATTATAACATAACTAGGTTAGTATGGATAATTATGTTGTGTATCAACATTGGTTCAATGATGATTCAATTCATTGCCGTAGGATGGATTGTGCCTAGGCTCTTAAGGTAATTACTTAATATGCTAGCATGGTGCTAGGATAGCTAAGTAGCATTGGATGTCTCGTAGACCCACGATTGAAGAGGTAGGCAGTAGGTGGTGATAGCCCTATCTCTCCTTTGTAATCCTCCACATTCGGCTATGCCACAGGCTCTTGGCGGGAGTCGCCCTAGTATTGCTAGGGGTAAGACCGTGCCCTATGTGTTGAACCACATAGCATAAGATTCACTATTGATCTAGCTTATGAATAATTAGTTTAGACTATGTATATGTACAATAGAGCATAGAATGATTACCTCCATAACTCTCAACCTTAACTAACCTCTAGGATCCTCTTACCCCCCTTAGACTTGAAAGCTTTTGTGTGTGTCACACTACCTCCACTATTATTTTATCCATCCTTAATAGATTATTACCTAGACCTTTCTAACCTTTCCACTTGATGATTGTTATATCTCTAACCCGCCTTCCATTGGGATCAAATAAATGACACCCTTGGGAATACTCTTAAGGTGAAATGCTACAATGATATCTCCGTACGCTTGCGGAATTCACTCTGTGATCCAATAGAACCATTAACAAGCATTTCGGACACATCAATTGGATATGTTTAGTTAATGTTGCATAAGTAACACTAACAAGCATTTTTGGCACTATTGCCGGGGATGATTTGTTAGTATATCTTAGGAGGCGTCAATAAGCATTTCTGGCGCCGTTGCCGGGGAAGGCAAATAGACATATAACATGACTGAGTGAATAGGATAGAACCATGGGTAGGATTTTAGTAGGATAACCATTCTTTGTTTTCGCATTTTTAATGTGAAAAGAGGGTAGTGTATGTCTGGTTTCCGCTTGCCGGAAAACTTTGTTGAAGATCCTGAATCTCTTCTGGGAGAACGACCCCGTGTCGTTACTCCTCAGAAGATTCGAGCGGCAAAGCAAGCCAGCATTTCTGCACCAACAATCCAAATGCCAATGGCTTAGAAGACCTTTGTGAGTTCTAAGCTTCCTCTGCTAACAATGTGCCTATTGGGCCCACTGTTAACACGGGAAATGTGAACTTTGAGATCAAAACTGGCCTTATCACTATGGTTCAAGCCAACCCATTCTGCGGGAAGGCTAACGAGGATGCAAGTGCTCACCTGCAACAATTCCTCGAGATATGCAGCACTTTTAAATCAAGGACGTGTCTCCAGATGCGGTCCGTCTGAGACTGTTCCCGTTTTCCCTCCTTGGGAGAGCAAAACAGTGGTTGTACGCGAACCGAAGTGATGTAGACACTTGGGAGAAATGTTCTACGACATTCCTCGCCAAATTCTTCCCGTTGGGCAAAACCAATGCCCTACGTGGAAGGATTTCTAGCTTTCAGCAAGAGCCCAAGGAATCTATTCCCGAGGCATGGGAAAGGCTTCAGGAGTACATCCTAGCCTGTCCCCACCATGGGATGGATGACTGGCTCCTTATTCAAAACTTCTATAACGGGTTGATCCCATCAACTCGTGACCATTTGGATGCTACTGCTGGAGGAGCCTTCTTCTCATTGACGATGCCAAAAGCTAAAGATATTATTGAGAAGATGGTGTCCAACATGGGATGGAACGATGAGCGTCTCCATACCCGACAGCGAGGCATGCACGCCTTGAAGGAGGTGGACATGATCGCTGCAAAATTGGACCTTCTAATGAAGAAAATAGATGGACAAGCCAGTGGTGAAGTGTGTGGCAATGCCTATGCCCTAGACTCTCGCATCACGTGTGAAGTCTGTGGCGACACGGGTCATATGGGCAATGATTGCCCAGAAACTCGTGAGGATGCCCTATACCTCACCAACAACGGAAATTTCAACAACAACAATGGCTATCATCCAGGAGGTCAAGGGTGGGGTCAACAACACCCATTCTTTCAAGGAGGGTACAACAACAATGGCAACCTTGGAAATCAGCCCAACTTGAGAGAACTTGCCATTAGCCAGCTTAAGATCATCGATGCCCAATCCAAGAAGCTGTCCGGTAATGACAAGACCCTAGAGAATATTAATGCAAAGATGGAAGGACTATCCTCAGCCTTCAAGAATCAACTGAGCTTCAACAAGATGCTCGAGACTCAATTGGCTCAGCTGGCAGCTGCTATCCCTCCGATGGAGAATGGCAAGATGCTAGGCCAGCCAGAACCTCCGACAGAAAATGTCAACATGATTTCCGTACGCGAGAGCAACTGGCAGAAGGACCCTGGGTGTCCTACCATTTCATGCTCAATTGGGACTCACCACTTTGACAAGGCACTTTGTGATCTGGGAGCAAGTGTTAGTGTGATGCCCAAGGTTGTGTTCGACTAGCTGAACTTCACAGAGTTGACTCCAACACCAATGCAGCTGACTCTTCAGTCCATTATCAAGTGGGTATTGCTGAAGACGTCCCGGTGAAGATCCGGAACTGCTTCATACTCGTGGATTTTGTGGTGCTAGACATAGACACTGAGAAACATACACCACTCATTCTTGGGCATCCATTCCTAAGCACTGCAGAAGCACACATAGATGTGGGAGTTGGAGAAATCCACTTCCATATCAATGGCAAGGAGGAAAGGTTTAACTTTCGGCCAAAATCAGAATAATGCTCCATGATTCGAATCAAGTATGGGACGAATGATAAACACATTAGAGAGGTCGAAGTCACACTTCCAAAGGTGCACTCACTCATTGCATTCATGAGAAGATTAATCTACAAGGAGAATCCGTCGTTTCGACCACGCCGATATCCAAAGGCGACGGAATCATCTGGACCTTCCCGAAGGCCCAAGTCCACCAAGCCGCCAAAGAAGGAATGGCGGAAGAAGCAGGACAAGCCGTCCGAGCCCATCCCTCCAGGCCCGAATGTTAAATGAAGACGGAGGAATGTCCATCTCATCGGACGGTGGTGAGACCTGCGCCAATAGGTCAAATTGGTAGTTATCCCACTTTACTTTTCTTTCTTTCTTTTTCCACCCCATTTGGATTTTCCCATTGCATATTTCAGTTTCCCTAGTAAGTTGAGAATCTTATATTCTCAACTATCACTTTTCTTTCTTTATTTTCAAAAGAAAATTTTTTATTGGATTTGAAAAGGTTTTTTTATTTGAAAAACAATTTTCTGAGCTGCACATGTGGCATTTCACCAACGTGCTAACTTTATAGCCATTGGGGAGCCATTTGCAAAGAGGGGAACCAGGGGGCCACCTGTTAGGTCGGCCGAACCCCCTGGTCGGCCGAACAGGAAGTGGATCCAATTTGGCTCCCCTTCCTCCAACGGCTACATTTTGAACCCTAAGTGACCGTTGGAAGGTGCACCCTATAAATTGTGGTCGTGAGGAGCACTTCTCTTCACACACCACATAATTTTACACCTCCCCAAGTCACTCTCTAGCTCACCTTGTTTTTATTGCTCTTCATTGCAACACTCTTGCTCAAATCCATCCCCAAAACGATTTTCTTTTGTTTGCATTTGCATTTTACACTCAAGCTTTCAAGAGGAGAAAATTTGTTGAGAGTTTTGTTTTCCAAACATCACTTCTTTTCGGATTTTTCTCGCCTTGTTTTGTTCTTGCTTGTTGAACTCAAGAAGACATGAAGAGGTTGTTTGGAAAGAGGAAGGAGGCTGCAAGCTCAAGCCATGGTGAAGGTTCTAGTGCACGCCTCTCTTCCATGGGTACAAGCCCAAGGAGGAGAAGTGTGTGTGAGGACACTCCCATGGAAGAGAGAAGCAACCCACACCAACTTCTTCATGACAACGACCTCGACATACGAAGCGAAGTTGAAGATCAACCACACAGGCTTCTCCAAGATCGTGAGTTCCGCCACACCAAGGCTTACGATCCACATTTGATCTCCAAAATAGGTATGGACTCCGAATTTCTTTCCATTTGGCATGCAATTGGATTTGATGACTTTGCTCACATAGAGGAGAAAGGTTCACTCCTTCTCACTATCCAATTCCTTTGCACGCTAAGAATAGGATTTGATGGTATTTCTTTTAGATTATTTCAAAAAGAAAACAACATCCTATGGAAAGAATTAGGTAGCATCCTAGGCTTTCATAAACGGTGTTTGCTAGATTTAGACAATTTGCCTAAGTTTGACAAACAAAGTTTTTGGCATGATCTAACTAGTGAGGTCACATGTAGGGCTCCTAGGAATAGCCACATCCAAAACCCTACCTTAGGCTTCATGCATAGATGGGTGGCTATGACTATGTTCCCTAGGGGAGATGTTAGGGTTGTGCGAGATGATGAATTGAAATTTTTTTCCCATGACTAAAAAGATAATTGTTGCTCCAGTCAAAGCCATGATGACACAATGGTTAGATTACATTTCAAAATCAGGACCAATTTAATGCACTTCATTGATTACTCATATTGCTGATAGGGTAGGAGCACTTAAATACTCTTCATTTGAATATATTGAAACTGAAAGAGAATTAATTGATGAAGACTATTTAGTGCAAGGACATACCCTTAAGCATGATCAAGATGGGCCCTTGATATTTTTCTATCCCAGCTTTGTCAATGAAATTCGGTTACCTAACCCTGATTTTCATTTGTGCAAATGCCGGAGGCTAACCATTAATCTTCTTCCCCTTGAGGAAGCAAGAAGAAGTAGTGTCTCTGGCAGGGTAACAAGGAATCGTGCGAGGGCTGCAGCCACAGGCATGCCACCGATAATCTCTCCGGTCCATGAATACTGGGAGGAAGAGAACCCAACGGGTTGTGAGCCCGGATGGACTCAACCTACGACGTATGAGATTGGGGGATCATCTTGGCAAGAATGACAAAGGAATCCACCCTTATCCACTTCAAGCTCTAGTAGCTTGCCCCCAACGTCCATGAGAGGACGTCGTTCCTCTTCAGCTAGAAGTCATCTTGACTATAGCCAAGGAATGACGGACCTCACTAGACGTATGGGAGAACTTGAAGTGAGAACGGGTGACATCTACAGCACACTCCAAGTGCATGTTCAAGGTAGCCAGGATTGGCAACAACACATGGATGCTCAATTCACCAACTTGAACACGGTGCTACAACAACAATAAGCCGATCTTGCAGCATACTTCCGTCATCAAGGGTTCAACCCTTATCACGGAGGTAGTTGAAGAACAAGCTTGGGGGAGGACCCCCACTTGAGGTAACATGTATCACATTCCTTGCATATTTATTTTCCATCCATCCATCATCCACCTTGCATATAAAAAATATAAAATAATAATAATAATAGGTTAGATTTGCTTTCATCAAATAAATATGTGCGGTAAGAATGATTTAGAATTCACATAGATGAAATGATGAATAGTTGCTCTGTTTTATTTTCCTAAGTCTCTAGTTTACAACTTGCTACTCTCCGAATATTGCTTTCATTGGTTTGAAATACTTTTACCTTAATTTGGAAATTGTGGGTAGCAAAAGCTTGATCTAATTCTAGGTTGTTGCGAGATTAGAATTGGTAATAGGGCTGCTAGTCTTAGTTTGAAAGTAAAACTTAGATTTCTGGAGAAATTCTAAAAAGATTTAAGTCTCCCTGAATTGATTGGAAATACCTACCAAAGCCATATGATGTTTATACATATACAAAACTTTATGCATATGCTATTTGCTTTCACATTGAGCCTAGTCAAACTAGTATAGACCTATGTGAGAAATCATTCAACTCGTTTTGAATTCAAGACTTCACTTGCACATGCTATACTTCTACACTAGAAGTAAGCAAAACGTCCATCATATCCACCATACCACAATAAAAAGAGAAACTCCATGTTATTCATGTTTAACACTCTCTTCAAAATTCATTACAAAGAAGGGGAGTAGAAAACATGGCTACAAAAAGAAAATGAAAAAAAAGGCATGCTTACATCATAAGCATGAGAAAAAAAAAGTAGCCATGTTTCATCTCTATAAAAGAAAGAGAGATTATACCAAAAAGGAGTTATCTCCAGTATCCACATCCACTTCCACTCCAGCACACATGCACTAGTCTTGAATCAAAAAGTTTTGATTTGAATTCTCCTAAGGCTTACTCTTTTGACTTAGCAATATATGTGATGCAAATATGCCTACTTACTTTCCTTACCAAGCTCCACATACAAGCCATATTCAATGAGTAGGAATAGTAGAGGCACAATACTTTGGTGAGGAAATATTTCCACTATCCACAAAGGAGTGACTGAGAGAATCAAATTGAGGTACTTAATATCTAAATTGAATTCTCCGGGATTTAAGTGGAACTTGATTTCTAGGCTATGTTTGCCCCATTTGCTATTCTACCTTTCAATTACTCATGAATATGATAAATCATAAGCCCCATGATAACTTAAGAATGGTAGAGTATCATAGCCAATTTCTACAATACTAGGTAGAGTATCTTGTTGTGCATTAGATACTTTTGAAAATAAGACATTGTAGCAACTCCTGATCATCAACCTAAAGTCTTGACTTTGCTCGGGACGAGCAAAAGATAAGCTTGGGGGAGTTTGTTGACGGCTGTTATATACCAATTTCATCTGTCAATTTAACTCAATTATGTGAAGGATTTGTCATTTCTTGCAAACATCACCTTTCTATCTAACCCAATTCCACTTGGACTTGGAGAAATATGTGTATGCAGCATTTTATGTAGGAAATGAGGAAATGTAGAGGGACCAATCCTATAAAATATCATCCCAGCCAATCAGGCGACGACACATGGCATCCTATGGATCAAATGGCCCACAAATAGAAGTATCCAAGGATATCCAACGGTATTGCACCCATATACATCAAGGGGACCCACCTGGCAGCCACCTGGAGAAAGCACACGAGAATTGGTGCCTTGACCAAGTCGGCCGAACCAGGGGTTCGGCCGACCTCTTCCTGGTGCCAAACTCGTTCAACCTCCACGTGTTGGCTCCTCACGGCTCCCTGGAGTCAATGGTGACTGATTCGCGCACTTTTGGTGGTGAGAACCAACCTCAACACTAGTATAAATAGGACCCCCTACCCCTCACTTCAACACACACCACTTGAGCTTCATCTCTATTGTATACACTATCATCCATAGTCTTAGAGGAGTTAGGTTGTAGAGAGGAGAGTCTCTAGTCCCAAGTCCAAATTGGGAAAGGAGTAAGGAGTCGCTCTCTTCCCAATCCTACATTGGGAAAGGTATGGCTCATGTATTCTTTCTTGTAATTGTGACTTTATGCATAATAAAGATAGTATCTTTAGTCTCTACTTATACATATACTTGGGCAAAGCGTTTCTTGTTTGATTGTGGAGTCCATGTATGTGGAAGGTATAGCTTCTATGACTATTTCATCATGAACATATCTCATTATCATAGAACCTATAGACCCCCACTATAGTCTAGTTAATTATAACATAACTAGGTTAGTATGGATAATTATGTTGTGTATCAACATTGGTTCAATGTTGATTCAATTCATTGCCTTAGGATGGATTGTGCCTAGGCTCTTAAGGTAATTACTTAATATGCTAGCATGGTGCTAGGATAGCTAAGTAGCATTGGATGTATCGTAGACCCACATATTGAAGAGGTATGCAGTAGGTGGTGACAACCCTATCTGTCCTTTGTAATCCTTCACATTCGGCTATGCCACGGGCTCTCGGCGGGAGTCGCCCTAGTATTGCTAGGGGTAAGACTGTGCCCTATGTGTTGAACCACATATCATAAGATTCACTATTGATCTAGCTTATGAATAATTAGTTTAGACTATGTATATGTACAATAGAGCATAGTAGGAGTACCTCCATAACTCTCAACCTTAACTAACCTCTAGGATCGTCTTACCCCCTTAGACTTGAAAGCTTTTGTGTGTGTCACACTACCTCCACTATTATTTTATCCATCCTTAATAGATTCTTACCTAGACCTTTCTACCCTTTCCACTTGATGATTGTTATATCTCTACCCCGCCTTCCTTTGGGATCAAATAAATGACACCCTTGGGAATACTCTTAAGGTGAAATGCTACAATGATATCTCCGTGCACTTGCAGAATTCACTCTGCGATCCAATAGAACCATTAACAAGCATTTCTGACACATCAGTTGGATATGTTTAGTTAATGGTGCGTAAGTAATACTAACAAGCATTTCTGGCACTATTGTCAGGGATGATTTGTTAGTATATCTTAGGAGCCGTCAACAATGAGTCAGAATCCTAGTAATAGTGTGGGTGCATCGTGCCCCGAGAGGCAATGAAGTCACCTGTTGGGAAGCAACATGTCTCCTTTGTTGAGAGACTTGCGGACCAAGTCGGTCGGACATGGTCCATCGTTGTGAAGGTGCTCGCCCCGAAGGGGAAGGACCTTGATTGTTGATGCCTACAGCCGCAGCTGCGACTAGATGGTCAAAATCAGCCCTCCACTTCTCCATAGCACCCTGGGGTGCACCTGGAGGCGGTGGGCGATGTAGAAGTGCTCCTCTATAATGGGGGCTAGGTCCGAGGCTGTTGTACACGTGTAGTCGTCGGAGCTTCCCTTGGTTGGGAGTTTTGTTCCGATTTTATTTTACACGTGTTAACCCGAGAGCCAGCCATGTGAGGGGAGGGGTTCGGTGCAACATGGCATGTGGGACCTACAAGGGCCTTCAACTCTTACGGGTCAAACTTTCTTGCACTTCTTGCGGTATCGTGGGGTACCCGGTACGTAGGGTACCGACAGAGGTGTATGTAGATGGGAAATTGGTACAGTTACATGGAGATCAACAGAGAGATCAATTGGAGATATTACCCTTGTCCTCTGTACAGCCGAACAAGTTGTTGGTGGGAATTGAGGTGTGGGCTTTGGTGGTGGTGCAAAAGATAGAGTGTTAAGGAGAAGGATCAGGGTGTTGCTAATCATCCTGAGGTGCAGAAGTTGCTGTGTGAATTCAGAAGCTTATTTGAAGATCCTAAGACACTATCACCAGCCAGACCATTTGACCATGCTATACAATTAATTCCAGGGGCAGTTCCAGTCAATGCCCGACCTTATAAATACTCTCCATTACATAAAACTGAAATTGAAAGGCAGGTGGTCAAACTATTGGATTCTGGATTAATCGAGCAAAGTGTTAGTCCTTTTGCCTCAACTGTACTATTATTGCAAAAGAAAGATGGTTCTTGGACATTCTGCATTGACTACAGGAAGCTCAATGCTTTAACAATCAAAAACAGATTCCCTATGCCTTTGGTGGAGGAGATCATTGATGAGTTGGGAGGCTCTGCAATATTTTCTAGTTTGGATATGCGATCTGGTTATCATCAAATCAGAATGAAGTAAGGGGAGGAGTTTAAAAATTGCATTCAAGACACATTGTGGTCATTATCAGTTTAAGGTTATGCCTTTTGGCCTGACTAATGCCCCTGCTTCTTTTCAATGTGCTATGAATTCTATACTAACCCCATTTCTTAGAAAATTTGTCTTGGTCTTTATTGATGATATCTTAGTCTATAGCCCTTCTTTGGACCTTCATATGGAGCACTTAAGACTGGTTTTCTCTTCCCTACATACTCATAAGTTCTACCTCAAAGAGTCTAAGTGTCACTTTGCTCAAAAGAAGTTGAGATATCTGGGTCATATCATCTTAGCACAAGGAGTACAGACTGATCCTGTGAAGACAGAGGCTATGAGACATTGACCTATCCCTAGAACTTTCATAGAATTGAGGGCTTTCTTAGGGTTGACTGGGTATTACAGGAGGTTTGTCCAGGGTTATGGGGTAATTGCTAGACCTCTTACTGCTATTCTCAAGTTGAAGCATTTTCAGTGGTCTGCTGAGGCTGTTGTAGCATTTCAACAGCTCAAAGAGGTTATGGTGTCTACTCCAGTTCTAGCTTTACCTAACTTTAATGAGCCCTTTATGGTGGAGACTAATGCTAGTGACTGGGGACTAAGGGCAGTTTTGATGCAAAACAATAGACCTTTGGCTTATCTTAGTAAGGCTATGGGGGTGAAAAGCAAAGGGTGGTCTATCTATGAGAAAGAATTCTTGGCTTTGATTATGGCTGTGGATATATGGCGTCCATATCTTCAGCGTGGAGAGTTCATTATTAAGACTGATCATGAAAGTCTCTTTTTTTTTGGAAAATCAGCAGTTGCACTTTGATATTCAGAGAAAGGCGATGACCAAGTTGATGGGGCTCAACTTTAAGATTGTCTATCGCAAGGGCAAGGAAAATGTGGCAGCTGATGCTCTATCTAGGAGAGGACAAATGATGGACTTGGCTGTCATACAAGAGGCCCATCCAATATGGATTCAGGAGGTCATTAACTCTTACATGACAGATCTTGAGGCTCAACAATTCTTAGCCAGATTAACTATTCATAGCCCTGATGATCTGGAATTCTCATTACATCAAGGGATTATCTGGAGAAATGGTCTAATTTGGGTTGGGGCCAATTCTACACTGAGGACAAAACTGATTGGGGCATTTCATGAAAGTGCAATTGGAGGACATTCAGGCATCCAAGCTACTTATCAGAGAATCAAAAAGATGTTCTGGTGGTCTGGGTTAAGACAGGCAATAGAGGATTTTGTGAAACAATGCCAAGTTTGCCAACAGGCCAAGGGTGACATCCTCCTGGGTTGCTACAACCTCTACCTATACCTCAGGGGTTGTGGCAAGATATTACCATGTATTTTATTGAAGGGCTACCTAAATCTGAAGGGTTTTATACTATTTCGATGGTGGTGGATAGACTGTCTAAATATGCTCATTTCATACCCTTGAAGCATCATTTTACTGCCCCAAAGGTAGCTTAGGTGTTGCTAGAGCAAGTGATTAAATTGCACGGTCTCCCTAAAATTATGTTGTCTGACAGGGATAAGATATTTACATGTACTTTATGGAAGCATCTCTTTCATAGCTTGAATGTAAAAGTACTTCTATCTACAGCCTATCACCCCCAAACGGATGGTCAATCTGAGAGGGGAAACCAATGCTTATAGACTTACCTCAGATGTGCAGTCCAGGCTTCTCCAAACAAGTGGAAGAGTTGGCTGGCCATGACGGAGTACTGGTACAATACTTCTTTCCAGTCCTCGATTGCTTGCACTCCTTTCCAGGCATTGTATGGATATGATCCTCAATTCTGAGTAGCTCCAACAATACCTCACATAGAAGACAAAGAGATCAAAGACTTGCTCGCAGAGAGAGTCTGTCATAAGGAACATTTGAAGCAAAAATTGGCTCTTGCTTAGAACCGTATGAAACAGAAAGCAGATAGAAACAGAGTGGACCGGGACTTTGGAGTGGGCGAGCTCTTGCTGTTGAAGTTGCAACCCTATGCCCAAAGTATGATGGTGAATCAACCTTACCCTAAGTTGGCCTACAAATTCTTTGGACCATATGCAGTGCTGGAAAGAGTGAGGAAGGTCGCTTACCGTCTGGATTTGCCAGCCGACGCCAAGGTGCACCCGGTTTTTCACATCTCCCAGCTGAAACCCTACACGGCAAACTACTCTCCTGTCTATACAGATCTGCCAAGATTGAAGATTTAAGCTCTCAGCCATTGAAGCCGGTGAGCATCTTGGACCGACAGCTGGTCAAAAAGGGGAACCGCGCGATTACGCAGGTAAAGGTGCACTGGGCTTCTCTTGGGGAGGATTTGGCGACCTAGGAAGATTGGAGCGTGTTTGTGAAGATGTTTCCGGAGGTCACGACTTGGGGTCAAGCCGATGCTGGAGGGGGGGTGGAGGTGGTACGACAGTCATGGAAGAGGTCGGCGCGATGGAGAAGTCAGAGGTAGATAAGATGAAGGGGGAACGAGCCAGAGGCGGAGAAGACAAAGGGGAACGAAAGAGGAGAAGAAGAGCTGCCCTCGGGAGTGAGTCGGGTGTGAGTGTGGAGCTGTAATGCGAGGTGAGTTGGGCTGAAGGGTGGGCCCGATCTGTCATGTGGGACCCATCTACCGCTATGCAATATTAAGACTTGTTCTGCTTAGAGAGGAGGTAACAAACAAATTACCAGAAAAACGTGTTCCACTCGCTATTGTGTCTCTCTCGATGATCGCCCAGCGCTAGTCGCCGGTGAAACTACCCTGTGATTCCCAAGCCGGAGATCTGGTGAACTCTGGCCACGGGACATCAGAGATCCCGAGCACCTCGACTGAGGGCGCGTGGGAGGAGGCTGCGGTGGAGTCCTCCTCGGGGAGATCGATCTCGGTGACCTCGACCTTGGTGGCGAGGCCGCGGAAGGAGGTAAGGACCGGGTGGGCTAGGGTCAAGGTAAAGATCTGCTCAAGTCACAGCAAACCATCAGACGGCGAGGCGACGACGAAGAAGATGCCGCTGCAGTGCTGATGGTCATGGAGGATGACTTGGGGCCAGGGCGTCAGTGAGTAGTTTCATAGTGCATATCGGTGGGACGTGGGAGCTGTGGGTCCGAATGTCAGTAGACGCTGATAGATTAGTGAGACACTGACCGCCGCCGGCCCGCTAGAATCTTCCGCTGTTGCTATTCTTCACCCGCTCCTGACCCGCAAAATGGGTTCCTCCGGCTCTGTCGCTCCCCCTTGACTCGACTTGGGCGACATAAGGCTATCCCTCAAATGCTTATTCTCGCTCATTTTTTACTCTCCAACACATGATGCATCTGGCATTTTCATTTTGGTCGGGTGGTTCTCGGGACGCAAAGTTGCAGACTCCCGACAGGCGAGGCATCGTCGCTCTTTCGGACAGGGATCCCCTGACTTTACTGCACGCCGTGACATGATCACTGATGTGGGAGACCAGGTCCACGTGTCAGTGACCGCTGATTAAGTCAGGGGATCCTCATCCCCCTCTTTCACCCCTCCGCCCGCCAACTGACCCCAACGCTGACACCTCCGCCATCACTTCCCCAGGCGGCGCTCTCGGCTCACGTACCGTCGCTGCACCCTGCTCCCTCGAGCGCCGCGTGGCACTGTCTGCGATGCCTGAGGCCTCCCCTGCTGCGAGGCACACTCCCGCTCCTCGACCTCGTGTCGTCGAGGTCCGCCTCCCGCTCGCCCTCGCCTCACGTGCCGCCGCTGCCACTACCGCCCATCTCCACGTCGCCCCTACTCCCTCGCGCCTCCCCCACTGCTAGCCCCGCGCCGCCGCGTCCGATGCCGATGCCGGCCCGGTCGCCCTGTTGATGTCTGCCTCCCGCCCCCTCCGCTCGCCGCGAATGAGAAGTCTTCGATGTCTTCCAAGCCCACGACCAAGCTTTGTTGAAGCTCCTCGTCCTCCCCTCCCATCCACTCCTCTTTTTCTTGTCACCACCGCACTATCGGAGTCGCGCCCATCGAGAAGGGTCCAAGCTCCGTGTTGGGCGTCATCAAAGTCGCAGACGAGCCCCGAGCCAAGTACCTCTGTGTTGGGCGAAGGATGGCGCGCGGGGAGGCTCAGGAACGCCCAGAGCTCAGGCTCGTCGCCAGCCGCGCCGCCCCACTGGTCTTGGCTGCGTCCGCCTCGGCCATGAACTCCCGGAAGGTGGTGAGTGAAGGAGCAGAGCACAGCGCACGCGGTCCGGTACTGGTATGCGATTCGGGACAATGGGTAGGCTGTTGGAGACAGAAGAAATTTGCCTAGTATAAAGTTACGGTAATACTATTAAATAGGTGTCTCGAATACATGAAAATCTCAGACGACGTTTCTAGCCATCAATCTCGCTTTGAGATTCGTGCTGCAACAATGTTATATTACCATCCAACCCTAATTTCCCAACCCGTTCTTCTCTTCGATCCGATCCGGATTACGGCGGCGGCGGCGGGCTGGCGCGAGCCACCCTCTGACGGAAGGTCGGCTCTGGCGGCGGTAGACCAGTGGTGGCAGACGGGCTCGAGGGCGACGACCGCGCTCATGGGCGACAGCGGCAGCCGCACGCTCGATGACAACGGCAGCCGCGCTCGAGAGCGACAGCACCGGCCGCGCTCGACGATGGCGTCAGCCGCACACGGGGGCGACGACGGCGGCTGCGCTCGAGGCGACGGCTGTGGCCGCGCTCGACGACGACGCCGGCCGCAGGCCTTGAAGAAGGGAGTATGTTTTTTTAATTGTTAAATTGTATTTGTAATCCGTAATTTGTTAATATTATGTTGATTGTGAAAGAATCAAACAAATTTTTTTGTGATTGATTAACCTATAAAATGAAGGAATAATGGTTAATTGCAAGATTACTGTTAATGACTGTAATTAGCTGTTTGTCATGACCCAGGCTGTTGATCAGGTGGGAACCAACGATGCTGGACCAAGGGTGAACGAGCTGGATGGCTCAGTGGAGGACACGACAACAAAGGGAGTCGGCCCAAGCAGCACAATGCGAGGCGAATCACTTACTTAGGGCGTGTTTGGTATGGCTTCACTCTTCAGTGGAGCAACTCTGCTCTGAAATGCTGGAGTAGAGCAACTCTAGTGTGGTGATGGAGCTGCGAGTCGAGGTGTTTGCATGCGAAATGGTTCTCAGTTTTGAAAAGAAAAGAGTTTTGGACACTACATCAATTTTGCCCTCAATATTTCGTTGGGCCTGGACCAAAAATTGTGGACCGATCGTACCAATAACTTTTTTGCTGCTACATGAAACTTTTTGAATCAAGTTTGTTGGAGTTTTGTTACTTCTCCTTTCCTCCTTCTCTCCTCCTTCCCCTTCTCCAAGTTATCTTACCATGTTAACACTACTGGTTATGATCCACTGCAAGTGGCGGTGTGATTAAGAGGAGAGAAAACTATCGCCCAAGTTATCGTGTTTTGCCTGCTTGTTCATTCTGATCTGGTTTTGGGGTGTTGGCGTTTGGCTCTGTTCTCTGAATGTTTTGAACTGTCGCTGTTCTTAACATTCGTGTGCCATTTTCACTGTTGGATACTACACTGGTATCAGAGACAGGTCTTGGTGGTTTTTCTCGCTAACCTCTCGGCTTTGATCTGTAAAACTCCGACGAAGAAGGTTGTGATCACTGATGTGATTGCTGTAAATCCGTTACCCTAGTTGGATCGGCTTGGAGGGGAAAAATCATCACGGCACCCTTTAATACCAACGCGCAATCTCGCTTTATTGTCGCCAAAATGTCTAAGTCTGAAACTTCATTACGAGTCTCTTGCTCAGATCAATGAAAAATTGGAATCTCTTGATCGCAAGTTTTCTTCAGAGTTATGTGCAGTTAACTCAAAGGTGACATGACTGTCACATCTATTGGTCTTTTACAGCAAGAGCAGATCCAGGTTTCTAAGAGGCTTCGTGCAGTTCTTGGTGCTGAAACTACTGTCATTGATGATGGGATTATGGGTCCTCATCCTTCTAATTTGCCTTCAACTTCTACTGCGATGCCTGCAACACCAGTCTCTACACCTCTGTTATTTTAGAATATGCATCCTCATGTCTCTTCACAACTGCAAACCAAGGTACAAACTACTTGTGCTCCCACTGGCCCTTCTGTTATACCTGCTGAACCTGTTAGACATGAGGACAATAGAAACAAATGGATGATTAAGATGAACTTCCCTATTTTTGATGGCACTGATGTGACAATATGGTTGGATAAATGTGAGACCTATTTTCTGCTATATCAGATCCTATTAATTTTCGTGTTATTTGCTGCATCTTTGCATCTAGTGGATAAAGCAGCACACTGGTTTCAGTCATGCAAACAGAATGTGGGTTTCCTTAGTTGGGAACATTTTGTTGGACCTATCGCTCAAGAATTTGATGTGGATATTCATAGGCTCAAAACAATGGAATTACTAAACCTTAGGCAAACTGGATCTGTGGATGATTATAGGAAAACTTTTGATCAGTTGGTATATCATCTCAGACTGTACCATCCCTTTGTAAATGAAACTATGCTTGTTTCACAATTTCTAATTGGTCTGAAAGATGAGTTAAAAGCAGTGGTGGAATTACATTTGCCTGAAACAGTGTCGAAGGCAGCCATGTGTAACACCCACTATTTTTATGAGAGAAAAAAATTGTAAAATGAATTTCTCTTGAGATAAAAACATTTTCTCGGGAATAAAATTCATATAAGTCAAGTTGCATCATGTTTGAATATTTGTGTGAATTTTTGAAAATTCAAATTCGCTAGAAACTCAGTTTACAAATTCAAAACATAAAAGAGAAGAAAAAGAAAACAGAAAAGAAAAAGAAAAAGAAAAGAAAAAGGAAAACCCCTCCCTGGGCCGAAATCCCGCCCCGGCCCACTTCCCTTCTCTCTTCCCACCGGCCCGCGCCCTTTTCCCTCCCTCTCTCTCTCTCTGCTGCCCGGACCCCGCGCGACAGCCGCCCGCACCCCCTCTCTCCTCTCTCTGTCACCTGGCCCCGCATGTCAGCTCCGTCTTCCTTGCGCCCGCGCCGCTCCCGTAACGCAGACGCACGACGCCGCCCCCATTTCCTCTTTTCAATGCCATCCATTTCTCAGCAATCAAGCGCCGGCTAGTGCCCTATGATGGCGCCATCAGTTTCTCAGCCGAAGCCCTATAAAAACCCGGCCGATTCCCCTCTCATTTCACCATTCCCGACGCCCAAACCCTAGCCGCCGACGAGCTCGGTAAAGCCAACGCGTTCCCATCGTTCCGTCCAATTCCACGCCCTGAGGACTTGTCTAACACCTTCGTCGTGCTTCCAGGAGACCACCGGTCATCTTCATCGGGGGTTATCGCCTCTGCGTTGCTGACTTAGTCGGGCGCCGAGGAGCTCCACCGCAAACCGCCGTCGCCGACCACCTTCCGACCCTCCTCCGGCCGTGCGACGACCCTCAGTGAGTTCCTCTAGTCCCCCTCTTCTTTTTGCGCTAGTCAAATGTGCCCCGAAGCCTCTGTAGCGCGTTTTTGGTCATCGCCGGCGAGGTTGCCATCGCGCGCGCGTCGCCGCCTTCGCGCGCCGCCACCAGCTCCGCCGCTCCCGACGTTCGGGGCGACGTGGCCCTCTGTCGGCCGTCCATTTGGTCTCTACGGCCGAGATTAGATCGGGTCGTACCCCTTTGGTCTTTAAAATTTGAGCCGCCCATTTTAAATCCAACAGCACACGTTTAAACCTTCATAACCGTTGGAAGATTACACAAAGAAGCCCCTGGACTTTTAAAACTAATTACAGATTGGTCCAAATCTTTACAGAATCAACCCCATACTTTCTGGAAATTAGGGTATAATTGTAAAATGAAGTAAAAATCATTTTGAAGCCCCTAGAATATTCTAAAATAGCAAATAAATACTGGAAAATTGTAGAATGGCCCCTGGAATTTGTAGAAATATATTTTTAACCTCTGGAATAGTTCTATTTTTCAGAAAGACCCCTGGAAATTTCAGAATATAAATAAAAGTCCTTAGTTTAAATAAAATAATTATAAAAACAGATTTAAATATTTTTTAATCTATTTTCTTTTCTGAAATATTTTTATAATACATTTAATTTGCTGAATTGATCATAAAATACTTTATAATTGTATTTAATTCATAAAAATTGATTTGCACATAGAAATAATTATTAAAAATAGTGTAAAAATTGTAAAATATATATTTTATGTTATAACACAATTTTAAGCATATTTTGAAGGATAAAAATATCTAGAAAATAATAATATGTTTCTAATAAATATAAAAATGGTATATAAATTGTTAAAAATATGTTTTACTCAATATATTTCATTTAACTCTAAACTCTCATAAATTGATTTATGCCTATAAATTAAATCAACCATAAAATCACTTTTTCGTAGGAATTTATGATTATTTGAATTGTTTGCATTCTATATGTTCTTATTGTGTGTTATTATTTTATGCATCGTCGTAAATTAGAGTCAGGGCCAGAACCGACATTTAACCTTCAAGAGCAACAATTTCCCGACGACCACCAGACTCAATTTGGAGGCAAGTTCCTTGACCATCTTGCACCCTTTTTGTTAAGTTTTAGTTAGTTGCATGCTAAATTAAAATATGAATCCTATGTTATGTCTAGATTTTCCACAATATTCCTTGTCAACTTGGTTTGGGTGTTTTTCTATTAAATTAGTTTACGCTTAGCCATGCTTAATTGAAATATGATCTATTTATCTACAATATTCTATTTGATGTATTACAATACATGAATTGATGGCTAAAATGGAATTTAGTAGATAGGAATCTGATAGGGGGTTTTGTATGGATTGGTGCATGCATGCACAATACCTTGGTTTGGGGCTTGTCACCTATCGGATTCTATGGACCGGTTTATGAAAGAAGTTGCTAAGCCTTTTAGTATCACCACAGAATTGTATATGGGACAACTTGGTTTAGTAATTTAGTCTCTCCCGATATAGCATAGGTAATTGATCGGGCGGGGAATGGGCTTTGCCTTGGGATCCGCATGGCTCAAGAGGGGGCTTCTCCTGGCGGAGGTAAAATAGACTCCAGGTGCCAGAGCAGTGAAACCTTAGAGTACCCATTGCAAGTTGGGAGAACCATCAGAAACACCTCGTAGTGATCTCCTGGCCACACACCTATGAAAGTGTGTATTGTGTTTAGCTACCACGGGCATCAGGGAGGTTTACCTTAGTCCACCTGGCAACAGGGGACGAAATCACGAACTATGGGTAAAGGATACACACTCTGCAGAGTTTTGTCAAACTGTCTAGACAGCCGTGCTCACGGACACGAGCGGATTGGGAACCAAATTCATAATTAGCACATAGTTACATAATGGTTGGTTTGGGTTTGGTCTTACATGGATTAATTTTGGGGATATTGGTTGGGATTTCACCTAGATGTAGGTGCTTAATAAACAATTAAGAGTAGGTTGTAACTGCTATAGTGCTTTACCTATTATTTGCCTTCCTTGTTGTGAACCACACATGTCATAACTTCCCAACTTGCGAGTACCGTTGGTACTCAAACTTGTTAGTTGCATACTTTTTTCCCCCAGTCTACGAAGGCGCAGAAGTGGAGAACCAGGACTTCTACGGAGATCCCGAAGAGATGTTCTAGGCTGGCGCTCCCCCGTGCAATGCCTGTGTTGGAGCCCTTTGTTATGTTTTTCCGCTGCTTGTGTACTTTTATTTTAGACCTGTAAGGTCATTTATGTAATAAGGTGATGTACTCGAACATGGTATTTTATTTGGTATTTCACTTTCGTCTACACATGTATGAGTTGAACTGATCCTGGCATACATGTGGAAAGCATCTGGTTGTCTTCTTAATACCAGGTGTGACAAAGTGGTATCAGAGCCGTGTTGCCCGTAGGATGCAAGCCTAGATAGAAAAGGATGATTTAAGGACTTTACTATTTTCAAATATTATTAATTGTAAAATTTCTTTGTATTCTTTACCTTGTACTTGTTTCACTTACTCCTTAATTTGTTTTATTACTGACACTCTTCTGTTTCAAAAATTTTAGATGGCCAACGTCAGGAGAACTGCTCGCATGTCCACTGGAGGATATGTCCCTAACCGAAGGATTGTTGCCCGCCGTACCCCACTCAACGATCCTCGACGTGCGGTGGTGATTCGTACTGATGGTAGAGATGTAGTACGACTCCGACATCGACTTCAAGCCATACTGCATGATGCCGGCTACAGGCACGAGAGACTGGGACTCACCTACCACTTCATCGGGATGTAGCGTCCCTATCGTATCGAGTGGTCATGCAAGCTGTTTGTCTACTATGGGGATGAACTACTCAAGGTGCACCGTACTCCTGCCGCAAGGAGCTACCGACGTCATGCTGAGCAGGATGTAAGTTGGGAGGCCATCACCTTTTGGAGTCACACTTACCGCTACCAGCTTCGGAACTCGGTGCATGCCTACACTCCTCAGCGTCCCAGCGGCACTGGTAACTTCGTCACCAGGTATGTGGAGGGGCCCTTGACCCTTCCACAGACTCACCAGACAATTGATGACGTGGAGCGCCTCAGCATTCGCCTCCACAAGGCTCAACAAGAAATTCAAGATGTCCGTGACCTTGCAGCACACTATGAAAGGCAGGTGAGGAGGTACCGTCGAATCACCGACGAGGACCCAGATGGGTATGCTTCAGACACCTCCACTTGGATCTCGGACTCTCCTGACCACCGTGTTGGTCGTGGCGACACTAACTCGATGGACCAGTCTTCTGACGAGGAGCCAGATTCAGAGGAGCCTTTTGTGCCACAGCAGCCAGCCAACTCTCCTCCGCATGGCAATGAGTCTCATGGCAGCAACTCGGGATATGATGGAGATGATGATGAAGCCCCGGACGAGGAGGAGGATCCTGAGGAGCGAGAGTAGACTCCGACCTGCCCTACGACTCAAGATTAAGACACTTACCCATGAGTTGTAATAAGAGCGATGTAGTAGCAATCTGTGTAATCTTGAGTTGTATGATTTTGCTTTGAGAACTTGATTATCCATGTTTGAGTTTGCTTAATAAAATGACCTTTATTTCTCTTATTCCTTATTGATGCATATAGTGGGAAAGACATATAGAATAGTTTCTCTCTTGTCTTCTTATTCTATAACAACGCTCCAATCTCAGATGGCAGGAAGAGGTAGAGGACGTGGACGTGGTGGGCCACCCAATCTAGACAATGAAGTCCTGCTACCACAATGGAATGGAAGGGGTGCCCGTGGAGCACCAGCTGCAAATAAAATGCAGCATATGATGGCCATGCAGCTACAAATGATGCAAAATTTAACACAAATTGTGAACAACATGCAACAGGCTCAGCAAGCACCACCACCCCCTCCTCCACCACCACCACCCCCACCTCCAAGGCTTTGCTTAAGAGACTTCATGAACACTCAACCTCCACGCTTTTCCAACGCCGTGGAACCTATGGATGCAGACGACTGGATCAATACAATTGAAAGTAAACTAAGGATTGTCCAATGTGAAGGAAGGGAAAGGGTACTTTTGGCATCACACCAACTTCATGGACTTGCAGCTAATTGGTGGACCGCTTATACGACAGCCCATGATAACCCAACAACATCACCTGGGAGGAGTTCAGAGAAAGCTTCCGCAATCATCACGTGCCCGAAGGAGAAGTTCAAGCCAAGCGTCTGGAGTTCCTAGCATTGAAGCAAGGGAACATGAACATACGAGGGTATTTGAACAAGTTTACAAAACTATCTCGGTATGCCCCTGGTGATGTGGACACTGATGCTAAGAAACAATTCTGTTTTAAGGAGGGACTGGACAAAGAAATACAGTTGATGATGTCTTCCAGTGACTATGCTAGCTTCCAACATCTGGTGGACAAAGCTTTTACGGTGGAAAGAAAGAAGAAGGAATGCGAAGGAGAAGAACGCAAAAGGAAGATGATGATGGGGCAATCTTCAAGCAACAATCGTCCTCGCTTCAACCCACAACAATCGAGACACATGACTCGTCCCATGGGTAATAATCAAGGTCAGTGGTACATTAACAACTCTTCATTCAGACCTCAAGCGCAGTATGCTCGCCCACAGTATCAGCAGATGCAACCGCAACGCCCTCAAATGTATCAACAGCGTCCTACGACTTCAAATCCTCGACCAACTGGGCAACCACAGCAGAATCAACAAAGAAACAAGGCTCAAGACACCAGTACTCGGGGAGCTTGCTACATATGTGGTGACAAGGGACACTACTCCAACAACTGCCCGAAGAAGCCATCACAGCAGAACCAGTCCAGAGGAAGGGTCAATCATGTTGTTTTGGAGGAAGCCCAAGACGCATCAGATGTGGTGATCGGTACGTTCCCTGCTGATTCCCATCCTTCTACAGTATTGTTTGACTCTGGTGCAACACATTCATTCATAGCAAAAGAATTCATAAGAAGACATGAAATGACTGTTACATTAATGAATCAAGTATTAGTAGTCAACTCTTCTGGAGGAGAGATGCTGACAAGGCAAGTATGCCCTAATGTAAGCATTAGGGGGGTAGCATTCTTAGCAAACCTTATAGTGCTGGAGTCACAAGGAATAAACATTATTCTCGGAATGGATTGGTTAACCAAGTACAAAGGAGTGATCCATTGTGCCACCAGAACAGTATGCTTAACTCATACAGATGGCACAAACATGGAGTTCCGTCCTGATCAAGCACCAGTTCAGAAAATACGACTCAATCAAGTTGAAGGAGTACAAGAGATCAAAATTGTTTGTGACTTTCCGGATGTGTTTCCTGAGGAACTACCGGGTATGCCCCCTGACAGAGAAATTGAATTCATCATTGATTTAGTGCCTGGAACAACACCAATTTACAAGTGGTCATATAGGATGGATGCTAAACAATTGGCAGAATTAAAGGATCATATCAATGAGTTGTTAGCAAAAGGATACATTCGCCCTAGTTTTTCACCCTGGGGAGCTCCAGTGATATTTGTGCCCAAGAAAGATGGCACACAGAGGTTGTGTGTGGATTATCGCGCACTCAACGCAGTAACTATCAAGAACAAGTATCCTTTACCAAGGATTGAGGATTTTTTGACCAGTTGAGAGGTGCTTGTGTGTTCTCGAAGATTGATCTACGTTCAGGGTATCACCAATTGAAGATACGACCCTCGGACATACCCAAGACAGCATTTGTTTCGAGATATGGATTATATGAGTATACAGTCATGTCTTTTGGCTTAACTAACGCCCCAACTTACTTCATGTACCTTATGAATAAGGTGTTTATGGAATATCTGGATAAGTTTGTCGTGGTGTTTATTGACGGCATTTTGATATTCTCCAAAAGTGAAGAGGAACATGAGGAGCACCTAAGACTGGCCTTACAAAAACTTCATGAATATCAGTTGTATGCAAAGCTAAGTAAATGTGAGTTCTGGTTGAAGGAAGTGTCATTTCTGGGACATGTTATATCACAAGGAGGAATAGAAGTAGACCCTAGTAAAGTGAAAAATGTTCTGAATTGGAAAACACCAGAAAATGTTGGGGAAATCAGGAGTTTCTTGGGTATGGCTGGCTATTATCGCCGGTTCATCGAAGGATTCTCAAAAATATCTCGTCCATTAACAAAGTTACTTGAGAAGGGAGCTGTATACAAGTGGACACCAGAATGTGAAGCCAATTTTACAGAGGTAAAGAAAAGGTTGACCACTGCTCCAGTGTTGATTATGCCTGATATGCAGAAAGAATTTGAAGTCTACTGTGATGCATCCGGACAAGGACGGGGATGTGTATTAATGCAAGAGGGACATGTAGTAGCTTATGCTTCACGACAACTCAGAAAGCATGAAAGAAATTATCATACTCATGACTTGGAGTTAGCAGCTGTAGTGCATGCATTGAAATTATGGAGGCATTATCTGATTGGAAAAAGAACTGAAATTTATATGGACCACAAGAGTTTGAAGTATATATTCACCCAACCAGATCTAAATCTCAGACAACGCATATGGTTGGAACTTATCAATGATTTTGATGTCGGAATCAACTATCATACTGGGAAAGCTAATGTGGTCGCAGATGCGCTAAGCAGATCGGCTCAATGAAATAGCTTGGCACTACAAGGTCAACAACCGCAGTTATGTGAGGAATTTGCAAGGCTAAACCTTAGTATCGTGACTAATACTGAGGTAGTATCTATGGAAGTAGATTCTACTTTGGAGAAAGATATTCGTGAGGGGCAAAAGAATGATAAGTGGATTCAGAAGATTAAGCAACTAATGAAAGAAGGAAAAGCACCAGACTTTAAAGAAGATGAACAGGGAACTTTATGGCTAGGGAAGAAAATGTGTGTACCTGATATCAAGGAGATTCGAGAGCTGATACTGAGAGAATCCCATGATTCATCATATTCTATTCATCCAGGAAGCACAAAGATGTATCAAGATCTAAAGGATTGGTATTGGTGGCATGGAATGAAATGTGATGTGGCGGAGTATGTAGCTCTGTGTGTGTAGGATTGAAGAGCACGTGATAAGCTACCAGAGGGGAGGGGGTGAATGGTAGATTTAAAAATCTTACGCAACGGAAACAATTAAACCCAACCCCTTCGGCAGAAAAACGATCTGTTAAAGAAATCGTGTGTGAGACTAACCTAAACATGTTTCACCGTGACAAAAGTGATAGATATCAGAGAGAATCAAGTCATGAAGACAACACAACAAGAATCACTCAAATCCGTTGAGAAAAACTCAAGTTATGATCAAAAGATCAAACAAAGGTCAATCTGCCCTACCCGAAAAAAAACAGTTCTAGAACGCTGCAAAGAAACTCGTGTAGATCATAGACCACAAATCCAATGACCGAGAAATTTTGACAGATGATATATAATCAAGTTGTGAAGACAACCCAAAAATAATCATGTCAATTGGATCTGTAAAACTCGAGTTATGATAAAACCACCGACGAAAGGTAGTGCTGTCCAGAAACTCGACGAGTAAAACTTGTCTGGAACAAGTCGAACGAACAAGGCACAAAAGTTCCTTCAAAATACAAATTTTATTCAATAGAACACAAGAGGAACAGCCCCAAAGTCGTGCACCACGAGCTCTGGGCTCCCTTGCTTATATAACCAGCTCGAAAGCCAACTCAACTCAAATCAGGAACCTAATCCTACTCTGTTCACGAATCGTAACTTTCCATAACTGCTTAGGATTCTTCTATACGCAGATAGAAGCAATCTTAAGACTTCCAAACACCTTAGGAATATATCCCACATTCCTAAACAACTCAAATTCGTTACCCACTCGAAATCCTATCATAACCAACTCAAATCTTTCCATATTTGAGTCAAACCCGACTCAGCCGCAGCCTGAGTCCATAACCTAGTCGGTTGGACCTTTTCGACCAACTCTTTACGTCCACATCTCTTCATCACGTCTTGGAACCATGTAGGCACATCCATGCACTTCTTTCACACGTGCAAACATCTTCCAATGATGTCCACGATACCTTCACATGCATTGTTCTTGATTCAATCATGCTGCGCAACCTTCTGATCAGCTCAACCACAATTCCTCCTGAATTTGGTTGTTGGAACCTCATCTCCTCCCTGAGACTAGTCCAATGGATCCCATAACAAGTCATGTCTTGAACTCAAGCAACACCTGCACATGAATAAACAACCAATCCATACGAGCCCAAGTCCTCGACTTGACCCAAGTTAGTTCCGAACACAACACCTTACGTGAGAACCTCACATAAGCATGTTACAAAACCATAGTAACACGATATCATCCATGTTAACCAAAAACACACCAAAGACTTTGCAAATGAATACTAAGCAATCTTTCCAGAGATGTAAAGCAAGTACGAAACATTGCAAATGGAAAACAGAAGCATTGCGGTCAAGTTCTGGACCTTGCCAGAGCAACCCAGACCTTGAGCCGGAGCTAACAAAAGCTAGTAGAACCTAGCGCCGGAACTTACCTAAACTAGTCGGAACTAGTAAACCCAAAAGCCAGAGCTAGAAAAATCAACTTGGAGCTTAGCAAAAACACGCCAGAGCTAAAGACAAAACTCACCGGAGCTAACCAAAACTAGTTGGATCTTAATAAAAAGGTGTCTTGGTGATAATCAAAACTTTTATCGTCAAAGCAAGTGTATTCACTACGAGCCAATGTATTCAACACCCATAGGTCTTACAATCTCCCCCTTGATGAATGCATTGGCAACACCATTTAAAATCCGAACATTGGCTTATTCACATAAAAGTTTTGAAGGCAATTTCTCCCCCTTTGTAAATCAAAAGTAAAATAAGAAGAAAATCCAAAAATTATCTCATATTATCTCTCCCCCTTTATTATCTCTCCTTATGCACATATTCTCTTTCTCTTCATGCTTATCTCTCCCCCTTTGACAATGTATTCAGCAAGTCATGAGCATATAAACAAATTATCTCTCCCCCTTTAGTTGTTATGAGCATATTATAACATATACATATACACAAAGCTCATCCAAGTCATACTATCAAGTACCTTACATTATCACATCAATGAAATACATAAAGTAGTGTAAGCCATGCTAGAGATCAAATGTAATTTTCAATTTAAGTAAGTCATGATCTCACAAACTTAACTATCTCAAAACCTGAAATCATGACACTAGTTGCTGCATTTTATTATTTTTCAAAGTATAAATTTTGATCATATAATATTTGCAAGAGATTATATGCGCATCTGCCTTATTCTAACCAACCAAGCCAAGCTTATGTCATTTGACAATCAGAAGCTTAAAGACATGGTTTTAGTCATACACAACTTCTTCCAAGTTCATATCTAAGTGCAATGATAAGCCATCTCAAAAGAAGAAGTACGATGCATGCATATTCTCTTGATCTTTTCTCAATTTATATTTGTTCATAAAAACTCAGCATGTGAGTTGATTACTTGATTAATTCTTAATGATTAAAAGCACTTGTGAACATGTAACAAGTTCAAAACAGCAAGAAAGTTTGACCATGACCAGTTTTAGTGTAAGTAATTATTCCAATTACTAGGCATGGCAAAAACTACAAAATGTATAACACGAGTAATGTAGTAAGAACTTTCAGCATGTAAAAGGAATCATAAAGTCATATATGTATGAAATACTATGCTCATATTATTTTAATTTCAGATTCACACATAGACTTCCCAAGTTTCAAAAACTTCCCCTCAATTTAAGCCATGAGGATGCATAACCCCTATTTCACTACGAATGTAACAAAAACGAGTGAAATCCAAAGGTTTTGTAAAAATGTCAGCCAATTGTTGTTCGGTATCTACATGGTGAAGCACAATGTTTCCTTTTTCAACATTATCTTGGAGAAAGTGATACCTAATGTCAATGTGCTTAGTTCTAGAATGTTGCACGGGGTTTTTAGCAATGCAAATGGCACCAGTGTTATCACAGAACAATGGAACACAATCTAGATTAACCCCATTGTCCTTAAGTGTTTGAACAATCCAAAGAATTTGTGAGCAAGCACTAGCAGCAGCTACATATTCAGATTCGACTGTGGATTAATCAACTGAATTTTGTTTTCTAGAGTACCAAGCAACAAGAGAATTACAAAGAAAATGACAAGCACCGGAAGTACTTTTCCTATCAATCCTACAACCCCCAAAATCAGCATCCGAAAAAGCTTTCAAAGTAACGGTTGAGGAAGAAGGAAGAAAAATTCCAAATTCTTGAGTTCCATGTAAGTACCTGAGAATCCTTTTGACGGTTTGACGATGTGAAGCACATGGGGAGGATTGAAACCATGCACAAAGACATACGCTGAATTGTATGGCTGGTCTTGATGTCGTGAGGTACAAAAGTGATCCGATCATGCTTCTATATTCTTTTTGATCCACGGGTTCACCATCTTCATCAAGTCCAAGTGTTGTTTCTGTTCCCATTGGTGTCCGAAGAGGCTTGCTTTTGTCCATGTTGAAGCGCCTTAGGAGATCTTTTGTATACTTCGTTTGATGAACAAAGGTACCCTCCTTTGTTTGCTTGATTTGCAACCTCAAAAGCCCCAAAAAGTAAGTGAGTTCACCCATCATACTCATTTCAAATTTGGAACTCATCATTGCTGAAAACATGGACACAAGATCATGAGAAGCACAACCAAAGATAATATCATCCACATACACTTGAACGAATAATGAGTCATTGCCATGCTTAAGCACAAAAAGAGTTTTATCAACCTTGCCCATGGTAAACCCTTTTTCAAGTAAGAATGTTTTTAACCTATCATACCATGCTCTAGGGGCTTGTTTGGGACCGTACAAGGCTTTGGACAGTTTGTAAACATGATTAGGAAAATCTGGATTTTCGAAACCCGGTGGTTGTTTCACATAAACCTCCTCATCTATGTATCCATTAAGAAAAGCACTTTTAACATCCATTTGATATAGCTTAAAACCATTTGATGCAGCAAAATCTAGCAAAATTCTTATGCTTCTAATCTAGCAACAGGAGCAAATGTTTCATCAAAATCTAGACCTTCAACTTGAGTGAAACCTTGAGCAACCAACCTAGCCTTATTCCTAACCACAACCCCATCCTCACTTTGTTTATTTTTAAATACCCATTTATTTCCAATTAAAGTGTGACCTTGAGGTGGAGGTACAAGTTTCCAAACATTATTTCTTTCAAAATTTTCTAACTCTTCTTGCATGGCAATAATCCAAGATTCATTAGTGAGTGCGTGTGATATATCTTTGGGTTCAAAAGAAGCAAGAAAAGCAGAATGAGCATAAGAATTTGGATCGCAAAACCTGGACCGTGTGACTCGTTCATGCAAGCTTCCAATCATCTGTTGTGGGGGATGAACTCTGTAAAACCGTAGGGGAACAGATGTCTCACAAGCTTCTTCTTCTTCATGTTCATCACTAATCGATGAGCTTCTGACTTGAGGATGATTTGAATGAACATTGATGGTTGTCGGTGCTGGTTGAGAATTAACATCCGGAGTTGAACCAAAGTCTTTAGCTGCTGAATTTTTGGGCAGCAACTCTAATTCTTCCTCATCTTCAACGAAAATTCTCTCCCACTACGGATATGGATCTGGACCTGCAATGTTTGAGCTAGTACCTGGGCTAGCTTCGTCAAAAGACACTTCACAAGTCTCCACAATTTTGTTAGTGTCAAGTAAAAGCACACGGTAGCCTCTAGTATGAGATGAATAACCAAGAAACATGGCATCAATGGATCTAGGTTCAAATTTATCAATATTACCATGTTTCTTAACAAAGCATTTGCAACCAAAGACCCGAAAGTGTGTAACACTAGGCCTATGTCCAAACCGGAGCTCATATGATGTTTTACCTAGCTTAGCATGCAAGAAAACACGATTTGAGACATAACAAGCGGTTGCTAACGCATCAGCCCAAAATTTCCTAGGAGTTTGATATTCATCAAGCATAGTCCTAGCCATCTCAACTAAGGTTCTGTTCTTTCTTTCTACGACACCTTTTTGTTGAGGTACATATGGTGAAGAAAATTGATGATCTATTCTGTTTTCAGCACAAAAGTGATCAAAAGATTGATTTTTAAATTCAGTTCCATTATCACTTCTAATTGCTTTTAAAGATCCTGGGTAATCAATTGATAATCTAAGAAATAAAGTTCTAAAGTGACTAAAAACTTCATTCTTAGACACCATAAAGTAAACCCAAGAGTATCTAGAATAATCATCAACAATCACAAGTACATACTATTTACCTCCGAAGGATTGAACACGTGAAGGTCCTACGGTGTCAAGATGCAAAAGTTGACATGGTTCAGTTGTCATGATCATTGTGAGAGAAGTATGTGAACCTGCAACCATCTTAGCATGTCTACAAGAAGAGCACACAATTTCTTTGTCCCCTTTAAGCTTAGGCAGCCCACATATGTGATCAAGAGCACTAACACGCGTTAGGTGATCAAAGCCTACGTGACCAAGTCTATGATGCCAAAAATATAGGTCCTTTGAATCATTAGAAACTAGACACCTATGCTTAGAGGAAGACATATCAAAATCAGCTTTAAAAACTCTTCCAAACCGAGACATGTTAAAAATAAGCTCACTATTTGAACTTACAACTTTGCAGCAGTTTTTATTGAAAATAATTTCCAGATTTTCATCTAGCAATTGTGAAACAGAAAGCAAGTTGTATTTCAAATTTTTGACAAATGCCACATCCTTCAAAGTGTAGTGATCATTTACTCTAACTGAATCCTTAGCAATTATAGGAGTTGAAGAATTATCGGCAAAAGTAACATTCTCTACACATGACACAAAAGAGAGGGAGGAGAACCAATCTTTGTTACCGGTCATGTGGCGTGAGCAACCTGAATCCACAATCCAAATGTTCTCCTTCCTCAAATGTGTTACCTACATAGAAGCACAATACGTCGATGACTCAATACTAGGGTTAGTCAAAAGGCATTTAGGAATCCAGTACTGAGTCACGCGATGTGCAGCAGGAAAAACACGCGAAAGCTGAGACAAAACAACAGGTTTATGAGTCAAAGTTTGAGATTTTTTATTCTTAACTACTGACCTATAAGGTGTTACTTGTGTAGCACAAAAATCAATAGCTCCAGAGGCAAAAACAGAAGGTCCGGAGGTAAACTTTGAATGTTTTTGACTCAAAACAGCAGGTTGTACATTCGGTTCAATATGTGTAGCAAATTTTGCATGAAAGTTATGAGATCTAGCAACCATTCTTTCCCTTTTCTGTTGTTTAGCTAGTCTATAAAGAAAATCTATGACATGACCATCTCTACCACAGTAGGTACAATGAAATTTAACTTTGTGTTCATGTCTAGATGAGCAAACAACATTTTTATTTGAAACCGAATGAGACAATACTCCTGCAGATTTGAAAACCACTTCTTTTTGTTTAGGAACTGTTTGCATCAAACCACTTCCTAATGACTTCACAATTTTAGGTGGATGTGCCTTAGCATGAGAATGAGAATCAAAACCTAAACCAGTTTTATCATTGCAAGACTTGGATGAATTCAGCAGCACGTTTAGGTTCTTATTCCCATTACAAAACCGATCAAATGTCTTATGCATGTTATCAAGTTTATTGGACAGATCAAGGCAATTTCTTTTAATTTGCAATTGGAACAATATTTAACTTCATGACAACGTAAAGCATTGTTCAATATAGAGATTTCATTCATATCATCTTGCAGTTTCTTATCAAGATCATCACAACTAGAACAATGCAAATCAATTGTAGAACAAGAAGCATCTTTTAAGTTTCCAATATTAAGTGCAGCAAGCTTTTTGTTCTTTTCAATTTCATGTTCAAGTTTATCAAGTGTGGAGGTATGTGCAGTTCTTAGGGAGGACAATTGTTCATATATTAAGTCACATGAGGAACAAGAATCATCACTAGGAATCAAGGATTTCAAACGATTAATTTCAGATTCTAGTGACTCAATTTTAACAGCATTGTCCCTAAGTTTTTTGTCCTTTTTCTTAACAATAACAGTGGCACAAGAAATAGCATCACGCATTTCTTCGCAAGTAGGACATATCTCTTCATTGTCGCTGTTGTGTTCTGTCTCCTCCATACTTGATCTTGACTTGCCCGCCATGAAGCACAAGTTTGCCAAATCATCTTCATCTTCATCACTTCCAATGTCCATGTCGCTTGAGCCAAGTTCCTGGAGTGCTGAGATAAAATTGCTCACCAATTGACATCCTGTAAAACCCTTCTTTTTCTTCGTATCTTTTGCAGAGGAGTGCTTCGTTCTTGTTTTCTTTTCATCCCGGGAAGTAGGACCTGAAAGGTTAGGGTAATCTGAACGAAAATGTCATGTCTTACCACATTCAAAGCATCGTTGAGGTACGGAGCTTCCTCTCCTTCTAGTTCTCACATTTTGCAATGCTTTTGAGAACCGGTTAGAGATGAGCGCTAGCTCCTCCTCTGGAAACTCCTCAATCTGTTCAAGGGTTAGAGAGGACAGCAAAGCAAGTGTACCACAAGATGATGTTTGACCAGAACTAGGCATGTCACGTTGAGAAACAAAAGCAATAGACTTGTTGGGGTTCTTACGTGAAATTATGTCAATTTCATGAGTTTTTAACTTGGAATATAGCACATCTAAAGTAAGTGAACTTATGACAGTAGATTCACGAATAGATGTGACTTTCATCTCCCAAATTGACATATATAATTCACTTAGCAATTGCCTAGCATTTTCAGCATCTGAAAAATTAACATTGACACTACGCAAGTTGCTGAGAATCTTATTAAAGCGAGCAAAAAGGTCATCAATAGACTCACCGGGTTGCATCTCAAAGCGCATGTATTCTTTCTTGAACATGTCTTGCCTTACCTCTTTGATCGTGTTGGATCCTTCGTGGTAGTCACAAAGTGCTTTCCACACATCGTATGCAGATCGGAGGTGTGCAACACGGTCGAAGTCGCTTTGTGTTAATCCTTGTATGATCAAGTTCCGAGCCTTGTTGTTGTTGTTGTCGACATCTCTCAGATTTGTAGTTGTAACTTGACCGTTTGATGGTACTTCGTAAGGCTTGTATACCTTCTCCCATATTTCAAAGCCTTGTGCCTGGATGAAAGCCTCCATGCGTGCCTTCCAAACCTGAAAATCAGTACCAGCGAACACACAAAGTTTGGCAGAGTACTTCTCCATGATGATTAGTCAAAAACACGCGCAAATCACAAAGATTAGAGCACCGTGGCTCTCATACCAATTGTAGGATCAAAGAGCACGTGAGAAGCTACCAGAGGGGGGGTGAATGGTAGATTTAAAAATCTTACGCAGCGGAAACAATTAAACCCCAACCCCTTCAGCAGAAAAACGATCTGTTAAATAAATCGTGTGTGAGACTAATCTAAACGTGTTTCACCATGACAAAAGTAATAGATATCAGAGAGAATCAAGTCACGAAGACAACACAACAAGAATCACTCAAATCCGTCGAGAAAAACTCAAGTTATGATCGAAAGATCAAACAAAGGTCAATCTGCCCTACCCGAAAAAAATAGTTTTGGAATGCTGCAAAGAAACTAGTGTAGATCATAGACCATAAATCCAATGACCGAGAAATTTTTACAGATGATAGATAATCAAGTTGTGAAGACAAACCAAAAAGAATCACATCAATTGGATCTGTAAAACTCGAGATATGATAAAACCACCGATGAAAGGTAGTGCTGTCCAGAAACTCGACGAGTAAAACTTGTCTGGAACAAGTCGGACGAACAAGGCACAAAAGTTCCTTCAAACTACGAATTTTATTCAATAGAACACAAGAGGAACAGCCCCAAAGTCGTGCACAATGAGCTCTGGGCTCCCTTGCTTATATAACCAGCTCGAAAGCCAACTCAACTCAAATCAGGAACCTAATCCTACTCTGTTCACAAATCGTAACTTTCCATAACTGCTTAGGATTCTTCTATACGCAGATAGAAGCAATCTTAAGAATTCCAAACACCTTAGGAACATATAACAAATTCCTAAACAACTCAAATTCGTGACCCACACGAAATACTATCATAACCAACTCAAATCTTTCCATATTTGAGTCAAACCCGACTCAGCCGCAGCCTGAGTCCATAACCTAGTCGGTTGGACCTTTCCGACCAACTCTTTACGTCCACATATCTTCATCACTTCTCAGAACCATGTAGCCACGTCCATGCACTTCTTGCATACATGCAAACATCTTCCAATGACGTCCATGGTATCTTCACATGCATTGTTCTTGATTCAATCATGCTGCGCAACCTCCTGATCAGCTCAACCACAATTCCTCCTGAATTTGGTTGTTGGAACCTCATCTCCTCCCTGAGACTAGTCCAATGGATCCCATCACCAGTCATGTCTTGAAATCAAGCAACACCTGCACATGAATAACCAACCAATCCATACGAGCCCAAGTCCTCGACTTGACTCAAGTTAGTTCCGAACACAACACCTTACGTGAGAACCTCACATAAGCATGTTACAAAATCAAAGTAACACGATATCATCCATGTTAACCAAAAACGCACAAAAGACTTAGCAAATGAATACTAAGCAATCTTTCTAGAGATGTAAAGCAAGTACGAAACATTGCAAATGAAAAACAGAAGCATTGCGGTCATGTTCCGGACCTTGCCAGAGCAACCCGGACCTTCAGCCGGAGCTAACAAAAGCTAGTAGAACCTAGCGCCGGAACTTACCAAAACTAGTCAGAACTAGTAAACCCAAAAGTCGGAGCTAGAAAAATCAACTTGGAGCTTAGCAAAAACATGCCGGAGCTAAAGACAAAACTCACCGGAACTAACCAAAACTAGTCGGATCTTAATAAAAAGGTGTCTTGGTGATAATCAAAACTTCTATCGTCAAAGCAAGTGTAGTCACTACGAGCCAATGTATTCAGCACCCATAGGTCCTACAATGTGACACATGTCAGAAGGTCAAAGCAGAACATCAAAGACCCGCAGGGTTACTTCAACCAATTAAAATTCGTGAATGGAAATGGGAACAAATAAGTATGGACTTTATTGTGGGATTTCCGAGAACTCAGTCTGGATACAACTCTATATGGGTCATAGTGGACCGTTTGACCAAAGTGGCTCACTTTATCCCAGTAAAAGAAAGCTATTCTGGTTCAAGATTGGAATAACTATATATGGCAAGAATTGTATGCCTGCATGGAGTGCCGAAGAAAATAGTTATCGGATAGGGGTACTCCCCACTTCCAGATTTTGGCAAAAGTTGCATGAGTCGATGGATACCCGACTGAATTTCAGCTCGGCATATCATCCGCAAACTGACGGTCAAACAGAGCGCACAAATCAAATTCTTGAAGACATGTTGAGAGCGTGTGCTTTGAAAAACAGTAGGAGTTGGGATAAGAACCTACCGTATGACGAATTTTCCTATAACAATAGTTATCAAGCCAGTTTGAAGATGTCTCCGTTTGAAGCTTTGTATGGACGGAAGTGTAGAACACCATTGTTTTGGAATCAAACTGGGGAAAGCCAAGTATTTGGGCCTGAAGTGTTAAGAGAAGCTGAGAGACAAGTACAAGAAATCCGGAAGAATTTGAAGACGGCTCAGTCAAGGCAGAAGAGTTATGCAGATACTCGACAACGTGATCTGTCATTTGAAATCGGTGATTTTGTGTATCTCAAGGTGTCACCCGTGAGAGGGTTGAGACGATTCAAGGTGAAGGGCAAATTATCACCCCCATATATTGGTCCTTTCAAGGTATTGGAGAAAAGAGGAGAAGTAGTCTATCGGCTCGAGCTACCATCTCACTTATCAGATGTACATGACGTATTCCACGTGTCACAATTGAAGAAATGCTTAAGAGTCCCTGAAGAACAATTGCCATTAGAAGCAGTAAACGTACAAGAGGACCTGACCTATGCAGAACAACCTGTTAAGATTATCGAGACGTCAGAACGAGTTACGAGGAATAATGTTACTCGTATGTGCAGAGTTCAATGGAAACATCACTCAGAAAAAGAGGCGACATGGGAAAGAGAAGAAGACCTCAAGGCGGAGTTTCCTAGTCTATTCTCTTAGGACGTCCAAATATCGAGGGCGAGATTTCTTTTTAGGGGGGTAGAATTGTAACACCCACTATTTTTAAGAGAGAAAAAAATTTGTAAAATGAATTTCTCTTGAGATAAAAACATTTTCTTGGGAATAAAATTCATATAAGGCAAGTTGCATCATGTTTGAATATTTGTGTGAATTTTTGAAAATTCAAATTCGCTAGAAACTCAGTTTACAAATTCAAAACATAAAAGAGAAGAAAAATAAAACTGAAAAGAAAAAGAAAAAGAAAAGAAAAAGGAAAACCCCTCCCTGGGCCGAAATCCCGCCCCGGCCCACTTCCCTTCTCTCTTCCCGCCGGCCCGCGCCCTTCCCCCCCCCTCTCTCTCTGCCGCTCGGACCCCGCGCGACAGTCGCCCGCACCCCTCTCTCCTCTCTATGTCACCTGGCCCTGCATGTCGGCTCCGTCTTCCTCGCGCCACCGCCGCTCCCGTAATGCACGTGCACGACGCCGCCCCCATTTCCTCTTTTCAATGCCATCCGTTTCTCTACAATCAAGCACCGGCTAGTGCCCTATGATGGCGCCATCAGTTTCTCAACCGAAGCCCTATAAAAACCCGACCGATTCCCCTCTCATTTCACCATTCCCGACGCCCAAACCCTAGTCGCCGACAAGCTCGGTAAATCCGATGCGTTCCCATCGTTCCGTCCAATTCCACGCCCTCAGGACTTGTCTAACACCTTCGTCGTGCTTCGAGGAGACCGCCGGTCATCTTCATCGGGGGTTATCGCCTCTGCGTCACCTACTTCGTCGGGCGCCGAGGAGCTCCACCGCCAATCGCCGTCGCCGACCACCTTCCGACCCTCCTCCGGCTGTGCGACGACCCTCAGTGAGTTCCCCTAGTCCCCCTCTTCTTTTTGCGCTAGTCAAATGTGCCCCGAAGCCTCTGTAGCTCGTTTTTGGTCATCGCCGGCGAGGTCGCCGCCGCGCGCGCGTTGCCTCTGTCGCGCGCCGCCACCAGCGCCGCCGCTCCCGGCATTCGGGACGACGTGGCCCTCTATCGGCCGTCCATTTGGTTTCTACGGCCGAGATTAGATCGGGTCGTACCCCTTCAGTCTTTAAAATTTGAGCCGCCCATTTTAAATCCAACAGCACACGTTTAAACCTTCATAACCGTTGGAATATTACACAATGAAGCCCCTGGACTTTTAAAACTAATTACAGATTGGTCCAAATCTTTACAGAATCAACCCCAAACTTTCTGGAAATTAGGGAATAATTGTAAAATGAAGTAAGAATCATTTTGAAGCCCCTGGAATATTTTAAAATAGCAAATAAATTTTGGAAAATTGTAGAATGACCCCTGGAATTTGTAGAAATATATTTTTAACCTCTGGAACAGTTCTGTTTTTACAGAAAGACCCCTGGAAATTTCAGAATCTAAATAAAAGTCCTTAGTTTAAATAAAATAATTATAAAACAGATTTAAATATGTTTTTAATCTTTTTTCTTTTCTGTAATATTTTTATAATACATTTAATTTGCTGAATTGATCATAAAATACTTTATAATTGTATTTAATTCATAAAAATTGATTTGCACATAGAAATAATTATTAAAAATAGTGTAAAAATTGTAAAATGTATATTTTATGTTATAACACTATTTTAAGCATATTTTGAAGGATAAAAATTTCTAGAAAATAATAATATGTTTCTAATAAATATAAAAATGGTATATAAATTGTTAAAAATATGTTTTACTCAATATATTTCATTTAACTCTAAACTCTCATAAATTGATTTATGCCTATAAATTAAATCAACCATAAAATCACTTTTTTGTAGGAATTTATGTTTATATGAATTGTTTGCATTCTATATGTTCTTATTGTGTGTTATTATTTTATGCATCGTCGTAAATTAGAGTCGGGGCCAGAACCGACATTTAACCTTCAAGAGCAACAATTTCCCGACGACCACCAGACTCAATTTGGAGGCAAGTTCCTTGACCATCTTGCACCCTTTTTGTTAAGTTTTCGTTAGTTGCATGCTAAATTAAAATATGAATCCTATGTTATGTTTTCCTAGATTTTCCACAATGTTCCTTGTCAACTTGGTTTGGGTGTTTTTCTATTAAATTAGTTTACGCTTAGCCATGCTTAATTGAAATATGATCTATTTATCTACAATATTCTATTTGATGTATTATAATACATGAATTGATGGCTAAAATGGAATTTAGTATATAGGAATCTGATAGGGGGTTTTGTATGGATTGGTGCATGCATGCACAATACCTTGGTTTGGGGCTTGTCACCTATCGGATTCTAAGGACCGGTTTATGGAAGAAGTTGCTAAGCCTTTTAGTATCACCACAGAATTGTATATGGGACAACTTGGTTTAGTAATTTAGTCTCTCCCGATATAGCATAAGTAATTGATCGGGTGGGGAATGGGCTTTGCCTTGGGATCCGCATGGCTCAAGAGGGGGCTTCTCCTGGCGGAGGTAAAATAGACTCCAGGTGCCGGAGCGGTGAAACCTTAGAGTACCCATTGCAAGTCGGGAGAACCATCAGAAACACCTCGTAGTGATCTCCTGGCCACACACCTATGGAAGTGTGTATTGTGTTTAGCTACCACGGGCATCATGGAGGTTTACCTTAGTCCACCTGGCAACAGGGGACGAAATCACGAACTGTGGGTAAAGGATACACACTCTGCAGAGTTTTGTCAAACTGTCTAGACAGCCGTGCTCACGGACACGAGCGGCTTGGGAACCAAATTCATAATTAGCACATAGTTACATAATGGTTGGTTTGGGTTTGGTCTTACATGGATTAATTTTGGGGATATTGGTTGGGATTTCACCTAGATGTAGGTGCTTAATAAACAATTAAGAGTAGGTTGTAACTATTATAGTGCTTTACCTATTATTTGCCTTCCTTGTTGTGAACCACACATGTCATAACTTTCCAACTTGCGAGTACTGTTGGTACTCAAACTTGCTAGTTGCATACTTTCCCCCCGAGTCTACGAAGACGCAGAAGTGGAGAACCAGGACTTCTACGGAGATCCCAAAGAGATGTTCTAGGCTGGCGCTCCCCCGTGCAACGCCTGTGTTGGAGCCCTTTGTTATGTTTTGCGTTGCTTGTGTACTTTTATTTTAGACCTGGAAGGTCATTTATGTAATAAGATGATGTACTCGAATATGGTATTTTATTTGGTATTTCACTTTCGTCTACACATGTATGAGTTGAACTGATCCTGGCATACATGTGGAAAGCATCTGATTGTCTTCTTAATACCAGGTGTGACACCATGCTAGCCTCTGTACATGAGCAGATGTTGATAAAGCAGAAAAGGAGTGGGTACAAACCACAATGTAAATCTAATATTTCTGCTGCAAGTAAAGACCTCAAATCTTCATTCTCTAACAATGATTTATGGAAGGCTAGGCAGCTAAGAGAATTCAGACGCACTAATGGTCTATGTTACAAATGTGGTCAGAAATTTTCTCCATCTCATAGGTGTGCTAATATAGCTGCACCTCATCTGAATATGCTTTGGGCTGAAACAACTGATGGAGGAGGTTTTCTGTCAGACGACATATTACAGGCCATTGAGTCTCATACACAGTCTGAGCCAGAGTATCATTTCTTATCCCTTCATGCTATTTCAGGCACCGCTGGTTCCAAAACTCTGCAGCTTCAAGCAATGGTTCAGAATATATCATTACTAATACTTGTTGACTCTAGCAGTTCTGATACTTTTATCAATTCAATAGTGGCTTCTAAACTGCCTAATCTGATTTCTGACACTACTCTAAATGTGAAAGTTGCCAATGGAGGTATTCTGAATTGCTCAAAAGTGATCAAAGAGTTGGAATGGTATGTGCAGGGACACACATTTTCTTGTGATGCCAAGTTGCTTGATATGGGAGCCTATGAGTTGGAATGGATTGGTTAGAAAGATTCAGTCCAATGACTTGTGACTGGCTAAACAAAAAAAATATCATTCAGCTATCAAGGAGTCCATATCACTTTACAGGGGTTGCAGGGTTCTTCTACACCTTCACTAACTGAGATTTCTGCTGAGCAGTTGGTAAAGTGCAAACAAGGAAATGATATTTGGGCTCTAGTAGTTCTGGAACCTCTGAATGACACTCATTATTCAGATAAATATACTTTCTTATCACCCATTCCTCCTCAGGTTCAGAACTTAATTCGACAGTATGACCACATCTTTCAAGACCCAAAACAGCTACCCCCTCACAGAGCATATGATCATGCAATCTCATTATTACCTGACACAACGTCAATTAATTGCAAGCTCTACAGATACTCACCAAAACAAAAAAAAATGAGATTGAGAGGTAAGTTTCATAAATGCTCAGAGCTGGACTTATCACCCCTAGTATCAGTCCCTTTGCTTCTCCCATTTTATTGGTCAAGAAAAAAGATGGCTCTTGGAGATTTTGTGTAGATTACAGAAAGCAGAATTCTGCAACCATCAAAAACAAATTTCCTATGCCCATAATTGATGAATTTTTGGATGAGATCGCAGGTGCAATATACTTCTCTACTATTGACCCTAAGTTAGGATTTCATCAAATTAGGATGGTACCCTCTGATGAGCATAAAACAACTTTCAAAACTCACCATGGGCATTTTCAATTCAGAGTTATGCCATTTGATCTCACTAATGCCCTTGCCACATTTCAGTGTGTTATGAATGCTGTTTTTGAAAAATTCATGAGGAAGTTTGTTTTGGTTTTTATAGATGACATTCTTGTCTATAATAAGTCTCTGTCAGAGCATATTCAACATTTATAGTGTGTTTTTCAAACACTCTCTGAACACAAGCTCTATGTGAAGTTCAGTAAATGCAATTTTGCAAAATAGTCTTTATTGATAGAATTGATTGCTTGATTAATCATAGGGTCTCGGTACATATTTATAGATACATAGATGGGCCATACAGGCTAGGTCCAAACACAGTCCAACACCCCCCCGCAGTCCCAACATCTAGCCACAACAGATGTTGAGACTGGACCGAAACTCAGAAAATAAAGTCGACGGGAGTCCCTTCGTGAAGATATCGGCAAACTGTGACGTCGTCGGCACGTGGAGAACTCGAACCTCGCCGCGTGCAACCCGCTCACGAACAAAGTGAAGATCAATCTCCACATGTTTCGTGCGCTGGTGCTGAACGGGATTGGTGGAGAGGTAAACGGCGCTGACATTATCACAGTAGACCAACGTGCTCCGGGCGACAGGGGAGTGGAGCTCCTGAAGTAACTGCTGGGGCCAAGACGCCTCTGCTACGCCGTTAGCCACGGCGCGGTACTCCGCCTCAGCGCTGGAGCGAGAAACCACGGGCTGCCGCTTCGAGGACCAGGAGACAAGATTCCCCCCAGGAAGACGGCGTAGCCAGAGGTGGAACGGCGGGTATCAGGGCACCCCGCCCAGTCAGCGTCGGTGTAGACCACCAACTCTGAAGGCGAGTCACGTCGAAGGAGAAGGCCGTAGTCGAGGGAGCCGCGCAGGTACCGAAGAATCCGCTTCATCGCTGTGAGGTGCGTCTCCCGCGGATCATGCATGTGGAGACACACCTGCTGAACCGCGTATGAGATATCCGGCCTGGTGAAGGTGAGGTACTGCAGGGCACCTGCAAGACTCCTGTAAGAGGTGGGGTCGGCGACCGAGGCGCCGTCAGCCGAAGCCAGCTTCGCCTGAGTGTCCACGGGAGTGGAGCACGGCTTACAATCAGCCATGCCCGCTCACTCGAGGATATCCAGGCAGTACTGGCGCTGGTGGAGGAACAGAGCGTCCGGACGGTGCTCGACCGTAACGCCCAGGAAGTGGTGGAGCTGGCCGAGGTCCTTCATCGCGAACTCGCGCTGCAGTGCGGTGATCGTGCGCTGAAGAAGAGCCGAGCTGGACGCCGTGAGGACAATATCGTCCACGTACAGGAGGAGGTAGACAGTGTCACCCTCATGCCTGTAAACGAAGAGCGAGGTGTCCGACTTGGCCTCGACGAAGCCAAGCGAGGCCAGGAAGGAGGCGAACCGGCTGTACCAAGCCCGAGGCGCCTGCTTCAGCCCGTACAGAGACTTGTTCAGCCGGCAGACCAAGTCTGGACGGGCTGAATCGACGAACCCTGTCGGCTGACTGCAGTACACCGTCTCTGTCAGCGTCCCGTGAAGGAAGGCGTTCTTGACGTCCAGCTGGTGGACAGGCCAAGAACGCGAGAGAGCCAACGACAGAACAGTCCGTACTGTCGCTGGCTTAACCACCGGACTGAAGGTCTCGTCGTAGTCCACTCCAGGGCGCTGAGTGAAGCCCCGAAGTACCCAACGAGCCTTATATCTCTCCAGGGAGCCATCCGCCTTCCTCTTATGCGTGAAAACCCACTTGCCTGTGACAACGTTGCCACGGGAAGGACGGGGAACCAGGTCCCATGTCCGGTTGGCAAGTAGGGCCGCATACTCCTCCTCCATAGCGCGGCGCCAGTGAGGGTCAGCGAGTGCGCTACGGACGGAGGTCGGTATAGGTGAAACCGAAGAGGAAGTGGATGGTGTCGGTGTCGTCGAAGAGAGTACCACTCCGGAGAACCTCTCAAGAGGCCGGAGAACCCCAGCGGCACGTCTAGTCACCATCGGGTGAACGTGTCCTGGGTCCCGGTGAAGTAACGGTGGGTGGTACACCGAGGGCTCCGGACGCGCAGGCGTAGAGGCACCAACCCGCTCTCGTCGCTGGTAGACAAGAGCAGGATCGGCGAAACGTGGAACAGGGGCCGCGCGTGGCGCAGCGGGGGACGCGGGAGCCGGAGTAGTCGTCGGGTCCCCGCACAGCGCAGGAGTCGAGGCCGGAGACGCCGAGGCCGCGCGTGGCGCAGCTGTGGGGGTCGCCGGGGCCGCGCGTGGCGCGGGAGTCGAGGCCGGAGACGCTGGGGCCGCGCGTGGCGCAGCCGTAGGGGACGCAGGGACCTCGTGTGCCGCAGGAGTCGAGGTCGGAGACACCGTTGCCGCGCGTGGCGCAGCTGTAGAAGGCGCCAGGACCTCATGTGGTGCAGGAGACGAGGTCGGTGACGCCGGGGCCGCGCGTGGCGCAGCAGGAGACGTCGGTGCCACACGTGGTGCGGCACTCGTCCCCAGGGTCGACGGAGCCTGGGCACCAACCCGCACTCGTCGCTGGTAGACGAGAGCAGGGTCAGTGAACCGCCGAGTCGTGGCCGTAGGAGGCACAGCCGGAGTCACCACAGGTGTCGGTGCTGCATAAGGTGCAGCTGGCGACGTCGTGGGAGCCACCTGGGGGCTGGTGGGTGATGTACCTGCAAAAAAAGGCCAAGGCAGCTGTGGTGGGGCAGCCTCGGTGTCAGTAGAAAAAAGCGAGTCCAGCTCTGCAGCTGAACTAGAGGTGGAGGAAGAAAAGGGGAAGGATGACTCGTCGAAGACGACGTGCCGAGAGATCAAAATGCGGTGGGTAGAGAGGTCGAGGCACCGGTATCCCTTATGCTCAAGGGAGTACCCAAGGAAGACACACCTAGTAGAGCGGGGCGCAAGCTTATGTGGAGCAGTGGCGGAAAGATTAGGGTAGCAGGCGCACCCGAAGACACGGAGGTGGTCGTAGAGAGGGGTAGTGCCATACAGGGCAAAGAAAGGAGTCGGTGCCCGAATCGCCTTGGTGGGAAGGCGGTTAAGGAGGAAGGTGGCAGTGTGAAGTGCCTCTACCCAGTAGCGAGCGGGGATGGATGCCTGAAACATCAAGGAACGCATGACATCATTAGTGGTGTGAAGCATGCGCTCAGCCTTGCCATTCTGAGGAGATGTGTATGGGCAAGACATGTGTAGCTGTGTGCCATGTGTAAGGAGAAAGTCACGGAGTCGCGAGTTGTCAAACTCTCGTCCGTTGTCACACTGGAGAGCACGAACAGTACGCCCAAACTGTGTGGAAACCCAAGTGAAGAAGTGAGAGAGAGTATCAAAAGTCTCAGATTTCAGACGTAATGGAAAAGTCCAAGAGAAATGTGAGAAATCATCGAGTACCACCAAATAATATTTAAACCCCGAGACACTGGTAACAGGAGATGTCCACAAATCGCAATGGATAAGATCAAAAATATGTTGCACATGAGACACAGAAGTGGAAAAGGGAAGCCTAACATGACGACCAAGCTGACAAGCGTGACACAATGACTCATGTGTGCCCCTAGTACACGAGATAACTGAACTACTAGACAACTTCGACATAGCATCAGCGCCAGGGTGACCAAGCCGACGGTGCCAAGTAGCGGACGAAGCTGTCATAGCCAGAGCAAAAGACGAAGACGCAGCGGAAGAAGGAAGTCGAAGAGTGTACAGGGGCCCCGGACTATCACATCGAAGAAGAAGACGCCGGGTGGAAAGATCCTTCACACACAAACCAAAAGGATCAAACTCAACAGAAATATTATTATCAGTGGTGAAACGACGAATGGAAAGTAAATTTTGAATAATGTCTGGAGCAACAAGAACATTATTAAGATGGAATGAACCCGGAGAAACTGAGTCACCTACTGAGGTGACTGGAAGAACGGATCCATTTCCAACAACGATCGATGAAGGAAAAGACGGATGAGGTGTGTGTGTAGAGGAGAGAATACCAGCATCTGGGGTGGTGTGGTAGGAGGCGCCAGAATCAGCCACCCAATCAGTAGTCGGTGGTGTAAGGTGCATGGTGCTGAAGGAAGACGCCAAGTCCTGACGGTCCCACCACATGGGCGGCTCCTGGAGAGGTGCTGGTGGCTCCGAGTGCCCAGCGGGGTAGGAAGCACCGCCGTAGGCTGGAGTGGGCGATCCAGCCACAGGGCGACCAGGTCCACCATAGCCCGGATGGGCTACGTACGCAGCCGGAGGACGAGGCTGGCGCGGAGTGGAGGAAGTCGGTGGCGTCCCAAGAAGACCCGGAGACGGTCCAGGCCACATAGAGATCTGGCCAGTCCACGGGTTATACGGTGTGGGCCAGGGCGCACCTCCCTGGCCAGTGCCACCAGTACCACCACCAGTAGGAGCAGTGGACGTAGGAGTGTTGCCAGCACCTCGTCCTGTGCGCCTTCCGCCGCGACGTCGACGAGTACCACCCCCAGAGCCAGCAGAGGCACCCGGGGCGGTAGGTGGAGTAGGCGGTCGCGGTAGTGGTCCCCCAGAAGACGGTGGGCGGGGGGGCTGCCCGGAGCCATAGAAGGCTGTGGCAGACCCAGAGGTAGCAGGCCCACCCGTCGTGATCTCCTCAAGCTCAAGATCAGACCAGACCTTCTCGAAGGTCGGTGGAGGCTCCATCCGGAGAAGCCAGAAGCGAAGATGGCTGAAGCGCTCGTTCAGGCCGTGAAGGACCCGAAGAACTAGAGTGCTGTCAGCGACCGGCTCGCCAAGGTCGCGCAGGGAGTCAGCCATGCCCTTCATCTCTCCACAGTAGGCCGAGATGGAGCGGTCACCCTGCACTGTAGTCTGGAACCGTGCGTTAATGTGAAGAGCCCGAGTCGCACGGTTCCCCAAGAAGTGGTACTCCAGGATCTGCCAAGCCTGGCGCGCGGTCCCCCCACCGCGCTGTCCGACAAGCTTGTACAGATCATCGGCGAGAGTGCCAAAGATCCAAGCAAGGACCAGACTGTCCATGCTGATCCAAGAGTCATCCCACGGGGCGTCGTCCTGCTGGACGTGGTCCGCAAGCTGGTACCCGCCGTAACGTGAGGAGGAACTCGTTACGCCAGCGGGCGTAGGTGGTAGAGGTACAACTCAGAACAGTCGGCACTAGGGTCCGAATGTTCTGAACTCCAGCCGCCTGGGCGTGTAGGGCAGCGGTGAGCGACGCCGAATATGCGGAGTGCACACCGGTGTCCAAGGCGGGCTCGTACGTCGCGCCCGACGGTCGGTGAGCGCTCTCCTGGATCTGGTGCGAGAGAGCAGCCGCCGAGGCGCGCTCCTGCTCTAAGGCAAGAGCGAGTGCCTGCTCGCGATCGCGAGAGGCAGCCAGAGCCGCGAAGACACTGGAGGTGTCCGCGGCCGGAGCAGTAGCAGGTCCGGAGCCTGTCACGAAGGCGACGGCAGTGGGGCCGGCAAGTGGTCCGCCGGCGGAGGGACTAGTCGCATCGCCGTACGAAGGCCGGGTCATGGCGATGAGGGGAGCGCCCGCTGCAGGACCGGTGGCAGGCACACCGGCGCAGGGGAGGGAGCCGGCCAGGGAGGGGACGGCGCCGGCGATGGGCGCGCCGGCCCAGGGAGGGGAGGCGGCCGGCAGCGGCTGGGTCAGGGCCGCGCCGGCGGTCAGGGGAGGTGCGGCCCCGGCAGCGGCGGCGGGGGCGCGAGGGCGTCGGCGGCCAGGGGACTGGCGGCGTGGGGGGTGCCGGCCAGGAAGGGGCCGCCGGCGGCGGCGTTGGCGGCGGCCAGGGAGGGGGGGGGGGCCCGCCTGCGGCGGCGGTCGCGCAGGGGAGGGAGGCGGCGGCCAGGGAGGGGGGGGGGCCCGCCTGCGGCGGCCCTGGCGGCGGCGGCGGCGGCTGCGCAGGGGAGGGAGGCGGCGGCCAGGGAGGGGGGGAGCCCGCCTGCGGCGGCCCTGGCGGCGGCGGCGACGGCTGCGCAGGGGAGGGAGGTGGCCGGGAGGGGGGCGGCCAGAGAGCGGCCGCCGGCGGCCAGGGAGGGGGCGGCCTCGCCGGCGGCGGCGGCGCAGGGGAGGGCGCCGGCCATGGGGGGGGGGGGGGCGGCTAGGGTTAGGGTTAGGGTGGGATTAGGGTTTGGCTAATGATACCATGATAGAATTGATTGCTTGATTAATCATAGGGTCTCGGTACATATTTATAGATACATAGATGAGCCATACAGGCTAGGCCCAAACACAGTCCAACATTTATCATACTTGGGCCACATAATTTCTGACAGAGGAGTTGCTACTGATCCTTCAAAGACTTCAGCTATGATCAACTGGCCAGTGCCCACTTCTTTTACTGAATTAAGAGGATTTTTAGGCTTGACAGGCTATTATAGAAAATTTGTGAAGAATTATGGTATTTTAGCCAAACCTCTCACTTCTTTACTGCAACACAAGCATTTTGTGTGGACTGATCAGGCACAAAATGCTTTTCAACAGCTGAAACTTGCAATGGCTAGCACACCAGTTCTTGCTTTTTCTGATTTTTCTCAGCCATTTGAGTTAGAAACCATGCATGTGACTTAGGAATTGGTGCTGCTCTGCTACAAAAAGGCATCCAATAGCATATTTCAGTAAAGCTCTCAGTGTCAATAACCAAAAACGTTCCACATATGAGAAAGAGTTCCTTGCAATTATGTTGGCTATTGACAAGTGGAGATCATACCTACATAGAGCACCATTTGTTATAAGAACAGATCATCAGAGCATCTGTCACCTTCAACATCAGTCATTATCTACGGATCTCTAAAAGAAAGCAATGTCAAAACTGGCTGGCCTTGAGTTCAAATTCCAGTATAAAGAAGGCAAAGCTAATAAAGTGGATGATGCAATATCAAGGGTGGGTCAATATTTCAACATCTCAACCTCTGCAGTAATGCCTGTATGGGTGCAGGAAATTACCAATGCATATCATCCAGACCCAAAGGCCCAAGAATTGTATCTGAGTTGGCTCTAACTTCAACAAATGTTTCTGGTTTCACTTTGCAAAATGGAGTCACCAGACATAAGAAAAAGCTATGGGTTCCACAGAATTTAGCTTTGCAGACCAAGCTGTTAAATGCCTTCCACAGCTCTGCCATTGGTGGACATTCAGGGATAAATGCAACTTATAGGAGGCTAGCAAATATTTTCACTTGGTCTGGTCTAAAAAGAGATGTTGAAAATTTTGTTAAACAGTGCCAGGTATGGCAGAGAACAAAGCATGAGAATGTGAAGACCTCTGGTCTCTTGCAACCACTCTCTGTGCCTGAAGCTTCATTGAATGACTTATCTATGGATTTTATTGAAGGTCTTCCAAAATCTGAAGGGTACTTGGTCATTCTTGTGGTGGTTGATCGTTTTACAAAGTATGCTCACTTTCTACCGTTAAAACACCCTTACACTGCAATCCATGTGGCTCAAACATTTTTTGATAACGTTGTGAAGCTTCATGGCCTACCCAGCACTATAGTGTCAGACACAGACAAAGTTTTTACAAGCATATTCTGGCAACAATTGTTCAAGCTATACAAAATTGCAGTTCAGCTCATCTTATCACCCTCAGTCTGATGGTCAGACAGAGAGGATTAATCAGTGTCTGGAAATGTATTTGAGGTGCATGACACATGATGCTCCAAAGACCTGGGTGAAATGGATGTCTTTAGCTGAATTATGGTATAACTCTTCTTACCACATCTCTCTGAAATGCTCACCAATCAAAGCACTTTATAGCACAGAACCTTCTGCTGGTTTGCTGCCTTCTCTGCATACTTCTGATAGTACTGATGTGGTGGATACAGTCAAAGAGAGACAATTATTCCTAGAAACTCTGAAGGAGTACTTAGCTAAGGCACAGTCCCGAATGAAGAACTATGCAGATGCCCATAAAGTCAAAGGACATTCTCGGTGGGAGAATTGGTATTAGTCAAGCTGCAACCATATGCCCAAGGTTCAGTGGTAAACAGACCCTATCCTAAATTATCATTCAAATACTTTGGACCATTTAAAATCCTAACAAATAGACAGACCCACAAAGTTACTGTAGCACCTCCTTAAACTTCAAATGGCACTCCATTTTTGCATATCCTTGTTGGAGACAGTCTAAGAAGTTGGCACTGTTGAAATATCTTGAGATATGGAGATCAACTCGAGCTGGCTTGGAGGCTTCGACGTGTACGTGTGCTGAAGATAAAGCCGAAGGTGTTCGAAGACCTTGTAGTAGATAATTAGGAACAATATTGTAACAGTTTATCTTTTGATAACCGGCAAGACTCGGCTCAGTCTCTCATAGATACGATAGCATCAACAAGAAGTTTGTACACGGTAGATTTTAACATAATAGAATAGATAGAAACTGAGCGGATCACGTCGGTTATAGATTGTAAAAGGTTTCGGCCTCCTTCGGGCTATACATTAACATGCAGCCCCATACGGACGAGGTATGGGTTCACCCATCTTAACATGGTAATCAGAGCCTTAATTCTCCCCTGAGAGCAATTAAGCAATGACGAGTTCATCTAGCAACTCGACTTGGTTCAATACGTTGAACCATCACGTGAAGAAACTCACCAGGGAAAACTTTCTTCTCTGGAAAGCCAGGTGCTCCCAGCGATTAGAGGAGCGCAACTCGAAGGCTTCATCGACGGGTCGAAGCAGAAACCTGCCAAGGAGATTGAAGTTGTAGGAGTCCAGGCAGGACGTGATAAGGTGCCCGACACCGACTATGCAACATGGTTTGTTCAGGACCAACAGCTTATGAGCTACATCAACTCCACGCTTTCCAAGGAGGTACCTTCCAAGGTGGCAATGTACTCATCAGCAGCCTGAGGTATGGAAAGCCCTGCAAGAAATTTTCTCATCACAATCCAGAGCTCGCATTATGGCTCTTCGCACAAAGCTAGCAAACACAAGGAAAGGAAACAGGAGTGTTGTTGTTTATTTTGCAAAAAATGAAAAAATATGTTAATGAGATGGCTTCTGTAGGAAAAAAATTGAAAGAAGATGATGTGATCTCTTATATTTTATCGTGTCTTAGCGCTGAGTATAACTCACTTATAGAAAATGTGAGTACAAGGTCTGATCCTATTACTCTTCCTGACCTCTTTGCACAACTTCTTGCTACTGAGGCAAAGTTGGAGAGGCAGAACCCGTCAAACTATCAGGTCAGCGCCAACATGGCATCGAGTGGAGGTGCAAACTCCCGTGGTAAAGGAAGAGATTGAGGAAGGTCCAACAGAGGAGGCCGTGGTGGTTATCAAGGCAGAGGAAGTGGCTCTTCAGAACCAAAACCAATATGTCAAATATGGGAGAAGGTTGGGCATACAGCTACTAGATGTTATAAAAGATTTGACAGGGAATTCAAGCTTGAGAACAGATCCGCGAACAGTGCCACAACGTCATATGGCATAGATACAAACTGGTACACCAACATTAGGGCAACTAATCACATAGCTAGTGTCGAAGTGTAGCAACGACACTTCCTTCAATACTACTTAGAAGTAGTCCGCAGAGGATTGTATTTAGGCGGGGCGCAAAACAAGATTCAAGAACGAGATGACACAAAAATTTTACGTGGTTCGGGCCACCTGAGTGTAATACCCTACTCCACGGGATGTTTGTTATTTGTATGAGAATGCGTAAGCCTGAGCTTAGTTGTGTATGAGATGGGATCAGATTAGTTGCCTCTATCATGCAACATAACCATTTTATACGCCAAGGACTGGCTATTACATTGCGCTAGGGCCCGACAGGTGGCCCCGGCCGTATTAACCACCCTATACACGATCTACAGCTATAATGGTGGTTAATAGCATGTTAATGTGCCCTGATGGTAGCGTTACCAGTCTTGATAGCCTCCTGATCATGCATCATTAACACAGAGTTAAAGATGCGTTAACCAGGTCTTGCAACAACAATTTTATTGCCCTTAAATGTCAGCGCAATTGAAGATCCCGAAGTCCTCCCATTATAGACATAGATACGGACACTTGACACGTGTCAACACCAGAGCTTTCATCAGCGGGGAGGTAGGTCCGGTGTTATAGGACACGTGGTACCACCAAAACTTCCCTCAGCGGGGAGGCAGGTCCGGTGTTATAGGATACATGGCAGCATCAGAGTTTCCCTCAGCGGGAAGGCAGTTCTGGTACTGTGGGACACGTGGCAGCGCTGGAGCCACCTAAGGAGGGAGGTAGGTCCAGCACTGTCGGACACATGGCAGCGCTAGAGCCACTCTAAGGGGGGAGGCAGGTCCAACACCGCGGGACACGTATTTCCTTTGGAAGTCCACAACACTAGAAGGTGGAACTCAACGCGTCTTCTTCTAGTACGAAGGGATACCTGGTATGCAGAGTATTGGCAGTAACCCTCGGGCCCACTTATGGTGAGATTGTGAGGTTTCGATGCCGGAGGTGGTGCCATTATCTCTCCTGCACTGCTGCTTCAGCTTTCCTATTGGGACACACGACCCTTCTTAATTTAGCAAGTGAGATACATGAGTGCGAATCTCACACAATTGAAGGATGTCGGTTCCCAATACGATTTTCATATTGGTTCCCAGTGCAATCTGTGTATCCCTGAAAGGCCGCCGTCCTTGGGTTTCCAACTTCTCATCATGACAACAAGTCATTTGGTGCGACTTCTTTAGCAAAGTGGACCCATACCCCATTTGTCATTGATGAGGTAACTTTGTTGAGCGTGATCAAGGTCCGAATACAGTTGCCATCCAAGCGTTGCAGAGGCTTTGTAAGGGGAGAGAACTCTTACGCATTGATTTGTTCTTACATATAGAGTTCTTCGCTTGAACCCTTGCATCACGCTTCCACTTTTTCTCCACTTTGTGATGATGGAACTCATACTCCCCCCTAGCAAGCTTGTGAGCGAGAGGGATCTTAAAAGAGTCCAGAAGCTGATGGGCTGATAGAGCAACTCCTTCAACAATGCTATTCGCTGCGGCAAGCTCACGTTCAAGAAGGAGTGCCCTGACAACATTGTCTACTTCTCACCATAAGACATGGTTGAGCTGGTTCCGCTAGTGTCCAGCTTCTTTCTGATGCTGTTGGAATCATAGCTCCAACTGCAGCATCTCGGCCCTCATTCAATCTTGTTGGTGGCGATCTTCATCCACTTTCGTGAGATGTGGGTAGGCGTGCCACCCTGCGGGCCGCTATTACGGATCTTCTTCACACTCCGGGGCGACAGACAAAGGTAACAACCTCTTAGGATTCTACTACTTCGTAAGATGTAGGAATCCCCCATACAAGTACATCAGATCCTTTCCTTTCGGAAAGTGGGAGACCTGGAAGATCGATTGGGTAGTTATCCGGGTGGACCATCACGACTAGTTGGAGGTGCCAGAAGGATTCTCGACGACGGAGTATGACTCTTGGGAGGTGCTTCCGGAGCTGTCAGAAGAGTACAACCCCGTGCTATCAAGAATCTGGAACCTCATCCATGGAGGATTGACGTCTCTGATGGTCCTCGATAACTTCCTGACAAACCACTGGGCTCCACTCAAGGATCGAGAGTTTGCAGTTTAGTTATACTCTAGAGAAATGGATTCCCTCTAGATTGACTGTTGTCTGGGAAACAACTTAGATGAGAATGCTCTAAAGCTCCATCTGTAGAAGTTGTACAACATAACTTTATAAAGAGATGACCTTGTACCTCCAGCAGAGTTCTTGCCTCTTTGTGTAGTTCCAAAGGTCAGGAGGAAGCTGCAGAAGGTGATGTTGGACCTTGACGATACAGGTCTTGCGGTGCGACAAAGGAGCACTCCGCCAACAGGGATTATGATCCCTGGAGCTTCTTCCCTTGCCCACATGGAGGGTCTGGACCTGCACCCATTAGTGGGAAGGGCAAGGCTCCTGCAGAACCTAGTTAGAAGAAGTCTGACGTAGATCAGGTCAAACACAAAGAGCCCGTTGACACCTCTAGTCGGAAGAGGAAGTTGACACGAGCTGATGGCAGCTCTGTCAGAGCAGCTGCGACAATAGTGCCTCTGCCTCGCTCGACTCTCAAGTCAGTGTTGGTTGTGCCTCCAACAACAGCAACCCTAGCTCTGGCAGCCAAGGTGAGCTTCGGGCTCGAGAAATCGTCTTCAGACTCTGTACCTGTGGTGGGACTAGGTCCGACAAGTCTTCTACTCCAGTCCCAGTGCCAATGGCTGGCTCCGGGTCCAGAGTGTCTTCACAGACGATAGCTTTGGGTGCGGGAAACAGCGCAACATCTGCTTTGGAGATTTTGGCTGTAGTGATGCCGGTGGCCGCCACGCCTCCTGGGGTGAAGTCCGAAGCTTCTGCCTCACCGGCGATGATGGATTCTCACTCCGACGGTCCAAGGAAGAGGTTTCATGCCGATTGGAGCTACAACATCCCCAGATAATAATCGACACTTGAACTTGTGTTTCCTCTTACTTTTTGCTTTTTGTTGAATTTATTTTTCCTCTGTTTCCAGAGTGTCGAGAGCTGCCACTACTCCGGCACCAGCAACCAGCTAGGTTAGGGTTGCAGTCGTGGAGACCACACAGGCCAAAGCTCCTATTGATCCTGCGGCCTCTCTTATGGTCATGGCGGATGACACGGCGGTTCCGGAGTCAACTGGCACCAAGACTAGCTCAGGGCTAGCAGCTGAAGATGTCATGGTTGCGCTGAACCACACAGAAGAAATGTCAGATCAAGCTGTTGTTATAACAGAGCCAACAACAAAGATATTGGAGCTAGTGCTGGAGGTACCGGTTGAAGCTCCAGAGGTACCAGCGTCCACAATTGATGCCACGTCGGAGCCAACATCAGACGCCGAGATAATGCTAGCACCGAAGGTAGACACCGCGGTGGCAGCTGAGCTTGCGCCTGCAACGAAGTCTTCAATCGATGTTGCAGCTGAGCAGGCAGCTGACACCACAATGGTGTCAGAGCTGCCACCTGAAGATCCAGCTGCGGGACCTTCAATGTATGCACTGGAGGTTGACGAATTCCCAGAACTCAGTCCAGCTGATGTCGAGTTGCTGGAGTCCATGCTTGTGCCATGGGCTCCAACGACTGTCCCAGAGGCTATGGGTGCTCCGACAAATCCTCAAGAAGGTCTAGAATCGATCCGCCTATCGCTCTCGATTGAGAATGCTTGCTCAAGCCTTTGCCAAGTTCAACTCGATTTCGACTACGAGCGAAGTGCTCTGAAAGCAAAACGGGAAACTCTGAGGCGGTGGATGAAGCTTCTCAACTTCAAGACGAAGTTGACACAGACCCGTCTGGCCGACCTGAGGGACCTGCTTGCAACCAAGAAGACGCAGCTGAAACGGATGGATGAGCTGCTAGATGACAGGCGGGTTGCCATAGAAGCTCTGAGCGAGAAGACTCGGGAGATCTATGAGATGCTCGCTTTGAGACCCTAGAGAAGCTGAGGGATGAGCTCCTTAAGCGAATGGAAGCTATTGGCGATAAGGAGCAAGAGCTCCAAATGAGAGATATTAAGATCTCTCAAAAGTTGGAGCGCGGTGAGGAGGACTTGGCTGACCGCGTTGAGAAATTCAAATCTTGGTGTGATAAAGAAAAGCACCATGTATGGCTGGCACGAGAGGGAGTCAACAAGCGGGAAAGTGTTGTCTCTGCCAGGGAAAACAAGGTGAAGGCCAAAGAGAAGGAGGCTAACAGATAAGAAGGACCGTATGGACCTCCGAGAGAGACAGATCGCTGACCAAGAAAGGTAGTTAGCTGAACGAATTTAGCAACATGCCAAGGAGGTCGAGCGGTTCTTCAAAGAAGGTGTAATACCCCGAATATTTAAGGAAAAAATCACATCAGATACAATAAACGGTTGACCAAATTTTGACTCATTGAACCATTCGCCCAATGGACGATCAGAGACTGTAGATGCGTAGAGCTTGTCGAGACGATTTCGTTTCACTATTTATGCGTTTGATTCAGAGAACGGATGAGTCGGTTGTGAGTTCTGGGGTTAGGTTACGTTGGCAAATAAAATCCTCCTGTAGTGTTTTCTTAGCGCCGCCGCCCCCAAACGTTCTTGTCATATTTCCCCGATCTTCTACCGTGGCCATCAAGCTGGGCAGGCTGCTGCCTTGCCGTGGGGGAGATCCAACCTGGGGTGCGTGTTTCTCCACCTACTGAGTTGCTGCTGCTTGATTGCCTCTGCCTTGCAGCCATCTCACTGGTGCTTTGTGTTGCGGTGGAAGCAGTGCAGGCAAGAGAGGTGTGCCGATAGCAGGTATTTGGAGATTTTTCTCTGTCTAGCTGTTCATACAGCTAGTTTTTCTCCATTGAACAGCATTCTCTGCCAAAGCCTAGGTGACTGCTGCAGCAGCTGTGTTTGTGCTGGGCATTGCTGACCAGATGGGAGGAAAAGGAATCCTGGCGGCTACCCTAGAAGCTGCAGCACGTCTTGTGCTGCCATCGTTTATTTTTGTAGTTGCTTTGTTGCTTTGCCATGATTTATTGCTGTTGCAGTCACCTACTCTACCTGCTACTTTTTCTTAGTTGAATCATTGTGTCTGGTACGCTGGAGGAGGCCAGGACAGTGATGCCGCATGAAGCTCTTAGCGATGGATCAGGGATGCTGCTCTGTGGAGCAGTACTGCCCTTTAGCACTGGATTTTTGCTTAATAGAAAAACAAGGATTGCTGGTAGATTTATTTACAACTGGTATTTCTTTGGATGCCTGCTGAAAATTGTTTCTCGCTGCTACTATATGACTAGGGGAGGGGCAGTCAAGATAAGGAAAGGAAGAAGGGGAAATTTGTGATAGGGGTGAATTATCAGAAATATTTGTTGTAAATATGTTCATCGAGTATTCATTTACAATGATTAGTCAAGTAAAATAAAGAATTTATGTTTATAGGCTTTGAAGGTTCACATGTCGAGAGGACGTTCTCAAGTTCTCGTCAAAGTTAAGGCAAGTGCATCACGGGTTTTATTCTAGAATATGTGAATTGCCTGTGATTACGCTTTCTCATGTCTTTAATTCATTAATTGAGGTTTCAAGATTTAATTGCTTCATGATTCTATTTTGTTCATGTTCAAGATTCAAGTTATTCCTTTAATTATCGTTCAAGTACCGGTTAAGTCAGGAGTCGTTCTTTTATTCAAGTTCCTATGAGTAAGTGATGGCTCCACTTGATCGGCTTTACCGGTAAATTCTAAAGAGAATTCAAGTGTCGTCCGTTTCAGACGAAACTACTATTTCATTGTCCTTCATTTCAAGTTCAAGTATTGCTATGTTTCATTCTGTTTGATTCTATTGTTCTTCAAGCTCTAAGTGTACTTGTTGAGTGATTTTACTCACCCTTGTGTTTATTTGATTTTTAGGTACCCGTTGATCAAGCATGCATTGGGAAGAGGGTAGCATCTGCACTTGAGCATGCAAACCATTTAATAAGATTATTGTTAGTTAATTACATACTTTTTGTGTCATTGAGACTGCGGTGTCGTTATTTGAGTCTTTAATTCACTTGTGGGAAAGAATGTGAGTTTAATAGTGTTGCTATATAATATTATGTCTGTTATTGTGTTTTGCTGCCTACGGATGATAGAGTTTAAGGGAGACTTTGCCAAAAAATTTAATATTTTTCTTACTTTGTAGGAATGTTTAGATGGTTTTAGTAGCGTCCAGGGGCTACTTTCATCTGCTAGGTTTCATCTGCTAGGAGATCTCTCGAGGAGCTCTGGACCTCACAGAAGGTTGAAGCTCATCAGATCTAGAACTTCTTGGGGTGTGCGAAAGAAGCAATGGTGCCTATAGGTTTTAGTCTGGTTCTACCAGTTGACCCAGAGCCTGAAATGGACAGAGCCTTGACAGCTCCGATTTCAGCCGGAGTCAAGCTGGGAAGACTGGAGGACGTAATCTGCGATCAGCTTGAGAATGAGGGAAAGTCTATGGCCAAGTCAGTCGCAGAATATGTGTTGACTTGTTTCTGCAGCCGGGACCTCTCGATGTCTCTAGCTCTGGTGACGAATGGACTCATAGCTGAGACAAAAGAAGCTGCCAAGGCAAGTGTCCAAGAAGCTGCCGAGAAGGTTGCCGCATTGTTCCGGCGGAACTCCAACCATTAGCTAGGATTTTTTCTTCTCTTTGCATCTTCAAATTGTATAATCTTTTAAACTTTTGAATGAAATCCCCTCGAATTCCATTTATTGTCTTCAATATTATCATATATAGTCTTGTTGGCCCATTGGTAGATGTGCTCAATGATTGAGGACATGTACCATAAGGATCTTAGCAATGTCTTGAAGATGTTGTAGTAGCTCTGAGTTTGGCCACTGGGAGCTCTGAGAAACCCTTGCCAACGTACGGAACATCGACTGAGGGCCTCCTGGGTGGTCCCGGAGCTAGATGCACTGGTGGCGCCCATTATCAACATGCGAAACGTCGACGCCGGGCCCCTGGGGGCCTTGGAACTCCCAGAACAAGCGTGAAAATCATTTGTCCTTCACATGAGAGACAAGAAAAATAGTAAAATGCTTCTTCTTGCCTATAGCTTAGCTGCGGCTTATTGCTCATTAAAATTTAGGTCCTAACCAACTCAATGCAATTTACTTAGTATACTGGTTGTGCTTTTGAAGCGTCCCGACCCATAAGATCGGAACGAAACATGTAATATTACTACCAAATACAAAGTTCGGTACATAATATTACAACACAAGTAGAACCACAACCATACAGAGCTTTATTTCAATGACAAAGATTTATGGATAATAACTACAAGTCGTGATAAGACATATATAATGAACATCAACACATAGACTAGTAACTCGTTGTCGCCCATGGTTCCACTACACACAACTTGGGTGCGTACGCGACCCTACTCAGTCCTTCGGCACGAAGTCAGGATCATCTGAAAAACAATCAATCAACAACATTTGAGTACAAAAGTACTCAACATGTTCCACCTCGCCCTTCGGGAGGTGAATAAACAGATGTAAATGCAACACACAAGATAAATAATAATGCAATCTAGTGCAACTAATGCAAGTAAATATATCCCACGGACACATCACTCATCTCAATCTCACCATAGGTGGCTTTCTAGTTGCTAGGACCACACAATAACCCATCCTATACTGAGGACAGGACCATTCGAATGGATTTTACACTCTACAGAGGTTGTACGCTGTACCCACATACATGGACCATCAAAGATAGCCTGACATAACTGACACCCAGTCAAAACATCACCCAGACCAATCGCCCCCAACCCAGTATCAGTATCATCAGTGAGCTCAATAATCTCTCAACATAACTCTCTCTCCACTGTGGACGGCTGTAGGGATAGTCACCGAGATTAGGCTAAGCCCCGCCCATACAGGGACATATGGTCATACTGAAAGGAAGTTAGGTGAGATGTCAAAACAACTCAATCCTTAAGGCTCACCAAGGCAACATCCATACGCACAGCACAAGCCTACCCTCATGATAGGACTCGTCGTAAGTCTACCACCACGGTAGCACATACACCAACACTAACCCATCTGCTCCGGTCACAACTCATGCATGCTCTCACCATCCATACAATATAAAAGAGGCAACATCATCGTTCTTAATCTCGTCATATCAATATGCAAAAATGGAGACTAACATGGACACTACGTAAGAAAGGCTCATTCGAGATGTGCCCTAATGAAAAAGGGATACGAACAAACTGGAGCTAGCGAGGGTTTGACAGCCGTATTACCAGTGTCACCAACATATTGTTCATATATTAACATATTGTTCATGAACATATGTATAGCCAAAAAGATCACACGTTAAATTATATTGATGTTGATGGTCCTTAAGTACCATATTTTGACCGTCAATTCACCTCATAATGTGCATAAAAGAAACACAAAACATAGTGGTAGGGTTATACACTAACCCAATTCCACAAGTGTTGGTGTTTATTTGTATGCAGGTGAATTATTACACAAAATACCAAAACATGTAGGGATGAATCCATGAAAATGGATTTCAATGAATCAGGCGATGACACGTGGCAACACATGGATCAAATGGCCCACAAACAGAAGAATACGAGGAGATTCAATGGTGTTGCACCCATATACATCAAGGGGCCCACCTGGAAGCCACCTAGAGGAAGCACTCCCCGAGGGGAGGCTTGACCAGGTCAGCTGAACCAGGGGTTCGGCTGACCCCTTCCCGGTGCCAAACCTGGTCAAATGACACGTGTTGGCTCCTCCCGGCTCCCTGGAGTCAATGGTGACTGATTTGCGCGTTAATTGTGGCGGGAACCAACCCTTCTCCACCTATAAATAGACCCCCTCACCTCACTTCTCACACACACCAAAAGTTGAGAATAGTGCTACACTCCAAAGGTTTAGAGTAGTCCTAGAGGCTACCAAAGTAGAAGGAGAGTGTGGTGAAGAGTCTAGGAGAAGGAGGCTTTGGCTTGTCAAGTCCCTCTTCTACACTTGTACCCCTACAAAGGTTTTAATCAATCAAGTAAGCCTTTGTGAATTCAATACAAGTTTGATCTTTTATTCTTAGTAGTTTGCACAAGTAGTTACTTGTGGGTTCACTGCTTTAATTTATTAGAGGCTCTAGTTGTAGCTTTGTGTTCGAAACAACTAGAGTAGTGATTTAGAACGTAAGCGTGGTGCTTAGGTTATAAATCATCAGTGGATATCTCGTAGACCCACGGATTGAAGAGGTAGGCAGTAGGTGGTGACAACCCTCTCTTTCCTTCGTAATCCTCCACGTTCGGCTATGCCATAGGCTCATGGCGGGAGTCGTCCTAGTATTGCTAGGAGTAAGCCCGTGCCCGAAGCAAGCATATACTACAAACTACCTTGAATTAGGATCAATACTTTGAATTCCTCTCTGTTCCTTGCCTACCAAACAACTTTGTTTCCTTGGGTGAGCTAGTTCGAAAGATTAGCACATGCATTCTTTGGATTCGATACCCTTGGGAATACTCCTTAAGGGGGAAGTGCTACAATGGTATTTCCGTGCGCATGCGGATAACTCTGTGGTGTTAAGAAATACCAACAAGCATTTCTGGCGACGTTGTCGGGGAACGGTTGTTGTTAATCTTCGAACCAAGATCACCCTCGTATCATATCCCCCTTATCTATCATCTTACCTTTCTTATTCTTACCTTACCATTACCATATAAATGGAGCAACCCACCATTCTTTCTTACTCTGCTTCGAAGGGCAAGTTTTGTGAGCCACCGCCTTCGGCGGAACCTATTTGTTCAACCAGCTATGAACTTCACCCTGGCTTTATAGCCATGGTTCGGGAACAATCCTTCTCAGGAACAGATTGTGAAAACCCTTACCACAATCTATGAGAGTTCGAACAACTGTGTTCATGCCTTCTAATCAAAGGTATGACACAGGAAACTGTCAAATGGAGGTTGTTTCCTTTTTCTCTCAAGGAAAAAGCCAAACAATGGTACAACCACTACGTTGGGAAGACAAACGGTGATTTGAGTGAATTACGAGACAAATTTTGTCTTGCTTTCTTTCCCATTGCCCAAATTGTTTCCTTACGAAAGGAAGTACTATGCTTCCAGCAGATGGAGAAGGAATCCATAGGTGTATCTTGGAACATATTTTCTCTTTTGAAAAAATCTGACCCAGATTTGTTAATCCCTGATCCAATGCTTTTGCAACATCTCTTCATGGGATTGAACAAAAAGTCTGCCCTATATCTTGACATTATAGCTGGAGGATCTTTCCTCCATAAGACTCCAGAAGAAGGCAAGGACCTTCTGGACAGAATTCTAGAAAATTCTTCCTTCATTATGAGTCTTAATGAGCCTCCCCAAGGGGAATTTGTGTCAAGAACGGAGGATACACTCCTGGACAAGGATGAACCCATTTCTTGTTTACCCCAAGCCTTGCCAGAGGAATCCTCTCCCGAACCTGAGACTACGAAGGTAGAAGAAATTCAACCTCGCAATTTCCATTTTACTTCGAGGAAGAGCTTTTTGAAGATTATGGAAATACCTCAAAGTATTTTTGCTATAGGAAACCTTCATTGCCACCAACTCCACCTGAACCACCTGACGGGGTGTTCGTCCATCAGACAGTCAAGGAGTTGACCTCTATCCTAAGCAAAGAGTGGACAGCTGAAGTCGAGAATTCACCCGAAATTCTTCGGATGACCTCACCTTTGGCTACCATTTTATGTTCTATTAGAGGGACACCAATGAGAATCCTATATAACCCTACTGTTGGAGCAAATCTCATTTTTGATTCTTGTGCTCTCGCCATTCTTGGCAATGTGCCATTGGCACCAACATGCAAATCCTTCCGAGATTCATTCGGAACCATTCTTGAAGGATGTGGGGTTCTGCAAAAAGTGTCTGTTAGACACAAAGATGTTGAGGCTCTCCTAGATTTTCACGTGTTCGAAATCCAAGATTTCGACATCATGATAGGGATTCCCATAGAGAAATATCTCATGGAAGTTCCTTTGTAAGGAAGCCTCAATATCAATCTTGGAGGGAGAAATTTCTCCATGCCTATTCTGCGTTCAAAGAACACATCTGCAGAATCTCCCATCCAAGATTAGCCAATGGAGGAGGTTAGGACTCTTCAATTTTTAGAACCCCCTGAAATTAAAGGAGAAGAAGACTTCGTCCAAGAGGAGGATGAATTTCAGGAGGAAATTGAATTTCCAAAAGAAGAGCCCTCCCCAAAACCTCCTGATGAGCTCAAGATTCTATCTCCAGGCCTACGTTATGCCTTTCTAAATGGCGATTTGGAAGCCCCTGTCATCATAAGTGACAAGCTTTCAGATGATGAAACGCTCAAACTCATAGCCATGTTAGAAAGGCATAGAGCTGTTTTTGGATATTCACTTCAGGATCTCAAGGGAATTAGTCCAACGTTATGCACCCATCGTATTCCTATTGACCCTCAGAGTGTCCCCTCAAGGGAACCTCAAAGGAGATTTAATAACGCGATGCTGGAAGTTGTCAAGAAAGAAGTCTTGAAACTTCTGCATGCCGGGATTATTTACCCTATTCCTCATAGTTAATGGGTAAGTCCAGTTCAAGTAGTGCCTAAGAAGGGAGGTATGACAGTCTTTCAAAAAAAGAGGAATGAATTAATTCCTCAACGGACCGTCACGGGATGGAGGATGTGCATTGACTACCAAAAACTTAACAAGGCAACAAGGAAATATCATTTTCCATTGCCCTTCATTGATGACATGTTAGAGCGATTGGCAAAACACTTCCACTTCTGTTTCCTTGATGGGTATTCGGGATATCATCAAATTCCTATCCATCCTGATGATCAAAGTAAGACCACGTTCACATGTCCTTACGGGACCTATGCCTACCGGCATATGTCATTTGGACTGTGTAACGCTCCTGCCTCTTTCCAGAGATGCATGATGGCTATATTTTCAGACATGATCGAGGATATCATGGAAGTTTTCATGGAAAATTTCTCCATCTATGGAAAAACTTTTGATCATTGTCTAGAAAATTTAGACAGGGTCTTACAAAGATGCCAGGAGAAGGACCTTGTGCTTAATTGGGAATAGTGCCATTTCATGGTCCGGGAAGGCATCGTTCTTGGACACTTGTTGTCCGAGAGAGGGATAGAGGTGGAAAAAGCTAAAATTGAAGTTATTGAAAAACTTCCACCTCCTATCAATGTTAAGGGAATCCAAAGCTTTTTAGGTCATGCGGGGTTCTACCGACGATTTATCAAGGATTTCTCCAAAATCGCTAGACCCCTCACCAACCTATTAGCTAAAGAAGCTCCCTTTGATTTCTATGATGAATGCCTTAAATCATTTGATATACTCAAAAAGGCACTCATCTCAGCTCCAATTATCCAACCTCCTGATTGGACGCAGCCATTCGAAATCATGTGTGATGCCAGTGACTTTGTTGGTGGTGCGGTCTTAGGCCAAATCAAAGATAAACGCATCATGCAATAGCCTACGCTAGCAAAACTCTGACAGGAGCCCAACTCAACTATGCCACAACCGAGAAAGAGCTCCTAGCAGTAGTTTTTGCTATCGACAAGTTTATATCCTATTTGGTTGGAACAAAGGTCATAGTCTACACAGACCATGCTGCTTTGAAATATCTGGTTACCAAAAAGGATGCTAAACCCAGGCTAATTCAATGGATTCTTCTACTCCAAGAATTTGATCTGGAAATAAGAGATAAGAATGGAGTAGAGAATTTAGTAGCAGATCACCTTTCATGTATGGAAGTCACACAAACCATGGAAATACCTATCAATGACTTCCTACGAGATGATATGCTCCTCAAGGTGACAGACTCTCACCCTTGGTGTGCGGATATCATGAACTTTATGGTCACGGGATACGTACCACCAGGGGAGAACAAAAAGAAACTCATTTATGAGAGTCGTAGACACCTTTGGGATGACCCTTACCTCTATCGAGTATGTGTTGATGGCCTTCTTAGAAGGTGCGTCCCATCAATCGAAGGCACCAAAATTATAGAGAAATGCCATGTTGGCCCCTATGGTGGTCATTACGGTGTTTACCGTACTCAGGCAAAGATCTGGCAGAGTGGATTCTATTGGCCTTCAATGTATGAAGATACCAAGGAATTCATTCGTAGATGTTGAAAATGCCAGAAGCATGGAGGAATCTCTGCTCACGATGCGATGCCCCTAACATACAATCTCCAAGTGGAATTATTTGATGTATGGGGTATTGATTTCATGGGACCTTTTCCTAGGTCTTATGATTGCGAGTATATTCTAGTTGCCGTCAATTATGCGTCAAAATGGGTAGAAGCATTGCCATGCAAAAATTCTGATTCCAAGCAAGCAAGGAAAAGGTTCCATGAGATCATTTTCCCACGCTTTGGAACTCCCCGTATGGTCATAAGTGATGGAGAGTCTCATTTCATAGATAAGACCGTACGAAACTTTTTAAGGGAACTTGGAGTCCAGTATAACATTGCTATCCCATACCACCCATAGACAAATGGTCAAGCAGAAACATCTAATAAGCAAATTAAGAATATTCTGCAAAAGACTGTCTTGGAAATGGGAACGGGATGGAAGCAAAAGCTACCCGATGCATTGTGGGCATATCGTACTGCCTACAAGACACCTATCGGCATGTCTCCTTTCCAACATGTCTATGGGAGGACTTGCCATCTTCCCGTAGAATTGGAACATAGAGCGTATTGGGCCATCAAGCGGTGGAACATGAATCTTAATGAAGCTGGAAATCACTGATTGAAGAAAATCTCTGAGTTGGAGGAATGGAGAGATAAGGCGTACCACAGTGCCATAATTTATAAAGAGAGAACCAAAAGATGGCACGATAAGAGGATTTCGCCGAAAGAGTTCAAACCTAGAGATAAAGTTTTACTCTTTAACTCTAGGGTTAAATTCTTTGGACATGGGAAGCTTAGAAGTAAATGGGAAGGACCCTTCACTGTAGTAGAGACTTCATCCCATGGAGCAATCACACTCCAAGGTGATGACGGTCAACTATTCAAAGTGAATGGGCACCGACTCAAATTATTTCTCGATTCCCAAAAGGATACAGAAAAAGAATTTGACATGGTAAATCTAATCGATTTACATGCCATTTCTTTCAATTCTGTTTAAATTCTCCACGTCCAACTAATGGTCCCATCCAATTCTTCATCTATGAGGTCCATTTAATCGATCTGAGAAAATGTGGCCCGAACGGAGCCAGAAGGGGGTCGGCCGAACCCTAGGGTCGGCCGACTCTCCCTTCGCGCCGTTCGCGTTCTGTTTTCTCTTGTTGATCCTCCTTGATATCCTCCATAAAATCCTCGGTGAAACGCATCATTCACTGCCTACTTAAAGGACGGAAACAGAGAGGAAAGTTATACACCTCATTGAATCATCATCTTCCTCTCGTCCTCGTCATGGCCGACAAGAAGATTGTGCCTCACGCCTCCTCCAGCTCAACCTTCAACCTGAGCGGGGACATTACACCGTCCAATGACAAAACTTCCCTCGCCTTGGTGTCCGTCATGGCGATCGATGTCAAGCCCCTTGCCATGATCCTACCTGCAACGACTCCGCGCGGGTGCAACCCTACACCTCGTAGCGCTGTCCGGTCGCTCTCCCCTCAGAGAACGCTGATCTAGTCGACGACGCCATGCCGTCCAACTTTGGCTGGACTGAACCCAGTCAAGACACGTCTATTCCACGGAAAAGATGAGTCTCTCCCATCGTTGCTGTCCGGCAAGGAGTTCGTGTATACATTGAAGACTAAGAAGGGCGATGTAGTGAGCCACCACTACAAGACGCCCACCTGTACCTCGCCAGAATGCATGGGAGATCGCTTTCCTATCCACGGGGTGCGCAAACCCGAAGAGGCTACGCTAAGGGCCTATTCAAGCGTGTGGATAATTTGGCGATGGAGGAGTCGACGGGCTCGTCGCCCTCCAAGATTAGGCGACACGTCCCACCACTTGCCACTAACGGACCACCCGGTCAGTTCGAGGGCAGTGATGAGGACTCTCCTCGTGCCCCTAAAGTGGCACAACTGACCAAGGAGTTTGCTTTTCTCCGCTTGGAGAACAATAAGATGACTGAATTGGTGGCTGAAGGGCGCATCGAGAGGGTGGAACTGAAGGACAACATCATGGCCCTCAAGGAGGAGATTGACGGTGTTCGCCGTGGCATGAGCGCCAAACTGCGGCGCTTGTGCAAAGCCGTCGGGGAGCCCAACATCTACAACGCAACATAGTTTGGATGTCCCGACAGCATAGAATGCTTACTACTTAGGAATTTTTTTAAAAAACATTTGTTTTCTAAAGCTAGGTTAAATAATGTAAGCATCCCCATATTTTGATTTCAATAAAGTGAACTAACCGGTTCATCTAACATCGGTAAAATTCCCCCTTTAGTTTATTTTGTTGAATAAAGAATTCAGGAAACAAGTGTGGGGGAAACATGTCTCCAAGTCACGAAATCCCGACGTGACAAATCAATGTTGCATATCAAAACACATCGTGGCCGAATGAGCAAAACGACACGACGAAACAGAGCCATAGAAGGGCCAACAGGAGGTCGGCCGAAACCCCTGGTTGGCCAACTTGTTTTTTGCACCGTACGACTCCATTTCGCTCCAGAAAATCAGTTTGGATTTCTTTTCCCCAATTTTATGCGCTACCCTGCTGTTTGAGTTGATTTCATATTTTTCATTGCCTATCTGAAATGAATCAACTCAACAAATTGAAAAAAAAAATTTGGTAGTCAAGAATTTGCTTAAGCTAAAAATTTAAATACTTTATATTTCAATTCATTACCTTGTTTATGATTCCCATAATTCAATAGGAAAAACACATCATCTAAGTATTTGACTAGTATGATATGGTAAATGAGTTCTTTAGAAATCATCCTTTTGCTTGAAATTGATTTTGACATTTGTAACTATTTGATGTCTTGAACTTTGCCTAAATCTCTCATTGGAAATTTATATACCCACCAAGGCCATATGATACATTCATTGAAAACCACAAGCATATGCCACTTTGTTTTTCATTGAACTTTGTCAAACCCGTGACCCAATTGAGCAACATGCATGAACTTTTTGAATTGAAAACTCTTGTGCACTCCATTCATGCAAAATTTCTCACATTAAGAGTTTGCATCCATCGATTACCCATCCGTCGAAAAGAAACTCCATACAATACAAACGAAAGCCTCTCTAAAAATAAAAAGGAGTAGAAGACATGGCTACAAGAAAAAGAAAAGCATACACTCTTGAAAAAGAGTAAGAGTGCTAAAAAAAGTAGCCATGTTTCATCCTTAAAAAAAAGAGCAAATTCATGGGAGTTATCACCTCACCCCTCCATTCCATTCATGTGCACAAGAATTTTCCCTTCACTTTGTTCATTGCATAAGTCTCTCATAGGATCAAGTTTTTGACTTAGTAACATATGCATTGCAAATGTGTGCCACATTCATCCGTACCAAGCTTCAGATATAGCCACTTTTAGTATAGGGACAAGAATTGGCAAAACATGCCATGGTGAGGACTCAAACACTTTGAGAGATTTGAGAGATTCCGATCGAGAAGGCAAGGGCAAATGTTCCTATGACTTTCAAATATACCAATTGCCAAATCATTTCATCAGAGAATGATCCAAGGGACTTCATTCTAACCGTTACACTTTTCAAACACCCAAGATTGATGTGGTAGCCACATACACAAAGGGGATCCATGAATTCAGGTGTAAGTTGAAATATCTAGTATCCTTATTTTCTACCTTATAGCAAAATCATGAAAACACTCTAGTTCTTCTTGCCTTCACTCGAAGACGAGCAAAGGACTAAGTGTGGGGGAGTTTGTTGATGGTCCTTAAGTACTATATTTTGACCGTCAATTCACCTCATAATGTGCATAAAAGAAACACAAAACATAGTGGTAGAGCTATACGCTAACCCAATTCCACAAGTGTTGGTGTTTATTTGTATGCAGGTGAATTATTACCCAAAATACCAAAACATGCAGGGATGAATCCATGAAAATGGATTTCAACGAATCAGGCGATGACATGTGGCAACACATGGATCAAATGGACCACAAACAAAAGAATACGAGGAGATCCAACGGTGTTGCACCCATATACATCAAGGGGGCCCACCTAGAAGCCACCTGGAGGAAGCACTACCCAAGGGGAGGCTTGACCAGGTCGGCCGAACCAGGGGTTTGGCCGACCCCTTCCTGGCGCCAAACCCGATCAAATGACACGTGTTGGCTCCTCCCGGCTCCCTGGAGTCAATGGTGACTGATTCACGCGTTAATTGTAGCGGGAACCGATCCTTCTCCACCTATAAATAGACCCCCTCATCTCACTTCTCACACACACCAAAAGTTGAGAATAGTGCTACACTCCAAAGGTTTAGAGTAGTCCTAGAGGCTACCAAAGTAGAAGGAGAGTGTGGTGAAGAGTCTAGGAGAACGAGGCTTGGGCTTGTCAAGTCCCTCTTCTACACTTGTAGCCCTACAAAGGTTTTACTCAATTAAGTAAGCCTTTGTGAATTCAATACAAGTTTGATCTTTTATTCTTAGTAGTTTGCACAAGTAGTTATGTGTGGGTTCATTGCTTTAATTCATTAGAGGCTCTAGTTGTACCTTTATGTTCGAAACAACTAGAGTAGTGATTTAGAACATAAGCGTGGTGCTTAGGTTATAAATCATCAGTGGATATCTCGTAGACCCACGGATTGAAGAGGTAGGCAGTAGGTGGTGACAACCCTATCTGTCCTTCGTAATCCTCCACGTTCGGCTATGCCATAGGCTCTTGGCGGGAGTCGTCCTAGTATTGCTAGGAGTAAGCCCGTGCCTGAAGCAAGCATCTACTGCAAATTACCTTGAATTAGGATCAATACTTTGAATTCCTCTCTGTTCCTTGCCTACCAAACAACTTTGTGTCCTTGGGTGAGCTAGTTCGAAAGATTAGCACACGCGTTCTTTGGATTCGATACCCTTGGGAGTACTCCTTAAGGGGAAGTGCTACAACGGTATTTCCGTGCGCTTGCGGATAACTCTATGGTGTTAAGAAATATCAACAATTGACCAATCAAATATTAACAAAGTGTTAATTGTGGTTTTCAAGTATACTAATTACACAACAAAGACTGCTCATCCTGATTACAATGTAACTAATTACACCCATCATAACTGTCATTATCTAATCCTATATACCGTAATAAAAATTCTCCCGATCAATGACTTCATTAACGATGAGCCTTCATAACCTCTAATGCTCCAACTGAGACATCCTCAAATTCAATAAAATCACTAAAATCATATAAAACATTATCAAATTGCAGTCACATTCGCTTAACCAGTCACATAAGGTAGCAAATATCTTTTAGTGAATGGAGAACCGATCTTACTTGTAGCACAGGCAGTTGGTGAGCATCTATAAAGCATCGACAGAGAAATTATTCTCATGGTAAAGGACATGGTAGTGAGCTGGTGTGCTTGTCCCCTGATAAAACATAAAATTTACTTTCCACTGATGCATTTATATCCTAATATCAAAAATGTGTTAGAGAAACACCAATTATCGCATAGGTACTTGATTCCAGGATGTCTGCAGAGGTAGAAATCAAACTCACTGGGATGGTAAATGCTACTGTCAACCATAATTTCTATAGTTTCAAGGGTTTATGAATCAGAATTCATTATATACATTGATAGTCAAAACAAATACATTACTTCTGCATTGGACATATACAAGGAAGATGAATGTATACTGTAACGAAAATTCTCCCTTTGGATCAATGACTTCATTAACGACGAGCCTTGGACATCCTCAAATTCAATAAAATCACTGGGAATGCATGCTCTAAGGGCGGGGTTCAGGTGGCGGCCTGCTCTGGGGACAACGGACAAAGTGGCGACGTGCTCCGGGACGAGCTGGCGGAGGCACCGGAGTGGCGGTTCCTCAACTCTCTGATGACAGTAGGCTGGCGTGCTCCGGGGACAGGGAGATTTCCACTTATGTGAAGGTGGCAGCGTGCTCATACCGATTACCGAGGTCGGTGCTGAGGCGGCGGCGTGCTCCGGGGACAGGGGATGAGCTGGCGTGCTCCAGCATGCTCAACTCTCTGATGGCTGGAGTCGATGTGTCGACGTGTTTGCTTGGCACTTTCCTCTGAGAAAATGTCGATGTGTTTGCTTGGCAACCGTCACAAATGCCTGGTATCCCTAGAGAGGTGATCGAGCATCATCTGAAGATCTATCCCGACACACGACCTATACAACAAAAGCCCTGGAAGCAATCTGTTGAGCAGCAAAACTTCATCTGGGAAGAAATCAAGAAGCTGCTTGACGCTGGATTCATTCGGGAGGTGCATCACCCACGCTGGCTAGCATACCCAGTTGTTGTACCCAAGGCCGATGGGAAGATTTGGATGTGCATTGACTACACCACATTAAATAAGGCATACGCAAAAGACCCCTTTCCACTACTAAGAATTGATCAGATAGTAGATTCTACCTCTGGTTGTGAGCTACTTTGTTTCCTAGACGCATATTCTGGTTTCCATCAAATTCCAATGTCTAGTGAAGCTGAAGAGCACACAACTTTTATCACAGTAGAGGGTCTATACTGTTACACAACAATGCCTTATGGTCTAAAAATGATCTCTCCACCTTTGTGCGAGCTATGCACAAAACCTTTGGGGACCTTATTCGGGACCTAGTGGAAGTGTACGTCGATGACATCATTTTCAAAGTGAAGAATAAAGACTCACTGCTAGACAACCTTCAATCCGTCTTTGACAAGCTACGCCTAACACACTCGAATCTCAACCCTAACAAGTGTGTCTTTGGGGTTTCCTTCAGAAAGCTTCTTGGATACTTGGTGACCCACGGAGGAATTGAAGCAAATCCAGCCAAGATAAAAGTCATCGAAGCGATGCGGCCTCCTGCCTGTGTCAAGGATGTCCAGAAGCTTACTGGCTGTATAGCCTCCCTCAGCTGTGTAGGATCGAAGAGCACGTGAAAAGCTACCAGAGGGGGGGGGGTGAATGGTAGATTTAAAAATCTTACGCAGCGGAAACAATTAAACCCCAAACCCTTCGGCAGAAAAATGATCTGTTAAAGAAATCGTGTGTGAGACTAATCTAAATGTGTTTCACTGTGAAAAAGGTGATAGATATCAGAGAGAATCAAGTCAAGAAGACAACAAAAAAAAGAATCACTCAAATCCGTCGACAAAAACTCAAGTTATGATCGAAAGATCAAACAATGGTCAATCTGCCCTACCCGAGGAAAAACAGTTCTGGAACGCTGCAAAGAAACTCGTGTAGATCATAGACCACAAATCCAATGACCGTGAAATTTTGACATATGATATACAATCAAGTTTTGAAGACAACCCAAAAAGAATCACGTCAATTGGATCTGTAAAACTCGAGTTATGATAAAAACACCGACGAAAGGTAGTGCTGTCCAGAAACTCGACGAGTAAAACTTGTCTGGAACAAGTCGGACGAACAAGGCACAAAAGTTCCTTCAAACTACGAATTTTATTCAATAGAACACAAGAGGAACAGCCCCAAAGTCGTGCCCCACGAGCTCTGGGCTCCCTTGCTTATATAACCAGCCCTTAGGCCAACCCAATATTAACTAGGACTCCAATCCTACTCCGATCACGAATCGTAACTTTCCATAACTGCTCAAGATTCTTCTATACGCAGATAGAAGCAATCTTAAGACTTCCAAACACCTTAGGAACGTATCCCACATTCCTAAACAACTCAAATTCGTGACCCACATGAAATCCTATCATAATCAACTCAAATCTTTCCATATTTGAGTCAAACCCGACTCAGCCGGAGCCTGAGTCCATAACCTAGTCGGTTGGACCTTTCTGACCAACTCTTTACGTCCACATCTCTTCATCACGTCTCGGAACCATGTAGCCACGTCCATGCACTCCTTGCACACGTGCAAACATCTTCAAATGACGTCCATGATACCTTCATATGCATTGTTCTTGATCCAAACATGCCGCGCAACCTCCTGATCAGCTCAACCACAATTCCTCCCGAACTTGGTTGTTGGAACCTCATCTCCTCCCTAAGACTAGTCCAATGGATCCCGTCACCAGCCATGTATTGAACTCAAGCAACACCTGCACATGAATAAACAACCAATCCATACGAGCCCAAGTCCTCGACTTGACTCAAGTTAGTTCCAAACACAACACACTACGTGAGAACCTCACATAAGCATGTTGCAAAACCACAGTAACACGATATCATCCATATCAACCAAAACGCACCAAAAACTTAGCAAATGAATACTAAGCAATCTTTCCAACAATGTAAAGCAAGTACGAAACATTGCAAATGAAAAGCAGAAGCACTACGGTCAAGTTCCGGACCTTGCCAGAGCAACCCGGACCTTGAGCCGGAGCTAACAAAAGCTAGTAGAACCTAGCGCTAGAGCTTACCAAAACTAGTACAACCAAGCTCCCGCTGGAGCTTACAAAACTAGCAGGACCTAGCGCCGGAGCTTAGCAAAAGCATGTCGGAGCTAACAAATATATGCCGGAGCTATCAAAGACATGCCGGAGCTAAAGATAAAGCTCATCGGAGCTAACCAAAGCTGGTCGGACCTTACCAAGAAGTCGGACCTAGCATCTAATGTAGCCGGAGCTACCCAAAACAAGCCGGACCTACCGTCGGACCTTGTTGTAGCTCAGAGCTAGAGTCGTACCTTGATAAAAAGGTGTTTTGGTGATATTCAAAACTTTTATCATCAAAGCCAAGTGTATTCACTACAAGCCAATGTATTCAGCACACATAGGTCTTACAATCTCCCCCTTGATGAATGCATTGGCAACACCACTTAATATCCGAACATTGGCTTATTTTCAGTAAAAGTTTTGAAAACAATTTCTCCCCTTTTGTAAATCAGAAATAAAATGAGAAGAAAAGCAACAATTCAAAATTCAAAATTCACATATCTCTCCCCCTTTATCATCTCTCCCCATGCACATTATCTTTCCCTTTTTGAATGTGTGATTAATCTCTCCCCCTTTGACAATGTATTCAGCAAGGTAAAAGAGAAATTTTAATTGTTATGAGCATATTATAACATATACATATAAAACAAAGCTCATCCAAGTCATACTATCAAGCAACTTACACTATCACATCAATGAGATACATAAAGTAGTGTAAGTCATGCTAGAGATCATATGTAATTTTCAATTTAAGCAAGTCATGATCTCACAAACTTAACTATTTCATAACTTGAAAGCATGACACTATTTGCTGCGTTTTATTATTTTTCAAAGCATAAATTTAGATCATATGATATTTGCAAGAGATTATATGCGCATCTGCCTTATTCTAACCAACCAAGCCAAGCCTATGTCATTTGACAATCAGAAGCTTAAGGACATGGTTTTAGTCATACACAACTTCTTCCAATTTCAAATCTAAGTGCAATGATAAGCCATCTCAGAAAAAGAAGTGCGATGCATGCATATTCTCTTGATCTTTTCTCAATTTATATTTGTTCATAAAAACTCAACGTGTGAGTTGATTACTTGATTAATTCTTAATGATTAAAAGCACTTGTGAACATGTAACAAGTTCAAAACAGCAAGAAAGTTCGACCATGACCAGTTTTAGTGTAAGTAATTATTCCAATTACTAGACATGGAAAAAACTATAAAATGTATGACACGAGTAATGTAGTAAGAACTTTCAGCATGTAAAAGGAATCACAAAGTCATATATGAATGAAATACTATGCTCATATTATTTTAATTTCAGATTCACACATAGACTTCCCAAGTTTCAAAAACTCCCCCTCAATTTAAGTCATGAGGATGCATAACCTCTATTTCACTACAAATGTAACAAAAACGAGTGAAATCCAAAGGTTTTGTAAAAATGTCAGCCAATTGTTGTTCGGTATCTACATGGTGAAGCACAATGTTTCCTTTTTCAACATTATCTCTGAGAAAATGATACCTAATGTCAATGTGCTTAGTTCTAGAATGTTGCACGGGGTTTTTAGCAATGCAAATGGCACTAGTGTTATCACAAAATAGTGGGACACTATCTAGATCAACCCCATAGTCCTTAAATGTTTGAACAATCCAAAGAATTTGTGAGCAATCACTAGCAGCAGCTAAATATTCAGATTCGACTGTGGATTGTGCAACTGAATTTTGTTTTCTAGAGGACCAAGCAACAAGAGAATTACCAAGAAAATGACAAGCACCGGAAGTACTTTTCCTATCAATCCTACAACCCCCAAAATCAGCATCCGAAAAAGCTTTCAAAGTAACGGTTGAGGAGGAAGAAAAATGCCAAATTCTTGAGTTCCATGTAAGTACCTGAGAATCATTTTGATGGCTTGACGATGTGAAGCACGTGGGGAGGCTTGAAACCGTGCACAAAGACATACGCTGAATTGTATGTCCGGTCTTGATGCCGTAAGGTACAAAAGTGATCCAATCATGCTTCTATATTCTTTTTGATCCACGGGTTCACCATCTTCATCAAGTTCAAGTGTTGTTGCTATTCCCATTGGTGTCCGAAGAGGCTTGCTTTTGTCCATGTTGAAGCGCCTTAGGACGTCTTTGGTATACTTCGTTTGATGCACAAAGGTACCCTCCTTGTTTTGCTTGATTTGCAGCCCCAAAAAGTAAGTGAGTTCACCCATCATACTCATTTCAAATTCGGAACTCATCATTGCTGAAAACTTGGACACAAGATCATGAGAACCACAACCAAAGATAATATCATCCACATACACTTGAACGAATAATGAGTCATTGCCATGCTTAAGCACAAAAAGAGTTTTATCAACCTTGCCCATGGTAAACCCCTTTTCAAGTAAGAATGTTTTTAACCTATCATACCATGCTCTAGGGGCTTGTTTGAGACCGTATAATGCTTTGGACAGTTTGTAAACATGATTAGGAAAATCTGGATTTTCAAAACCCGGTGGTTGTTTGACATAAACCTCCTCATCTATGTCGCCATTAAGAAAAGCACTTTTAACATCCATTTACTATAGCTTAAAACCTTATGCTGCAAAATCTAACAAAATTCTCATGGCTTCTAATCTAGCGACAGGAGCAAAAGTTTCATCAAAATCTAGATCTTCAACTTGAGTGAAACCTTGAGCAACCAGCCTAGCCTTATTCCTAACCACAACCCCATCCTCACTTTGTTCATTTTTAAATACCCATTTAGTTCCAATTAAAGTGTGACCTTGAGGTGGAGGTACACGTTTCCAAACATTATTTCTTTCAAAATTTTCTAACTCTTCTTGCATGGAAATAATCCAAGATTCATTAGTGAGTGCGTGTGATATATCTTTGGGTTCAAAAGAAGCAACAAAAGGAGAATGAGCATAAGAGTTTGGATCGCAAAACCTGGACCGTGTGACTCGTTCGTGCAAGCTTCCAATCATCTGTTGTGGGGGATGATCTTTGTAAAAACGTAAGGGAACAGATGTCTCACAAGCTTCTTCTTCATTAGGTTCATCGTAGATTGATGAGCTTGTGACTTGTGGACGATCAGGACCAGCATAGGTGATAGCCGGAGCTTGTTCAATGTCCGGAGCTGGACACGTGTCAACTTTGGAACTACCAGGCAGTATCACCGGCTCTTCTTCATCTTCGAAAATACCCTCCCCCTGAGGATACGGATCTGGTCCTGCAACACCGGAGCTAGTACCTGGGCTAGCTTCATCAAAAGACACTTCACAAGTCTCCATAATTTTGTTAGTGTCAAGTAAAAGAACACGATAGCCTCTAGTATGAGATGGATAACTAAGAAACATGCCATCAAAGGATCTAGGTTCAAATTTATCAAGATTACCATGTTTCTTAACAAAGCATTTGCAACCAAAGACCCCAAAGTGTGTAACACTAGTCCTATGTCCAAACCGGAGCTCATATGGTGTTTTACCTAGCTTAGCACGCAAAAAAACACGATTTGAGACATAACAAGCGGTTGCTAACGCATCAGCCCAAAATTTCCTAGGAGTTTGATATTCATCAAGCATAGTCCTAGCCATCTCAACTAAGGTTCTGTTCTTTCTTTCTAAAACACCGTTTTGTTGAGGTACATATGGTGAAGAAAGTTGATGATCTATTCCATTTTCAGCACAAAAGTGATCAAAAGATTGATTTTTAAATTCAGTTCCGTTGTCACTTCTAATTGCTTTTAATGATCCTGGGTGATCAATTGATAATCTAAAAAATAAAGTTCTAAAGTGACTAAAAACTTCATTCTTAGACGCCATAAAGTACACCCAAGAATATCTAGAATAATCATCAACAATAACAAGAGCAGACCATTTACCTCCGAAGGATTGAACACGTGAAGGTCCTATGGTGTCAAGATGCAAAAGTTGACATGGTTCAGTTGTCATGATCATTGTGAGAGGAGTATATGAACCTGCAACCATCTTAGCATGTCTACAAGAAGAGCACACAATTTCTTTGTCCCCTTTAAGCTTAGGCAGCCCACATATGCGATCAAGAGCACTAACACGCGTTAGGTGATCAAATCCTACGTGACCAAGTCTACGATGCCAAAAATATAAGTCCTTTGAGTCATTAGCAACTAGACACCTATGCTTAGAGGAAGACATATCAAAATTAGATTTAAAAACTCTTCCAAACGGAGACATGTTAAAAATAAGCTCACTATTTGAACCTACAACTTTTCAGCAGTTTTTATTGAAAATAATTTCTAGATTTTCATCTAGCAATTGTGAAACAGAAAGCAAGTTGTATTTCAGATTTTTGACAAGTGCCACATCCTTCAAAATGTAGTGATCATTTACTCTAACCAAACCCTTAGCAATTATAGGAGTTGAAGAATTATCGGCAAAAGTAACATTCTCTACACGTGACACAAAAGAGAGGGAGGAGAACCAATCTTTGTTACCGGCCATGTGGCGTGAGCAACCTGAATCCACAATCAAAATGTTCTCCTTCCTCAAATGTGTAACCTACATAAAAGCACAATACATCGATGACTCAATACTGGGGTTAGTCAAAAGGCATTTAGGAATCCAGTACCGAGTCACGCGACGTGCAGCAGAAAAAACACGCGAAAGCTGAGACAAAACAGAAGGTTTATGAGTCAAAGTTTGAGATTTTTTATTCTTGACTACTGACCTATAAGGTGTTACTTGTGTAGCACAAAAATAAGTAGCTCCGGAGGCAAAAACAGAAGGTCTGGAGGTAAACTTTGAATGTTTTTGACTCAAAACAGCAGGTTGTACATTCGGTTTAATATGTGCAGCAAATTTTGCATGAAAGTTATGAGATCTAGCAACCATTCTTTCCCTTTTCTGTTATTTAGCAAGTCTATAACAAAACTCTATGACATGACCATCTCTACCACAAAAGGTACAATGAAATTTAACTTTATGTTCATGTCTAGATGAGCAAGCAATATTTTTATTTGAAACCGAATGAGACAACACTCCTGCAGATTTGAAAACCACTCCTTTTTGTTTAGGAACTGTTTGAATCAAACCACTTCCTAATGACTTTACAATTTTAGGTGGATGTGCCTTAGCATGAGCATGAGAATCAAAACCTAAACCAGTTTTATCATTCCAATACTTGGAAGAATTCAGCATCATGTTTAGGTTCTTATTCCCATTACAGAACCGATCTAATGTCCTATGCATGTCATCAAGTTTATTGGACAGATCAAGACAATTTTCACATGAAGTTTTTCCTTTTAGTTTGCAGTTGGAACAAAATTTAACTTCATGAGAACGTAAAGCATTGTTCAATATAAAAATTTCATTCATAGCATCCTGTAATTTCTTAACAAGATCATCACAAGTAGAACAATGCAAATCAATTGTAGAACAGCTAGCATCTTTCAAGTTTTTATCATTAAGTGCAGTAAGCTCTCTGTTCTTTTCAATTTCTAACTCAAGTTTATCAAGTGTGGAGGTGTGCGCACTTCTTAATGAGGACAATTGTTCATATATTAAATCACATGAGGAACATGCATCATCACTAGGAATCAAAGTTTTTAACTGGTTGATTTCAGATTCTAGTGATTCAATTTTAGCAGCACTATCCCTAAGCTTTTTGTCCTTTTTCTTAACAATAATAGTGGCACGAGAAATAGCATCACACATTTCTTCGCAAGTAGGACATACCTCTTCATTGTTGCTGTTGTGTTCTGCCTCCTCCATACTTGATCTTGACTTGCCCGCCATGAAGCACAAGTTTGCCAAATCATCTTCATCTTCATCACTTCCAATGTCCACGTCGCTTGAACTGAACTCTTGAAGCGCGGTGATGAAACTGTTGATCATCTTGCGTCCTATAATACCTTTCTTCTTCTTGTTGAAATTTCCAGAGGAGGTCCGAACCTTGCTTTGTTTTTCTCCCCGGGTGGTCGGACCTGAAAGGTTAGGGCATTCTGTACGAAAGTGTCCTGTTTTACCACATTCAAAACAGCGTTGAGGTCCGGAGCTTCCTCTCCTTCTAGTTCTCACATTTTGCAATGCTTTTGAGAATCTAGTAGAGATGAGTGCCAACTCCTCTTCTGGAAATTCTTCGATCTGCTCCACAGTTAGTGAGGACAACAAAGCAAGAGTATTGCAAGATGATGATTGGCCGGAGCTAGACATATCACGTTGTGAAACAAATGCAATAGACTTATTGGGGTTCTTACATGAGATTATGTCAATTTCATGAGTTTTTAACTTGGAATATAGCACATCTAAAGTAAGTGAACTCATGACAGTAAATTCACGAATAGATGTAACTTTCATCTCCCAAATTGACATGTCTAATGCACTTAACAATTGCCTAGCATTTTTTAAGCATCCAAAAATTAACATTGACGCTACGCAAGTTGCTGAGAATTTTATTAAAGCGAGCAAAGAGATCATCAATTGACTCATCGGGTTGCATCTCGAAGCGCATGTATTCTTTCTTGAATACGTCTTCCCTTACCTCTTTGATCGTGTTGGATCCTTCGTGGTAGTCACAAAGTGCTTTCCACACATCGTATGCAGATCGGAGGTGTGCAACACGGTCGAAGTCGCTTTGTGTTAATCCTTGTATGATCAAGTTCTGAGCCTTGTTATTGTTGTCGACATCTCTAAGATTTGTAGCTGTAACTTGATCGTTTGATGGCACTTCGTAAGGCTTGTATACCTTCTCCCATATTGCAAAGCCTTGTGCCTGGATGAAAGCCTCCATGCGTGCCTTCCAAACCTGAAAATCAATACCAGCAAACACACACGGTTTGGCGGAGTACATTTCCATGATGATTAGTCAAAAACACGCACAAATCACAAAGATTAGAGCACCGTGGCTCTGATACCAATTGTAGGATCGAAGAGCACGTGAAAAGGTACCAGAGGGGGGGGGGGGGTGAATGGTAGATTTAAAAATCTTACGCAGCGGAAACAATTAAACCCCAAACCCTTCGGCAGAAAAATGATCTGTTAAAGAAATCGTATGTGAGACTAATATAAATGTGTTTTACCGTGAAAAAGGTGATAGATATCAGAGAAAATCAAGTCACGAAGACAACACAAAAAGAATCACTCAAATCCGTCGAGAAAAACTCAAGTTATGATCGAAAGATCAAACAATGGTCAATCTGCCCTACCCGAGGAAAAACAGTTCTGGAACGCTGCAAAGAAAATCGTGTCGATCATAGACCACAAATCCAATGCTCGTGAAATTTTGACATATGATAGAAAATAAAGTTGTGAAGACAAACCAAAAAGAATCACGTCAATTGGATCTGTAAAACTCGAGTTATGATAAAAACACCGACGAAAGGTAGTGCTGTCCAGAAACTCGACGAGTAAAACTTGTCTGGAACAAGTCGGACGAACAAGGCACAAAAGTTCCTTCAAACTATGAATTTTATTCAATAGAACACAAGAGGAACAGCCCCAAATTCGTGCCCCACGAGCTCTGGGCTCCCTTGCTTATATAACCAGCCCTTAGGCCAACCCAATATCAACTAGGACTCCAATCCTACTCCGATCACGAATCGTAACTTTCCATAACTGCTCAAGATTCTTCTATACGCAGATAGAAGCAATCTTAAGACTTCCAAACACCTTAGGAACGTATCCCACATTCCTAAACAACTCAAATTCGTGTCCCACACGAAATCCTATCATAATCAACTCAAATATTTCCATATTTGAGTCAAACCCGACCCAGCCGCAGCCTGAGTCCATAACCTAGTCAATTGGACCTTTCCGACCAACTCTTTACGTCCACATCTCTCATCACGTCTCAGAACCATGTAGCCACGTCCATGCACTCCTTGCACACGTGCAAAAATCTTCCAATGACGTCCATGATACCTTCATATGCATTGTTCTTGATCCAAACATGCTGCGCAACCTCCTGATCAGCTCAACCACAATTCCTCCCGAACTTGGTTGTTGGAACCTCATCTCCTCCCTGAGACTAGTCCAATGGATCCTGTCACCAGCCATGTCTTGAACTCAAGCAACACCTGCACATGAATAAACAACCAATCCATACGAGCCCAAGTCCTCGACTTGACTCAAGTTAGTTCTGAACACAACACCCTACGTGAGAACCTCACATAAGCATGTTGCAAAACCACAGTAACACGATATCATCCATATCAACCAAAACGCACAAAAAACGTAGCAAATGAATACTAAGCAATCTTTCCAACAATGTAAAGCAAGTACGAAACATTGCAAATGAAAAGCAGAAGCACTACGGTCAAGTTCCGGACCTTACCAGAGCAACCCGGACCTTGAGACGGAGCTAACAAAAGCTAGTAGAACCTAGCGCCGGAGCTTAGCAAAACTAGTACAACCAAGCTCCCGCCGGAGCTTACAAAACTAGCAGGACCTAGCGCCGGAGCTTAGCAAAAGCATGTCAGAGCTAACAAATATATGCCGGAGCTATCAAAGACATGCCGGAGCTAAAGATAAAGCTCACCGGAGCTAACCAAAGCTGGTCGGACCTTACCAAGAAGTCGGACCTAGCACCTAACGTAGCCGGAGCTACCCAAAACAAGCCGGACCTACCGTCGGACCTTGCTGTAGCTCAGAGCTAGAGTCGGACCTTGATAAAAAGGTGTTTTGGTGATATACAAAACTTTTATCATCAAAGCCAAGTGTATTCACTACAAGCCAACGTATTCAGCACACATAGGTCTTACAAGCTGGTTCATCTCAAGGTTGGCTAAGCGAGCACTTCTCTTCTTCAAGCAATTGAGGAAGTGCGGTCCTTTCCATTGGTCCAAAGATGCAGAGAAGGCTTTTTAGAAGCTGAAACGGTCTCTTACTATGCTACCGATCATGGTGGCTTCGGAGCCTAGTGAGTCTCTTCTGCTTTACATTGCTGCAACGACAGAAGTTGTCAGCATGGTTCGGGACACGGAAAGGCCAGACACATCTCCAAGCTCCTCTACAAAGAAGCTCAAACCCCTCCGGGATGGTCCGGAGCTATCTGGAGGAGAAGGTAATCAATGTGAGCCTGGGTCCCAACTCCCAAGCACGGATCCTAAGGGAAAGTTTCCTGTGGATCAACCTCTCCCCCCCGGGAGAGTTCTGACTGTTCAAGAAAAAGAAGGTTCAGACCCCTCCAAGAGGGTTCAAACTGTCCAAAAACCAGTCTACTTCATTAGTGAAGTACTCCACGTGCAAAGACATGGCATATTGAGGTGCATAATCTACTGTACGCAGTGCTTATTGCCTCAAGGAAGCTACGCCACTACTTCCAAGCCCACAAGATTTCAGTGGTAACTTCTTACCCACTACGTGCTAGTCTACATAATCCCAATTCAACGGGAAACATTGCTAATGGGCTGCGAAGCTAGCAGAGTTTGAGCTTGACTTCCTGCCTCGACACCCCATCAAGAGTCAAGCACTAGCTGATTTTGTCGCGGAATGGACCCCATCTTCATCTGCCCGAAAGCTCTTGACACTGAGGTGCCAGAACCTAAGGTCCCGGTGTTCACTGAGCCCAACTGAACACTCTTCTTCGACGACTCCGTATAGAAGCAGGGGGCTGAAGATGGAATTCTTCTTCTCGCACTGATCGGGTAAAAGGTCAAGTACCTAGTCCGCCTTGACTTCAAGGCGACCAACAACATGGCAAAGTACGAATCCCTCATCTTCGGACTGAAGATGATTTCATCATTCGGCGTCCAACAACTACTGGTGAAGCGAGATTCGCAACTCATTATTAAACAAGTCAAAGGTGAATGTACTTGCAATAACCCTCAGCTAGTAGCGTATCTTCTTGAAGTCCAAAAGTTGCATAAAGACTTCGATGCCCTGGACCTTTGCCATGTCCAGCGTCTCAACAACGCTGAAGCTGATGACCTCTCGACGAAGGCTTCTACCGAGGCTCCGACACCTGAAGGGGTTTTTGTCAGGAGATTACCAACACCTACCGCTCAGCCTGTCGAGTTGGGTGATGGGGGTGAGACCAGCACTCCGAAGCTGGTGGTCCTGGTGGCCCTATTACCATGGCGTCCACCAAGGATCGTAGGCACTACAGGAAGCTCCAGGCAACCTAGCACACAAGATCCAAAAGCTCAAGTTAGTCCCGATGCATGGATCTCGGAGGTCCGGGACTACTTCAAAGACAACATCCTTCTTGAAGACGGTGTTTCCGCTGAATAGAATGTCAGATTGGCTAAAACATACACGTTGATAGAAGGGGATCTCTATCGATGTCGCACCAACGACATCCTATTGCGGTGCATTTCCCGAGAAGAAGGTTGCGAGATCCTCGCAGAAATCCATGGAGGCGAGTGTGGGAATCACGTGTCATCCCATATGTTGGTCGGTGAAGCCTTATGACATGGTTTTTACTGTCCTACAACACTCCAGGATGCAGTCGAGCTGGTCAAGAGGTACGAGGTGTGTTAGTTTCATGCCAAAAAAATCCACACACCGGTGCAGTCACTGCAAATGATTCCTCCCTCATGGCCATTTGCTGTGTTGGGGTGAATATTTTGGGACCTTTCTCAAAAGCCGTCAGAGAGTATCGATATCTCTATGTCGCCATGGACAAGTTTATGAAGTGGCCAGCATCAACTCTAGTTGTGACAATCACAAAGCAGACAACTATCAAATTCTTGACGTCCATTTTCTACAGATTTAGAGTTCCAAACAGAATTATCACTGAAAATTGGACCCAATTCACCACTGCATCATTTCAAGAGTGTTGCGAAGACCTCAACATCAATCTCAGCTATGCATCAAAAGCACATCCGACAGGTAATGGCCAAGCCGAGAGAACAAATGCAAAAATTCTTAAAGGACTCAAGACCCACACCTACGAACGCTTGAAAAAGCATGGTGCGAACTAGATCGAAGAGCTTTCGTCCGCATTGTGGGCTAGCTGGACAACACCCAGCCGGGCTATAGGAGAAACTCCATTCTTCTTAGTGTACGAAGCAGAAGCAGTCCTTCCTTTGGAGATCTCCATGGGTTCTCTCCGAGTCTGGACCTACGACGAAGCTGTGCAGGACCCGTACCGGCGTTATGACCTAGACCTCGTCGACGAGATAAGATGCCGAGAAGCTATCTGAAATGCGCGATACCTCCAGGTGCTTCGGTGCTATCACCAAAGGCATGTCCGCAATCGGCAATTAGAAGAAGGCGATATGGTTATGCGACGAATACTATCTCGAGAAGGGATGAACAAACTCTCACCGAGCTGGGAGGGTCCCTTCCGAGTCATCAAGGTTTCTCGCTCCGGATGCATTCGCTTGGCAACAGAGGGTGGGATACCGCTTCCTAATCCTTGGAATATAGAGCACCTCCATAAGTTCTACACTTAGCATAGAGGTGAGTCTGTTATTGTATAGATTATTTCACAGAGTCCTTGAATAGAGACAGGTTGGTCCAAGATGTATAGCACATTGAACTTGGTCATGTACTTTAAGTCTGTCCTTGCCTTCCCCTGTTATTTAGATCTATAATGAAATACATTTATACTAAAACAGACTCTACGTGCATTTATTTTGCGCAAGCTCATAATTTTCATTCCTTTTACCTTCTTGCCAATTGTGGAACCATGCAACCTTTTGGAATTTGGTCTCTAAGAATTCATGTGATATTGTCTTGGTGTTACTGGTAGACTTTTTGGGATCTAGTGTTAGCTGAATGGTCTACTCGCCAGAAAAATAACGCCAATGACATGTCCCTAGTTGGCTAAAGACTTAGGCTGGTCCAACAACCTAAGTATGTCACTCTACCTATTCTGGTGTTGTGTCACAATAAGTTTGGTCAGGACAGCACACACACCTATAAAAGCACAGCCAGTATACTAAGTATATTCCATTGAGTTTGTTAAGACCTAAATTTTTAATTAAGGACAATAAGCCGCAGCTAAGATATAGGCAAGAAGAAGCATTTTACTACTTTTCTTGTATCTCTTGTGCAGGAAAATACATTATGAAGAGTTTTGATGTCCCCGGGGCTGAGAGTCGCCTTTCAAAAGTTGATGTTGGTTGCTGCCAAGGATCCTAGGTCCCTAGCTCCGGCACCACCCAGGGGACCCGCGTCGACTTTCATAAGTAGATGTTGGGTAATGCCTAGCTTCGAAGGTCCTCTCATAGCTAACTCAAGAGTTTTAAGTTCAGAGCTACTTATGGTACATGTCCTCAATCATTGAGCACATCTACTAGGGGGCCAACAAGACTAAGACAATGATAATATTGAAGACAAAAAATGGAATTCAAGAGGATTTCATTCAAAAGTGATTTCATTCAAAAGTTCAAAAGATTTTACAAGTTGAAGATACAATGGGAAGGAAAAAAAATACTAGCTACTAGTTGGAGTTCTACCGGAACAACGCGAGAACCTTCTCGGTGGCTTCTTGGACACTTGCCTTAGCAACTCTTCTGTCTCAGCTATGGGTCCATCGATCACTGGAGCTAGAGACATCGAGAGGTCCCGGTTGCGGAAGCAAGTCAGCACATATTCTGTGACTGACTTGGCCAGAGACTTTCCCTCATTCTCAAGCTGGTCGTAGATTACATCTTCCAGTGATTCCAGCTTGTCTCCAGTCGTGTTGAGGGCAATCAAGGCTATGTCCATTTCTGCCTCGGAGTCAGCCGACTGGATCAGACTGAATCCTAGAGGCACCAGTGCTTCTTCCGCACGCCCCAGGAAGTCCCAGATCTGATGACCTTCAAATTTTCATGAGGTTCGGAGCTCCTCTAGAGATCTCCTAGCAGATGAAAGTTCCGCATAACCTTCTTTGGAGAACCGCTCGATCTCCTTGGCATGATGTTGAATCCGGTCAGCTAACTGCTTTTCCCGGTCAGCGATCTGTTTCTCTCGGAGGTTCAAACGGTCATTCTTATCGGTTACCTCCTTCTCTTTGGCCTTCACCTTGTCTTCTCTGGCAGAGACAACACTTTCCCTCTTGCTGACTCCCTCACCTCCAGCCATACTTGGTGCTTTTCTCTATCGCACCAGGACTTGAATTTCTCAGCGCAGTCAGCTAAGTCCTGCTCGATGTGCATTAACTTCTTAGAGATTACTTCATGTCTCTTCTGGAGCTTCTGCTCCTCATTGTCTAACGGCCCTCTATGCTTGAGGAGCTCATCCCTTGTAACACCCTCATTTTCATGCCTCATGCTCTGCATACATTCGTATATGTGTCTAACATTAATCCACATAAAAAGAAATATGTTTAAAATTTATTTGGAACAAAACCGCACTTAAGAATTCTGGGAAGTTCGGACTAGTCCGATTTTGGTGCGGACTAGTCCGATTTCTTTCTGACCTCGCTCGAACTTGTCCGTTTTTCCTGCGGACTAGTCCGTTTTTCCCTCTGGACACTTTCTGACTTGTCCGGTCCTGTGCGGACTAGTCCGGTGTTCCATTTCCCTTGGAAATTTCGCTAAGTCCCTAGACTTGTCCGGACTAGTCAGGTGTTCCAGCGGACTTGTCCGTTTTCCTCTCTGACTAAAGTCGAACTTGTTCGATTTTAGATCAGACTTGTCTGTTTTTCCCCTCTGGAAAAGTTTGGACTTGTCTGATGTATAGTCTGAACTTGTCTGATTTCTCTCTTGAAAACTTCGGACTAGTCCGATAAATCGCGACTCCGAGTTGATCTTTTGTTTCATGACTTGTTTCTTGGGTTTTATGTTATGTGTGCCGAAGGGACGTCGTGCCTAACTCTTTAAGAGCCCATGTAGGACTCCAAACCGGCCTCTACTCATCTCAAACTCGAAATCCATCTAATCCTATCCTCCACCTCTATATAAACAACCCCACCCCTTGGCTAGATATCTATTTGCCACTTTTCCACCACACCCAAACCCTAGCTCGTGATTAGCCGCCACCAAGGAGGGAGAAAGAGATCTAGAACAAGAAGAAGAAGAGGAGGAAAAGAAAGAGGATCAAGATCTCCATCAACTTTGCATTCTTCGTCAACAATCCAGCATCAAGTTCTTCATCAACCCTAGATCGTCAAGATCCAAGTGTTGCCTCCAAGATCCTCGATTCATTGGAGTTATAAACACCTAGTATACCTTCTATTCTCTTTTCCTTACGTGAATTCAACCCCAAATCTCCAAATTCACATCGATCTAGAAAACCCTAATCTGCTGTTCTTGCGGACTTGTCCGGTCCCTAGCGGACTAGTCCGATTTTCCTAGTTAAATTGTGTCAAATTAATTCGAAAATTTGATATAATCAACTCCAAACCTGTATAAATTTGTTAAAAGCTATTAGAACTAGATAGTGATCCTTAAAAGCAACTCACTAACAAGTTCCACCTTGCGTTTGCAATAACCATGCATGACATGTCATATTGAGTAATATTTATGCACTTTTTGATTGTGTTTCTTGTTTGTATGATTATTGTGCGGATTAGATGGATTTGCACTAGAGAGTGCCGCGGAGGATCTACAACACCAAGAGTTTGAAGTCTTTGATCCTAATCAATCACAAGAGCAAGGCAAGTGTTCTTGGAGCATATTGATCCAATTTCCAAAATAAATGTTTTGTTTGCAAATCTGCATGCTTGTGTCAATTTGATGGGAATCTTATGATAGGAAGTTTACTAGATTTGTTTAACTACCCTTGTCACCTGAAATATATGGTAGAGAGTCAGGAAGGGTTGTTTCTTTTTTTGCTTCGCTTAATCAATTGGGATGGGAAAACTACACTACACATTTAATTATATATTAATGAGATTATGGTTAATATGAACTGGTCAATATGATATGGTAATGGGTGATGTAAACAAGCATGGTATGTGGATGGGTTGGATGTCATGGTGGTTTGCTTGCTTTAGATCTAAGGACCAGTTCATGCGAGAATAAGCCAGGATTATAGTGCCACCACGAGGCCAAGTACGGGTGCGGCGTAGCTGATTAATTATGGCTTTGCCAGTGCTATTTGGACCGTCAAGGATGCTCGGGGAAGGGTTAGTCGGATTGGGTTTGTTGATGATTGGTGGTACTACTCTGGGATCCGAATGGCTTAAGAGGGGGCCCTTGGTTGAAGATGTGCTCAGTTGGAGACATCGCCAACGGTGAAACCTCAGTGCGGTCTAACTAGGCTAGTAATCCCTTTGTAAGGGCTATTTTGTGATCTCTTGGCCACACACCAGTAGATGTGTGAGACGGCATAATAGAGGTTCTAGTCACTGCAAGGTGATGAAATCACAAACACGTGGGTAAAGTGGTACAAACTCTGCAGAGTCTAATGAAACTATCATGATAGCCGTGCTCCCGGTTATGAGCGCCTGAATGACCTACATGATGAGAGGGAACTTGGTATTGGGATGGTATTTGAGATGATTTGGTACTGGTTATGGTTGGTAATATGGTTATGGCTGGTTATGAATTAGTTTCTGGTATTGAATATGGTTATTGGCAATGGTGAAATATGGAATTATTGATGATGGTAATGAATCTGGACTGGTATTATGATGATTATATGGTTTATGATGGGTTTATTCACATACATGATATATATTGCTTTTCAAATGTTTTAATGTACTTTTCAGCACTTAGCCATTATTATATTCGTCATTTGAATCAGCTACATGTCATACTTTCCAAACATGCTGAGTACGACATGTACTCACCCTTGCAATTCCCCCACCAACAGTTGCAGGTCAGGATCGGGAGTTTAACGGTGATAATGCAAAGTTCTAGGCCGTGTCTGCCATCAGCTTTGCCTGTGATGTTATTGGAGCTGCGCTATCCCTTTTGCTTAGTTTGCTCAATTTAGTTTATTTCCGCCGCATTAGTTGAAACCTATCATTAATATTCTTTAGAGCTTGTATTCGAGGATATTATGAATTGTGTAATAAAAGTGCTTAGTTAATCTTGTTCTATGGTAATTTTCTGTATATTGTTTGTGAATGCACTCGTGTATGTGTTTTGAACATCCTGGGCACATATATGCTTTCACTTGGTTCATTTTCGGAACTGGGTGTCACAGATTGGTATGAGAGCCACAGGTTGACCATAGGACGCAGCCTAGATAGAATGGACACTTTAGAACACATAGGAGCATCAGAAATTGATGTGTTTTTGCTTGGTGTGTTGTTCTCTATATATTGTTTGCTTGTGTACTTAATAGAGGATTTTGGAATGCTTTAGCATTGCCATGTCCACGTAGGCTAGAGTAGCTAGTTGTTTAGTTTCATATCCCTTGATGCATATAGTTGGGTACGTCTTCTAAATTCTTATCTCTTGCTTTTCTCCAGATGGTGAGGACTCGCAACAAGAGTGATGCTAATCATGAGGAGGAGAACAATGGAGCACCTCAGAACAACAATGGACAAGGACCTGCCCAACGAGCTATCAATATTGAGCAGCTTTTGGCTATGCAAAACACCCTCATGCAGACCATGATACAAACAATTGGACAGCTGCAGGCTGAAAATGTCAACAATCAGCCCCACATGCCTCCACTGCCACCCCACCTCCTCATAATCAGTTGGGAGAGTTTATGAGGACTAGTCCGCCAACCTTTGCTCAAGCCGCCGACCATATGGATGCCGATGATTGGCTCAAGTCCGTGGAGAAGAAACTTGCTATAGTCCAATGCAGTGACCGGGAGAAAGTTCTATTTGCTTCTCATCAACTAGTTAGAGCAGCTGCTAATTGGTGGGATTCCTTATGCAATGCTCATGAGAATCAGGAAAGGATCACTTGGGCGAAATTTAAGGAGAGTTTTCGTTCACATTATGTGTCGGAAGGTGTCATGATCTTGAAGAGGAAAGAATTTGAGAACTTGAGGCAAGGGATATTGAGCATGGGTGAATATCTCAATAAATTCACTCAACTTTCAAGGTATGTCCCTGAAGATGTGAGCCGGGACAGCCAGAAGCAATACTTGTTCATGAGGGGCTTGAACAATGAGATCCAAGAGCAATTCCTCAACTGTGATTATGCTAAATTCCAGAAGCTTGTGGACAAAGCAATTGTTGTGGAGTTGTAACATCCTCATTTTCATGCATCATGCCCTACATACACTCATAAACATGTTTAACATTAACCCACAACAAGAGGAATGAGTTTAAAATTGATTCAGAGCATTTAAAATTGATTTGGAGCAAAACCGCACTTAAAACGCAGGAAAGTGCGAACTAGTCCGATTTTACTGAGGACTAGTCCGATTTCTCTCTGACTAAAAACGGACTTGTCCTTTTTTGCTACGGACTAGTTCGATTTTGGCTCTGGAAACTTTCGGACTTGTCCTATTTTGTGCGGACTAGTCCGATATTCCAAGAATCCTTGAAAATTTGCTAAGTCCTTGGACTTTTTCGGACTAGTCCGGTGTTCCAGCGGACTTGTCCAATTTCTTCTCTGTTTAAAGTCAGACTTGTCCGATGTTTGGCCAGACTTGTCCGATTTTCTCTCTGGACGACTTCGGACTAGTACGATCCTTTTCGGACTTGTCCGATATTTCATGACTCCGAGTTGATCTTTTGTGACTCCGAGTTGATGGACAAACCGAGAGGACCAACCAGATTTTAGAGGACATGTTGAGAGCTTGTCTTTGAAGCATGGGAGAAGTTGGGACAAGAGCTTATCATATGCGGAATTTTTGTACAACAATAGTTACCAAACAAGTCGGAAGATGTCACCATTTGAAGCACTATATGGAAGGAAGTGTAGGACGCCCTTGTTTTGGAGTGAGACAGGGAGAATCAAGTATTTGGACCCGATGTGTTGCATGAAGATGAGAAACAAGTTCAGATTATTCTCAAAACTTGAGGGCCGCACAATCAAGGCAAAAGGGCTACGTTGACAATAGGAGAAGGAAATTAGCATTTGAAATAGGAGACTTTGTTTACCGCAAGGTATCACCAATGAGAGGTCATAAGAGGTTTAACATAAGAGGCAAGCTAGCACCTCACTATATTGGGTCATTCAAGATTTTGGACCAAAGAGGAGAAGTAACGTATAAATTGGAGATGCCATCTCATCTATCAGATGCTCATGATGTGTTTCATGTTTCCCAGCTCAAGAAGTGTTTAAGGGTGCCGGAAGAACAAGTGCCAATGGAAGAGTTGGAACTAGAGGGAGATTTGACTTATGCCGAGCAACCGATCAAAATCTTGGAAACCAAGGAGAGGGTCACAAGGAACAAGGTCATCAGATGGTGTAAAGTTGAATGGAAGCATCATACAGGATCGGAAGCAACATGGGAACTAGAGGAGGATCTCAAGAAGGAATTTCCCTATCTTTTCTCTTCTACATCTGTCGAAGTGTATGATACGACCCTTCCCCCGAACCTTCTAAGAAGCACCCCGCGGAGGTTCTTTTATGGTTGGGTATGCAGAGATCAAGATCAAGATGATGACACCAGAGATTTACGTGGTTTTGGCTGCCTGAGCGTAACACCCTACTCCACGGGATTTATGTTGTTGTATTGTGCGAGTATGTTCGCTAGTATATGGGTCAGCTCAGCTGGGCTCAGATCGAATATGTCTCTTGGGTACATGCGGTGCAACCCTTTTATAGTTCTAAGGACTGACCGTTACAAAGTTTGCCTAGACCGACATGTGGCCCTGGCGTATTTAATGGCCTAATACACTGCCTAAAGAGTATTAAGCATGATTAATAGTGTGATAACGTGCCTTAATGGAAGCATTACCCCTATTAACAACGCTCTTGATCGTGTGTCATATATACAACATTAACGACACGTAATTACATCTTGTAACTGCCGCTTTAATTACACTTCATGACTCATGCTAAAGGAGATCTGTCAGTGTACGCGTTGATGAAGGCCCGAAAGCTCCACACGTGGAAGCTCTGGAGCTTTCCCTTACGGGAGGTTAGGTCTGGGGCTACTGTACACGTGTCGGCACTGGAGCTCCTCTCTGCTGGGGGTTAGGTCCAGGGCAGTTGTACACGTGTTGACGCTAGAGCTTCCCTTTGTTGGGAGTTTAGTTCCGGTCTTCTTTTACACGTGTTAGCTCAGAGCTAACCATATGAGGGGAGCGGGTCCGGTACAACATGACATGTGGGACCTGAAAGTTTCTTTGACTCCGACGGGTGGAACTTTCTTGCACTTCTTGCGCTATCGTGGGGTACTCGGTACACAGGGTACCAACAGTGGCCCCCAAGCCCACCTCTGGGAGGAACCCTTTGGGTTAAGTTATCCTGCTGGAGGTGGGGACATTCTCGATTCCCGCGCTTTGATTTTCAAAAGTCCTCTGATGCGCCGATAGAGTGACGATCCGGGAGTGAACCTTTGACGCGTGGCTTGTTATGAATGCGGCAAATGATATCTTTGAGTGCGGATCTCACGCAATTGAAGGTCACCGGTTCCCAATACGAAAACCGTATCGGTTACGCGCGCCCTGTCAGGGCGCCGACCTTGGGTTTCCCGCCGCTCATCATGGCAACGGTTCGCCTTGGGTAAGAACCTCGATCTCTTCGTCGGGGTGGCCCCAGGCCCACTCGTCATTGATGGGGTAGATTTTTGAAAATTGTCTTCGACCTCACTGCGGTTTCCATCCAAGCATCGGGGGCTTACTTAAGAGGGAAAGTATGCACAGTTTGAGTACTCTTTTCGCCTTCGATCATATTTGCGCTCAGAGCCTCCCAAACTCCGCCTAACTTCCCTTCCTTTGCTCCGCTTTGCCGCGATGGAGTTGGGTCTCCCCAAGAGTCGCCTCAAGAGCGATGATGATCTAAAGAAGGTCCAGACCTACTTGGGGTGGTCCAGTGACTCCTTCAACCATTTGGTCTGCACCGGCAAGCCCCCGTTCAAGAAGGAGCGCAATGGCGATATGGTGTACTTCACAGCGTACGCCATGGTGGGATTCATTCCACCTTTCTCTTCTTTTCTTTTGATGCTACTAGACTTTTATGGTCTGCAGCTGTATCACCTTGGCCCCCATTCTCTTCTCCTCGTGGTGACATTCGTCCACTTTTGTGAGATGTGGGTGGGTATTCCCCCCTACGTCGAGCTATTCCGCACCTTCTTCACCATCCACACCATCGGCAAGGGGAGTGAGCTTCTTGGCTTCTACTCTTTTTTGAAGCGCAATAACTTCCCCTTCAAATACTTTAAGTCGTTTCCTTCTGGCAAGTGGGACAACTGGAAGAAAGATTGGATCATCATTGCGGTGGAGGAGCACGAGAAGTTTTGAGCTGCCCGAAGGTCTCCCCAATGTTGACACCGACGCTTGGAGTGTAGTTCCGGTGTTATCAGACGCCTTCAACCCCATCTTGACCAGGATCCGCGAATGCGTGGAAGGTGGAGTGATTCCTCATATGGTCTTATGCAACTTCCTGGTCAATAGATGGGCTTCATTGAAGAAGAGGGAGAAGCTCGCGTGGGCCCTCAACAGTGTGATGGATGACGACCGGTCTGAAATCCAACTTGGAAGACGAATCTTTGGAGTTTCATCTTAAGAAATTCCAGCATGGGATAAATGTCAAGGGCGACGACTTAGTTCCGCCAGCAGCTTTCCTCCCTCTGAATATGGAGGCGCAGTTCAGTAGGGAGCTCCGAAGGAGTATGTCGGCACTTGACGACCTTGGTGAGGTAGAAAGCCGTCCGACCACCAGGTTGGTGACCCCCGAAGCTTCCGAGGGTGGTCCTGCCTTCGCCCTGAGCCGGAAGACTGAAGACACCGACAAGGGCAAGGGTAAAGAGCCAGCTGAGCCCTCCAACCGGAAGAGTAAGTTGAAGCATGCTGATGGGAGGTCCGTCAGACCTGCTCCTTCTACAACAGCTCCTTCTCCCCGAGGGGGGAGGTCTTCTGCGGCTGCACCTTCTCTGATGTAGGCGTCTACAAGAGGCGCTAGCTCCAGGCAGTTAACCCCGGCCTCAGTTCCGGCTAAAAGCTCTGGGTCCAGGAGTTATTCCTCGCAAAGAGAAGCTCCGGCCGAGAGGACTCCGGCTGCAAGCGGCCCTCAACTGAGGCCCGAAGCCGTTGTGTCACTATACTTGGTGGGCTCTGGCTCTGGGCCTCAAAAAAGAGGTTCTGAGGTGACTGGGGTGGTAGCATCCCTAGGTAAGCATTGATTGCTCACCCTGAAATGCTAGTGTTGTTTTTGACGTGTTTTTAATATTCTCTTCCATCTATTTCTAGGTCGTCGAAGAAGCGGTCGGGAACTTCAGCGCTTGTCGCAGCTGCCAGGGATGCACCTGCCGAAGATCCGATTTCAATCGTTGAGCCTCCTCGTTAAGCAGAGGCAAAAGTCGCGATAGCTCCAGTGCCAACTGTCATGAGCTTGGACTCGGAGTCCTCGCCCGAAGCTCCTGTGGTAGCGCCGGACCACAGGAGAGAAGTTGAAGATGTACCCCTGGCGACAGTGACGGAGGCTGATGCTCCAGCACTAGTGATGCCAGAAGTTCCGGCTTTTGAGCCGGAAGTTGTCGAAGCCCTGGCTGCTGAGCCACAAGTAGTTGAAGCCCTGACTATTGAGCCGGAAATGGTTGAAGGTCCGACCCTTGGGTTGGATGATGTTGAAGATCCGACAGCTGGGCCGGAAATGGTTAGAGCTCTGGTCGCTGTACCGGAAGCAAGTGACATGCCGACGTTTAGGCCAACTGCAGTAGGGACGCTGGATGAACCAGGCTACTTCTCCGGAGTTAGTTGTCCCGGAGGTGCCTGGGCCAGAGCTGGAGCAGCTTGAAGAGTTGGCGACAAGTCCTCCGCCTTCGGAGTCGGCGACTGAAGACCCTGAAGCAGTGCCTTCAACTGCTCCGGAGGTGGAAGTTCCCCCAGTAAGTTCTTCTGCTACCGCTGAAGGGCTCCCGAAGAGCGGTCCCAGTGCCGCAGAAGTTCAAGGGTCCACTCTTGTAGAGTGGGACCCTATTTTTGTGATGAAAAACCCTCTGGAGCCTGCAGAAATGACCCCAGCAAGTCCGGAGCCTATCCCTCTGGCGTTGTCCATTGACAACGCTTGCTCGAGTCTCCGACAGGTCCAGCTTGCCTTTTGATCATGAGAGCAAAGCCTTGGAGGAGGAGCGCCACACCTTGAGGTGTTGGCGCAACAGACTCCATTTCTAGACCAGGCTTGCCCAAACGAGGCTGGCTGACTAGAAGGAGTGGATTAAGAGGGAGAAGGTCCGGTTAGAATATTGGGACAAGCTGATGGAGGAGAAGGAAGCCGCCATCCGGGCGCTTGACGCTAACTCTAGGGAGATCCTTGACCAAGCCAAGGAGAGATGTGATGCTGCTGACGAGCGTCATGAAAAACTCACTGAATTGAATGAGGTTCTCATGAAGCACCGGGCGGACTTGGAGGCGAGGGAGGAGAAGATCTTTGAGCAGCAGGAGGACGTCACAAAGAGGGAGGCGGATGTCACCCAGAAGTTGACTCTGGGTGAACAGAATTTGGCGGATAGCTCAAAGAAGTTTGAGCAGTGGAGTGAAAATGAAAGGAAGAAGTATTGGAAATGGGGCAGGAGCTCTCAAAAAGAGAAGCTAATGTTGCCATTAGGGAAGGGAAAGTTAGAGGTAGGGAGAAAGACCTGGCAGAGAGGCGGAACCGCATCCACCTCTGGGAGTCGGAGCTGATCGACCGAGAGAAGCTGGTTGCTGAAAATATGCACCAACATGCCATTGTGGTGGAACGCCTTGCTCGGGGGAGTTCGGAGCTATCAGCCACCCGGAGGTCACTGGAAGAGCTGCGAAGCTCGAAGGAAACTGAGTCCTTGATGGTATGGGACTTCTTAGGACGTGCGGACAGGGCCCTTGTGCCTCTTGGTTTCAGTCCATGATGCCCGGAGGACCCAACACAGGAGCTGGACCAGACGCTAGTGGCACTTGGTTTTGCTGGCAGCAAACTCGACGTGATGGGTAATGTCATCGCCAATCAGCTGGAGACGGAGGGTAATTCCTTGGCTAAGAACATCGCTGAGTATGTCTTGGCGTGTTACAAAAGCCGAGATCCTCAGTTCTCCCTTGATCCGTTCTTTGAAGGAATCATCGCCGAGGAAGAGGATGCCGCCAGAGCTAGTGTCCAAGAAGCTGCTGAGAAGGTTACTTCGTTTTTCCACAGGACTTAGATCCTCTAGTGGCTAGGACTTTTCTCCTTTTTGCCCCTTGTAACCACGATTTTGTAATCCAGTACTTTTGATTAATGAAATCCTCCTCTCTCTCTCTCTTGAATTTCACTTTGTCTTGAATATACTGTGCCGTATCTTGTTGGCCCCCTGGTACATGTGTACAATTGAAGTGTGTACATGTACCAAAGGTTGTGGCAGTATGTTGACGACTTGAATGCTTCGCACTTGTAAATTTTAGGTCCGGAATCTTCAATTCTGAGGCGTCAAAGACAGGTCCGACGTCATGCACTATCAACATATTAAACGTTGACGACAGACTCCTCTTGGAGGATGTCGGAGCTTAGTAGCTCCAGCGTCGTCCACCATCGCTATGAATTTTTGCTTTTCCTGCACATTGAAGGCAAGAGAGAAAGTAAAATTCGTCCTCTTATCTATAAATTGGTTGTGACTTATTGTTCTTATTTGGACTCTAGGTCCGAAGAAACTAAACATGATAACGAGCATTTGATATAATCTTTCTAGATCTACATGCCTTTTTAGTACTCACCCTACTGAGGCCTCCAAGGGTGTATGTAGAGTGGTGTACTTAGGGTGTAGGACTAGGCTAAGTCGATAGCACACTCCGGACCTATGTTGGCTTGGCATTCAGGCAAGTAGACTATGTAGCAATGTTAAGATCCAAAAAGACTATCAATAAGGCTTGTAATGCATGTGAATTACTTGGAGCAAAGCTCAAAAAGATTTGCACAACTTCATTATAGACAAGCGGGGTGAAAATAATTTGATATATTGAGCCTTGCACAAAAAGTAAATGCACGTGGAGTCTGCTTTCACACAACAATGTCTTTCATTATAGGTCCAGATTATAGGGGAGCCAAGAACACACTTAGGGTGCTGGACCATGCTAAATGTGCTATACATCTTGTACTAGCCCAGAGCAAGTAGTTACACTTTTAGTGCTGTGACTGTCTCAAGTGTTACTTGAACTTCCCAGACCCTCCCGGAGGGGTCCGGATGTTCTCCCGGAGGACTTGCCCATCTACAACATGCATTGTGTGTAATTACAGACTCACCTTCGTGATTCTAGGCATAAAACTTACGGAGGAGCTCGATGTTCCAAGCATTGGGAACAGATCCCATCCTCTATTGCCAAGCGAACACATCATGACCGGTATACTTTAATTACTCGGAAGGGACCCTCCCAGCTGGGGGAAAGTTTGTTCATCCCTTCCCGAGTTAGTATCTTCCGAAGCACCAGGTCGCCTTCTTCAAGCTGTTGCTCGCGCACATGCCTTTGATGATAGTGCCTGAGCACTTGGTGATAACGTGCGTTTCAAACTACTGCTTGGCACCTTCCCTCGTCGATGAGGTCAAGGTCTTCACGCCGGAGCTGGTCCTGCGTGGCTTCGTCGAAGGTCTAGACCCGGAGGGACCCCAAGGTGATCTCCGGGGGAAGGACTGCTTCAGCTCCGTACACCAGGAAGAATGGAGTTTCCCCAGTTGACCGGTTTGGAGTTGTCCTGTTCGCCCATAATGTAGATGGAAGCTCCTCAATCCATTTAGCTCCGTGCTTTTTCAAGCGCTCATATGTGCGCGTCTTGAGTCCTTTTAATATTTCTGCATTTGCTCTCTCGGCTTGGCCATTGCCTGCTGGATGAGCTACTGAGGCGTAGCTAAGTTGAATGCCGAGGTCTTCGCAATATTCTTGGAATGCATCACTTGCAAATTGATTTCCGTTGTCAGTTATGACTTTATTTGGAACTCCAAATCTGCTTATAATGGACTTCAAGAACTTGATTGCAGATTGCATGTTGATTGTCACAACTAGAGTTGCTTCCAGCCACTTAGTGAACTTGTCGATGGCGACATACAGGAACCTGTAACCTCCGACGACTTTTGGGAAAGGTCCCAAGATTTCCATGCCCCACACAGCGAATGGCCATGTAGGAGGTATCATTTGTAGCGATTGAGCCGGTGTGTGAATCTGTTTTGCGTGGAACTGACACGCTTCACATTTTTCACTAGCTCAACCGCATCCTGAAGTGCTGTAGGCCATTAAAAGCCATGCCGGGAGGCTTTACCGACCAGCGTGCGAGAAGAAGCATGGTTCCTCCACTTGCCTCCATGGATCTCCGTGAGGAGCTCGCGGCCTTCTTCCCTTGTAATACACCGCATTAGGATGCCATTGGCACTGCATCGATAGAGATCCCCTTCTACCAACGTGTATCTTTTAGCCAATCTGACTATACGGTCAGGGGATACACTGTCTTCAGGAAGGATGTTGTCTTTCAAGTAGCTCCGAATCTGTGAGATCCATGCATCGGAGCTAACTTGAGCTTCTGAGTCTTGCGTGCTGGGTTGCTCGGAGCTTCCGACAACACCTACGACCCTTGGTGGACGCCATGGTAGCAGGGCCACTGAGACTGCCAGCTTCGAGGTGCTGGTCTCGCCCCCTTCGCTCAGTTCGGCAGGCTGAGCTGTTGGTTTTGACAACCTCCGGACGAAGATTCCGTCAGGAGCTGGAGCTCCGGTTGAGGCTTTTGTCGAGACTTCATCAGCTTCAGCGTTACGAAGACACTGAACATGATGGAGATCCAGGACTTCGATATCCTTCTGAAGCCTCTGGACTTCAAGGAGATAAGCAGCTAATTGAGGATTGTTGCAGGAGCATTCACCTTTGACTTGTTTTATGATGAGTTGTGAATATCCCTTTACCAACAAGTGTTTGACACCATAAGATAGTGCCACCTTGAGTCTATAGATGAGAGCTTCATACTCCGCCATATTGTTGGTTGCCTTGAAATCAAGGTGTACCATGTACTTGACCTTCTCCCATGTCGGAGCCAGGAGAAAGATTCTAGCTCCGACCCCCTGCTTTTGCATGAAGCCGTCGAAGTAGAGGGTCCAGTGAGGCTCAGTGAATACCGGAACTTTGAGTTCTGGTTTTTGCTCACTGTGGCTCCCTAGGCTTGATGGGATCCACTCCGCCACAAAGTCAGCCAAGGCTTGAATTTTAATTGCTTGTCTTGACACAAGTTCTAAATCGAATTCTGCCAGTTCCACTGCCCACTTTGCAATGTTCCCAGTAGAATTAGGGTTATGCAAAATTGCACGCAGTGGAAAAGAAGTTACCACTAATATTTTATGGGCTTGGAAGTAGTGACGAAGCTTCCTTGAGGCAATAAGGACTGCGTAAAGAAGTTTATGCACCTCAATGTATCTTGTCTTGGCATCCGGTAGAACATCACTGATGAAGTACACAAGACGTTGGATGGTCCGGACCCTTTCAGAAGGACCCGAAGCTTCCTTTCCATCGACCCGAACACTGCTGGAGGGTTCCGAACCTTGTTGATGGCTGTTATATACCAATTTCATCTGTTAATTTAACTCAGTTATGTGAAGGATTTGTCATTTCTTGCACACATCACCTTTCTATCTAACCCAATTCCACTTGGACTTGGAGAAATATGTGTATGCATCATTTTATGCAGGAAATGAGGAAATGTAGAGGGACCAATCCTATAAAATATCATCCCAGCCAATCAGGCGACGACACGTGGCATCCCATGGATCAAATGGCCCACAAATAGATGTATCCGGGGAGATCCAATGGTGTTGCACCCATATACATCAAGGGGACCCACCTGGCAGCCACCTGGAGAAAGCACACGAGAATTGGTGCCTTGACCAGGTCGGCCTAACCAGGGGTTCGGCCGACCTCTTCCTGGCGCCAAACTCGGTCAGCCTCCACGTGTTTGCTCCTCCCGGCTCCCTGGAGTCAATGGTGACTGATTCACGCACTTTTGGTGGCGGGAACCGACCTCAACACTAGTATAAATAGGACCCCCTACCACTCACTTCAACACACACCACTTGAGCTTCATCTCTATTGTATACACTATCATCCATAGTCTTAGAGGAGTTAGGTTGTAGAGAGGAGAGTCTCTAGTCCCAAGTCCAAATTGGGAAAGGAGTAAGGAGTCTCTCTCTTCCCGATCCTACATTGGGAAAGGTATGGCTCATGTATTCTTTCTTGTATTTGTGACTTTATGCATAATAAAGATGGTATCTTTAGTCTCTACTTATACATATACTTGGGCAAAGCGTTTCTTGTTTGATTGTGGAGTCCATGTATGTGGAAGGTATAGCTTCTATGACTATTTCATCATGAACTTATCTCTTGGCGGGAGTCGCCCTAGTATTGCTAGGGGTAAGCCCGTGCCCGATGTGTTGAACCACATAGCATAAGTATTCATTATTGATCTAGCTTATGAATAATTAGTTCAGACTTTGTATATGTACAATAGAGCATAGTAGGAGTACCTCCATAACTCTCAACCTTAACTAACCTCTAGGATCCTCTTACCCCCTTTAGACTTGAAAGCTTTTGTGTGTGCCACACTACCTCAACTATTATTTTATCCATCCTTACTAGATTCTTACCTAGACCTTTCTACCCTTTCCACTTGATGATTGTTATATCTGTACCCTGCCTTCCTTTGGGATCAAATAAATGACACCCTTGGGAATACTCTTAAGGGGAAATGCTACAATGATATCTCCGTGCGCTTGCAGAATTCACTCTGTGATCCAATATAACTGTTAACAAGCATTTCTGGTGCATCAGTTGGATATGTTTAGTTAATGGTGCGTAAGTAATACCAACAAGCATTTCTGACACTATTGCCGGGGATGATTTGTTAGTATACCTTAGGAGCCATCAACAAGCATTTTTGGCGCCATTGCCAGGGAAGGCAAATAGATATATAACATGACTGAGTGAATAGGATAGAACCATGGGTAGGATTTTAGTACGATAACCATTCTTTGTTTTCGCATTTTAAATTTGAAAATAGGGTAGTGTATGTCTAGTTTCCGCCTGCAAGAAAACTTTGTTGAAGATCCCGAATCTCTTCTGAGAGACCGACCCCTTGTCGTTACTCCTCAGAAGATTCGAGCGGCAAAGCAAGCTATCATTTTTGCACCAATAATCCAAACGCCAATGGCTCAAAAGACCCTTCGTGAGTTCTCAGCTCCCTCTACTAACAATGTGCCTATTGGTCCCACTATTAACACGGGAGATGTGAACTTCGAGATCAAAACTAGCCTTATCACTATGGCGCAAGCCAACCCATTCTGTGGGAAGGCTAACGAGGATGCAAGTGCTCACCTGCAACAATTCCTCGAGATCTGCAGCACTTTTAAAATCTAGGACGTGTCTCCGGATGCGGTCCGTCTGAGACTGTTCCCGTTCTCTCTCCTTGGGAGGGCAAAACAGTGGTTCTACGCGAACCGAAGTGTTGTAGACACTTTGGAAATTCTACGGCATTCCTCGCCAAATTCTTCCCGTTGGGCAAAACTAATGCCCTACGTGGAAGGATTTCCAGCTTTCAGCAAGAGCCCCAGGAATCTATTCCCGAGGCATGGGAAAGGCTTCAGGAGTACATCCTAGCCTGTCCCCACCATGGGATGGATGACTGGCTCCTTATTCAAAATTTCTATAATGGGTTGATCCCATCAGCTCGTGACCATTTGGATGCTGCTGCTGGAGGAGCCTTCTTCTCATTGATGGTGCCAAAAGCTAAAGATCTTATTGAGAAGATGGTGTCCAACATGGGATGGAACGATGAGCGTCTCCATACCCGACAGCGAGGCATGCACACCTTGAAGGAGGTGGACATGATCGCTGCAAAATTGGACCTCCTAATGAAGAAAATTGATGGACAAGCTAGTGGTGAAGTGTCTGGCAATGCTATGCCCTAGACTCTCACATCACGTGTGAAGTCTGTGGCGACACGGGTCATATGGGCAATGATTGCCCATAAATTCCTGAGGATGCCTTATACCTCGCCAACAACGGAAATTTCAACAACAACAATGGCTATCGTCCAGGAGGTCAAGGGTGGGGTCAACAACGCCCATTCTTTCAAGGAGGGTACAACAACAATGGCAACCCTGGAAATGAGCCCAACATGAGAGAACTTTCCATTAGCCATCTCAAGATCAACGAGGCCCTATCCAAGAAGCTGTCAGCTAATGACAAGACCCTAGAGAATATCATGCAAAGATTGAAGGACTATCCTCAGCATTCAAGAATCAACTGAGCTTCAACAAGATGTTGGATACTCAGCTGGCACAACTTGACATCTCAAACTCGAAATGCATCTAACCCTAGCCTCCACCTCTATATAAAGAACCCCACCCCTTGGCTTGACATCTATTTGCCACTTTTCCACCACACCCAAACCCTAGCTTGTGATTAGCCGCCACCAAGGAGGGAGAAAGAGATCTAGAACAAGAAGAATAAGAGGAGAAAATGAAAGAGGATCAAGATCTCCAACAACTTCGCGTTCTTTGTCAACAATCTACCATCAAGTTCTTCATCAACCCTAGATCTTCAAGATCCAAGTGTTGCCTACAAGATCCTTAATTCATTGGAGTTCTAAACTTCTGGTATACCTTCTATTATCTTTTCCTTACGTGAATTCAACCCCAAATATCCAAATTCACGTTGATCTAGAAAACCCTAATCTGGTGTTCTCGCGCACCTTGCATTTGCATTAACCATGCATGACATGTCATATTGAGTAATATTTGTGCACTTTTTTATTGTGTTTCTTGTTTGTATGATTATTGTGCGGATTAGAGTGATTTGCGCTAGAGAGTGCTGCATAGGATCTACAACACCAAGAGTTTGAAGTCTTTGATCCTAATCAATCCCAAGAGCAAGGCAAGTGTCCTTGAAGCATATTGATCCAGTTTCTAAAAAAATGTTTTGTTTGCAAAACTTCATGCTTGTGTCAATTTGATGGGAATCCTATGATAGGAAGTTTACTAGATATGTTTAACCACCCTTGTCACCTGGAATATATGGTAGAGAGTCAGGAAGGGCTGTTTAGCTTCTTGCTTCGCTTAATTAATTGGGATAGGACAACAACACTACACATTTAATTATGCATTAGTGAGATTATGGTTAATATGAACTGGTCAATATGATATGGTAATGGATGATCTAAACAAGCATGGTATGTGTATGGGTTGGATGTCATGGTGGTTTGCTTGCTTTATATCTAAGGACTGGTTCAAGCGAGAATAAGCCAGGAGTACAGTGCCACCACAAGGCCAAGTATGAGTGCGGTGTAGCTGATTAATTAGGATTTTGCCAGTGCTATTTGGACCGTCAAGGATGCTCGGGGAAGGAGTAGTCGGATTGGGTTTGTTGATGATTGATGGGACTATCCTGAGATCCGAATGGCTCAAGAGGGGGCCCTTGGTTGAAGATGTGCTCAGTTGGAGACATCGCCTTTGAGCGGGGAAAAGCATTTACCTGGAGTCCACCGGTGAAATCTTAGTGGGGTCTAAATAGGCTAGTAATCCCTTTGTAAAGGCTATTTTGTGATCTCTTGGCCACACACTAATGGAAGTGTGAGATGACATAATAGAGGTTCTAGTCACTGCAAGGTGATGAAATCACAAACACGTGGGTAAAGTAATAATAACTCCGCAGAGTCTAATAAAACTATCTTGATAGCCGTGCTCCCAGTTATGAGCGCCTGGATGACCTACATGATTAGAGGGGACTTGGTATTGGGATGGTATTTGGGATGGTTTGGTACTGGTTATGGTTGGTAATATGGTTATGGCTGGTTATGAATTAATTTCTGGTATTGAATATGGTTATTGGCAATGGTGAAATCTGGAATTATTGATGATGGTAATGAATATGGACTGGTATTATGATGATTATATGGTTTATGATGGGTTTATTCACATACATGATATATATTGCTTTTCAAATGTTTTAATGTACTTTTCAGCACTTAGCCATTATTATATTCATCATTTGAATCAGCTACATGTCATACTTTCCACACTTGCTGAGTACGACATGTACTCACCCTTGCAATTCCCCCACCAATAGTTGCAGGTCAGGATTGGGAGTTTAACGGTGATAATGCGGAGTTCTAGGCCGTGTCTGCCGTCAGCTTTGCCTGTGGTGTTATTGGAGCTGCGCTAACCCTTTTGCTTAGTTTGCTCAGTTTAGTTTATTTCCGCTGCATTAGTTGAAACCTGTCATTAATATTCTTTAGATCTTGTATTTGAGGATATTATGAACTGTATAATAAAAATGCTTCATTAATCTGGTTCTGTGGTAATTTTCTGTATATCGTTTGTGAATGCACTCGTATATGTGTGTTGAACATCCTGGGCACACATATGCGTTCACTTGATTAATTTTCGGAACCGGGTATCACAGATTGGTATCAGAGCCACAGGTTGACCGTAGGACGCAACCTAGATAGAATGGGCACTTTAGAACACATAGGAGCACTCAGAAATCGATGCGTTTTTGCTTGGTGTGTTGTTTGCTATATATTGTTTGCTTGTGTGCTTAATAGAATATTTTGGGATGCTTTAGCATTGACATATCCACGTAGGCTAGAGTAGCTAGTAGTTTAGTTTCATATCCCTTGATGCATATAGTTGGAGACGTCTTCTAAATTTTTATCTCTTGCTTTTCTCCGGATGGTTAGGACTCGCAACCAGAGGGATGCTAATGATGAGGAGGAGAACAATGGAGCACCTCAGAACAACAATGGACAAGGACCTGCCCAAGGAGCTATCAATATTGAGCAGCTTTTTTCTATGCAAAACTAGCTCATACAGACTATGATACAAACAATGGGACAGCTGCAGGCTGGTAACGTCAATAATAAGCCCCATATGCCTCCACTGCCACCCCACCTCCTCATAACTGGTTGGGAGAGTTTATGAGGACTAGGCCGCCAACCTTTGCTCAAGCTGCCGACCCTATAGATGCCGACGATTGGCTCAAGTCCATGGAGAAGAAACTTGCTATAGTCCAATGCAGTGATCAGGAGAAAGTGCTATTTGCTTCTCATCAACTAGTTGGAGCAGGTGTCGGTTGGTGGGATTCCTTATGCAATGCTCTTGAGAATCAGGAGAGGATCACTTGGGCCGAATTCAAGGAGAGTTTTTGTTCTCATTACGTGCCGGAAGGTGTCATGATCCTGAAGAGGCAAGAATTTGATAACTTGAGGCAAGGGAGATCGAGCGTGGGTGAATATCTCAATAAATTCACTCAACTTTCAAGGAATGCCCCTAAAGATGTGAGACGGGATAGCCGGAAGCAATACTTGTTCATGAGGGGCTTGAACAATGAGATCCAAGTGCAATTGCTCAACTGTGATTATGCTAACTTCCAGAAGCTTGTGGACAAAGCAATTATTATGGAGAACAAGGTCCGTGAGATGGAGCAAGACAACAAGAGGAAGGCACCATATCAAGGACAGCAACAAGGAAGTAATGTGTGCCCTCGCTTTGCACCACCCAATGCGCCTTACTTTAGCTCTTCCGCTCCTGTGCAACGCTCTGGATTTGCACCGCGCCCAACTCAGTTTGTGCAGCAATGCTTTGTTATGCAAGCACCTAGGCCTCCAATGCCTTATGCACCTCATGCTAATTTTCCTAGTGCAAATGTTCAGAATCCAGCTCGCCCCGATAATCCCGTGGAGTAAAGAAGTTCTATACTTGTGGAGAAGCTGGACACTTTGCACATCAATGTCCTAAGTCAGGCCTTGGTCAAGGAAGCAATGCGTCGAGGAAAAACCCAAGACCCAATGGAGGACACCGCAAGGTAACCATGGACAGCAAAATTTTGCTCGTGGCAATGTGAACCATGTCTCTTTGGAGGATGCTCAACAAGCGGATGACGTGGTCATTGGTATATTTCTCACAAACTGCAACCCGACGACTATGTTATTTGATTATGGAGCATCACATTCATTCATTGCATCAAAATATGTTGCCAAGTATAGTTTACCTATCTCTCATGTGAAGTTTACTCTATTGGTTAAGTCTCCTGGAGGAGAGATGAGGACAAGTATAGTATGTCCAAAAGTAAGCCTTAGAATAAGGGGGGTAGACTTCTTCGCCAACCTTATAGTTTTGGATTCCCAAGGATTGGGCACCATACTTGGTATGGAATGGTTGAGGAAGCACAATGGAGTTATTGAATGTGCCACGAAGATGGTGAAGTTGACCAATGAAGAAGGCATCACTGTAGAATTTGAAGCATCTCAAACCGCACGGAAGCAATTGAAGCTGAATCATATGGACGGTACCGCAATTGAGGAGATTCTGGTGGTGTGTGAATTTTTGGATGTTTTTTCAGACGAGTTGACAGGTAAGCCACCTGATCGAGACATTGAGTTTGTCATTGACTTAATCCCTGGAACTGCACCTATAGATAAGAGGCCATATAGGATGCCTCCTATGGAATTAGCGGAGCTCAAGAAACAAATTCAAGAGCAACTAGAGAAAGGTTTTATTCGCCCAAGCTCTTCACCTTGGGGAGCGCACGAGCCGGACTTGTCTGCCCTAAGGCGGGACTAGTCCGGTTTACACAGCAAGAACCCTAATCCTGAGGATTTTTGTAAAATCTACGGATCTAGCCACAATATTCAAGGTATAGGATCACAATGACATATAGAACAACTTTTGTGAGGAGGGTTTCACCAAAACACCTAAAAGAATTGATTTTTGGAGGATTTAGGGTTAGACCAAAAATACCTCTTCAAGTCTTCAAGTCGATGAAATGTGGATGAGAATCGGCCTTGGATGCTTGGGGATGAGTTCCCACGCACCTTAGGGCTTCAATCCACAAATCAGAAACAATTTTTGGTAGAGGGAAGTGAAAATCGCCGATTTGGGGCCGGTTTTCGTGTGTTTGAGGAGAGAGAGTGTTTTGAATGGGAGTGACCGTTTGAGGGTTCCCTGGGAGTTTAAGTCCCCAGGGGACGGACTAGTCTGGTTGGAGACACTGACTTGTCCGGCCAGCGGACTAGATCCGAACTAGTCCGAGAAGCTGGACTAGTCCGGACAGAGGGGCGGACTAGTCCGATTCAAAGGCTGAAAACTCATATATATTGAGTTTTCAACGGATATTTGATCCTTTTGTACTATACATTCACAAAAGATCTTTGCAAACATGGTCAGTAAGCAATCAACAAACATAAACTATGACCATAATTCACAAAGATTCAATAATCTCAAATAGTTTTGTAGAAAATTGAGGGGGGAAGAGTTTTTCGCAAGCATGTATGAATTTCGAAGTAAATACAAGTAACAATCAGATGTGCAAGACTCAAGCCACATTTCGAGAATCTAAGATATTGAGCTCACTCCTAAGTTCACAAAATCTTTTCTCATCTAGGGGCTTGGTAATAATATCAGCCAATTGTTTTTCGACTCTCACATGGGAAATTGAAATGTCTCATTTGATGGAGTGATCTCTCAAGAAGTGGTGGCGAATATTGATGTGTTTGGTCCTTGAGTGTTCAACGTGATTGTAGGCTATTTTGATGGCACTCTCATTGTCACATAGGAGGGGGATATGGCACAAGTTTATGCCATAGTTCCTAAGAGTTTGTTGCATCCAAAGAAGTTGTGCACAACAAATTCCCGCGGCAACATACTCCGCTTCGGATTTGGAAAGAGTAATGGAGTTTTGTTTCTTTGAGGACCAAGACACTAGAGATCTACCAAGGAATTGGCAAGTTCCAGGGGTACTCTTCCTATCAATTTTGCACCCCGCATAGTCCGCATCGGATTATCCAATGAGGTTAAACTTAGAGCCCTTGGGGTACCAAAGTCCTAGGCTTGGTGTGTGAACCAAATATCTAAAAATTCTCTTAACGGCGGTCAAATGACACACCTTAGGAGCGGCTTAAAATCTAGCACACATACAAAAACTAAGCATGATATCGGGCCTAGATGCACATAAGTAAATCAATGAACCTATCATGGAGCGATATACCTTTTGGTCCACACTTGTACCATCTTCATTAAGATCGAGGTGCCCATTGGTTCCCATTGCAGTCTTGATGGGTTTAGCTTTGTCCATGTCAAACTTATTTATTATATCTTGTGTGTACTTTGTTTGACTAATGAATGTGCCTTCCTTGAGTTGCTTCACTTGAAATCCTAGGAAGAACTTCAACTCCCCCATCATGGACGTCTCAAACCTTTCGGTCATTATCTTTGAAAACTCATCACAAAAAGCTTTGTTAGTAGAACCAAATATAATGTCATCGACATATATTTGGCAAACAAATAAATCATTATTAAAATTCTTAGTGAACAAGGTATAATCGGCTTTCCCAATTTTGAAACCGTTTTGAGTTAATAATTCTCTAAGACACTCATACCAAGCTCTAGGAGCTTGTTTGAGGCAATAGAGAGACTTACGCTATTTGTAGACATGGTTTGGGAAGTCTTGATCTTCAAAGCCGGGGGGTTGCTCCACATACACCTCTTCTTTGATTGGACCATTGAGGAATGCACTCTTGACGTCCATTTGGTATAGCTTAAAATCACGATGAGTAGCAAAGCCAAGTAATATACGAATTGATTCAAGCCTATCTACGGGAGCAAAGGTTTCATTGAAATCTGAACCTTTGACTTGTGAGTACCCCTTGGACACAAGTCGTGCTTTGTTCCTTGTAACCACCCCGTTCTCATCTTGTTTGTTGCGGAACACCCACTTGGTGCCCACAACATTGGTGTTTGACCTCTTCACAAGCTCCCATACTTGATTTCATTCAAAGTTGTTGAGCTCTTCTTACATGGCCATCACCCAATCTGGATCTTGTAATGCTTCTTCAACCTTGTGAAGCTCCAAGGAGGAAACAAAAGAGTAATATTCACAAAAATTTGCAATACAAGATCGAGTAGTTACCCCCTTTGATATGTCTCCAAGGATGTTATCAACAGGATGGTCCCGCTGAACGCTTTGATGTACTCTTGGGTGTGTTGCTTGTGGTGTTAGAATCTTCATCTTCCTCATTTTCGTCATCTGCCCCTTGATCAATGCCTCCATTTTCATCTTCTTGAAGCACATCTTGGGGGTTTTCAACTTGATTATTTGAGAAATAGCTTGCTTTATGAGTGGGATGATCACTTGGGTCTTGAGGTTGTTCTTGCGATCGAATATCTTCAAGTGTCATCCTTCCTATCACCACTTGTAGTGCTTCTTCTTGATCTAAGACATGACGATCAACTTGCTCCACTTGGGAGCCATTAGTCTCATCAAACACTAAGTCACGTGCTACTTCAACAATTCCGGAGGATTTGTTGAAGAAACGATAGGCATAAGTGTTTGAGTCATAATCAAGCAAGAAACCCTTATCAAACTGAGAAGCAAACATCGAAGTCCTAGGCTTCTTGTTGAGAATGTAGCATTTGCTCCCAAAAACATGAAAGTAAGAGATGTTGGACTTGTTACCGGTTAGAAGCTCAAAATATGTCTTCTTCAAAATGCGATGAAGGTACAACCAGTTTATGGCATGGCAAGCGGTGTTAATCGCATCCGCTCAAAACCGGTCTGACTTCTTGTATTCATCAAGCATGGTTCTTGTTATCTCAATTAGAGTTCTATTCTTCCTCTCGGCCACCCTATTTTGTTAAGGGGAGTAGGGGGTCGAGAACTCATGCTTGATGTCTTCTTCATCCAAGAATTCTTCAACTTGAGTGTTCTTGAATTCGGTGCCATTGTCACTCCTTATCATCTTGATCCTCAAGGAAAACTCATATTGAGCTCTCCTCAAGAATTTCTTGAGGACACCTTGAGTCTCACTCTTATCATGCAAAAAGAACACCCAAATGAAACATGAAAAATCATCAACAATTACAAGACCATATTTGTTACTGCTAATGCTTATGTAGGTGATTGGACCAAAGAGGTCCATATGTAGAAACTCCAATAGTCTTGTTGTGGTCATGATGTTCTTGGATGGATGTTGAGCTCCAACTTGCTTTCTGGCTTGGCACGCGCTACATGGCTTATCCTTTTCAAACACAACATTCTTCAAACCTCGGATGTGCTCGGCCTTAAGAAGTTTTTGCAAATTCCTCATACCAACATGAGCTAGCCTTCTATGCCAAAGCCACCCCATGTTAGTTTTTGCAATTAAACATGTATCAAGTTGGGCTTTATCCGCAGAGAAATCCACAAGATAGAGCTTTCTCTTGAGTACACCCTTAAAAGCAATTGGGTCATTGCTTCTCCTTGTGACGGTCACACCCTCACTGGTGAATAAATATTTATAACCTTTGTCACATAGTTGTGATATGGACAAGAGGTTACAATCAAGTGAGTCAACATGTAAAACTTTTGAAAGAGTATGATTAGGGGATATAGCAATTTTACCGGTGCCAAGGATTTTTCCTTGGCTATTGTCTCCAAAATAGATCCCTTCACTTGGATATTCATTCTCCTCATACTCTACAAATATCTTCCTCTCTCCGGTCATATGATTAGTGCATCCGCTATCAAGAATCCACTTTGTCAAAGTGTGTGATCGACACTTCCCTCGGTACTACTAAATCGTAGCCTGCGGAGGTTCGTGATTCGTTTGGGCGCATGTGAGATTACGAACAAGACAGTGACACGAGGAGTTTTATGTGGTTCGGGCCGCTTGAGCGTAACATCCTACTCCACGGGATGTGTGTTGATGTATGAGTGTACAGTGGCTTGTGTGCGTATAAGCTTGGTTGGTCTCTGTACCGTGCGGCACATCCCTTTTATAGTCCAAGGACTGGCCGTTACATTGTCGGCCTGACCTGACATGTGGCCCTGGCGGTAGTTAATTGCCTAATACATGATCTATGAATATTAAGCATAATTAACAGTCTGATAACGCGCCTTAATGGCGGCGTTTCCGGTGTTAAGGGTTCTCTGATCATTTGTCATTAATATTGCATTAATGATATGTAATCAGGTCATGTAACTGTAGCTTTAACTGTCCCATGAATGTCCACGCTGTTGGAGATTCGCCAGTATTCTCGTTGCTATCTCAGGTCTGGAGGCTCGACACGTGGCGGCTCCGGAGCTTCCCATCGTAGGGAGGTAGGTTCGGAGCCACTATACACGTGGCAACACTGGAGCTTCCCTCTACTGGAGGTTAGGTCCGGGGTCACTAGACACGTGGCAAGATCGGAGCTTCCCTACGAAGGGAGTTAGGTCTGGCATTTTGTTACACATGGCAGTGACGGAGCTACCCAAATGAGGGAGGTGGGTCCAGTGTTGTGTAGCATGTGCAGCCTTCGAAGGTCTTCAACTCGGACAGGTGGAACTCCTCATTGTTTCTTGCGGTATCATGGGGTACCCGATACACAGGGTACCGACAGTGGCCCCCGGGCCCACCTCTGGTAGAAACACTTTGGGTTAAGTTATTCTACCAGAGGTGGGGCCATCCTCGATTCCCGTGTTGCGGCTTCAAAGGTCTTCTCTTGTGCTGTTGGGGTGATGGTTCGCTGTTAAACCATCGCCGCGTGGGTTTTTTTTTTAATGCGGCAAGTGAGATCCTTGCGTGCGGATCTCACATTGAAGGCCGCCGGTTCCCAATATGAAAACCCTATCGGTTCCGCGCGCCCTGTCGAGCCGCCTCCCTCGGGCTTCCAACTCCCCATCATGACAACGGTTCACCTGGGGTAATAACTTCGGCCTTTCCGTCGGAGTGGACCCGAGCCCATTCGTCATTGACAGGGTAGATTTTTAAAGATGAAATTTTGATCTCATTGCGGTTTCCATCCAAGCATTGCGGGGGCTTACTTAAGAAGGAAAGCCTGCACGATTTGAGGACTCTTTATGCTTTCAATCGAACTTGCGCTCAGAGCCACCCAACCTTCGTATAGCCTTTCCAACTTTCGCTCCACTTTGCCACGATGGAGTTGGGTCTTCCCCGTAGCAAGATCAAGAGCAATGAAGATCTGTCGAGGGTCCGGACATACATGGGGTGGTCCAGCGACTACTTCAACAATGACATCCGCCTCGGCAAACTCCCCTTCAAGAAGGAGCACACCGGGTAGATGGTGTACTTCTCAGCGTACGCCATGGTGGGTATGATCCCACCTTTATCAACCTTTATATTGATGTTGTTGAATTTATATGGCCTCCAGCTTCATCACCTTGGCCCCCACTCCCTCTTGCTAGTGGCAACCTTCATCCACTTCTGCAAGATGTGGGTGGGTGTGCCTCCGTGCATTGAGTTGTTCCGGACCTTCTTCACGGTCCACACCACTGGAAAGGGGACGAAGTTGATTGGCTTCTACTACTTCGTGAAGCGCAAGAATTGCCCCCCTTAAGTACTTGAAGACCTTCCCCTCTGGCAAGTGGGACGACTGGAAGAAAGATTGGGTGATCATCGCAGTGGAGAAGCAGGAGAGGTTGGAGCTGCCCGAGGGACTCCCCAATGTCGACACCGATGCCTGGAACGTAGTTCCAGAGCTGTCAGAAGCATATAAGCCCATCCTTACAAGGATCTATGAATGTGTAGAGGGTGGAGTGACCCCTCATATGGTCTTCGGGAATTTCCTGGTGAACAGGTGGGCTTCGCTGAAGACTAGGGAGTGGCCCGCATGGGCTTTCAATAGTGAGATGGATCATAACCGAATTGAAATCGGTTTGAACACCAACTTGGATGATGAAGCTTTGAAACATTCATCTCAAGAAATTTCAGAATGAAGATATCTCCCATGATACCTTGGCTCCACCGGCTGCCTTCGTGCCTCTGAACATGGTTCCAGAGGTTAACAGGGAGCTCCAGAGGAGAATGCCAGCACTAGATAACCTCGGCGTGGTCGAGAGGCGCCAATCCTCCGGGGTTGCAATCCACGGAGCTTCGGAGAGTGTGGCCCCCACTGCTCCAAGCAGAAGGTTGATGACGCTGACAAGGGCAAGGGCAAGGGCAAGGGGCCAGCTGAATCTTCTAGCGGAAGAGGAAGTTGAGGCATGCTGATGAGAGCTCCGTCAGGTCGGCTCTGACTTCAACATCCCCTTCTCCCCAGCGAAGCAGATCTTCGGCCGCCACGTCTCCTTTGGTGTCGGCGCCCTCAAAGGGCGCTATCTTCGGTAGATCGACTCTAGTCCCAGTGTCGGCCATGAGTTCCAGGTCCGGAGGTCCTTCCCAGCCGAGGGAGGTCTCGGCTGAGGCGACGGCGACAGGTCCTGGGCAGAAATCCGGAGCTAATGCCACACCAACTATGGTGAGTCTAGCTCCGATTGCCTGATGAAGAAATTCCGCGCTAACTGGAGCGGTAGCATCCCTTGGTAAGCCTGGTGCTCTCACCTTGGGTTGCTATTTTTGTTTTTATCATGTCTTGAATCTTTCAATCCTTCGTTTGTAGAGCGTCGAAGAATGGAACCGAAGCTCCGGCACCTGCTACAACAATTGAGGTTGTGCTGGCGGATGCTCCAGCTCCAATCCCTGTGCCTCCCCAAGTGGCGACTGAGGTCACGACAGCTCTAGCGCCGGCTGTCGTGGATATAGATCCAGAAGCGTCGCTAGAGGCTCCCGTGGTAGCATTGGACCACAGGGGAGAAGTTTGTGATGATGCTCCAACGACTATAGTGCCTACGCTAAAGCTTCGGTGCAGGAGACGGAGATGGTGGAAACTCCGGCGTTTGAGCTGGAGGTAACCGAAGCTCTGGCGCCTGTGCCAGAAGTTGTTGAAGATCCAACGGTTGAGCCGGAGGTGCTCGAAGTTCTGGCCTTCGTGCCGGAGATTGTTGAAGCTCCGGCACCTGAGCCAGATGTAGTGGAAGTACCGGCTCCTGAGCCAGTGGTGGTGGTGGGGACTCCGAACGAAACTCCAATGTCCACCCCGAAGACGATTACTCCAGAGGCGCCCATGTCCGAGCCGGAGCACCCATAGGAGTCGGCGGCGGGCCCTCCTCCCATAGAGCCGACGGTTGAAGATCCAGCAGTGGGACCTTCGGCATCAGCCCCAGAGGTTGAAGTTCCCTCAATGGGACCCTCATCAGCATCAGTAGAAGCAGAAGAGCTTCCGGAGAGCGGCCCTAGTGCCGCATGACCGCAGGGGACCACGCTTGTGGCATGGGACCCAATTTTTGTACTTGAAGACCCCTTGGAGCCGGCAGAGAAGACCCCGACAGGTCTGGAGCCTATTCCTTTGGCGTTGTCTATTGACAATGCCTGCTCCAGTCTCCATCAAGTCCATCTCGCCTTCGACCACAACAGCAAGGTCCTCAAAGAAGAGCGCCACACCTTGAGACGTTGGCGCAACAGACTTCACTTCGAGACCAAGCTGGCACAGACAAGGCTTGCTGACCAACGGGAATGGGTCGAGAAGGAAAAGGCCTGGATGTAATATTGGGGCCAGTCGCTGGAGGAGAGGGAGGCCTCCATCAGGGACCTCAATTCAAAGAGTCGAGAGATTCTCGAGCACGCTAGGAAAAGCAACAAGACTGCTGACAATCGTCAAGACAGCCTCAACACGCTGAATGAAATTCTCCTGAAGTGCTGAGGGGACCTTGATGAGAGGGAAGTCCTGGAGAAGCAGGAGGACATCATGAAGAGGGAGGAGGAGCTCGCCTAGAGACTGTCTCTGGGAGAGCAGAGCTTGTTAGACCACACAGAAAATCTTGATTAGTTGTGCAAGCAGGAGGAGTAGAAGCACTAGAAGATGGGACAAGAGCTCTCCAAGAGAGAAGCTGATGTCGCCACCAGGGAGGAGAGAGTACGAGGCAGGCAGAAGGACCTGGCGGACCTTCAGAACCGCATCCACCTCCGGGAGTCAAAGCTTGCAGACCGCGAAAGGCAGGTGGCTGAGAGTATTCAACAACATGCCAAAGAGATCGAACGCATTGCCCAGGAGAGTTCGGAGCTTGCGGCCACCAGGCGGTCACCGGAGGAACTTAAGAATTTGTGGGCAACAGAGTCCCGACGAGTCTGGGACTTCTTGGGGCATGTCAAAAAAACTTTGGTACCACTTGGCTTTAGTTCAGTACATCTGGAAGACGCTGAGCCAGAGTTGGACAAGGCGCTGGTCGCATTGGGCTCTACCAGCAGCAAGCTGGACGCGATGGGTGACGTCATCGCCGACCAATTGAAGACATAAGGGAAGTCTTTGGCCAAGAACATCACCGAATTTGTGCTGATGTGTTTCAAAAGATGAGACCCACAAATTTCTCTGGATCCGGTGTTCGAAGGACCCATTATTGAAGAGGAAGATGCCGCCAGGGCCAGCGTTCAAGACGCTGCCCAAAAAGTTGCCTCGTATTTCCATAGGACCTAGGGCCTCCAGTAGCCAGGACATTTTTCTTTTGCCTTTTACTGTAATCCTCATTTTGTAATCCAGTCTAGTCCTTCAAATGAATGAATTCCAAACTCCTTGAATGAATGAATTCCATTTTGTGTTTGTCTTCAATGCATTGTCCTTTATCTTATTGGCCCCCTGGTAGATGTACACAATTTGATTGCGAACATGTACTAAGAGGATCTGACAATGTCTTGTTGACTTGAACACTTCGAACTTGTAGCTAGAACGCTTAGCTCTTAGGTCCGAAGTTTACTTCCGACGTCTCCAAGGACCCTTTGAGACATCGACGGCGGGCCCCCTGGGAGGTGTCGGAGCTTGATAGATCTGATGGCGCCCACTGCCAACACATAGAGCGTCGATGGCGGCCCCCTTGGGAGGTGCCAGAGTTTGATAGATCCGACGGCACCCACTGTCAACACGTAGAACGTTGACAGCAGACCCCCTAGGGTTGTCGGAGCTTGGTAGATCCGACGGCGCCCACTGTAAACACATAGCATTGTCGGAGCTTGGCAGATCCAACGGCGCCCACTGTCAACACATAGAGTGCTGGCAGCGGGCCCCCTGGGAGGTGTCGGAGCCTGGTAGCTCCGACGGCATCCACTATCAACACTTAGAGCGTCAACGACGGGCCCCCTGGGATCGTCGGAGCTTCCCGACTTCGACGATATCCACCATCAATGTATAATACGTCGACGGTAGAATCTCTACAGGGTGATTTCTTCGCCATCTTCGCTTGGATTGCCGTTAATTCTTCACACTGACAGCTGGCCCCATGGTAGTTGTCGGAGCTTTGTCAGCTCTGATGACGCCCACTTTCATCGTACAAAATGTCGACAACAGGTCCCCTTGGGGGATGTCGGAGCTTAGTAGCTCCGGCATCATCCACCATCGCCAGCTTTCCATTTTTCCTGCGCTTTAAAGACAAGAAAAACAGTAAAATTCGTCCTCTTGTCTATAGCTCTTTTGTGACTTACTATTCTTATTTGAATTTTAGATCCAAAGGAACTCAATATGATAGCAAGTACATTGATGTAATCTCTCCAGATCTAAATGCCTTCTGGACCTGCCCTACTATGGCCTGTCGGAATGTAGGTAGAGTGGCGTACTTAGGGTGCTTGACTTGGCTAAGTCGATGGCGCACTCCGAACCTGACACTAGCTTTGGTGTTCAGGCGAGTAGATCGGCTAGCAATGCTAAGATCCAAAAAAACCAACAATATAACTTGTACAACATATGAGTAACTTGGACTAAAGCTCAAAAAGAATTGCACAACTTTGCTATAGGCAAGAAGTAAAAGGATGATAAGAGAAAACCAGCTTGTACAAAGATTGATGCACGTGGAGTCTGTTCTCACACAACAATGTCTTTCATTATAGGTCCGAATTACAGGGGAGACAAGGATAAACTTAGGATACGGAACAAGGCCAAGTGTGTTATTTACCTTGTTCTAACCCAGGGTAGGTAAGCCACACTTTCAGTACAGGGACCAAGTTAAGTGGGCTTGAACTGCCCAGACCCTCCGGGGGGGGGGGGGGGGGGTCCGGATGTTCTCCTGAAGGACCTACCCGACGCTATGTATAGACTCTATAACTTACATTGTGTGTAATTACAGATTCACCTCCGTAAAACTAAGCATAAAACTTATGGAGGTGCTCAATGTTCCAAGGATCAGGAAGCGGGGTCCCATCCTCTGTAGCCAAGTGAATGCATCCGGGACGGGATACTTTGATCACTCGGAAGGGACCTTCCCAGCTAGAGGAAAGTTTGTTCATCCCTTCCTGAGTTAGTATTCTTCGCAGCACCAGATCACCTTCTTCAAGTTGTCGGTTGCGCACATGCCTTTGGTGATAGCGCCGGAGCGCCTGGCGATATGGTGCATTCCGAACAGCAGCTTGGCACCTTCCCTCGTCGACGGGATCAAGGTCTTCACGCTGGAGCTTGTCCTGCGTGGCTTCGTCGAAGGTCCGAACCCGAAACGACCCCATGGTGATCTCCGGAGGAACGACCGCTTCAGCTCCGTACACCAGGAAGAAGGGTGTCTCTCCAGTTGACCGGCTAGGTGTTGTCCTGCTCGCCCACAATGCGGATGAAAGCTCCTCAATCCAGTTGGCTCCATGTTTCTTCAAGTGCTCATATGTGCGTGTCTTGAGTCCTTTCAATATTTCTGCATTTGCTCTCTCGGCTTGGCCATTACTTGCCGGGTGAGCTACTGATGCGTAGCTAACTTTAATGTTGAGGTCTTCGCAATATTCTTGGAATGCTGCACTTGTGGATTGGGTTCTGTTGTCCGTGATGACTCTGTTTGCAACTCCAAATCTGCAGACTATGGACTTTAAGAACTTGATAGTTGACTGCTTCTTGATTGTCACAACTGGAGTAGCTTTCGGCCACTTGGTGAACTTGTCGACGGTGACGTATAGGAACCTGTAACCTCCGACAACTTTTGGGAAAGGTCCCAAGATGTCCATCCCCCACACAACGAATGGCCATGTAGGAGGTATCATTTGCAGTGACTGAGCCGATGTGTGCATTTGTTTCACGTGGAACTGGCACGCTTCACACTTTTTACCAACTCGACTGCATCCTGGAGTGTTGTAGGCCAGTAGAAGCCATGATTAAAGGCTTTACCGACCAACGTGCGGGGAGATATGTGGTTCCCACACTCGCCTCCATGGATTTCTATGAGGAGCTCGCGGCCTTCTTCCCTTGCAATGCACCGCATTAGGACTTTGTTGGCACCGTGCCGTTAGAGACCCCCTTCTACCAGCATGTATCTTTTAGCCAATCTAAATATCCGGTCAGCAGATGCACTGTCTTCAGGAAGGATGTTGTCTTTCAAGTAGCTCCGGATCTCCAAGATCCATGCATCCGAGCTAACATGAGCCTCCGGATCTTGCGCGCTGGGTTGCTTAGAGCTTCATGCAGCGCCTACGACCCTTGGTGGATTCCATGGTAACAGGGCCACCGGGACTGCCAGCTTTGAGGTGCTGATGTCGCCCCCTTCGCTCAGTTCGGCAAGCTAAGCGGTTGGTCTTGACAACCTCCTGACAAAAATTCTGTCGGGAGCTTGAGCTCCGGTCGAAGCCTTCGTCGAAAGTTCGTCAGCTTCAGCGTTGTTGATATGCTGGAAATGCAAAGATCCAGGACGTCAAAATCCTTTTGGAGCTTCTGGACTTCGAGGAGGTAAGCAGCGAGTTGTGGATTGTTGCAGCTGCATTTGCCTTTGACTTGCTTGGTGATGAGCTGTGAATAACCCTTGACCAACATCTACTTGACGCCATATGATAGAGCCACCTTGAGCCCGTAGATGAGAGCTTCATACTCCGCCATGTTGTTGGTTGCCTTGAAGTCAAGGTGTACCATGTATTTGACCTTCTCCCCTGTCGGGGCGAGGAGAAGGATTCCATCTTCGGCCCCCTGCTTCTGCACAGAGCCGTCGAAGTAGAGAGTCCAGTAAGGTTCGGTGAAAACTGGGACCTTGGGTTTCTGCTTCTGCTCACTGGGCCCCCAGAATTGGATGGAGAAGGTGTCCACTCCACTACGGAGTCGGCCAATGCTTGACTCTTGATAGCTTGTCGAGGCATGAATTCGAGATTGAATTCTGCCAGCTCCGCTGCCCACTTTGCAATGTTCCCAATAGAATTGGGGTTATGCAGTATAGCGCGCTGTGGATAGGATGTTACCACTTATATCTTGTGGGCTTGGAAGTAGTGATGTAGCTTCCTTGAGGCAATAAGCACTGTGTAAAGCAGCTTATGCACCTCAATGTATTGAGTCTTGGCGTCATGGAGTACTTCACTGATGAAGTACCCTGGGTGCTGGACGGTCTGTACCTTCCCAAAAGGGTCCGAAGCTTCTTCTTCATCAACCTGGACCCTCCCGGAGGGGTCTGAACCTTCTTGTTGAGCTTCCCGGACCCCCCCGGAGGGGTCCAGATCTTCTTCTTTAGCCATATGAACTCCCTAAGATGAGAGAGGTTGATCCTCTAGCATTTCGTCTTGAAGATCCGTGCCTGGGGGCTGGGACCCAGACTCGCCTTCAGGTAGCTCTGGACCCTCCTGGAGGGGTCTGGGCTCCTGAACTGGAGATGGCTCCAGTCTTTCCACGCCCAGGACCATGCTGACAACATACGTAGTTGCCAAAATGTAAAGCAAAAGAGGCTCACTAGGGTTCAGGGCTACTAGGATTAGTAGAGTGGTGAGGAGCTGCTTGAGCTCTTGAAACGTCTTTTCTGCTTCTTCAGACCAATGGAATGGCCAAGTCTTCCTCAATAACTTGAATAAGGGAAGTGCTCGCTCTGCCAGTCTTGAGATGAACCGGTTGAGCGCGGCTAGACATCCAGTCAGCTTTTGGACATCCTTGAAGTGGGATGGGGGCCACATGTCTTCAATGGCCTTAATCTTCGTCGAGTTTGCCTCAATTCCTCAATGAGTCACCAAGAACCCGAGGAGCTTCCCGGAGCTAACCCTGAAGACACATTTGTCCGGGCTCAGCTTGGTGCGCGTTACGCGCAGCTTGTCGAAGACGGCTTGCAGGTTGTCAATGAGTGACTCCTTATTCTTCACCTTCATGATGATGTCATCAACGTAGACCTCCACCAAGTCCCTAATGAGCTCTCCAAAGGTTTTGTGCATGGCTTGCACAAAATGGAAGCAGCGTTTTTGAGGCCGAATGGCATGGCAGTATAACAATAATCCATCTACTATTATCAAGGCAATATGCTCTTCATCTTCCCTAGACATTTGGATATGATGGTAACTAGAATATGCATCTAGGAAACACAATAGCTCACACCCGGAGGTGGAGTCCACTATCTGGTCTATTCTAGGTAGTGGAAATGGATCTTTTGGACATGCCTTATTCAAGGTGGTGTAGTCCATACACATCTGAAGTTTTCCGCTAGCCTTAGGCACAACGACTGGGTTTGCCAGCCGTCGTGGATGACGAACCTCCCGGATGAAACTAGCTTCGAGCAGCTTCTTGATTTCTTGTCGGATGAAGTTCTGCCGCTCGACTGATTGCTTCTGGGGCTTCTGGTGTATTGGCCGTGCGTCGGGATATATCTTCCGACTGTGCTCAATCACTTCCGTAGGGATCCCAGACATTTGTGACGGTTGCAAGGCAAACACGTCAACACTCGCCCGGAGGAAAGTGACGAGCGTGAGTTCCTATTTGTTGTCCAGACCTCCCGATGTACGGGTGGTCTGGGCAGCATTGGAACCAATCTAGACGACTTTGATGGGAATATCGGTGTCGCTGCTTTGTTGCACGCGTGGTGGAGAGGTTGAGCCTCGGTGATGAGTGCTCGGACGTTGAGCACCTAGATCCTTACCGGATGCTTCCTCCTGCACTGTTGTAAGCGCGTGGAGTTCTTTCGGCACAGTAACTCCCGTAGTGCGATCCCCGCGGATCCGGAGAATGCCTGAAGGTGTTGGCATCTTCAACACTAGGTAGCCATAGTGTGTTGCGGCCATGAACCTATACAGGGCAGGCCTACCTAAGATGGCGTTGAAGGGCAAGCTCATGTGAGCCACATCGAAGACCAGCTTCTCAGTTCTGTAGTTCTCTCGAGTCCCGAAGGTCACCTGGAGAGTAATCGAACCGAGAGGACTGGTGGCCCCCGGACCTACCCCAGAGAAGGGTCGTGAGGGGCGAAGGTCCGAGAGTTGAAGATGGATCTTGACGAAAGCTTCATAGCTGAGGAGGTTGAGTGTTGACCCTCCGTCCACCAAGACATGGTAGAGCTGGACATTGTTGATAGTAGGAGACACCATCAACGGCAGTTGCCAAGCACCGATCATGTTTCTTGGACAATCCGTGGCATTGAAAGGGATGGGAGTGTCCATCCACTTACGATGGAGTTCTGCCTTGGCGGTAGGAGTTATGGCAGCCATCTCCCGGTGCATGGTCTTGAGGACACGGCGGGAGGTGATATCCCAGGACCCTCCATAGATGGTATTGAGGGTCTTCCAATGCTCGTTGTCAAAGACGTCAGAATCGTCGTCGACTGTATTGTACACAGCCTTCAGGACCTTCTTGGGGTCCTGGAAGCCTAGCTTCGTATCAGCCGGTTCTTCTTCGATTTTTTTCTTTCCTTCCCACTGGTGGAAAGGAGCTTCTTCTCGACGCTTGGTGCAGCGCTAGACAAGGTTTTGGACCTCCCGGCAATCTTCAAGATTATGTTTGTCCGTTTTGTGGATCGAACACCACATCTTTGGGCCGCTGCCATCTTCAGATGAAGGTCGAGGTCGTTTTTCGGGGCATGGCCCTCGGCCACCCGGAGGTGCAGCTGCTGCAGCAGTAGGCGTGCCGGCCGACGGCTTCTTCTTGCCGTTAGACTTTTTCTTCTTCTTTCCACTGCTGGAGGTAGTGGCTTCAGCCTTGTAGGACTTTTTGGCAGCCTCTGGAGCTGGCTTGGAGTGCATTTCACGGCCCTCTGCAACCCGGACGCACTTGTCTGCCAAGCTAAAGAGTTCCGTTATGCTGGTGACTTCTTTCGTCGCTAGCTTCTCCAACATCTTCTTGTCTCTGACACCCTGTCTGAATGCCACGATGACCGAAGCATTGGAAATGGAAGGGATTGTATTCCGTACCTGGGAAAACCGCTAGATGAAGGATCGCAGCGATTCTCCCGATTTCTACTATACGGCGAACGGGTCCAGTTCTATGCCAGGTCGGGTGTAGGAACTCCCGAAGTTTGCCGTGAACTAGTTGCATAGCTCTGCCTAACTGTTGATGGAGTCAGGCGGAAGACTTATGAACCAGGACCTGGCTGTCCCAATCAGAGCCACAGGAAAGTAGTTGGCCATCACGGCCTCATTGCCACCCGCCGCGAGGATGGCGGTAGAGTAGATTTGGAGGAATTCAACGGGGTTGACGGTCCTGTCGTATTTCTTCGGCTGATGAGGCTGGAACTTCTGAGGCCATCAGACCATGCGTAGGTGCATGGCCAAGGCTAGGCAGCCGCCCCCTACTCCCAAAGGAGAAGGGTTTTCCCGAGTGTCTTGCCTCTCGCGAGTACGCTTGATGTGGATGTGGTCGTCCTGCTGCCTGTATCGTCAGTCGAGCTTCGACCGAAGATCGTGCGTCAAAAGTCTCGACACAGTGTGGGTGGAACGCACCCCAGAGGGCAGCGACGTCACCTACTGAGACACAGCACGCCTCCTGTGTTGTGATGTGTGAGGACCAAGTCTTCCACACAAGGTCCTACACTGAGAATATGCCTGCTCTAAAGGGGGAGGACCTTGGTTGCTGATGGCATTGGTTGCGGTTGCAACCAGATGTTGCACATCAGCGCATCATTGTTCCATCACACCCTGAGGTGCTCCAGGCGCCAGTGGGCGCTCAAGAGAGTACACGCAATGTTGATCGCGTTTCGGGGTTGTTATGCGCCGATGCAATGACCGACGCAAAGACACCATCCTGTTGTCTGGCGTTGGCAGCCAGTGTAGGTGATGGTGGTGGTGGTGGTGGTGCAACAACACCCGCCGAGACAACAGCGCCAACTGGCTGTTGAATGTTGGATGGATTCCCTCTGTCAAGCTGTCTGGCATTGCCATTGGACGAGGCTGCTGCAGAGTTCACCATCTCGAAACCGCAGGCGCCCCCCTACCTAGCGCGCCAAATGTTGAAGTGTGTGATCGACACTTACCCCGGTACTACTAAATCGTGGCCCGCGGAGGTTCGTGATTGGTTGGGACGCGTGTGAGATTACGAATAAGACAGTGAAACGAGGAGTTTTATGTGGTTCGGCCCACCTAAGCATAACACCCTACTCCACGGGATGTGTTTTGATGTATGAGTGTATAGTGGCTTGTGTGCGTATAAGCTTGGTTGGTCTTTGTATCGTGCGGTGCAACCCTTTTATAGTCCAAGGATTGGCCGTTACATTGTTAGCCTGGCCCGACATGTGGCCCTGCGGTAGTTAATGGCCTAATACATGGTCTGTGAATATTAAGTGTAATTAACAGTGTGATAACGCGCCTTAATGGTGGCGTTATCGGTGCTAAGGGTCCTCTGATCGGGTGTCATTAATATGGCATTAATGACACGTAATCAGGTCTTGTAACTGTAGCTTCAACTGTCCCTTGAATGTCCGCACCGTTGGAGATCTGCCAGTCTCCTCGTTGTCGTCTCAGGTCCGGAGGCTCGACACGTGGTGGCTCCAGAGCTTTCCATCGTAGGGAGGCAGGTCCGGAGCCACGATACACGTGGCAGCACCGGAGCTTGCCTCTACTGGGGGTTAGGTCCAGGACCACTAGACACGTGGCAAGATCAGAGCTTCCATAAGAAAGGAGTTATGTCTGGCATTATGTTACACGTGGCAGTGCTAGAGCTACCCAAATGAGGGAGGCAGGCCCAGTGCTGTGTAGCACGTGCAACCTTCAGGGGTCTTCAACTCGGACGGGTGAAACTCCTCAGCGTTTCTTGCGATATCATGAGGTACCCGGTACGCATGGTACCGACACACTTGGTTCCACCAGAGGAGTATGCCTTATTTCTTCCCTCCTTGGCCATGAGGCAAGTTTGCCTTGAGTTTTCCAAGTTGAGGAAGAGCTTGGTCGCCACGGTTGTTTTCTTCATAGCAATAGTTGCTATCTTTTCTTCTTCATTGGAGGAAGACTCTTCATTTGAATCCCACTCCTTCCCAAGGTGTGCCTGTCCCAATTACTTCTTCTTCTTCTTAAAATACTTCTTCTCCTTGGACTTGCCCTCCTTCTTCTTCTTGTTTTCTTCATGTGGGTAATCCACAATGAAGTGGCCGTACTCCCCACAATTGTAGCAAGCCCTCTTTGATCTCGTATTGGGCTTGTCTTTGCTCTTGCCTTCACGATGGTAGCTCCCCCTTCTTCTCCTCATCATCCTCTTAAAGTATTTGATGAAGAGTGTGTCTTCTTCATCGATGTTAGGGCTCTCTTCATCACTCTCTTCTTTCTCTTGAGGTCTTAAGGATGTTGCCTTGAATGCACCAACTCTCTTCTTGGAGGAGGAGAGCTTTTGAAGGTCGTTGTAGAACATGGCTTCTTCCTCCATCATCTCACGATTGATGATCCTCCCTATTACTTCTTTGGGAGCCATCTTGTGGAATTCTGGACTCTCACAAATTAGTGAGAAAAGAGTGACGTTTCGAGGCTTGAATGCTCAAATCATCCTCTTCACCATTTCAGGGTCGGTCCACCGGGTACTTCCATAAGATCGACTCTTGTTGATGAGGGTCTTGAGGCGGTTGTACATGTCTTGGGGAGACTCACCATCCGTGATAGTGAACCTCCGAAGTTCTACTTCAATCATCTCGATCTTTGCTTTTCGTATGACACAGTTACCCTCATGTGTCGTCTTGAGGGTGTCTCATATTTCCTTGGCCACCTCCAATCCTTCAATGCGGTTGAACTCCTCTCGAGTTAATGAGGAGGTGATCACTCCAACCGCTTGAGCAATGCAATGGAGGAGGACGGCTTGCTCCGAAGTAATGTCTTACTCATTCTTGGGAAGATGCACACCTGTCAAGACAATTTGCCACAAACTAGGGTTTAAGGAAATGAGATGCATTTCCAGTAACAATTGTTGGAACTGAGTGTTGGGGTGTTGAGGCCCTAATTGGGCATTAGGGTTCGGACTAGTGCTTAACAGAGACATGATTAAGACATCAAGCGAGTTCTAGTCTAATTAGATGGAGAGTCCAGAGGAGATGGGCGCACCTTGGGTCGTACCTTGTTGAGCAGATGATGGAGACGCCATTGGAGAAGAGCTTGGTGCTTGCAGGTCATCGTGATGGAGGGTGGGAACCTTCCCCGGATCTCCCTCTCGAGCGATCGGTGCTCCTTAGTTAATTTCGTGATTAGATTAAATCCTAATTATGAGAGCACTGCTCTCCTTATATAGAGGTCAGAGGGCACCCGAGGGGGCCCACCCTAAACATATTTGGTTTGGGTTTTGTCCCCGATAAGGACAGGGGAAGGGTTTAGGAGATTGAGTTGGTTACTCCCGTAACCAAATCCTAATCATCTGTGATCATCTTAATTAGTTAATCTCTAACATTGTCCCCCCTTGATCACAGGTAACATAAGCTGATTTTCTAAGCACATAGACTTTTGGCATTATTTCTTCATGCTTGACATAAAGGGAACAGCGCATCGAAAACAGCCAGTTACGTACTGCTTGACCCGACGACCACATTACATCTCACACTTAGAAACATATCCTAAAACTGAGTTTGGCCCCTAAATATCCAGGAGATCATAGGATCTTCCTTAAACCCATGCGCGTTATATGTTCTCAGAACACATTGGGTGAAAGTCCTTTTGTATGTGGTACCGCGAGGATTCACATGAATCTGATTGCTCAATTATCAATACTTATAATGTTCCTGGATTTACTTCTTTTGCAACACACAACTGATGTCAGCGTGTTTGGCAGCACATCTGACTTGTTGCCTCAGAAGTAAAAATAACTTAGGTGGTTCTATGCTGTCAACCACACTTAGCCTGAGTTTTCATATAGTTTCTGCTCAGTGGTCTCATCACTAATTTAGTATACATCATTCATGATGTAGTGACTTTAGGTTTGGATCTAATTCCTCAACAAAGCTCCTACTGCAAGTGTGTAAGGATCGAATGCCCAAGAGGGGGGTGGTGAATTGGGCTTCTTTTCAAAAATTAAAGCAATACCACTTAATTACTAAAAGCCCAATTCCCTACGCAAACAACCTATGCATTCAAGTGACTAGTAACTTTGCGGTATATGAAATGCATAAGTGTAAAGTGAGAGTAAGAGAATGCAAACTCCCGGGGAGACACGAAGATTTATCCCGTGGTTCGGCAAGATCGTCAAGATCTTCCTACATCCACGTTGTGGCGCCCACCAAAGGGTATATCCACACCCAAGTCACCGAGACTAGGGATCTTCACTATTCTTCTCCGTTTGCCAACCTCAGCAAGGTGGAGCTCAAGCCTTGTACAACTTGGTTCCTCCGGGCTTCCACAACCGTCTTGGCAAGCTCCGGAAGTCTCTCTCAATTACAATCACCAAGGGACACTCCCTTATAGCTCTCACTACACTAGAGATTCCAATCACCAAGAATGGAGGCACACAAGAACTATCTCTAGCTAGTTCTAGCCTATCTCTTGGTGTGTAAGTGGTGTAGATGATCTAGAAGTGGTAGCTCAACGTCTTGAATGCTTGAGAATGTGTAGAGTATGTCTGGTAGTCAAGACTTGTCGAATAGACTGGTTGAAGGGGTATAAATAGCCAGCCTCCACGAAATAGCCGTTGGAAAAGTAGGCTGACATCACTGTTCTGCGAACACTGGATGATCCGATGCTCCCCCTTCAGTTATCATCGGTCAAATCCAAATTAGTTGATGTCACTGTGTCAGATATGACCGTTGTTAGACCGATGTTACACTTGTCTTCTCATCGGATGATCCGGTGGCACTTCCTCCAGAATTGGTTCAGAATTGATGCCTACTGGAGTGATTGACCGATGTGTCTATAGTTGTACATCGGATGATCCGGTGGTACACTTGGTCCAAAGAGATTGCTTACTGTACTGATGGACCGATGTAACATGCCCTTTATCATCGGATGATCCGGTGAGTACTTAGTTCTGAGGTCTTCTTCTTCTGCTAAACCAACTCGACCGATGTGTTGTTTTCTGAAATCATCGGTTGATCCGGTGAGTTGATTTTGTTTGCTTCGAGTTGTTCTAAGTGAATCTTTTGGAATTTTCTCGAGCGAACTCTTATACATTGGTTTGAAATATTCTTATGATGATTATCAAGCGTTGATTGTTGTCAATATTGGTTGAATTGTTTTGACATGTGAGCTTTTTCTTCTAGTCTTTATAAAAATTGATTGACCTCATAGAATGATTGTTTAGGGGTTTCCAATTATATCCAATGAGCAGTAGATGATATTCATATAGATTTCATTTGAGTGATGAGTGATATGGGAGACCTTGCATCCACAAATTTATTAGTAAAATCCAATGGTTGTCATTAATCACCGAAACCATACCTCATGGGGGCCTAGATGCTTTCAATCTCCCCCTTTTGGTGATTGATGACAACACAACAAGTGAAGCATAATAGTAATGAATTTGACAATGCAATATTCAAGAAGATATGTAATGAGTACAAGATATGGCACATTAAACTTGAAGACCCAAAAGATATTAATAACTTGAAAGCTTAACAATTAATAACATATGAGAGAATTAAGAGTCACAAGAATACTCAATGAATAGCAAAGGAGTAGCAAAACACCAAATTACAAAAGATAGAAATAGATAGACCCCCCCTACAGCTAGGACTCCCCCTGAGACTAAGCTATCCTCCCCCTGACTCTTCTCTAACTCTTCTCCCCCTTTGGCATCAAGACACCAAAAAGGAATTCGAGTGCCTAAGAATCCTGGGTGCTTGAAGCGATGACGAACTGGTCACCGTCGGGAGTGTTGTCATTGGAGCTGCTGCCTGCTGCTGCGGCTGAGGCTGGAGTAGAGGTGGAGGGAGCTGTAGGAGCCACTGTCGGTGCCTACTGGGACTGGACTGCAGGAAGAGGGGCACTGACAACGGATGTCGACGTCTGTTGGAAAAGCGTCGTGGCCGGCAGCGGAGAGTGGATGGGGGCACCTGGAGCAAGCAGGGGAGACATGCTGATCATCGGGATCGGTGTGGTCGGCACTGGTGCTGCAGCTGGAGCCAGAACAGGAGGACCTAGAGCAAGGCCTGGAAGCTGCGACAGTAGGGCAATCCCGGTCTGCGTGTAGAGGTTGGTGATCAACCCCAGGATGCCCATCATCGCCTGTTGCGTCTGCTGCTGCTGGTCAAGCGAGCGCTGATGCATCTGATCAATCAGCCCAGTCAGCCTATCGGTGTCCTCTCGCCTCTCGCGGGCGATCTGTCGCTGCATCTCCTGCTGCTGCTGCTGAAGCTCCAAGAGACGCGCAACCTGCTCAGCTCGGGCCTGCTCAGCTGCAAGCCGGTCCAGGCGCTGCTGCTCAACCATCTGCTGTAGAAGAGAGGTAAGCTCAGACGGGTGAGAGACATGTGCCTCTGACACCGGAGGTGGAGTAGGAGGTGGAACAGTCGAGCCTCCAGCCTCCGTGTCGTGCTGCCTGGGTGAGGGAGGAGGTGGGAAGTACTCCTCAACGCTGTCATCCGTGTCACTCTCGGACCAAATGTGCTAAAAGTCCTCACCCTGAGCCTCTGCCTGTGCTAGCCTCTCGTATTCCTTCTCCAGGTGAGACCAGTCTTCCTCGGATAGACGAGCACGGACCTGACGCTCAACTAGACGGCCAAGGGGGCGGTCTCCAGGAGCTGGAGCACGGTAGTGGCTGAACCGTGTGACATTCTCGTCGGTGAGACTGTCACGCACGACCGTCCCCTCAGGAGCAACCATGTAGAGCAAGTAGCTGATCCAGTGACCAAATACAGTTGTCTCATCATCCCAACTCCATCAGTGATCACGTCCTCCATCTCACATATGAGGATGTCCACAATGTCGAACTCCATCCCGTTCATGATGTAGAACAGGAGAGTCTGCTGCAAGCTAGTGAACCCCTCAAGGTATCCGGACCTCGGTAGAAGTGTGCAGCGCAAGTCAAGGTGCACAGTGCGCGTAGCTGGAGTAAGCAATGCCAGTACCCTCGGCTCGTCTGGAGAGAAAGGCTGAGCAAACAGTGAACGTATCTCCTCCAGCGGTGGTGCCACTCCTCCAGTGATCGGTCTCCTCGGTGGGTCGGCCTGTCCATACACCCTCTCGTGCAGGCAAGTGTCATGGAGATCCACTCCTAGCAGCTGCCCCAAAGTCTGCCTGGTCAAGTGATGATGCTGGCCCATGAACATAAAGTCAATGGATATGCGGCCCTCAGAAACGTAGAGTGTAGCGTAGAATACGCGGACCCAGTCCTCCACGTAGGCACTCCTCTCGTAGGACATCAGCTCCACCATCCCTCGATACCTCTCAAAGTAGGGGCGTATCTCAGTCTCGGCTGCCAGTGCAAGCTGATCCCAATCCAGAAAGTTGTGCTGGAAGAGCTTATGGCCCTGACGTCTGTACGTCTCGTACAGTGACGCCTGTGTCAAGGTCCAAAAGCGGTTATCCACAAGTGTCTCTCTAGGATGCGGGAACCATTCCTCAAGCAAGATGCTACATCTGAGTCTTCTGAGCTACTTGGCCTTCAATTTCCTATAGTCTGTCAGCCGAACACCCTCACCAACAAGAACGTTGGTGTTCAACTCATAGACGGCTCTCTGGGCCGCCCTGTCCTCTCGAAGATCATCGGTTGACGGTCTCGGTCGTGGTACTGCCGCTGGATGACCCCCACAGGTCCTGGCTGAGCGCCGGCGAACAAGCGGCACTTCGGGCTCTTCTTCTTCCTCGGACTCATCTAGCACGGGAGGCTGCCTCTGACGAGCCTCGCGGATCCTCAACGATCCTTCTCGGCCACGCTCTTGCTCCTCAGCGGTGCGAGCGGCCATCAAAGCCTTCTTCTCTTCCTTCAACAACTTTTGCTTTTTGGCGACCGGCTCTGCAATGGCCTTGCCCTTTCCCTTCTTGTCACGGCCCATGACGACGACAGAGGTGAGCTCGTGCGATGGCGACGCAAAGGTCGTCGCGGTCGGGATCCCTAGTAGTGAAGCGACAGCGACCGAAAGGAGGAAGCACCACGGTGGCGCAGAGGACGGGGGTGGCTGTGCTTCAGGGTGGCAGCGGTGGTGCGTGGGAGGCGGCGGCGGCACTATGGTGAGGTAGAGGCGGCGCTAGGTGGAGTGGCGGCGGCGGCGGCGGCGCTGCAGCGGCTGGAGGTGAGGCAGAGACGCGGCGTGGAGCGGTGGCGGCGGCGCTGTGGCGGCCAGAGGCGGCGGTGGCCAGAGGCGGCGGTAGCCGGAGGCGGCGGTGGCCGGAGGCGCGGAGTGGCGGCGGGAGGCGTGGAGTGGCGGCGTCGGAGGCGAGGGCGTCGGGGGCGGAGCTAGGTCGGGGAAAGGGAAGAGGCGCGCTTAAAAGGTGGGGCCCGAACCCTAGCTCAAAATTTAACACCGGATGAACCGACGTTAGAAGTTTGAAGCATCGGTCAAATGGCACAGTAAGGGTTTTCCAAAAGGTACCGTTGGCACCGGAGGGTTCGACGTGGAAAGGATTTGCATCGGTGGAATTTAGCACAACTCCAGAAATGTGAACATCGAATGCACCGATGTTTCCCAGATTGAACTTATCGGTTGATTTGTCTTACTGTCTGAACTGACTCTTGGCATTTGAACACAAACTAATCTGATGATGGTCTGGCCTAAGCATCGGATAATCCGATGACTACAAAATAGCAACATCCCATATATGTCATTTGACTTAAACACACAAACACGAAGAAACACATGTCTTAGGACTTTTTGGTCAACCCCTTACCCCTCAAAAATGCTAATTGCCAATAACTTGGCTAAGCCTTAAAGCAAATAGAACACCGAGAAAATAGGGAGAAATTATCCAAATAAAATGTATGGCCCATGCTTTGTGAGCTAGAGGACGAAGACTTCTATCTCTTTAAAGCATGTTCCTTTAGGCATTAATGCACCTAACATTTTGTTCTTTCCACCTCATATGAGTTGAGATATTACATTTCAAACAAGTCTCTTTCTCATGAGGTGGGTTCCCCTTGTGACAATCTACCGTATGCAATGCCAAACAATTTATAATGCAAGAAATTTAAATATGAGTGCAAGTCTATATGGCAGGCATCATGCAAGACATAAAGTAAATCTATCTTGCCAAGTTTGAACCTTTCAAAGGCTTCTTCAGGGAGAACCACTCTCCAAGCCTTGGGGAAACCCAAAAGAACCTCCATCCCAAGCTAATCCCTTGCTCACCCCTATCCTTTGAAAGTTAGACAAGACCTTTATGAGATGCATTCTTACATGATCATGGCAATTTACATGACGTTCGATGCATCTAGCACATTTAATTCACTTCTTAGTCTAGAAAAGGTTTTCTCATCAAGTGGTTTAGTGAAGATATCCGCCAATTGTTCTTCGGACCTAACACCTCGCAATGAGATGTCTCCCTTAGCTTCATGGTCCCTCAAGAAATGATATTGAATATCGATGTGCTTAGTGCGGGAGTGTTGAACAGGGTTTTTAGCTATCTTAACCGCACTTTCATTGTCACAAAGGAGAGGAACACAACCAAGTTTAATCCCAAAGTCCAAAAGGGTTTGCTTCATATAAAGAATTTGGGCACAACATGCACCGACCACAATATATTCCGCTTCCGCCGTGGACAAAGCGACGGAATTTTGCTTCTTGCTAGACCAATATACTAGGGAACGCCCAAGCAAGTGGCACCCACCGGAGGTTCTCTTGCGATCCACCCGGCATCCGGCAAAGTCCGAATCCGAGTATCCCAAGAGATGGAATTTTGCACCTTTAGGGTACCACAAGCCCACACTAGGGGTATGCTTAAGATACCTAAGTATCCTAAAGACCGCCTTCCGATGCGATTCTTTAGGTGCCGCTTGAAAGCGAGCACACAAGCATACACTAAACATGATATCGGGCCTAGATGCGGTAAGATAAAGCAATGAACCAATCATAGAACGGTAGTTGGATTGATCAATAGGTTTACCGTCCTTATCCGCGTCGAGAGACAATTTATTGCCATTGGAGTGCTTCTTGAGCTACAATATCCCATCTCAAATTTCTTCAAGAGGTCCTTTGTATACTTTTCTTTCAAACTTACCGAGCCTTTTCTTGCGGTAGATGTAGCACTTGCACCCAAAGACTCGAAAATAGGAGATGTTGGGCTTTCTTCCAATGAGAAGTTCGTATGGGGTCTTTTGAAGTAGTCGATGAAGGTAGAACCTATTTGCGGCATGGCACGCCGTGTTAATTGCTTCGGCCCAAAACTTCTCGGACGTGCCATAGTCATCAAGCATTGCTCGTGCAAGAGTGATGAGAGTCTTGTTCTTCCTTTCAGTGACACCATTTTGTTGAGGAGTGTACGTGGCTGAAAACTCATGCTTTACACCTTCACGATCACACCACTCCCCAATGTTGTAGTTCTTGAATTCGGTGCCATTGTCACTCCGGACCTTGATGATGGGAAGTTGAAATTCCCTTTGAGCACGGTTGGCGAAGGTCTTGAACACTTCCGGAGTTTTACTCTTGTCACCTAGAAACAAAGTCCAAGCATAGCGAGAGAAGTCATCAACTATAACAAGATAATAGAGGTTACCGCCAAGACATTGATATGTGGACGGTCCGAAGAGGTCCATGTGAAGTAGCTCAAGTGGCTTGGAGGTTGACACCATTGTCTTCATTGGGTGGTGTGAAGCAACTTGCTTCCCGGCTTGACAAGTGCTACAAATCTTGTTCTTCTCAAATGTGACATCCTTCATGCCGGTCACCATCCCAAGCTTGAATGACTTCTTGAGCTTGCTCATCCCTATGTGCGCTATGCGTCGATGCCATAGTCAACCCAAAATTGTCTTAGTGAAAAGACAAGTGGTTGAGCTAGCATCCTTGTTGGAGAAGTCTACTAGGTAGAGATGGCCATGCCGAAATCCTTTAAAGATTAGTTCTTGGCTTGTTTCACTACTCACAACAACATCATTTTTGCTAAAGGTGCACGTTAGTCCAAGATCACATAGTTTTGCAATAGAGAGTAAATTAAAACTAAGTGACTTAACGTACAATACATTGGAAATCGATAAATCATTTGAAATAGCAATCTTACCTAACCCAATTACCTTCCCCTTAGAGTTATCACCAAAGGTGACTTGTTCATGATTGTCGGGGTTTTCTATGGTGGTGAACATACCATCATTGCCAGTCATATGTTGAGTGCACCCGCTATCGAGTACCCAATGCTTTCCTCTGGCTTTGTAGTTCACCTTGGTGTTACCTTTAGACATGAGGCACATGGGTGGTGGATGAAGAGGTGAGTCATCATTGTTGGCAATGGCAAGGCCGACCAAACTTTCTTCTTCCGCTTCACTCTCTTCATCACTTGATTCTTCGTCGGTGACCCATTCATTTGCCTCACACATGAACACCTTTTGTGGACCATTTCTTTTCTTTGGTAAGAGTTTTGCCTTCTTGCCCTTGTCATGTTTCTTCTTCCCAAAGGTTCTTGGTTTGGGTTTGACCTCTTCTTCATCATCTTCACTGTCTTCAAGCTTGCGGTGCTTGCTCTTGTGGTTTTCTCTCCTTTTGTCCAGTTTTGGATAATCATAGGAGATGTGGCCTTGATCACCGCAATTGTAGCAAGTCTTGTGGTCATCTCTCCTTGGTAGAAAGGTTTTCTTCTTAGGATCAAAGGTGTATCGCTTCTTGGCAATCTTGGAGTTCAAGCGAGAGAACTTTCTCATCATCAATGCAAGCTCATCATTGTCATCTTCACTTGATGCTTGCTCTTCTTCACTTGAGCTAGGCTCAACCACCTTCTTTTTCTTGAGACTTGTTTTCTTGGTGGAGGCCTTTAGGGCAATTGTCTTTGAAGATGATTGCTCCATCATCCCAAGTACACTCATCTCATGAGCGTGAATCTCTCCAATGGTCAAGAGATTCTTTTTGAAGCATGGAGTTGTTGATGTTGTACTTTGGCTTGGGAAGGAGCATAAGAAACTTGCGGTTGATGAGTCCTTTGCCAAGAGAAGCAATGTCAAGAGCATTAATTTCTTCGATAAGCACATTCAAGCGAGAGAACATTTCATTGACATTTTCATGAGGTAGCATTTTAAACTCATCATATTTAGCTTTAAGGATGTGATATTTTAGTTCTTTGACACGAGAAGAACCCTCATGAATTTCTATCAAGCAGGCCCAAATTTCGCAAGCCTTTTCTTTGCTAGCAATCCTAGCAAACACATCTTGACTAATGTATTCATAAATTGCCTTCCCAGCTTTATCATCCCACTTGATTTGATCACCAACATAATTGAGCTCACCAAACCCCGCGTGGGTCGCTTCCCATACTTCGGGAGCAATAGCCTCTAGATAGGCACGCATGGTGCTTTCCAATAGGCAAAGTTCTTGCCCTCGAAGATAGGAACTGAACTCCCAATCTTGGCCATTTGAGCTCTCTAGCGGTGGAGCTAGAATGATCCAATGAGCGACCTTGCTCTGATACCAATTGTAAGGATCGAATGCCCAAGAGGGGGGGTGAATTTGGCTTCTTTTCAAAAATTAAAGCAATACCACTTAATTACTAAAGCCCAATTCACTACGCAAACAACCTATGCATTCAAGTGACTAGTATCTTTGCGGTATATAAAATGCATAAGTGTAAAGTGAGAGTAAGAGAATGCAAACTCCCGGGGAGACACGAAGATTTATCCCGTGGTTCGGCAAGATCGTCAAGATCTTCCTACATCCACGTTGTGGCACCCACCGAAGGGTATAGCCACACCCAAGTCACCGAGACTAGGTATCTTCACTATTCTTCTCTGTTTGCCAACCTCGGCAAGGTGGAGCTCAAGCCTTGTACAACTTGGTTCCTTCGGGTTTCCACAACCGTCTTGGCAAGCTCCGGAAGTCTCTCTCAATTACAATCACCAAGAACACTCCCTTACAGCTCTCACTACACTAGAGATTCCAATCACCAAGAATGGAGGCACACAAGCACTATCTCTAGCTAGTTCTAGTCTATCTCTTGGTGTGTAAGTGGTGTAGATAATCTAGAAGTGGTAGATCAACGACTTGAATGCTTGAGAATGTGTAGAGTATGTCTGGTAGTCAAGACTTGTCGAATAGACTGGTTGAAGGGGTATAAATAGCCAGCCTCCACAAAATAGCCGTTGGAAAAGTAGGCTGACATCACTGTTCTGCGAACACCAAATGATCCGATGCTCCCCCTTCAGTTATCATCGGTCAAATCCAAATTAGTTGATGTCACTGTGTCAGATATGACCATTGTTATACCGATGTTACACTTGTCTTCTCATCGGATGATCTGGTGGCACTTCCTCCAGAATTGGTTCAGAATTTATGCTTACTGGAGTGATTGACCGATGTGTTTATAGTTGTGCATCGGATGATCCGGTGGTACACTTGGTCCAAAGAGATTGCTTACTGTACTGATGGACCGATGTAACATGCCCTTTATCATCGGATGATCCGGTGAGTACTTAGTTCTGAGGTCTTCTTCTTCTGCTAAACCAACTCGACTGATGTGTTGTTTTCTGAAATCATCGGTTGATCCGGTGAGTTGATTTTGTTTGCTTCGAGTTGTTCTAAGTGAATCTTTTGGAACTTTCTCGAGCGACCTCTTATACATTAGTTTGAAATATTCTTCTGATGATTATCAAGCGTTGATTGTTGTCAATATTGGTTGAATTGTTTTGACATGTGAGCTTTTTCTTCTAATCTTTATAAAAATCGATTGACCTCATAGAATGATTGTTTAGGGGTCTCCAATTATATCCAATGAGCAGTAGATGATATTCATATAGATTTCATTTGAGTGCTGAGTGATATGGGAGACCTTGCATCCACAAATTCATTAGTAAAATCCAATGGTTGTCATTAATCACCGAAACCATACCTCATGGGGGCCTAGATGCTTTCAAAGTGTTATTTTACTAATAAGGCTTTTACTACACATCTCGCAGAAACTTAGTTTTAATGATCCATGGCTCATTAAAATACTAATCTTATCATGAGACCTTGGTTAATTACATAACTGCAGATTAACTGTTATCTCCATTCCAAAATATTGGATTGGACTAACTTCTGCCAAAATAACCCAACTAATTAGTCTATGTCAAGGTGACTAATTGTTCGAGCAACTTAAAAACTTCTGACAGTAGAACTCCTTGAACCGTGTTTTGTTCAAACATTCTCTAATTTGTTCTAATACTAATTAACCTTGACTTTTTCTGAGCAGACTATTTAATTGCATATACGTCATACTTTTCAAGTACAACTCAAACATGACTTATAAGCTTAATGCCCTTTAACGTCAAAATCGGAGGACGAAAGCTGAATAGTAAATCAACATGATACTTGCAAGTAACATGCCATTTACAAAATATGAAACTAAATTCTCCTCCTTATTTGTGATAACCCAAAACTTACTAATTGAACATGAGATACTAATTGCCAACAAGGCCTTATTTAGTCTATGAATAAAATGGATTGTCTTAACTTGTATCTCTATGTTCCTTATGCTTAATGACAACACCTTTTGGTTGTGTCACATAGACGTTCTTACATAGATCCCATTTAAGAAACATCATTATTACATTCGTACGATGTAATACTAAGTCATAATGTGTTACTAATATCTAATCGATTCTTAACGAATCAATAGTTGAGACATTATGAGAACAATTGATATTCTCAATGTCTCCTTAACGAAAAATGACATTTTCCTCTGGAGTCACGTTTACTAATGTGAAACCATTACGGTCTACTGTTTTGACTCCTTTAGAAATGTTGACTAAGTACAAACTTTATTAGCTTATTTCAGATGAGGCAGGGTCACCCTTCATTTGAATATGGATCTTATTACGAGATCCACTTATTAACACGTTATTTACTAATCGAGGCGATTGTTGCTCTTCATCTTTAGCGCAACTAATAATAGGCTAACAAAAATTGCTTCTGTGAGACAGAAGTCTTACTATTTATGCCAATGAAGAACTAACAAAAGGTGTTGAGATAACGGTGTTGTCTCAACAACAGTAGGTATCGTGATGAACGATTCTTTAATCATAAAAGTGAGTGCATGCACCCACTTCTCATAATCGTCATCTCAGATTACCTTACTCCCCCTGATTTAAGCATATATTGCTTCCATTGAGCTAAGTGTCGGTAAAGACGGTGAAAACAATGTCAGCTTACTAAATTGCCAACAAGATGGTTGCTTACTGATGTTTGGGCTAATCATCTTAACGATAACCTCATATAAAATATTAATGAGGATTTATGTCTTGTCCTTATCTAATATGGTGTTTTTAGGCACCAACTATTTACATTTTTTTGATGTAGCATTTGAATAGAGGTTTTTTAAGTCCCGATTCATAAGCTAATCGACTAAGTTGAAGGATGTCATGTATCTCTAATTTAATATTGGGTATACCGGTCGTAATACTCCCCTTTACGATCGGATCTTAGTCTTAGTGAACATATGTTGAATTTATTTATGCATTCGTTGAGATTTTATTATTCTAAGTGGCGAGAAATAGATTAAGAAACGCTCAATCAATTCTCTCCCTCGAAATATAGTCTAACGTAGTGCCATTATTTTAAAATTGTTTCGCAATCGATTCTTATGCGCTTTACGAAACATTTAGTTTGATGATAGAAATTTGATACAACTTAAATAATCATCATGTGATGACAAAGAAAATTGTCTTATCGGATGGCAAGATTCACAACTTATTATTAACTAATTTAGCCAAAATTCTTACAAGTCTGAGTAGTCCATGCATAAAACTAATACAAATCTCTCTAAATGAGAGTACATAAAGTATCATAGTGAAACAAAAGTACAAAGCCATGAAATACTAATAGGAGTTCTAAGTTGGCTTTACTTCAGCTTCGTGGTCATTTGTGACTTTAACGACCATTATCCCACCTCTTATAATCCTCCTCATACTTAATCCCTGCACAAATTTTGCACAATTGCAACTAAGTCAATTTAACAAGTAGATCGAAAATATACTGAAAACAAGGAATTCTGAACTAAGTATTACCCTTCTTATGACACCATTTGAGGAAGCACACGCAATCCTTCTGGTAGTGTCCTTCTTGTTTGCAAAAGTAGCACGTAATTTTGCCCATATTCACATTTTGTTGAGAAGAATGTGTCCACGAAACCTTATTCTTGCCCTTATGATTTCCATTAGTGTGGTTGACTGTGTCAATGTCACTAAGGGACTTAGTGGTGCTAGCAAACTGTTTTTCAATCTCGTTGAGGTACTGAGTAGCGGTGTCGCATTTGGGAGTTGCTTCCCGAACAGCCTTAGTGATGGAACCCTTAATTATCATCAAAATCAGCTTATTTGAGTGGTTCCATTTAGCTAGCTCATTCTCATACATGTGCATGAGACTAAGGAATTATCCCTTCCTCAACTCAAAAGACTCATCAGTCTCCCCAGTCATAGGCATAGGAACCTGAGGCTTAGTAGGGCAGAGTCTGATCAGTGCCACATCTAATTTGGAGACTGCCAAAGCAATCCTAAGTTTCTCTCTCCATGAGTCATAATTAGTTTCATTAAGAGGCTCAATGGAAGAGAGATAACTGAATACTGAACTGATGATGGAGGAGTCATATGAACGAAAAACTGAGTAACATTAGTGTATGCATAATAAAACTTAGTAATGAACTGAAATCATAGAAAATTTTGCCTTTCACATTGGCTACTCGAACAAATTTTCTATTAGACTAATATAAGCAACTTAGGAAGAAGAATCATCATATTTTGTTTTTCAACAAAATACGAGATTCACTGATTAAACACATACTAATTTTTTTTGTCTTTCACGTTGGCTACTCGAACAAAAGTTTCTATGAACTAATTATTGTCACATTTTGTCTTTCAAATAAATACGACATTCACTAATTAACTTATGAAACATAGTGAACTTTGTCTTTCACGTTGGCTACTCAAACAAAGTTTTCTATGTACTGAGTGGAAATGTTATATTTTGTCTTTCACGTTGGCTACTCGAACAAAATACAACATTCATAACTTAGAGCATGGCAAAATTTTATTTTTCACATTGGCTACTTAAGTAAAATTTTCTATACAACTGAGAACATAGTAATTTTATCGTTCATATTGGCTACTTAACAAAATTACTATGAGACTGAATAAACTGAGAGCATAGCTTAAATTTGTTGTTCACGTTGGCTACTTAACAAAATTACTATCCAAAACTGAGTAACATAGCAGAAGCTTATTTACAAAGTGGACATGCTGAATATGTGAGACATAATAAAATTTCACAATAAAATAATAGATTGAACATAAACTAAATAAATTAGTGAAAAATATAATATAATACTTATAGTAGAAAATGAACAAAGTCTTAGCTTATTTCTTAATTATTCTTAATTTATTAAACTTATGTCTATGTCGATTTTAGCCTATACTAAAATCACTGAGAAATAAAATGTTTATTATACTAAAATTAAGAAATTTTGGTTCATGACTAAAATTACTGACAAATGAGCTAATTAAAATGCTAATTTATTTTCTGAAAAATACTGAATTTATCCATATTTTGTTTTCCTGAAAACAGAAAATAAACTAAAAAATAACTTATTTCTAATTAGTCTAAACGACTCTATAGGCCAAGCTAATTTATGAAATTGGCAGAATGGGCCTATTGAATAAATAGGCCTCAAGGAGGCCACTGAGTAATTCTGAAAATCACAAAGAAAATTGGCCTTGCGGCCCAGCTTCTTCTCTATTTAGGCTCATGGCCTACTAACTAAAAATAGGGAAATTTCTGGCTAATTCTAAGGGCAGCCCACGCCAGCCCAAGTGCGCACCCGCATGGGCCTGCGGAGCCCAGTACGTGCGCCGCCTTTCGTTTGCCGCACGATCTAAATCTGACGGTGCAAAATAAAAGGACACGTCGGCTGAATTATCCGAACCACTAATCAAGCCACATACGGCTAGGAGCGAATTAACTAAGATACTTAAGGGATTTCGAATAAAACCCTAGTTCATTCGTTCTCCCCCCCGATGCCCGTTCTCCTTCTCCTCCCCAGTCGCAAACTGAGTGAGAGAAGGAAAAATTGAGTGGGGGCAGCTGAGTGACCGGCATAGGCAAGTGGCGGCGCTGCCAGGCCACCACGCCGACGAGTGAGCTTGTTGCGAGGCAACTCGTTGCCGATGGGTGGTCCTTGGTGGCAGCCAGTGAAGGGATCCCTGGGCACCTAGGGTTAGGGTTAGCTCGCACCCGGTGAGTCCCTTCCCTTGGTCGGGCTAAACTCGGAAGCGCCGTCATCAACCCTCTCGTCGGCACGTGCGTTCACCGTTGGGGAGCGCGCTGTCGTCGAGCGGTTCGACGCGGTGCCCTTAAGCCGGCTATTCCAGCAGCTTCACCGCCCTAACCGAGGTCCCTTAGTTAGGAGGGCTCCAGTGAGATGCGCTGCTCCTTCTCAAGCGAGCACGAGGGCCACGTTAAGAAGAGAGGATGCATAGCTAAGGTGAGTTCTCCTAAATCCCCTTCTCTGATTTAAGTTCTAAGTTGAAATCTTAGCTTCATGTCGGATATTTGTTCTGAGTTGTGGCTTATGTGGTCCAATTTGATTGTTGAAATCGAATTGGACCCTTAATTTGTACTGATTTAACCAAAGATTGGGTTCTGACTTTGGGGATTAGTAACCCTAATCCCTAATTTGGCTTTGATTTCAATGCGAAATCGAAAACCCTAAGTGCTTAGTTTGTTCACCTTCTTCTAACATGTTGTAGAATCAAGTGTCTTAGGATTAGATCATAATTGATCTCACTTATTGATCTAAGATCAAATCTTAGGTGGCCGAAGCCCTAAAGCCAATTAAGCTGGCTCTGATTACCATTGTTGGAACTGAGTGTTGGGATGTTGAGGCCCTAATTGGGCATTAGGGTTCAGACTAGTGCTTAACAGAGACATGATTAAGACATCAAGCAAGTTCTAGTCTAATTAGATGGAGAGTACAGAGGAGATGGGCACACCTTGGGTCGTACCTTGTTGCGCAGATGATGGAGACGCCATTGGAGAAGAGTTTGGGACTTCCAGGTCGTCGGTGATGGAGGGTTTCCCTCTCGAGCAATCGTGCTCCTTAGTTAATTTCGTGATTAGATTAAATCCTAGTTATGAGAGCAGGTCTCTGCTTATATAGAGGTGAGAGAGAACCCGAGGGGGCCCACCCCAAACAGATTCAGTTTGGGTTTTTCCCCGACCAGGACAGGGGAAGGGTTTAGGAGATTGAGTGGTTACTCCCGTAACCAACTCCTAATCATCTGTGATCATCTTAATTAATTAATCTCTAACAACAATATCTGAGAATGGTGTTTTATCAAAGTCCAAAGATTCACCATGTCAAACGAATGTAATGATTTTTCACAAGATTCAACACTGATCGGGCTAATAACTAGGTCTTGTTGATGTTAAACTTCACATGCAAAACACAACGTGACCAGAAAGTATAACTACATGTAGCTCCATAATCTTGAGAAAGTCACGAATTCACCAACTTCAGCCTTTCCCACTCGTGGCCTGGTCGATCAGAGTGCATTATTTTGATGTTCCTAGAGTGACATTCGAATATATAAAAAACTCCATATTTTCACCTAACTTATAAAACACACTATTTGAATTTCGATCTGCAAGACAAAAGATTATGTTACTCTACATGAGGCCTATTTCTGTTCGCTGATGTTAAACAATGACATAGGAAAACTGTGTCAGATGACTGGGGTGCTGCATGAAATAAGGAATTGTTATGAGTAAAACGAAGATTAATAGGAGACTGATTTGCACCAGCAGTCGCCAAGCTTCACCCAGGTTCTTATCTAGGTATAGGTATCCCAAATCTAGATTTTTGAGTTCTAGAACCTGCTAAGCAGTCTCATCCAGGTCCCGGTACTCTTAAATCTTCATTTCTGGTAGGGATAAAAACGGTCGGAAACAGACGGAAAAAGAATCAAATCGTTTTCATTTTCATATATAATTTTCGGAACCGGAACCAGAAACAGAATCATCGAAAACGGTTACAGTATCGAAAATTTTGAGAATATCTAAAATGGATTTATAGGAATGGAAACATGTCGATATCGGAACGATTCTGAATTTATTTCGGAACAACACCCAAAACACATTGTCATCATTATTAAAAATGGCATAAACGAACCACAATAATAACTGACATATTAGTAACCATAACAAATTAATGACATGAATTCAAATCAAATCTTAATGATCGACAAAAAATATTGTTAGTATCATACATACAAACATAGTACATACAAATTTCAATTAAAACTAAAACATGCATATCACATTTGTGCATACAGATCGAATTTAACTAAAAATAAAAGTTCACACATAATCCACAGTTAAAAATAAAAATAAAAATAAATTTTGAGTTCAGGTACCACCCTCGGGTAATCGAAATAACCGAATAGTCGGTTCATCAATTATTAAGTTAAACTATGTGTGATAAACTATGAACAATTCAAATTTTGATATTTTATTTTCAAGTTGTGATGTGTCAAAAGTTGTTGTTGGATTTACCCGTTTATTTGTGATTTGTCCAAATTATCTCATGGATTAAATTCATGAATCATATTGAACTTGTGCGTATATGATATATATAATGTATAATTCGGATATTTCGGGTAGGACTGAAGACCGAACCGAAATTTTGGTACCCAAAATTTTCAGATACCTAATATTATTACAACAACTCGAATAGTAATTTCAAAAAACCGAATTTTGAAAAAGACTGAAATACCCGAACCGAAATATCGGGTATACCGAATGCCACCCCTAGTCCACACCAGCACAAATAAAAGTCCATACATTTGTCTCGATTTGTGTTCTTTGTTCTGCACCTTTATTATACAATTGTTTGGGCTGCCATATGTTTTTATATTAAGCTCAGAAATGGTAATAAAAAATACGTAGAACTGGCCCAACAAACGACCGGAACCAATCCTAGGCTTCTTTGCATATGTTCCTCTCGGTGGTCACTGCAATCCAGGCCCACCAACTAGTTTCGTCCTGCCATGGCTGGCATTGAGGGTCTGTTTGGTTGTATGCCTAAGTTGTTTAAGCCTAACTTTAGTCAGTTGCCATACTTGTGGCACGCTTAAGCTACCTAATGTTAGTTGTTGTTTGGTTTGTTACCGTAGCCTAAGCTTAGGCGCACCTAAAAAAGTGTGGCATGCTTAGGCGGTCGATTCGAGCGCCTCAGTTGAGGCAATTTTTTGTTAGGGAATGGATGCAAAAGTTGTCTAACTTTTGTGGCGCGTCTAATTCTAGTCAACAACCAAACACCCGCCTAAAACGTGTGGCATGACTAATGTTAGGCTTCGGCAACTTAGGCATAGAACTAAACAGGCCTTGAATCTTGACTATTCCAAGCTGCACCGCTCATCTTCTACTCCAATGCAAGACGAATCCACCATCCCAAACTTCAGACACGGGGACGTTCGTGAAGTGAAGCGTAACTCTCAGTACATCAGATGGTGAAGGGCAGGGCCAGAACTAGGTACACGGAGTGAGCGGAGGCAGAGGTGGCGGCGGCTGCGAGCGCGACCGGAGGTGGCGACCACTATTGATGGCAGCGGCGGCGACGGTGACGACGGTGTGCGGCGACGACTGTGGGCGGCAGCAGCGGTTGCGAGCGCGACCAGAGGCAACAAAGACGGCAGAAAGTCAGATGTTAGGGCTCGGGCAGTACAAGTTGAATTAGGGTTGTTGCCCGTCGGGTCTCAATGCTTTCACTGTTTGATCGATAGGATCGTGGGCTATGCTCAGCGTCCAACGTCTTCGAACGGGCCGTAATGGTCAGGACATGGGCCATCGCTGAAGCCTAAAAGCTAAATCGGAAATCAATCGGAATTTTTCGGAAAATTTTCAATCGAATACGGTATTCCGACTATTCGGTCAGGAAACAGTCTAAATCATTTCCGTTCTGATTTTCGAATTCAATTTTCCGATTTTGGTTCATCTCCGAGTATTTCCGACCAAAATGGTAAATGGTTCGATATTTCTCGAAAACAGCATCAAATGATCCGAAAATTTACCGTACCGTTTTTATCTCTAATTTCTGGATTCTAGAACTTACTACCCAGTCTTATCCGGATCCAAATCACCATCCAAGATATGTCAGCGTGGAACCTATTGTCCATGTGGCATTGCAGGACCCAACAATCAAACACTTCGCACCAGCAACCTCTAAAGCATACTCTATCCTCTAAACCATACTCTATATACTCTATACTTTTAATATGTGTTCTCACAAAAAAAAATTCAATATGCTTTCCAGATACAGAGTACCACTGCGAATGGATTCAGCATTCATGATCCATCACCCCTCTTCATCTCCCCCCCCCCCCCCCTCTCTCCCCTGCCCCCTGCAAGAAGCAGAACCGTTAACCCCACAGCAGGAACAGGCGAGAGGCAGTGCCACAACAGAAACAGCAACAGGATCATGAGCAGGGGAGGCGGCAAGACCAGGCGTCAGAAGTGTCATGGCATTGGGAGGTGGCAAGGTGGGGGATGGTGAGTTGTCAGCTGGAGGCATTTGCTGCTCAGAGTTTGATTGTGCTCGTTCGAGGAGAGATAGAATGTGATCGTGGGACCCTGAGAAAAAGAGTAGAAAGAAGACCAGTGGGTCCCATGATACCAAGCAGGCAATAGGTTCCACGCTGACATGCCACATTAACACAGTTAGGCATCCAAATGGTGATTTTGACCTGGATGAGACTGTTTAGCAAGTTCTGGGACCCAGAAATCAACATTTGGGTATTATCGGGACCTGGATATGAGACTACTTAGCGAATTCTGGGACCCAAAAATAAAGATTTGAGAGTACTAGGACCTATATGAGAACTCGAGACAAGTTCGAGGTGCAATTCACTCTTAATAGAAAATGGGACATCTGTAGGCACAAGCAAATTATTGACTACAACAAAGCTATAAAACCCAGGTGGATCAATATTAGAGATCAAATAATATGATAGTTTACTTCATCAGCACTTTATGTGATGTATAAATAATTCTGCTCTTCTTTCCAGTACACAAAACATACCCTACATCTACTTACTCAAAACAACAAACAGATGTTAAGAATAAATTGTTCTTACGGTATAGTTCCTTTTGTTACATTTTAATATTAAGCACAGAAAATGATAGCTCATAGAGGATGTCATATTGTGCCTAATAATCTCATAATGAGGATCCATGATAATCTCATATGTGTTATTGTTTAATTTTAATATTAAGCACAGAAAATGATAGCTCATAGAGGATGTCATAAAGTAGCATAAACCAATCAGCTTTCTTCTTCATCAGTTTGAGTTGCACCTCTCCTTGTTTACTTTGTCGAATGTGGAAATTTCCCTTGAGCACAGCAAGATGAAGCAGATTATCACGTAACAAAATTAGCAAAAGGAAATTTACAGATTTTTCAGGCTCACACATGAGAACAAAAGGTATTGTTAATCCATTGGACATTATTATAATCGCTAAAATGGATATCATCTATTCCTGAATTATGTTAGCAACTACATATCAATGTACGAACAATAAAATAATTGTAGTAGCATCTGACTCAAGAGCGGAAAGAAGATAATTGACATTTGACATAAAACACAACCATAGTAACTTTCCTTTCTACAAATAAATAAACTCTGATAGGTTACAACATATAAATTTGCTCCTGTGTCGGACCTGGCCAGTTTGTGCTGGGCCATATCGGTCTCGGGCCGGGCGGGCCATTTGGATAACTATAACATTGGTAGGTATATCTTTAGTGAGTGCTAGAATCTGCGATCTAACAGCCAGCAATCAATACCAATAGACAGCGCAAAGCTAATAAGACGAAGCCAGACAATTACAAATGGCAACGACTGTTGTGCAATCTGATTTTCCGTGCAAGCGTGCAATCTGCGAATCTCAGCCGTGTGATGTACATCTAAGAGTGTCGTACTTTTTACACATAGATCCTTCCACCTGCTTGCGCATTTTTTACACATTTATATATAAAAGGTGCAGCCACCTTTGGATGTACATCACATGAGTGAGATTCACATATTGCACGCTTGCACAGAAATTTAGATTGCACAGCAGTCGTTGCCATTATAAATCTAATCAAATCAGGCGACTTAACATTCCGATTGCTTTGCCACTCAATTTGTCAGGCTAAATTCCGGCCGCAATTATGCTAAGCATTTGTATCCTCGGTACTAAGATCCACAGCTATTTGGCCACATGCCCATGTACAGGCCCAAAGCTGGAAACTTTAAAAAGGATCAGATCACAGGCTCACCTTCAACGAAGTAAGATGCGGAGGGCCACCCGCGGGCCGTAGAGAAGAAGAGCGCCTCCTCCTCTGTCATGGGCGCGTCGAGCTCCGTCGCCTCGACGGCGCCGCCTCCGAGGAGCCCTTCGGCGCCCCCAGCCGCGGCGATCCGGCCCATGAGCTCGGGGACCCCATGCGGGCGGCGCACGGGGGGAACCCAGAACGATTTTTTTTATTTTTCCGATCATTTTCAAATTTTTTGTTAATTGTTCGAAATCGGTACGAAAACAGTATGAAGACATTCGGAATAGGATCGAAAACAAATTAGATGTTTTACCGATTGTTTTTGCGTTTCTCGTATTTTATTCAGGATAATCCCGTTTTTGTAGCGTTTTAGCTTTATTCGTGATAAGCCCAGTCCATGTAATCCAGACCCAGTGCACTTGGACTGTGGAAGGCTGCAAGTGTAACTGTGTAAGGCCTAAGGCTCGATCCCGCGAAGCTTACACGGCCACACACGGACACGGTGATGAAACCCTAGCCTCCTCTGTCGATACCCAATTGCCCTTCGCCTTCTGATCTTTGGACTTCTCTCAATCCATCGTCGCCTTACACTGCTCGATCCATCGCCAGCTGGCCACGAATGCTGCCCTGCGAGCCCCCGCCGCGCCCATGGCCCACGAGTTGTAGTTGTCGAAGCCGCGCCTATGGCCAGCAAGCCGTCGCGGCCGATGTTGTGCTGCAGGCCCTCGTCACTGCTCCCTTACGCCATCGAGCTCTAGCCCTCGTAGTTGCTCACTCTTGGAAAATACACATGGTATGCAATTAAGTTAATAATCTGAAACAGCAAAACAACTAGAACAATTCTACTAGCAGTGAACATGAACAGTGCTAGTATTACACAAACAGGAATTGAAACGAATGCGAACAGATCGTTCATCGCAAGCGTCGAATTAGCCATGAATCGAGTAATTACTTACAAAGAATCCCGCTAGAAAGTAGAGGATTCGATGATGAACTCGATGGAGAAGTTGAGGACGAAGGAAGTGTTGCGATCGATCGTGCAAGCGCACTTACCGAAAACCTAATCGTCAGCACCCGTGCAGGTCTTCAGATCACCGGCGTTGGTTCGGAGACACCGCTCTCCCTTAATCCTGCACGCCGAATGAAGGGACGACAAGGCAAAAAATGACAACGCAGGATGGTTTTCGAGAGGTGACTTTCTGTGTTGTGTGTGTTGTGTGTATCCTCTCTGGTATACAGGACGTCTACTTATACTAGAGGATCAACAACCGCCTCAGATTCGATCTGCTATAATTCCAGAAAAAAACGCCTTTTGGAATCCCTCAACATGCAACTAATGGGAGCAGTTATGAGCATTACACACATTAAACGTGCGTCTACAGTTATGCCTCAAATTACTCCTCATGTTGACCTGGCAATCTAGGTGTTGATGAAATATTCCAAATTATATATGTGGCAGAAAAATAAAGGCTTAGTGAAACACAACTCGACACGACGCGAACGCGCAACATCGCAAGTCACATACCACGAGATAAACACGTGTAAAATCGTGAAACGTCGCGCGTGCGTGCGTTGTGTGTTTGTGTCCATAGCAACAGTCTTCATCTATCTTATTATTCTCATGTTGAGAACCACTACAGAAGCCACTATATATATTGGGGAACACCCATCTAGGTGGGCAATATGGGACTAACGTCTCGAGCCGCCTCTCCACACCACCTTGGCTTTCCACCAGGGGAGTTGGCCCAAATAAATGAGCCCACAAGTGGGCTGCACGTAGCAGGCTAAATCCCACCAATCCTACCAAAATCTAAGGTCTACAAGTAATATTTTTGCGCTTTGATATACCAACTTTGCAATTCAGACCCGTTACGGGTTGAGTTGCACCTAGCATTCCATGATTCACATACTCACAACTTTACAATGGACACAGTCTTGAATTGCTAGTTTTGTGTAAGCAAGTTTAACATGAAAGCATCATTGATACTAGGCTGCATAAAGCCATGTCTATGGTTAGAGCATTACGGTCTGCTCCCGTGTCTGTTAATGAGTTTATTTGGGATTACCCACGTCTCATAAACTACGACCTCACAATCAAACTCACATAGGTGTGTTCTTACATGTATACTCTGCAGGATGATACATTGCCTATGTAGGCCAAAGAACACATTAAGACATTAAAGTAAACCTTCCATGCAATACTGAGAGTACGCATCTGCTATTGGAAATGAGTAATAAATATTACTCTCCAGTTATCCATGCAACTTGTTTTTTCCAAGGTCTACTTCACGGGATCCAAAATAGTTGTATGATAACATCACGTGGATTTCAGACCCATTTCCCTTGATGCTTCTTCAATTATAGCATGTGCTAATCCCTTAGTAAAGGGTTCGCAAGATTTATTTTAGTATTAATATTGTCGAAGTGTTTTCATGACACTTCTCCCGGACCTGCTATGCAAGCAGCTCGTGGAGGTTCTTGATCGACAGGGCTTAATCCTTTGTCGAGTGATCGCATGTATGACAGTGGTGAGATGGTGGTTTTTTATGAGGTTCAGGCTACAAGCGCGTAGTACCCTACTCCACGGTGAGGTTGTATTACTGGTGTATGAGTGTGTAGCGTGTGAATGTGTAGATTGGGGATGCTTTGTAACGGTGGCAGTCTAGGACTTTTATAGACAAGGCCAGATGCCTTACAAATGGGGTCTGGGGCCCAACAGGTGTCCTAAAGATCTATAGCTTTTCGCATAAGTTTCCTCTGACTGTGGCTTGAAGACTCGCCGTCTTGCAGCCTCAGACGCTAGTGGCCCATGCGTAGTCGCTGACGGTGTCAGGGGATGTCCCGTCCATCTGTCTTATTGCCGTAAGCTACCCACTTGGCGGTACGAGGTAGGCCTGCACCGTCTTCACTGCGATGTGATTGGGTGCAGCGGTCTCTTACTGTTGGCGTGCTCTATGTTATCCATTGGAGGTGGGTCCCTATCTTTAGTGCTGGATTTAGACAGGGTGCACCATCCCTTGACTCCCGCGCCCCACTGTCCACGGCGAGTTGTGGGACACATGGTAGCTTTGGGGATGACTACTGCTGGGGAGGGCAAGTCTAGTTCTTCGAGGCATGTGGCAGCTCCGGGGCCCTTCAGAGCATGTGGCAGCTCTGAAGCCCTTCTCTGCGGGAGACGTCCGGCCCGGTGCTTCGAGCCACGTGGTTGCACCATAGCTCATCCTTCTAGTATGGTGAGGTCCTGTCGAAACATATGGCATCTCGGGAGCCCGTCTCACTGGAGGAGTCGGGTCCCATCTTTGAGGTCCACGCGGCAGTGCCAGATTCGCACTTGAGGGAGGTTGGGGTCTGGCACCTTCTGGACACGTGGTTCCATTGGACATACCTAGGTACTTACATCCTGTGTGCGAGGGTACCACGTATGCAGGGTACCGACAGTGGCCCCTGGGTCCACCTTGAGGGAAGGTGATGAGCCCGAGGGTGGAGCCCTTTCCATGTTTTTCCGCACCGCACTTTGAATTTTGTCTTGGTCAGTCGAAGTGGTGGGCGCTTCTGCCAACATAGCCATACGTCCTTTCCTGGTTGAGAGACTATGGAGACAAGATCTTTGCTTGTTTTAGTATCTCTGTCCTCTGCGGTGCCTTTAACCACGACAGTTCACAATGTAGCTATAGCACTTACGTTAGCTCCGCCTTTATAGGAACCGCTTCAGCTGTCTTCTCAGGTGGTTGACCGCTTGGGCCAACACTTCTGACAGGGGGCCTAACCACCATTGTCATAGACGTTGTGGGTTGAGCAGTGCAGGCCAGGCCTTGGCGATTCGTACGATGTGCTTAGGCATTGTTGGGGTGATTAAAAGGAAACCTTTGTTAGAGGGGACAATTCGTTCCTTACCCACATCCTGCCACCCGAGCTTTTGCCTTCTTCCTTGAACGCCCAAGCCTTCACCACTTAGCAAAAGCTCTCATTCTTGCTTGCACTGATGGCCTCCCCGCTTCCCCCTTCTCGTTTCCAAACGGCCGAGGATCTGGTGCCGATGAGGCAAATGCTTGGTTGGGCGACGGTGGAGAAAGCGTAGATGATTCGTTGCGGATCTCCCACTCTTCAAGACCTGCACGAGGACGAGACTATTCTCTTTGTCTCCTACGCATATGCGGGGCTTGGGCTCCTGTTGTCGAGGTTCTTCCTCGCATTGCTGGGGGAATACGGGTTGCAGCTTCACCATCTGTCTCCAAACTCCATCGTCGTGGTTGTCATGTTCATCCACCTTTGTGAGGCGTTCGTGGGCACCCCACCAAGTGTGGAACTGTTCTGGTTCTTCTTTGTGATGAAGACCACCAAAAAGAGTGCAACGAGCCAAGTGGGAGCCTACTACTTCCGGCATCGGGACAAGATCTCCCGGACATACATCGCTCCGCTCAAAGGGGGCAAGTGGAGCAACTGGAGGGAAGACTGGGTGATCGTGTGGATCGAGGCCCATGCCTTGCTGAAGATGCCCTCTGAACTTGGAAAGCATTCCAGGGGTTGACGAAGGAGTACAAGCCGACGCTGAAGAGGATCCGGCTCCTGGCGGACAAGGGCTTGACCTCCCTGATGGTGCTGGCTGACTTCATGCGCTACCGCACCACCCCCTCCATATGCGCCTGTACGGGGCTTGGGTATACTCCGGTACCTATGACCGATGCCGGCCATATCTAGATGATCAGACTCACGAGATGTTGGAAGATATGTTGAAGGCGGTGACCTGCGTTACAATCAATGACGAGCACATCTCCATTCCAGACGACTGTAAGCTACTCTTCATGACCACCGTCCTGAGGAATGAATTACGGAGCTTGATGTCGAAGGTCAACATGTTCGGCCTTGATCGGCTGCACCCTGAAGATACGACTGGTGTTTTGATGGTCTTGGAGCGGTGTCGTGCTACAACGCGACAAGGGTCGGGGTCTACCCCACATCCTTCAGGAAGGGCGGAGGTAGGGAACTCAACATCCTCCGTCGGGGCGGAGGACAGCCAGCCAGCGCCAATTTCCACACTAAGGAAGCGTTCGCATACCCTGATCACAAGGTGTTGCCGCCCCCGTGCCGAAGAGGCGGAAGCTGAAGCGGGGGGGGGGGGGGGGGGGCGATTCTCTAATCTCTCAACGCAAGGGAACCGGAGCAGCCGAAGCCTCCATCGTCGACTTGGTGTCTGACTCCAGCAGCGGCTATGGTTCTAGAGGAGGTGCGGTCGTCCAAGAGCAGGTGCTAGAGACTGTGGTGATGGCCTTGTTGTTGGGTCCAGGGGGACTCGATCCACCGTGCGAGCTAGGAGGCCAGGGTCTCTAGAGCAGCCCGGCCAGCCGATAAGGCGTAGTTTCTTTCTCTGCTATTTTTCCTTGTTTCTTTGCTCTGACAGAGTTGGTTTTGGCGTTTTAGGGCGACGTTGACCGACATAGTGACCCTGGTGCTTCCAGGGGTGGGCTTTGTAGCTCCTGCACCTCGTAGAGTTGGAACGAGGCCTGCTGCGCCGCATCCTACGTCTTAAGGTGCACCGGCTTCAAGTGATGTCGATGTTCATGCTCCTCCGTTCGTCAGAGCAGATAGGGCCGAGGTAGTTCTTGGCGAGGAGGTGGCCACCTTGGCCGTCGCGGCTACCCCTGGTGGAGCGGACCCGACCACCGCTGATACTGCGCTGGCACCCGATGTCATTGGCATGCAAGATGGCGACTCACCACCGGTGGTCATCGATGCCTTTGTGGTAGAGGAGAGAACTTTAGCATCGAGCAGCAACGCGCTGATTCCTGGAGCTCCAGCCGTGGAGCCATCTGGTCCCAGACGCTGGTGTCTACCGCGGAGTCGGCAGAAGAGGCAGAGAGGTAGCTGTCTGTGGTGACGGCCATGCCGACCCCCCTCTCTAATTCTATTGTCGCTACCTAGTCCGCCTTGCGCCAAACGCAGGCTACTTTCGCCCGATAGTGGGATCAGCTTGCTGAGGAGCAGTGCCTGGTGAAGCGGCTCCACACCAAGAATAAGAAGCTTTAGGTGAAGGCCTTGAAGGCCCATTCCATTGTCGAAGACTGCCTTAGGCTGTGTGAGGATAAGCGGCTGGAGTTGGTGTGCCGCGAGGTTGTAGTTGCTGATGCGGAACGGCACTTGGCGGTGAAGGAGGAAGAGATCCCCCGGAGTCTCGGCGTGCTAGAGGAGAGGCGTCGAGCCGTGTAGGACTCGGAGCTTGCCATCAAATGCCGGGAGGACAACTTGGAGCTTCGTGCTCGGGAGCTTGCCGACCGGGAGGAAGCCGCGCGGGGAGAGACAGAAGGCCTCCAGGCCTCTCGCACAGCCGAGGCACAAGGGATCCAGGACTTACTGGCCTATGTCGGGGCGGTGTTGGAACCCCTCGAACTCCGTCCCGTGCCACGCGGGGAGCCGTCTCATGGGATGGCCCAGCTGCTCCAAGCCTTGGACTCCTTTTGCTCGACATTGGGGTTAGTGAACACTTTCCTTGCAAGGCGGTTGGAGGTCGAAGGAAGGGATCTAGCGGAGCAAGTGGCCTCCCATGTCTTGGTGTGCTTCTAGAGCTGGTATCCGACAATCCCGCTAGAATCGGTAGAGAAAGGCCCCTTTGATGAGCGAGAGGAGGAGGCGAGGGCCGAAGTTCGGGACCATGCCAAGCAGATGGCTTCTTTGTTCCAGCGTAATGGAGATCAGCGGCCCTCTGGCGGAGCACCTTTGTAACCGGGGATGGCCCCTTTGTAAAAATAACTCTTAATGAATTCAAATTCATTTTTCGCTTTTTGGCTTGTCTTGTGCTTCTCGATCCGTCGCTTCGAGTCCTTAGCTGCGTAAGGGCTTGAAGGATTTTGTCAAGTACATTAGTTTTTGAGGAACCAATGATCGCACGATTTGCATGGCCGATCCATCATCGATTGACGTCCTGCCTATGGAACCCCCTTAGAGACCCCCTGGTAGATGTGGCCAGGTTGCTGGGCACACCTACCACTTGACCACAGAATGTTTTCGATGGGCCCTCAGTGGAGCGGGGGAGTTTGAGTAGGGACGTCGACGGCAGGCCCCTTTGGTGGTGCCAGAGCTGGCTACTCCGGTGTCGCCCGCCATCGTTCTTGAAACATCGACAGCAGGCCTCTTGGGTGGTGCCGGAGCTGGCTGCTCTGACGTCGCCCACCATCATTGTAGAAATATCGATGGTAGGCCCCTTTGGTGGTGCCGGAGCTGGCTGCTCTGGTGTCGCCTACCATCATCGTAGAAACGTGGACGGCAAGCCCCCTGGATGGTGCCAGAGCTGGCTGCTCCGACATCGCCCACCGTCGTCGTAGAGTCGTCAACGGCAGGCCCCCTGGATGGTGCCGGAGCTGGCTGCTCCGACATCGCCCACCATCATCACAGAAGCATTGGCGGCAGGTCCCCTTGGAGGTGCCGAAGTTGGATGCTCCAACGTCGTCCACCACTGATGCATAGCGACTTTGATGGCAGGCCCCTTGGGTGGTGTCAGAGCTAGCTGCTCCAGCATCTCCCACCATCATTGTAAAAACAATTACGGCAGGCTCCTTTGGTGGTGTCAGAGCTGGCTGCTCCGACGTTGCCCACCATCATCATAGGAACGTCAACGGCAGGCCTCTTGGGTGGTGCCGGAGCTGGCTGCCCCGTGTCGCCCACCATCGTCGTACAAACGTCAATGACGGGCCCCCTAGGTGGGTGCTGGAGTTGGCTGCTCTGGCATTGCCGACCATCGCGTAGAGTCATCGACGACAGGCTTCCTGGGTGGTGCCAAAGCTGGGTGCTCTGGCATCGCCCACCATCGTCGCAGAAGCATCGGCGGCAGGTCCCCTGGGTGGTGCCAGAGTTGTATGCTCGGCGTCATCCACCACCGATGCGTAGCGACTTCGATGACAGACCCCTGGTGTACAAGTTACCACAAGAGAACCATGTTAGCAACAAGAGCGAGGCAGGAGAGTGTACTCATTTATCTGTGTTTGTTGCTATCGTCAACATGCTGGGACATTGACGGCGGGCCCCCTGGGTGGTGCCAGAGCTGGCTGCTCCGGCATCACCCACCATCATTGTAGGAACGTCGACGGTAGGCCCCTTGGGTGGTGCAGGAGCTGGCTGCTCCGGCGTTGCCCACCATCATCGCAGAGTCATTGACGGCAGGCCCCTTGCTGGTAGGAAACCAAAGAAACCTTGTTAGCAACAAAAGCAGGATGAGGGAGCGTACTCACAAATCAGCATTTGTTGCCATTATGTAGAATAGCGTCGACAGCAGCCCCCCTGGGAGGTGTCGAAGCTGGATGCTCTGCGACATCTACTATCAACATGTAGAAACGTTGATGGTGGGCCCTTGGATGGTGTCTACCTTGCTGATGCTGCTGTTGGTTGTGCCCGAACCGAACTGCATCATATGTCCTGCACACACAAGAGGGGGGCATAGTTTTGCTCATCAATCATCTTTCCCTACTCTCACTACAGGAATCCCGATGATTTACGACGGTCAGGGTCGTCGCAAATAAGGTAAAAACCGTCACAAATAAGCTATTTGCGACGGCTTTGCTTATTTGCGACAGTTTTTTGACGTTGCAATTAAGCTTATTTGCGACGTCCACCGTCGCAAACAAGTCTATTTGTGATGCCTCGCCGTGGCCGTCGCAAGTTATTGCCCCGGGGGCTGGTGGGCCCCACACCTCTATTTGCGACGGCCTAGCCGTCGCAATTTAAACCCTATTTGCGACGGCCTGGCCGTCGCCAATTATTTCAGCCGGCAGGGCCCACGTGTCCTCCTCTGGGACCCACGCGGCTATTTGCGACGGCCTAGCCGTCGCAATTAATGCTTATTTGCGACGGTCAGGCTGTCGCAAATAGCAGAGGCTTAATTGCGACGGCTTGGAGCCTTATTTGTGACGGTACTGTATAAAAAGCCGTCGTAAATAAGGTTTTTTATTTTTTAAAAAAAAAGTAGAAAATACTACCCAGCTTGATGGCCAAAATCACAGAACAGCATTACAAACAACATCACAGTAACAAACAGCATCACAATCACAAACAACATCACAATATCGTCGATACATCTCACATGATCATCAACAAAGCAAACAAGGGCTCACTCACCCGTCTGACCTCCGAAGCCACCTCTGAAGCCACCTCCGAAGCCACCTCCGAAGTCAAAGTCCTCATCGCGCCTCATTCCAGGTGGCGGTAGTGACGGCGACGGAGTTTGTGCAGCCGTCGCAAATCCTTGCAATTAATGAAACTTAGAGTTAGAATATACATGTATCAACATCTCTCTCCCTCCCTTCCTCTCCCTCTATCTTCATCTAGATCCCCCTCTCTTCCTCTCTCTTTTCATTTATCTCTCTCTATCTCAATCTATCTTTCTCTCTCACTCTATCTTTCTATTGCTATCTTTTTTCCTCTATCTTCCTCCCTCTATCTCCATCTACATCTCCCTCTCTCCCTCTATCTTCCTCTCCCTCTATCTCCATCTACATCTCCCTCTCTCTTCATTCCTCTCCTCTCTCTTCTATTTCAATCCTTTTTCTCTATCCTCCTCCCTCTTCTAACTTCATCTCTCACTCTATCTATCTTTCACTGTCACTCCATTTCCTCGCTTTATTTTGGTTAAGTTGAGTTAAAACTAGAATTGTTAAGTTGACATAGAAAATTACCTGACCCACAAAAGAAGGATCACCTGGAAGGACCGGTGGTAGTGGCGGTAGTTGGATCCCCAGACCTTGCGCCCGAGCAATGGCCTGTCATTGCAAACATTAAATGTTACCTATTAGTAAGTCATTTACGCTTAATTAATGAGAACTTTAGTTTTTATTTTGTTACCTCCATTGCTTCCCGCATCTACGCCAACGCTGCTGCCTGGGTTTGGATCACGGCCTCCATCACGATCCTTTGGCGTTCTGCCTCCTCCTGTCGCCCGAAGTTCTCTTCTACAGTTTGTCGGAGGGACTGCATCTCAATGTCCCTCTGCAAGACCCGACGACCTGCCGTGCCCATCGAAGAAGCCTGCGTGGAGCTGCCTCTTGCAGGTCTCCCCGCCCTCGAGTCGACAACTCTGTCCAATATGGCGAGCCTATAAAAAAGAGAGTCAGTAATATCAAATTGAAATATCTTGAATACTTTGAATTGAAAATGATAAAATGACTTGTAAACTCACCTTCAGTGTGCTTTTCCACCTCTGCTTGCATACGCGGCTTGAGGATCGATTGGTTCACGTTCCCTATCGAAATCTTTGCTGTTTATCTTCCAAGCCTCCTCCCCGTACTTAGCCTGCAAAACAAGGAAACCGTGTAAGTTCAAAAATACATATAGTTATATTTAATATGAATGATTTCTAAACTTACCAATCGCTCGGCTGCAGCCTGACTACACCCCTAAGGCTGAGAAGGGTCCCTATGACCTCTCTTCCAAATCTCAGCAGAGGTCGGCGACACCCCCCGTCTTGCGCTCCTGTCAATACGTGTTAGTACAAACAATATATTATGAATATATAAACATAAGTTACATACACTTACCATGTGTTTAGCTAAATGCAAGTGGTTATCTTGGTTGTGCCTGCTCTTCCCCTTGACCCCTCTGCACTCTCGAGCCTTCCCGAACTTAGCTTTAAACTCATCGCTAACCCAGTAGCGACAAAGGGCCCAAAATGCATCGGTCCGACCCTGCAACCTGCTCACGTGGCCCTGCACATAGTTGGAAGTCGTTTAAAATACCATCGAGGAAATTATCAGAAAAAAACTTACTACACCCCACGTACCTCCGTCAGGTGCCTCTCGCTCTCTTGTAGGAAGTGTAGCACGTGGTGCTGGTTCACCTTCAAGTGCTCATTAATAATTTGAACACGAGCTTTCGACAAAGCTTGTCGAAGCGCCTTGGCAGCGTTGTAGTGAAACACTCTCCTCGCATCCTCAACCAGGCGAGGGTCGTTCGGGTCCTCTAAAGTATACCTTGCCTGCGATAAAAAAATATATTGAAGAGATGTTCTTTAAAAGAGTTTAAGAGTTAAAACTTAGAAACTATTTTTAACATACTTACCATAAAATCGGCCCATACAGCCTTCTGAAGGTTGTCGTGCTCTTGGTGATGGACGCGTGGATAATCCTCCCACGGAAGAGCAGGCACCCCGTCGACGACCCCAGGATAGTGCAAACACACTAAGGACCCGAGGACACCGTTCACAGATCTTTGGTGTCTCTCACCGGTGAAAGACGTGTCGTCCCAAACCCTGCAAGATATTTGTTGATTCATTACTTAAGTAACCAAAAGAAACTAAAATTGAACACTATAATTTTTATTACATGTCTCCGACTGGATGAATCACGATCCTCTGTGAAGGGACCGCATGAGGACTGACAAAACGATTCATCCTCGACCTCCGTGTCTTCTAGGGCACCACGTCAGGTGACCCAGACGGCTCGTCACCAGTCGAGCCAAAGACCTTAGGAACAAATGGATCACCTGTCGAGGGCTGGCTGGCTGAGGGTTGGCTGGCCAAGGGCTGGCTCACCGAAGGGTAGCCAAGGTCAACTGGCGCCGTAGCCTCTGAGTCAGCCGGTGAGGACTACAACATTCAAATGATTCATAAGTAAGTTTAATGTGAAATTGAATTTAAAGAATTTGTCAAAAACGAGTGAAATTTAATTGTGACGAAGCTCTATAGCTTCTCAGAACAAGCCCTAGCAGCTGAGAGTGTCTGCTCCCAGTCGACGAGGCACCAGCGAAAGCATCCTCAGGTCTAGAGGGGTAGAACCCCCTCGTCAGCGGCACCTTCTTAACCTTCTTTGACAGGATCCTGTTTTAATTAGATAATCAGTAAATATGCAAATAAAATATACAAAATTCATGTTACTATCTTCAAGAAAACATTACGTGTAATCACTTTCAAAATTCATCAACATCATTATCATGTGCATGTGCCCTACTCCTTAAACCAGCCCAACGATCTTCCATCATGGCCTGTTCTAATTTCCGTTTTCGCATAACATCTGCCTCGACATCTTCAATATCTCCAACTAATTGATCGAGTCCTGCACCAAGCTCGACGATAAAAGTGTCTGGCAACTCTTCTTCTTGCTACACTTCTTCAATGTCTTCGCTATCATGGTAACCATCATCCCCAGGAGTATATAACCGCTCACGAAGATTCACCTTATATACCACCCACCAAGCACTGAGCTTCGTGCATGGATAAGGTAGATAATACACTTGTTCCACTTGATGTGCAAGAACAAATGTATCGTAACCTCGTAGTCGGTCCTTATGTTTCACTTCCACCATTCCAAATTGGTTTTCTCGAGTTCCATGAGTGCGATCAAACCAGTCACAATAAAAGAAGACAACTCGAAGGGTCTTATTTCCGGTAAAAGTAAATTCAAGGATTTTGTTAATAATCCCATAATAATCAGTTAAATTCCCTTGAGTGTCCATTGCTCTCGTCACAACACTGGAATTTGATGTTGCCGCGAGAGGACGATGAGCTTCAAAATAAGTTGTACGGAATCAAAAGCCATTTACGTCATATCGACCATAGCTTCTAACATCCACCAATCCATAATATAGCTGCCGCAAATCTTCATGGACATTGTGAGTCCAACACTATCATAAATGATCGTAAGTTAAAATAATACTTCTTTAATAGTAGTAACTGTTGGACTGTGTTGAGTTATGTAATATTCGCTCTTCCCCAGGAGCAAGAGCGCGCTTCAGCGGCTGCTCTATCGCACCAGATCCAGGACAGCGCTCACCGACCACTAAGCGCGACACACGAGCCCACCTCGGACACCAGTGTGCACTCTGCATACTCGGCGTCTCTCATCGCCGCTCTACACGCCCAGGCGGCTGGAGTTCAGAACATTCAGACACTAGTGCCGATTGTCCTGAGCTCTAACTCCACCGCCTACACCCGCTGGCGTCACGTGTTCCTCCTCACGTTGAGGCGGTATCAGCTTGAAGACCATGTCCAGCGGGATGACACTCCGTGGGATGACTCTTGGATCAGCAAGGACAACCTGGTACTTTCCTGGATCCTTGGCTCTCTCGCTGACGATCTACATGACCTGGTCGGACAGCGCGGCAGGGGCACCGCGCGTCGGGCCTGGTAGATACTGGAGCACCACTTCTTGGGGAACCGTGCGACTCGGGCTCTTCACATCAATGCACGGTTCCAGACTACACTACAGGGTGACCGCTCCATCTCTGCCTACTGTGGAGAAATGAAGAGCATGGCTGACTCCTTGCACGACCTTGGCGAGCCGGTCGCCGATAGCACACTAGTACTTCGGGTCCTTCACGGCCTGAACGAGGGCTTCAACCATCTTCGATTCTAGCTTCTCCGTATGGAGCCACCACCGACCTTCGAGAAGGTCTGGTCCGATCTCGAGCTTGAGGAGATCACAACTGGTGGATCTGCTACCTCTGGGCCTGCCACAGCCTTCTATGGCCCTGGGCAGCCCTCACGTCCACCGTCTTCTGGAGGACCACTACCGCGACCACCTACTCTGCCTACCGCCCCGGGTGCCTCTGCTGTCTCTGGGAGTGGTACTCGTTGACGTCGCGGCGGGAGGCGCACAGGACGAGGTGCTGGAGGCACCTCTATGTCCACTGCTCCTACTGGTAGTGGTACTGGTGGCACTGGCTGGGAAGGTGTGCCCTGGCCCACACCTTACAACCCGTGGACTGGCAAGATCTCTATGTGGCCTGGACCGTCTTCGGGTATTCTTGGGGTGCCACCGACTTCTTCTAGTCCGCGCCAGCCATGTCCTCAGGCGGAGTACGTAGCCTACCCAGGCTATGGCGGACTTGGTCGCCCTGCGGCTGGATTGCCAACTCCGGCCTACGGCGGTGCTGCCTACCTCGCTGGGTACTCGGAGCCGCCAGCACCGCTCCAGGAGCCGCCCCGGGGGTGGGATCGTCAGGACCTGGCGTTTTCATTCAACACCATGCACCTCACATCGGCGACTACTGATTGTGTGGCTGATTCTGGCGCCTCCTACCACACCACCCCAGATGCTGGTATTCTCTCTTCTACCCACCCACCTCATCCCTCGTTTCCTTTATCGATCGCTGTTGGAAATGGATTTGTTCTTCCAGTCACCTCAGTAGGTGACTCGGGTTCTCCGGGTTCATTCCATCTTAACAATGTTCTCGTTGCTCCAGACATTATTCAAAATTTGCTTTCCATTCATCGTTTTACCACTGATAACAATATTTCTATTGAGTTTGATCCTTTTGGTTTGTCTGTGAAGGATCTTTCCACCCGGCGTCTTCTTCTTCGATGTGACAGTATGGGGCCCCTGTACACTCTTCGACTTCCTACTTCCGCTGTATCTCCATCATTTGCTCTGGCTACGACAGCTTCATCTGCTACTTGGCACCGCCAGCTTGGTCACCCTGGCGCTGATGCTATGTCGAAGTTGTCTAGTAGTTCATTTATCTCGTGTACTAGGGGCACACATGAGTCGTTATGTCACGCTTGTCAGCTTGGTCACCATGTTTGGCTTCCCTTTCCCAATTCAGTGTCTCATGTGCAACACATTTTTGATCTTATTCACTGCGATTTGTGGACATCTCCTGTTATCAGTGTCTCAGGTTTTAAATATTATTTGGTGGTACTTGATGATTTCTCACATTTCTCTTGGACTTTTTCCTTACGTTTGAAATCTGAGACATTTGACACTCTCTCTCACTTCTTTACTTTGGTTTCCACACAGTTTGGACGTACTGTTCGTGCTCTCCAGTGTGACAACGGACGCGAGTTTGACAACTCGTGACTCCGTGACTTTCTTCTTACACATCGCACCCAGTTACGCATGTCTTGTACATACACATCTCCCCGGAATGGCAAGGCTGAGCGCATGCTTCGCACCATTAATGATGACATGTGTTCCTTGATGTTTTAGGCCTCTATCCCCGCTCGATACTGGGTAGAGGCACTCTACACTTCTACCTTCCTCCTTAATCGCCTTCCCACCAAGGCGATTCAAGCACCAACCACTTTCTTTGCCCTATATGGCACTACCCCTCTCTACGACCACCTTCGTGTCTTCGGGTGCGCCTGCTACCCTAACCTTTCTGCCACAACTCCACATAAGCTTGCGCCCCACTCTACTAGGTGTGTCTTTCTTGGGTACTCCCTTGAGCATAAGGGGTACCGGTGCCTCGACCTCTCTACCCACCGTATTTTGATCTCTCGGCACGTCGTCTTCGACGAGTCCTCCTTCCCCTTTTCTTCCTCCACCTCAGGTTCAGCGGCAGAGCTGGACTCTCTTTTTCCTACTGACACCGAGGCTGATCCACCACAGCTGCCTTGGCCTTTTTCTGCAAATACCTCACCCACTGACTCACAGGTGGCTCCCACGACGTCGACCGCTGCACCTTACGCAGCGCCGGCACGTGTGGCGACTCTGACTGTGCCTACTACAGCCACGACACGGCGGTTCACTGACCCTGCTCTCGTCTACCAATGATGAGTACGGGTTGGTGCCCAGGCTCCGTCGACCCTGGGGACGACTGCTGCGCCACGCGTGGCACCAACGTCCCCCGCTGCGCCACGTGCAGCCCCGACGTCTCTCTCGGCTGCGCCACGTGTTGCCCCGGTGTCTCCTACGGCTGTGCCACGCGAGGTCCCGGTGCCTCCTACGGCTGCGCCACACGCGGACCCAGCGTCTCCGGCTTCGACTCTTGCGCCACACGAGGCCCTGGCGTCTCCTACGGCTATGCCATGCGCAGCCCCAGCGTCTCCGGCCTCGACTCCTGCGCCACAAAAGGCCCCGGCGTCCCCTACAGCTGTGCCACGCGCGGCCCCGACGTCTCCGGCCTTGACTCCTGCGCCATGCGCGGACCCGACGTCTACTCCGACTCCCGCGTCATGTGCAGCTCCATCGTCTCCGGCCTCGTCACGCATTGCGCCACGTGCGGCCCCATTTCCACGGTTTGTTGACCCTGCTCTTGTCTGCCAACGACGAGAGCGGGTTGGTGACTCTGCGCCTGCTCGTCCTGAGCCCTCGGTGTATCACCCACCGTTGCTCCACCGGGACCCAGGACACGTTCACCCGATGGTGACTAGACGTGCCGCTGGGGTTCTCCGGCCTCTTGAGCAGTTCTCAGGAGTGGTACTCTCTTCGACGACGCCGACACCATCCACTTCCTATTCGGTATCACCTATACCGACTTCTGTCCATAGCACCCTCACTGACCCTCACTGGCGCAGCGCTATGGAGGAAGAGTATGCGGCCCTACTTGCCAACTGGACATGGGACCTTGTTCCTCGTCCTCCTCGTGGCAATGTTGTCACAGCGTGTTTTCACGTATAAGATGAAGGCGGATGGATCTCTGGAGAGATATAAGGCTCGTTGGGTACTTCGGGGCTTCACTCAGCGCCCTGGAGTGGACTACGATGAGACCTTCAGTCCGGTGGTTAAGCCAGCGACAGTACGGACTGTTCTGTCGTTGGCTCTCTTGCGTTCTTGGCCAGTCCACCAGCTGGACGTCAAGAATGCCTTTCTTCATGGTACTCTGACGGAGATAGTATATTGCTCTCAGCCAACAGGATTTGTGGATTCAGCTCACCCAGCCATGGTTTGCAAGTTGAACAAGTCCTTGTATGGTCTGAAGCAGGCACCTCAAGCCTGGTACAGCAGATTCGCCTCCTTCCTAGTCTCCTTGGGTTTCATTGAAGCCAAATCGGACACGTCACTCTTTGTTTATCGACGGGAGGATGACACTGCCTACCTTCTTCTCTACGTCGACGACATTGTGCTGACAGCGTCCAGCCCTACGCTCCTTTAACGGATTATTTCTGCTCTCCAGCAGGAGTTCGCTATGAAGGACTTGGGCCTGCTTCACCACTTCCTGGGGATTGCAGTCGAGGACAGACCAGTTGGCCTGTTTCTTCACCAGCGGCAGTATTGTCTGGACATCCTCGAGCGTGCGGGTATGGCTGAGTGTAAGCCATGCTCCACACCGTTGGATACCCAGGAAAAGACCTCTTCTGCTGATGGGACTCCTGTCAGCGACCCGACTACCTACAGGAGTCTTGCAGGTGCACTACAGTACCTCACCTTCACCAGGTCAGACATCTCCTATGCAGTCCAGCAGGTGTGCTTGCACATGCACGACCCGCGGGAGCGGCACCTCACCGCTGTGAAGCGGATTCTTCGGTACCTGCATAGCTCCCTCGACTACGACCTTCTACTTCGACGTGACTCGCCTTCTGAGTTGGTGGTCTACACTGACGCTGACTGGCCGGGGTGCCCTGATACCCGCCGCTCCACCTCTGGCTACACCGTCTTCCTGGGGGGGATCTTGTCTCCTGGTCCTCGAAGTGGCAACCCGTGGTTTCTCGCTCCAGTGCTGAGGCGGAGTACCACCGTGGCTAACGGCGTGGCAGAGGCGTCTTGGCTCCATCAGTTACTTCAGGAGCTCCACTCCCCCGTCGCCTGGAGCACGTTGGTCTACTGTGATAATGTCAGCGCCGTTTACCTCTCCACCAACCCCGTCCAGCACCAGCGCATGAAACATGTGGAGATTGATCTTCATTTTGTTCGTGAGCAGGTTGCACGCGGTGAGGTTTGAGTTATCCATGTGCCGACAACGTCACAGTTTGCCGACATCTTCACGAAGGGACTCCTGACGTCATTATTTTCTGAGTTTTGGTCCAGTCTCAACATCTGTTGTGGCTAGATGTTGGGATTGCGGGGGGTGTTGAACTGTGTTGAGTTATGTGTTTGGGCCTGGCCTGTGTACCGGCCCATCTATGTATCTATAAATATGTACCATGTCCCTTGGTTAATGAAGCAATCATTCTAGCCCTCTAATAGTAACTTATAATACATAGAAGACGAGAGAATATTACATAATCTCGAAACCAGGATAGGAAACTCTGCCCCCCATTTATTCCTTCTTTTCGCATCCCTTCTACTCGTTTGGCCGTAGGTTGATGCCTATGTGGCCAACATTGTCTGTGGAACTCGCTAAACATGAAAAAACATCTTTTACAATACATGTGTAGCAAAATATGTCGATTACCATAAATGTAGGACAAACACTTACTCGAAGTATTCCTGCATGCCTTCTATATTTGCGTACATGTAGAGTAAAGCAACAGTCCTTTCATGTTCGGATAGCACGTAGGTCGTCTAGCTACCAACGGTGGTGCCTCTCGTTTGAAAAATGGAAAGGTCGCTTAGAGAGGGTGTTTCGTCCACATTGTACCGCATCGCCAAAGTATTGATATTGTTTTCTTCTGCAAAGTAGACACTTGAAAAGTATCCTACTTCCTTAAGAGCATATGCTTCAGCGATGCACCATTCCACCCTTGCCCTGTTGCCAACCATTGGTTTCAGATATCGTAGCGCTCTTTCAATGTGATACATCTACCTATATTGCACAGGACTGCCAACTTTATCTTCAAATGGAAGATGGATAAGCAGATGTTGCATTGGATTGAAGAAACCCGGTGGAAAAAAAATTCCATCTATAGAAGTATGGGTATCTCCTTCTCTAACTTATCCATCATCTCGATCTTGATTTCTATAGCACAAAGCTATCTATAGAAATAGTTGAGCTCGGCTAAAACCTTCCACACTGTATCATCTAGATAGCCTCGAAACATAACAGGTAAGAGTCTTTCCATTATAATGTGATAATCATGACTCTTCAACCCAGTGAAGTTTCCTGTGTTAACATTTATGGCTCGTTTCAGGCTAGCTGCATAACCATTTGGGAATTTCAAAATTTTCATCCATTTCATAACTTCTTTCTTTTCTTTCGATCGAATACAGAAAGAAGCACGTGGCTTCCCACCACTTTCAGAGATTTCAAGAGTTGGACGGTGACAAATGTCTGCCAAATCTAGTCTAGCTTTGTAATTGTCTTTCGTTTTGCCAGGCATATCCATGCAAGTGCTTATGATACTTTCGCTCATGTTACGCTCCTGATGCATGACATCAATGTTGTGCATTAGAATCAACGACTCCACATACAGTAGCTCCCAAAGTCCACATATGTGAGTCCAATTGTGTTCCTCTCCATAACCTATGAAATATCCAGGACGACCTTCATCAGGCACCAGTTTGTCCAACATATCAGAAATTTCTGACCCGTTGAGACACTTTGGTGGTCCTTTAGTGACAACAGTGTTCTTTCGAAAGACATTCCTCTGCTGCCTAAATATGTGATTCGAGGGTAGCCAATGTCTATGACAATCGAAGTAAGATATTTTGCCTCCATGAGTTAGTCAAAAGCAATCCGTGTCCGAAGCACATATCGGACACGTCAGACGACTCTGAGTGCTCCATCCAGAAAACATGTCTAATGCCAGCAAATCATGGACGGACCACAAATAAGCAGCTCGAAGGTTGAATTTCTGCTTCTTGTAACTGTCGTACGCTTTGACTCCTGTCCACAAGACTTTCAATTCTTCGATCAGCGGTTTTAACATCACGTTGAGACGTGACTCAGGATGATCAGGTCCAGGTACAATGAGGCTGAGAAACATGAACTCGTTCTTCGTACAAAAAGTAGGTGGCAGGTTGTACGGAATGACAAAGATGGGCCAACAGGAGTATGGCGTGGCGTTCGTACTGAATGGTGAGAATCCGTATGTCGCTAATCCGATGCGAACATTCCTCGCATCACGAGAAAAGTATGGATCGAAACAGTCTAGCACCTTCCATGCATCACTGTCGGATGGATGCGTCAAGAATTCTTTGTTCTCACGTTTACCTTCTTTGTGCCATCTCATGTGTCTTGTGGTTCTTTTTGAAAGAAACAACCACTTCAACCGAGGTGTCACAGACAAGTAACGAAGCTTCTTATGTGCGACATCTGTCATCACATTATCGCCGTCGCCATTAACAACTTCGACATACCTCGATTTACCACATTTCAAGCACATCTTCTCATTGGCGTGCTCTTTCCAGAATAGCATGCAGTTGTCTGGGCACACATAGATTTTCTCATACTTCATACCGAGACCAGATATCTTGATCTTTGAATGATACATATCTGATGGCACTTTGTGAGGTTGTGGAAGGATATCGCAGATCAATTTCATGAGATCATTGTAGCAGTTGATGGAAGAAAAGTACCTAGACTTAACTGCCATAAATCTGGTCAAGAAAGCAAGTACGGTCACAACCGTGTGTTCATGCAACGGCTCTTGTGATTTCTTCAACTCCTCGATGAACTTCTCTGCCTCATTTGTAAGAGGATCCTCCGCTTCCAGAGCTTCTAGCATCTCATCCATACTATTAATATCTGTTATATCATCATCCTCATCTACTTCTGCTATGACTCGAGAATTATTCCCGCCGTGAAAGTTCCACAATTCATAATGTGGAGTGAAACCGTTTTGACATAAGTGAAACGAAAGCTCCAATCTTCTCAAAAACTTGGTGTTTCGGCATTTTGTACATGGGCACCGCACCATATCTTTTGTTAACAACGAAAATGCTCGATCCAAAAATTTATCTAACTTGATAAACCACTCATCCGAGTGACCACCAGTTCTACTCTTCCAACCAGTATACATCCAACTGCGATCTTCACCCATGTTTGGCTCTGCAGTTTAACGCGAAAGAAATTGTCGTTAATGTATACAGGATAGGTCCTAAAATTTTGACAGCATGACGAGATGCGTTAGAGTATACCTTTAAAGGAGACAAATCATTATTAGTTTCATTGTTATGTTATGTCACGACCCTACAACCTAGGCAGATAGATTCTAAACCCACCCAAGAGTGACCGAGCGGAGCGTGCTCATGACGAGACGCGTGATCCGGATTCGAACGAAATTTCGGCAGCATAACCCCGCTGTTCTCCACTGCACACCCAAAAATGGTGCAGCAGAGAACAACAAGGTTACACCATCGAAATCTCGTCCAAATCTAGACTCGCGTATCGTCACAAGCCACGCCCTCTCGGCCACTCCCATGCTGTCCAAAAAGGGACAATTCCGAACCTGCACGTCTCACATGCCAATAGCATGTGAGACGTGTCGATCCGAAACGGGTAATACATTGCTATAGGTTACGTTGCTCATTTTCATTTTGAAGTCATTTAAGAGAGAGGAAAGAACTAAAGAAAGAGTGAGAGGAAAGTTCGTCTTAGATGACAATTTCACATCCATTTTCACCGTCCATGCAATCGGGGATCATTGACATCCTTACCAACCCGTTTTCGCTTCCGTGTCGACTTGACGCATACGGTACCACTACAATGGTCTACACGGCACGATCACACTTATTACGTGTCGTGCCCTTCCGGGTTGGTCCGAGCGGACCCAAAACCCCTTTATTTATATATATTAAGTAGTCACTCAAAAACATTATATGAATGCACTAAAGTCCAAACATACACTAAACAGAATAGAAATACAGAATGACAGACCAAGCTATAGACGAAAAACATATAAAGCATATACAAAATCTAATTACGCATTTACTACAAAATCTGAACAAAAAACATATTAGCCACAATGGACAAGTGTGAAATCACAAGCATAATACATATAAAGCATATTAGCCAATTATGCAAGGCAACATATAAAGCATAGACAATTATGCAAGACAAAAAACATATTAGCCAAAAAGATAGCCTAAAATCCAATTATGCTAAATCTAATACAAGACAATATTATAGCACAAATGTGAAATTTTGCATACTGGACAATAGACAATTAGCCACAATAGACAATTTTGCATACTGCACAATAAAAAAAATTGAGTAAACCTTAAGGGGGCGGGGGCGGGCGCAGCAGGCGTCGGGGCCGGGGGCAGCAGGGCCGGGGGCGGCGAGGGCGCGGTCGGCGCTGGGGCGATGGGCCAACGGCAGGGCGACACGGCGGGGCTGGGGGAGGCGGGGGCGCGGCCGGCCGGCGGCGGCAGGGGCGCGGAAGGGCGGCGGTATGCGCGGCGGCGGCGTGTGGGTGTTGAAGAGAATGAGGCATCGGGCCCCGATGCACCCGATATTAGCACTAATTTGCGACGACTCTCTTAATTGCGACGGCCCTGACTTTTGGCCGTCGCAATTAATTTTATTTGCGACGGCTTCGTCGACAGCCATCACAAATAAGACTTTATTTGCGACGGCTATTTATTTGTGATAGCCCTAGGGTTGGACGTCGCAAATAAAGGCTTATTTGTGACGGCTGTCGACGAAGCCATTGCAAATAAGCTTTTATTTGCGACGGCTAGGTTATTTGCGACGGCCACAGGTAGGCCGTCACAATTTAAGTTATTTGCGACGGCCGGTCGTCGCAAATAAATCTATCCGTCGCAAATGATTGTGTTTCCTGTAGTGTCTTTAGTTTTGCTATGTTTTACAGTCCTGGGCTGGTACGCGGTGCTTGGGTAATTCAGTATGCTAGCGCCCGGGATCCAGCTCTCACCATACTCAGGGTGTGAGCCTCCTGGCCTTCCAATACTTATCCGCAGCACTTGGAGGCAAAGTGTGCATGCTTAGGGTACAGGACCAGACTCAGCAAGTTGCGCACTCTGGACCTCCGGCTCGGCGTTGGCCTTTTGTGGGGGACCATCTAGCACCATGGGGCCCTAAGTAAGAGAACAGCCACAAGATCCCAAAACACCTTGCAGGTACCTCAAACAAGTCCGCCTGTAGCAGGATTGCATAACTCCACCAGAGGTGATATAGAGAAAAAATCACCAGGTATATGAAGATAATATACGAAAAACGAGAATAGGTTGATGAACCCCAAATTAACAAATAATTAGATGAACATAAGAGAGAACACAGGGTAAGACAGTGGTTCTTTCAAAATGGCATTCATAGGAAGATACTAGCTTTACAATAAGGCAACGACCCACGCTGGATGGCAAGGGAGACAGAGTGTTCATGCTTATGGTACAAGACCAAGACAAGCGGCTGAACACTCTGGACATGTCCCTTCCAGAGTTTGGTTGTCCTAAGTGTCATTCCTTGGCACCATGACACCGTACATTGTCCTACAATTATTCTTAGGGGTAGAACTTACAGAGATACTCTATGGGTTGGGGAGGGGCTGTCCTTCTTCCGGAGCCAGGCGGAAGCACCCGGGGCGGGATACCTGTGTCACTAGGAAGGGGCCCTCCTAGCTAGAGGAGAGTTTGTGTGCCCCTTCTCTAGAAAGTATGCGCCGCAGCACCTGATCGCCCGCTTGGAGTTATCTACTCCACACGAACCGTTCCTAGTAGCACTAGAGCGTCTGCTGGTACTGTGCTTTTTGGATGGCCACGTGCCACCTTGCTTTGTCGACGAGGTCGATATCTTCACGTCGGAGCTAGTCTTGCGTGGCTTCGTTGAATGTCCGGACCTGGAGGGAGCCCACGGTTTTTTCTGGGGGGGGAGGACGGCCTCGGCCCCATATATCAGGAAGAAAGGTGTTTCCGCCTTGGGCCGGCTGGGTGATGTCCGGTTCGCCCATAGCACAAATGGAAGTTCGTCAACCCACTTGGCACCATTCTTATCCAAGCTGTCATATGTGTGTGTCTTGAGGCCCCTGAGGATCTCAGTGTTGGCCCTTTCAACCTGACCGTTACTCTTTGGTTGAGCCAGGAACGCATAACAAACTTGGACACCAAGGTCTTCACAAGAGTCTTGGAACGCAGCACTGGTGAAATGGGTCCCATTATCGATGGTGATCCTGTTCGGGACCCCAAACCCGCAGACGATCGATTTTATGAACTAGACAGCAGTTTCTTTGTTCATGGTGATTACCGAGGCTGCTTCCGGCCACTTGGTGAACTTGTCCACAACGATGTAGAGGAACTGGTATCCTCCAACTGCCCTGGGGAAGGGTCCTAGGATATCTAGCCCCAGAATGCGAACGGCCAGGAGGGTGGGATCATCAGCAGTGTTTGCGCCGGAGTGTGAATATGTTTGGCATGGAACAGGCATGCCTTGCACCTTTTCACCATCTTGATGGCGTCTTGAAGTCCTGTTGGCCAGTAGAAACCATGCCGGAAGGCTTTACCAACCAGTGTGCGGGAAGCAACATGATTCCCGCACTCTCCTTTGTGGATCTCTGCGAGCAAGTCGCATCCCTCCTCCCAGGTTATGCACCACAACAGAACATCATTGACGTCACGCTAATGGAGGTCTCCTTTTACCAACGTGTAGCGTTTTGCCATCCTCACGATCCGCTCAGCAGATACATGTTCCTCCGGGAGGATGTTGTCCTTCAGGTAGTCCCGTATCTCTGTGATCTATGCATCGGAACTCTCCTGGGCTTCTGGATCTTGGGCGTCGGGTCCTCAATGGGCCCCATGGTTGCAAGGCCGCTGATGTCGCTAGCTTTGAGGCGTCAGGATCGCCTTCTCCGTAAGGCCTTGCGGGCCTAGCGGTTGGTCGCACTAATCTCCTTTCGAAGACACCTCCAGGAACCGAGGCCCCGGTGGATGCCATTGTTGACAAGGCGTCAAGGATGGAGTTGTCGGCGCGCGACACGTGGCAGAGGTCCAAAGCCTCGAAACCAGCTTCCAGCTTCTTGACATGCAGCAGGTACATCGCGAGCTGAGGATCGTTGTAGCATCATTCTCCTCGGACCTGCTTGATGATCAGATAGGAATCTCCCTTGACCAGCATCTCCTGGACACCGAGACCATGTGCGGTTGTTAGTCCAAAGATGAGGGCTTCATACTCTTCCATGTTCTTGGTCTCCTTGAAGTCCAGGTGCACCGCGTACTTTGATTGCTCCCCTGTTGGCGGGGTGAGCAATACATCGGCTTCGGCCCCTTGCTTCGCGATGAACTATCGAAGAAGAGTGTTTAGTGGGGCCGGTGAGCATCGGTGCCCTGGGCTCTGGCTTGCTGATTTCCAAGCCCCCTAGGTTGCTTGGTGAGGGAGTCCACTCAGCAACAAAATTTGCTAGTGCTTGGCTCTTGATTGCATGCCGTGGCTAGAAGTCAAGCTCGAACTCTGCATGTTCGGCCGCCCATTTGGCAATCTTGCCAGTCGCGTTGGGGCTGCGGAGCACCGCCCCTAGTGGGAACGAGGTCACTACTAAAACTTTGTGTGTCTGAAAGTAATGGTGGAGCTTCCTTGACGCGATTAGCACTGCATACAGTAACTTCTGTACTTCAAGGTACCTTGTTTATGCTTCTTGCAGGACTTTGCTGATGAAGTAGACCGAGCGTTGGGTGGTCCGGACCCGCCTCAGGGAATTCAGTGCATCCTCTTCCATTTGCTCCGGGCCTAGAGACTCCATGTTCCCTGAACCCAGGGCATCCTATGGGGGCTGCGACCCATAGGCTTCTTGATCTCTGTGGCCCCCTGGAGGCAACTCGGTTGTCGAGGCCCCCTGCGGTCTCCAAGCTCTTGGCTCAGAATCAACAGCATGGGCCTCGTCCGCCCCTTGGGGCTGCTTGGTACTAGGTCATTCTTCCACCAGGACCATGCTTACCACTTCCGTCGTGGCGGCAATGTAGAGGTACAGAGTCTCCCTGGGCTCTAGGGCCACCATGATGGGCAGCGTCATCAGTTGTTGCTTCAGCTCACGAAATGCCTTCTCTGCCTCCCCAGTCCAGACAAATGGTCCAGACTGTCGGAGCAACTTGAAGAACAGGAGCGACCGCTCAGCCAGTCTAGAGATAAACTAGCTGAGCGCTGCCAGGCAACCTGCAAGCTTCTGCACGTCCTTGACGCGGGCTGGAGGCCGCATCAGCTCCATAGCCTTGATCTTCTCCGGGTTTGCCTCGATCCCTCGATGCGAGACCAAGAAACCAAGGAGCTTCTGGGCCTTGACTCCTAACACACACTTGTCTGGGTTAAGCTTTGTGCGAGTGGTTCACAATCTGTCAAAGACTAGGGCAAAGTTGTCTAGCAATGATGTATGTGTCTGGATTTTGACAACGATATCGTCATCGTACACCTCTACTAGGTCCCGAATGAGATCCCCAAATGTTTTATGCATGGCACGAACAAAGGTAGGGAGGGCATTCTTAAGAACGTAAGGCATGGAGACATAGCAATAAAGGCCATCTACGGTTATAAATGCGGTATGCTAATCATCCTCTCTTGACATGGGGATTTGGCGGAACCCTGAGTAAGCATCTAGAAAGAAGAGTAGATCGCATTGCCAGGTTTAATCTGCGATTTGATATATCCTAGGGAGGGGGAAAGGATCTTAGGACATGCCTTATTACGTTGGTGTAGTCGATGCACATCCGAAGATTTCCGCTAGCCTTGGGGACAACGACAGAGTTAGCCAGCCATCTGGGTTGGTAGACCTCCCGTATGAAGCCTGCATCGAGCAGCTTCTTGATATCTTTGCAGAAGAAGTTATTCTGCTCGATGGACTATTTCCGATGCCTCTACTGAGTCGAACGGGCGTCGGGGTAGATCTTTAGATGGTGCTGGATCACTTCCCTGGGAATGTCGGGCATCTACGATGGTTGCCAGGCAAATACATCGACATTAGCTCACAGTAAAGCGTTGAGCATTGATTCCTGCCAGCTGTCTATACTCCTCGCAATGCGGATTGTCTGAACAGCATCAGAGCTGATATGGATAGTCTTGATGGGTACATCGTCATTGTCAAAGGGCCGCACCCATGGTGCAACGGCGTAGTCGCGCTCGCGTGAGATTGGCGAGGGCTGGGTTAGCTGAGCATCTCCTTAGGCATATGCTGGGGCTGCTCCAAGCGCTTGGAACATCTCCAGGACTGTCACTGCTGCAACACGATCTCCGCAGATCTTGAAGATGGTGGAGGGAGTCGACATCTTGAGGACGAGGTAGCCGTAGTGGGCTACATCCATGAATCGGTACAGGGCTGGCCTACTAATGATGGCGTTGTAGGGGAGGCTGATCTCCGCAACATCGAACAGGATGTTCTCCGTTCTGAAGTTCTCGGGTGACCCAAGGTTACCCGAGGTGGTGCGGCCGTACAGGATAATACTCACTGGCCCTACCCTCAAGAATGGTCTCGATGGGTCGAGCTTGGATGCGGGGATCTTCAGCTTGTCGAAGGCCGCACGACTCATGAGGTTGAGGCCGGCCCCGCCAACTATCAAGACGTGGTAAAACTTGAAGTTGGCGATGGTGGGAGCGATGAGGAGCTCTCGCCATGTTCTTGGGGAAGTCGGAGGCATCAAAGATGATCGGTGTCTCCATCCATCTGTAATGTAGCGTCAGGGTGTGAGTTGGATCTAATGACGCCACCGCCCGACGCAGGGCCTTGTCCGCCCTCCGGGACACGAGTTCCCAAGATCCCCCACAGATGTCGTGGAGTGCTTTGCAACGCTTGTGGTCACCATTGGGGTTGAAGTCTTCAGCCTGGTTGACCGTTTCAACGGTTCGCTTGGGCTCTTGGAACTCCATCTCCACGTCTTTGTCAACTTGCAGGTCGACCTACCGCGGCTCGATCTCGCTGCTGCTTGAAAGCTTTATGCTTGCCATTGCGATGAAAGCACAACCAATTTTTGAGGAAAAAGCCCCTACCTTGCGCGCCAAATGTTGAACTGTTTATGCGACACTTCCGTCGGACCTGCTATGCGAGCAGCCCGCGGAGGTTCTGGATCGGAAGGGCTTAGTCCATTATCGAGTGATCTCGCGTATGAAAGTGGTGAGATGGTGGTTTTTACGTGGTTCGGGCCGCAAGCACATAATACCCTACTCCACGGTGAGGTTGTATTGTTGGTGTGTATGAGTGTGTAGCGTGTGAATGCATAGATATGGGATGCTTTGTAACGGTGGTGGTCTAGGACTTTTATAGACAAGGCCAAATGCCTTACAAGTGAGGTCTAGGGCCCGACAGGTGGTCCCGGGGCGATCTTTTCCAAAAGATCTATAGATTCTCTCATAAGCTTCCTCTGACTGTGGCTTGAAGACTTGTCGTCTTACAGCCTCATATGCCAGTGGCCCATGCGTAGTCGCTGACGGTGTCAGGAGATATCTCGTCCATCTGTCTTGTTGCCGTAAGTTACCCACTTGGTGGTGCAGGGTAGGTCTGCGACATCTTCACTACGATGCGATTGGGCATAGCAATCCTTGACCATTGGCGTGCTCCGTGTTATCTGCCAGAGGTGGGTCCCTATCTTCAATGCTGGATTTAGACAGGGCGCACCATCCCTTGACTCCCGCAACCTACCGTCTAGGGCGAGTTGTGGGACACATGGTAGCTTCGGGGCTGGCTACTGCCGGGGAGGGCAAGCACGATTCGTCAAGGCACGTGGCAGCTCTGGGGCACTTGAGGGCACGTGGCAGCTCCAGAGCCCTTCTCTGTGGGATGCGTCCGGCCTGGTCCTTCGAGCCACGTGGTTGCACCAGAGGTCATCCCTCTAGTAGGGTGAAATACTGCCCAAACACGTGGCATCTCAGCAACCCGTATCACCAGAGGAGTTGGGTCCCATCTTCGAGGTCCACATGGCAGTGCTGGATTTCACACTTGAGGGAGGTTGGGGTCCGGCACCTTCTGGACACGTGGTGCCACTGGACGTACCTAGGTACTTTCATCCTGTGTGCGAGTGTACCGACAAATATACTCAATGGCAACCTATCTCGTATTTCTCAAATGTCTCACGGATTTGATTCGCTGTTTCACATGTCTTGAGGACTTCAAATTTTCTTTTGCATTGCCAACAGTTGTGATCACACTTTGATTTTCACAATGCAAAAGAATGGCCGACAAAGGTTTATCGACCAACAGCAAGTCCATCAAGAGCTGTTTCAGCCACTCCACCTCACTTGTGGATGTCTCAAGTGCTACAAGTTTCGCCTCCATAGTAGACTTTGTCAATATTGTCTACTTGCGAGACATCTATGAAACTGCAGCACCACCAACAGTGAAAACGTATCCACTAGTGACTTTGGTCTCATCAGCATCTGAGATCCAATTTGAATCACTATACCCTTCTAGTACAGTTGGGTACCCCGTATAATGAAGTCCATATGTTGATGTACCTCTCAAGTATCTCATTACACGTTCCATTGCACACCAGTGATCTCTTCCAGGATTGGAAGTAAATCTGCTCAATTTGCTTACTGCAAATGAGATGACAGATCTAGTTGCACCAGCAAGATACATGAGAGAACCAATAATCTGGGAATATCTCAACTGATTAATCCCTTGTCCTCTGTTCTTGTGAAACTTTAGACTGGGATCATATGGCATTGGAGAAGCATTAGAATCTGAGTACCCAAATCGACTTAGAATATTCTCCACATAATGAGATTGTTTTAAAGTAATATCATTCTCACCCTTAATTAGTTTGATGTTTAGAATAACATCAGCTACTCCCAAATCCTTCATATCAAAATTTTGGGACAAGAATGATTTTACATCATTTATCACATCGATACTAGTCCCAAAAATTAATATGTCATCAACATATAAGCTCGGTATTACTCCCTTACCCCCACCAAACCGATAGTACACACATGTGTCAGCGTCGTTTACCACAAAGCCCGCTGAGGTCATAGTTCTATCAAACTTCTCATACCACTACTTTGGTGCCTGCTTGAGGCCATACAAGGATTTTCGTAACTTACACACTTTGTTCTCTTGCCCAGGCACCACAAAACCATCAAGGTGCTTCATATATATCTCCTCATCGAGCTTGCCATTTAGGAAAGCCATTTTCACATCCATTTGATGAATGAGGAGATCATGACACGCAACAAGTGCAACAAGCACACGAATTGTGGTTAGCCTAGCAACAGGTGAATAAGTATAAAAATAAAGTCCCGCCTTCCTTTTGGGTAAATCCCTTGGCTACAAGTCTAGCCTTATATTTATCGATTGTACCATATGGATTGAATTTCTTTTTGAATACTTGCTTATGCCCACCAGGTTTACACCCAACAGGACAATCACATATTTCACAAGTCTCATTAGTCAAAATGGACTCTATTTCATTATGTACGGCCTCATTCCAGCGCTCTGCATCTAGCGATGCAGATGCCTCTTAAAGTGTTTTGGATGTATCATCAACGAGGTAGACAATAAAATCATCATCAAATGAATTTTCAATCCTTTGTCTCTTGCTCATTTGAGGAGCAATATTTGTATTGTCATTCTCAATGGGGTTTTCAATGTAAGAACAAGGTATGAATATTGGAAAAAGATCAGAAGTAAAACTAGTAGATGCCTCGCTACGACCTGCAACTCTATCATTCATTACAAAAATATCCTTGAAAAATGTGGGATCACGAGATTCAGTCATAGTGTTAACATGCACATCAGGAATCTCATATTTAATCACTAAAAATCTATAGGTCGCACTATGTTGTGCGTATCCTAGAAAGACACAGTCCATGATTTTTTGTCCCAATTTTCGTTTCTTACATGCAGGCACATTAACTTTGGTCAAACAGCCCCATGTACATAAAAACCCGAGAGCATGCTTTCTTCTTTTCCATCCTTCATATGGGGTTATTTCACCCTTGGATGATGGAACTCGATTCAGCACAAAACATGCGGTCAAAATGGCTTCCCCCCACTATGAGTTGGATAAACCCGAACTGTCTAACATGGCACTAACCAAGTCTGTTAGTGTTCGTTTTTTCTGCTCAGCCACCCCATTAGATTGGGGTGAGTAATGAGTTGTTGTCTCATAGATAATTTTATGCTCCGCACAATATTCACCAAAATCATTAGAAAGATAATCTACTCCTCTATCAGACCTAACACGTTTGATTGTTCTTTCTAGTTGGCTTTCTACCTCAGCCTTATAGATTTTAAAATGGTCTAGTGCCTCATCTTTCATTTTAATAAGATAGAGATGACAGTATCTAGTAGCATCATCAATAAAAGATATAAAATATTTTTTCCTGCTCTAGTCAAAATTTCATTCATTCTCACAAATCTGGGTGAATAAGATCTAGTGGTGACAAGCTCTCCTCTTGCACGCTTTTAAAAGGTTTACGTGGATGTTTAGCTTGCAGACATGCATGCCACTTAGATCTTCTTTTAACAGGAATTTTCGGAATCAAGTTAAGTTTGGACAATTTAATGATGCGATCATAATTAATATGAGAAGGCCGAGAGTGTCAAATAGTAGCCTCTCTTCCATTGCATTCAGAACTAGAAAAAGCAACTGAATTCACAAGATTATTACAATCTTCAACAGGCCTCTGCTATCATAGCCTTTTTCGATAAATAAACCAAACTTCAAAACAATAAATTTCTTCGACTCAAACACTAGCTTATAGTCATCACAACACAATAGATAACCACTAATCAGGTTCCTATTTATTCCAGGGACATGTTGCACATTCTTCAAACAGAGAGTCTTTTCGGAGGTCAACTTCAGATCGACTCTTCCACTTCTATGTACAACAGTCATAGACCCATTGTCCATCAAGACGGTGCAACTGTCAGTAGTTTGATAAGAAGAAAATAAATTGTAGTTAGAACAAACATGCACATTAGCTCCTGTGTCTAACCATAAATCGGTGGAATGACATGCTAGAACTTCTGGAACATACCCTGATCCAGATGCTCCTTCGGCCTTGCTAATTGTGACATTCACAGATTTTTGACCACCACCTTTCTCGCCTTTTCTATTGTGTCATTTCCTGGCTATGTGGCCAAGCTCACCGCACACAAAGCAAGTCAGGTCTTCTTTCTTCTTCTTCTTAAAGCTAGTGTTTTGTTTGGCTTTTCCTTTCCGGTTCTTGTTGTTTTTATTGCCACCACTAGATTTACCTTCAACCACATTGATATTGGAGGGTGTTCTTTCCTGTAGAACAGAACGAGTCACATCCTTGGATCTTGCCTTTTCTCAACATCAAGAGTTGAGACCAGACTTTCAACAGTTATAACCTCTTTCTTGTGTTTAAGGCTTGTGGAAAAACTTCTCCAAGATGGAGGCAGTTTGTAAATAATTCCACTAACCACGAACTTGTCAAGCAAGACCATATCAAAATGTGCAAGTTCCACCACCAGAAGCTGGATCTCATGAGCCTGTTCCACGATAGATCGGTCATCGACCATCTAGTATTCATGATACTGGTCATTAACATATAGTTCATGTTCAGCATCTGACTCCATATATTTGCAGTCTAGGGATTTTCATAATTCCTTAGCCGAAATGTGGTTCGCGTAAATGTCACATAGCTGATCTGACATGAGTGACAACAGGCAGCCAAGACAAGTTGAATTATTGAGTTCATAGTCACGGTTCTGCTCCTCGGTGAGAGGAAGAACTGGGGAAATCACCACCAGATCTTCATCGATATGAGCCAGAACTTGACCTGTGTCTGTCATTTCTTAAAATTGTCACCTCAATCGCTCAGGTTTCAGCACATCAGTAAGTCCAACAATGTTAATTTGATCAGGTTTTTAGATTGTTGGAAAATACACATAGCATGAAATTAATTTGTTGATCCGAAACAACAAAACAACTAGAACAGTTCTACTAGCAGTCAACATGAACAGTGCTAGTATTACACAAACAAGAATTAAAACGAATGCAAACAGACCGCTCATCACACGTGTCGAATTAGCCATGGATCGAGTAATTACTTACAAAGAACCTCGCTAGAAAGTAGAGGATCCGATGACGAACTCGAGGGAGAAGTTGAGGACAAAGGAAGTCCTGCGAGCGGTCGAGCGATCGGTCTTCAGATCACCGGCGTCGGTTCGGAGACAGCACTCTCTCTCGATCCGCTGCATGGCGGATGAAGGGACGACAAGACAAAAAAATGGGGACGCGGAGTGGTTTTCGAGAGGCGAGTTTCTGTGTTGTGTGTATCCTCTATGGTATACAGGACGTCTTATACTAGAGGATCAACAACCGCCTTAGATTCAATCTGCCATAATTCCAGGAAACTGTCCCATAAAATCCCTCAACGTGCAACTAATGGGAGAAGTTATGAGCATTAGACACAATAAATGCGTGTCCGCAGTTATGCCTCAAATTACACTTTATGTTGACCTGACAGTCTATGTGTTGATGAAATATTCTAAATTTTATATGTGCCAGGAAAATAAAGGCTTAGTGGAACACAACTCGACATGATGCGAATGCGCAACATCGCAAGTCACAAGTCACGCGATAAACATGGGTAAAATCGCAAAACGTGCGCGTGTGTGTGTGTGTGTTTGTATCCATAGCAAAAACCTTCATCTTCCTCATTATTCTCATGTTGAGAACCACAACAAGAGCCAATATATATATTGAGGAACACCCATCTAGGTGGGCAATATGGAACTAAAGTACAGAGCCATCTCTACACACCACCTTCACTTTTCACCAGAAGAGTTGACCCAAGTAAATAATTCCACAAATGAGTTGCACTTAGCAGGCCAAATCCCATCGATGCCGCCACCCCGAGCTCTCCACCACGACTGTGACTCCGTGAGGCACGAGCTTCAAGCTCCATCGAGCTATAGCTGCCGACGCCAAGCTCCAAGCTCAGGTCCCTGTTCTCGCTATGGGATCGACCACTTTTTGCGTTGTGAGTATAGGACCGACCACTAAAGAAATACTTGCAGTTGCAGTCAGGATTTTTTTTGCAGGCAAGTGCGACAAGCTATTTGTGGCGGGCAATGTAGCTGAAGAAAGTACTCAAGAGCCAAAGAGGATGTTAGATTGCTACTTTATCGTTTTGTGTTAATGTATGAACTATGTATTTACATATAGGTATGAACTATGTACTCATGTATGGACTACTTATTAATGTAATGATTATGTTAGAAAATGTGATGTATCATTATTCACTATGTTAAGTTTATGTGAACTAATTTGTTCTTGTTGTTATCTCGTCTTATTTATAGTTTTTTTGATCGTTATTGACATATTTTCGTACCGATTTGTTCATTTTCAAATAACTGACAATTCCGATTTCGTATCTCGATCATGATTTTTCATTTTTGTTTTCAAACCATTCAAAAATATAAAAAAAAACGATATTGATGTTTTTTTGATCTTTTTCGATCGTTTTCATCCCTACCCCCGAAACGCAAAATAGGTTCATTCGGCATTGCGACTTCCCCCTGACTAGACTTGGGCGACGTAAGAAGTCATTAGTGTTGAAATATCTTGAGATACGAAGATCAACCCGAGCAGGCTTGGAGGCTTCAACGTGTACGTGTGCTGAAGATAAAGCTGAAGACGTTTGAAGACCTTGTAGTAGATAATTAGGAATCATATTGTAACAACTTATCTTTTGATAACCGGCAAGACTCGGCTCAGTCTCTCATAATGTTGTAACAATATCTTTTGTAACACATTATTTTGTAACACTACGTAAGAAAGGCTCATACGAGACGGGCCCGAACGAAGAAGGGAGATGAAAAAACTGTGCATCTCCGTCGTCGCGTCTTACATTATGTTGGCATCAGAGACGGGCTTCAAGGCGCGTCGCCAATCAAACTAGGTGCGAGACACACTTAAAAGAAGCGTGTCTCCTTTGTTTTTGTCATAACAGACAATCTTTACGATGTCATTAGAGACGCCGCTGGCGCGCGTCGCCCACCAGATTACAAGCATGGCAGGCCTTACAAAGCACGTCGTAGATATATTGACTATCCGAGACGATCTATTATGTAGCGCGTCACAAATTTATTAATTTATGTGAGACGGGCTTTATAGAAGCTTGTCTCCTTTATGTAGATTATCCGAGACCCTCCCTGCTACAGCTCGTCAAGAATTGTTTATATGCACTACTATTAGGAGCTAGCCAGGTTTTGGTAGCCGTATTACCAGTGTCATCAACATATTGTTCATGAACATATGTATAACCAAAATTATCACACGTTAAATTATAACGACCAATCAAATATTACCAAAGTGTCAATCGTGATTATAAAGTATACTAATTATACAACAAAGACTGTTCATCCTGATTACAATGTAACTAATTACATACATCATATATGTCATCATCTAATCTTGTATACCGTAATAAAAATTCTCCCGATCAATGACTTCATTGACGATGAGCCTTCATAGCCTCTAATGCTCCGACTGAGACATCCTAAAATTCAACTTAATAAATATAAGAACAAATTGGTATACAATTGTAATAAACACAGGAACTGTTAGTGAATGGAGAACAGAGCTTACTTGTAGCGCATGCAGCTGGTGAGTATCTGCAAGGCATCAGCAGAGAAATTGTTCTTATGCTAAAGGACATGGTACTGAGCTGGTGTGCTTGTCCCCTAAAAACAAACAATTTACATTTCACTGATGCTTTTATAGCCTGATATCAACAACTCGTAAGAGAAACACCAATTATCGCATAGGTACCTTGATTCTAGCATGGCTACAGAGGTAGAAATCAAACTTAGATGGATGGAAAATGCTAGTGTCAACCACAGTTCCTGCAATTTCAAGGGTTTGCAAATCAGAATTTATTATACATTGATAGTCCAAACAAATACATTACTTCTACATTGGACATAAACAAGAAAGATGAATGTATACCATAATGAAAATTCTCCCTTTAGATCAATGACTTCGTTAACGATGAGCCTTCATTGGACATCCTCAAATTCAATAAAATCACTGGAATGCATGCTCTGAGGGTGGGATCGAGGTGGCGGTGTGCTCAGAGGATAGGGGACGCGATGGTGTGCTCCAGGACGAGCTGGCGGAGGCGCCGGAGTGGCGGTTCCTCAACTCTCTGATGACAGCAAGCCGGTGTGCTCCGGGGACAGGGAGAACATACCGATTACCAAGGTCGGGGTCGAGGCGGCGGCGTGCTCCGGGGACACGGGACGAGGCGGCGTGCTCCAGCATTATCACTCTCTGATGACGAAGGTCGGGGTTGACGGCGGGGTAGGGGTCGACGCCGGTAGCACGACAATGACGAAGAGCGAGTTGAGAAAGAGGGACGGCAGCGACGTGCTCCAGGGACAGGGGACGAGGCACCGTGCTCCAGCGTGCTCAACTCTCTAATGACGTGAAGTTCGGGGTCGACGGCGGCGGCGTGCTCAGGATCTGCGGTTTATAGGTCGAGAGAGCGCACGATAGCTAATTTTTTTGCCAAATGTTGTGAGAGAGCGCGCGATGGACAAAAATGTTCGGCGTAAATCGGAGACGCACCAGTGTAAAGCGCGTCTCTCATTATTTTGTGGCCCCGGACACACTGCAATGTCCTAGATGTGCCACGGTGTGCTGAAGTCGGCCAGGAACAACATCCAGGACATTACAACGTGTTCAACTGATAACTGTGCGCAATGCCTTATACAATCGTTGCAACGTACTCAGCTTTATGAGGTGGGACAAAAGATCTTGGAACAAATCGGAGACGAGCCCGTGTAAGGCCCGTCTCCCTTTTGTCGAATATCAGGTATCTGAGACGCGCTTTTCTAAAGTTCGCCTCTCATGCACTCTTCACATTGCCACTCGCACGACATCATGAACCGTTGCAGGGATAAACAAATGCAATGACATTGCAATTAATAGATTAATTGGAATTCAGGGATAAACAAACGCAATGACATTGCAATTCAGGGATAATTTGCAACTCAATGAATTTCATAGTTCATACATTGAATGCCTTCTAAACTAATTTTGAATCTAAACTTATTCCTAAAGCTCCCATCGATCAATCTAAACTATACCGTCCAGCTTGCTCCCGAACACATCTCTTATATTGCCCTGGATACTGAAAATATTGACATTCCTTAAATTGACAAATGTCAAAGGAGGAATGAATAACCTACGTTGGTCGCTAACACAAAGTGTCTAACCTTGATAAGTAGATTATAACAATCATTTTCAACTTCGGGTGCATTTGGCTGATGCAGCAAACGCTGAACTTAAAGTAGTATAGTTTTGATTGTAAAACCAGTGTACCACCCCTATGAAATATCAATTTAAGCAACATAAGAAATCAGTTCAAATAAGTTCGACAACAATTACTAATTACATGAGCAAAATAGGTCTATCTTACAGTCTCTTGATCAAGAATCCCAATGCAGAGTGGTCCTGAGCGATGGACATTTGGGTGGAAGAAACCACTTGGAAAGGCGCATCTTGGAGGCAACAATGGATAGTCCTCTGAGAAGGAGATTGTCAGGGGGTAGTAACCACCTTCTCGGTCAGTCTACAAAGGAAATTCATTAATAGGAGGACGATGGTTAAACTCATATTGTGCTTGTTCTTCATGACTTACCCCTTCTTTACCTGCACTGTCACTTCAATAAATCTCCTGATTCAGGCTTTGCAGAGAAACCCTATGCAGACGAAAAAACAAATTTAAAGTTAAGTTCATCAGTCCATTGCAGATCTACATATATACAACTATGCGATCGGTGTTCCATATGTACATACATGGGGATGATTCTTGTGCCACGCCAAATGCTCCTCCTTCAGTCGGCTATACACCAAGCCGATACCAGCCATGAATAGTGACGACGACGAGGAGGACGGCGACGGCGATGACGACGACGACGGCGATGACGACAATGACGACGGCGACGATGACGACGACGAGGACGGTGATGATGACGACGACAGCGATGGCGAACAGAGAAGGTGGTCGCACTGGAGTTGGTCGATTGGTAAAGGATCGTTGGTCGATTAGTAATAAAGGATCACCGGAGGTGAAGAAGAGACGAGAGAGATAAATGTGTGACGCGCGTTAATTTAAAGAGCGTCTTCCATTGTCGAAGAGACAAAGAGACGAGGGAGATAAATGCGAGAAGCGCAATAACAAAGAGAGACACGTGTTAATCTAAAGCAGTCTTCCATAGTCGAAAGAGAGATGTGCGGCACAAGGTCTGCGGAGAACTTAATTTCGGCGGCGTGGTGCAGAGAAGCGTGCGACGTCCGTGCGCGACCTTTCGTTTTCCCTAGGCAGTATCGATGCGTCCCATCGTTCCATTAATCCGCGAGAAACCAACAGCTCCCTCGACGACTCCGCGCGGACCTTATTTAAGACGCGCCATCACTAGTGACTTCTCCACAAGCGCATAACTCACTTTGAATCTTCTTCTTTTCTTCGTCTTCTCCGCCCGACGACCCACCACCACCATTGCCGACCTTCCACCGCCAAGCCCTCCGATGGAGCCACCGTGCAAGAAAGTGTGTTGCAGCTCCCCCGAGAGGTTCAACACCGAGCAGCGCCTCCTTATGGCGCAAGAGGCGTACAACAATATGTCTCGCGCCATGAGTTCCTTGGGTCTGGGTACCCTTCCCCAGTTTACTGGAATGGGTACCATCGGCCACTACCTCTTCGCCCTCACGGGGGTGGCCAATCATCTCGACATTCTGTTCGATACGATGGCCCAGGTGCTTGGCCCTGAGGGCTGCAGAAACCTGGTGGAGGCAACGGAGAGCAACCTCGTTCACGGGGTTGCACCCCCGGTGTAGCCGGCGCAGCCGGAGCAACCGACCCAGGATCCTGTTGCACCGGCGTCGGAGTCGCTGCCGGAGGACGAGGAGGAGGAAGAATAAGAGGAGGAGGAGGAGGAGGAGGACTAAGAGTACGAGTAGGATTTAATTTTCTTTGTTGTTTTTAGTTGCTTCTGTTTTGTAAATATTATTAATGAAAGAAATATATCTTTGTTCATCTATGTGATTAAATATTATCTTGTGTGTTCTTCAATTGTGTGAATGAGTGAATGTGTAGCGTGTTCATCGTGTTCCTCAGGTATCATAAGGAAGGATTTGATTATATTCGGGACAAGAGAATGATTTAGTTATCAAGTGAGATGTGTGATATCAACAGTGTGAAAGGCGGCCTAGAGGGGGGTGAATAGGCGATAATCTATAATTTAAACTTAAATCAGAGTTCTGAAAACAGAGAAGTCGGACTTGTCTGACTTCTAGTCAGACTTTTCTGACCTAAGTCGGACAAGTCTGACCTGGGTCGGATAAGTCCGAGAATACCTGCACGATCAGACCAAAAATCCAATTTTTAAGCGCTCTAGTGAGAGATATCGATCGCTAGCAGTTCTACACGAAGTATGGAGTAGAAAGAAAGCTGAGGGAGAGATAGCACGCGGAAAAACACTAGAATCAAAACTTGGGAGAACGAAAGAACAACAAGAGACAAACGATTTTATCCCGAGGTTCGGAACCACAAAGGATCCTACGTCCCCGTTGAGGAGTCCACAAGGGACCAGACCTTCTCTAGCCTTCCCATCACGAGTTGCCCCAAGGGCCAACTACCGATCTTCCACTATCACAAAGATTGTTACAAACTCCCCGATTACAAGAGATCACAAAGAAATCGCGGGGCGATGCCTAACCGTCTAGGGGAGAACCCCAAGAGCAACAAACACGCAATCACGAAGAAACTTAGCGAATCACACGTTGCTCAACCCCTCAACAAACCGTTTCTCCCAATCCTCACAAAGCACTCTTCACTCTCCCAAAAATTCGAATTTGGGCTCTAGAGGTGAAGAACAAGTGGAGAGAGGTTCTTGAGTTCAAATGGGCGTTCAGAACTGTTTAGGCGTGTTAGGCATAGTTGGTGGGTCGAAACCACCACCTATTTATACTCCAAAATGTCATTAGAGCTGTTTGACACAGCCCGCGTCGGACATGTCTGACACAATGTCGGACATGTCTGACATCAAAGGTCAGGCATTTCACTTCAGACTTGTCTGACCAAAACCACTTCAGACATGTCTGACATACAATCTCGGACATGTCTGAAATTCTGCAGATAGAACTCGGACAAGTCTGACCTTCTGGGACTTAGAAAATTTTCCTTAGTCCCTGGGAACAGATCCATCTCGGACATGTCCGACCCCCAGGTTCGGACAAGTCCGAAACTTCACTGGAACTCACACTGGAACCCTTCCAGTGCCAATTCGAACATGTCTGGCTTACAGATTCGGACATGTCTGACTTCCAACAGAGGGAATTCGGACATGTCTGACACAACAAGTCAGACAAGTCCGCCCAAGCCACAAGGGCCCTACTAAAATCTTCTACTAAGGGGTTGAGCACCCGAATGACTCACTAAGTGTCTACGCGTCGTGTCCCTCTTAATAGTACGGTTTTTCCTACGACTCAAGGAGAAAATAGAAAACCCTATTTCTATCTTCTTCGCCACAACTTTTCTCCTTTTGCCGTCTTTCTTCAAAGCTCCATTCCGTACTCCAGATCTGCGCTCATGCTCAACCAAGATCATTAGCACTTTAATGGTTCATCATCAATCCACCAAAACCCACAAGGGACCTAGATGCACTTACAATCTCCCCCTTTTTGGTGATTGATGAAAACCAATTAAAGTCTTCGACAAAAATAAGATTTGATAGAAGTTTTGAGTCTCAAGTGTATATGAGCTTTTGGAATAACAATAAAAACAATACTCATATACACTCAATCATCGTGGGGTGCCTATATGCTCGTGTGTGTGCAACTACGTGATAAATATGAAGAAATGCACACGAGATCAATGAAGCATCATAATGATCATCATAAGACATCAATAAACATCATTAAGCATTAACATCAATAAACATCATTAAGCATTAACAGCCATAAACGAGTAACAAATAAGTACAAGACACACGACGATAGAAAATATGATTAGATACATGTCCATGTCCAAGAAAAAACACTAGAGACTAATACTTCTCCCCCTTTGGCATCAAGGCACCAAAAAGGAGAAAAGTGGACACTAAGACCTAGTCTACTCGGTGTCTTTCTCGTCGTCGTCGCTGTCACCGTCACCGCTCTCCTCCTCATAGTCGCTCTCCTCGTCGGAGTCACTGTGAGTTGCAGGAGGTGCTGAGGAAGAGGCGCTGGTGCCAGTGAAGAACGTCATTTCCGCCTCGGTGAGCTCCGGAAACTCCGGTGGCTCCTCGTCTGAGCTGGCGTCGTCGACTGGAGGAAGCTGGAAGTGCTCCCTGATGGCAGCGAGGTCCCTCTGGTTCCTCTTTGCCAAGCGGTGAGTCGACCGACAGACGGTGAAGATCGACTTGAGGATCTTGAGCAGACCTGAGGAGCAAGACGGCTGCTGCTGGGGCACGGAGGATGAGCTGGGAGGCTGAGCGGACTTCCTCCTCGAGGAGCTGGGTCCTCCCTCTGCTGGTGCCGGTGCAGCTGCTCGAATCGGGCGGTGAAGCTTGGAAGGCTTCTGAGGCACAAGGCGCCTGTGAGGCACATCCTTCACAAACTTCTTCCCGAACACCGTCTCAATTAGCTTCATCAGGTACGGGGCATAGCAGCAAGACCTAGCCGGCGTCTCCGAGGCGAGGTAAATCTCCTCGAAGATATAGTCAAAGGCGTTGAATTGCTGCTCCACTGCAAAGAGCTGGATCAGATTTATGCTGTTGTGATTTATCATGTTGGCATCCCCATCCTTGGGCGAGAGGGTCTTTCTGATTAGACGGTTCACCACGGCATGGAATGGCTTGAGGCCGTGGATATGAGGAGGGTCGGCTGGATACCCATCCTCATAGAAACTCTCCATCTCCAGGAGGTTCACTATATCCATCTCATGGATCTTCAGTGAGTGCTGTAGGCTGTCCTCCATCCTGAGAATGCGGGCAAACTCCTCATAGCTGACTTCGTACTTCACCCCATTGGTCATCCAGGTGAAGCCGTGCTTGTCAACCCAATAGAACACAGTTGCATAAAACTGGAGGATAACTTCTTTGTTCCATGGGTATTGGAGACCCATGATCTCGCTGACTCCGTGGTGCTCGCAAGCTTCGAACACCCCCTTGAAGAGAAGATAGGAGTCTTTCTTCTTCAATGCAGCCTTCCAATCAACCCATTGCATCTCCGTGACTGGGTTCTTCTTGGTCGTGAGGACTGACCGGTAGTAATCCATGTGGAAGAAGCACCAAAAATGGGTATCCTTGCTCTCCCTTGGCATGTCATAACACCGCACATCTCTCATGTGCATGGTGTCATGGAAGTTCCTTCGGTAGTTTACCCTGTCGGCCGTGCGCCGAGTGTCACCCACTGGAGAGTGCACGACCAACGGTCCGATCTCTTGCGGCCCTTGGGAGCTCGAGCTGCCCCCCTGACCACTGTGAATGGTGAGTTGACCGCTTGTGGGTCGCTTGACAATAACTTTCTTTGGTCGCTTTGATGGTTGAGCCGAAGAATCGGGACCCGCGGGCTCCTTGCCTCTTTTGTCGTGACCCATAGCTAGAAAAAGATACAAGGATAGGTAAGAGTCAAGGCAAGAGAGATAGAGCAATTAACTTTATAGTTTCGCTAGAAATTAGGCCTTAGAGTTATACAGGATCGGACATGTCTGACTGGAAAGTTAGACTTGTCTGACTCAGGAATTTCGGACATGTCCGAATTTCAGAGTCAGACTTGTCCGACCTGTACAGAACTGACCCCAATTGCTAAGGAAACTAAGCAAATCAATTTTTCTACTGACCAAATTTTGCAAAAAGGTTGTAAACATGCCTAGGAAAAATTTCAAGGGCATAAATTTGCAATCTTGCTGCTAGATTTAGAATTGAGAGGAAAGATGCGAAAAAAATACCTTCGGATGGAGAAAAGGATTGAAGAACTCCGAAGGGGATGTGAATCCTCCAACTTCGAGGGAGATTTTCCCTCAAGAACTCCTCACAAGAGCATCAAAAACAATGTGGATTGCCTTGGGAGGTTTGAGAGAGATGGAGATTAGGGTTTGAAGTGAGGAGAGAGAGAAGGAAAGGGAACCGTCGGCCTCTTTGGAGGGGTTCGGACTTCCCACGTCGGACATGTCCGAATTTGATTTCGGACAAGTCTGAGATCTCTCTGTAGACTTAAAACCCACTTCGGACATGTCTGACTTTTGTCAGACTTGTCCGACTCCCCCTGAGTGTATGCAGTGTGCAAACACATGGGGATCTAAAGAAGGGAATATATGGACATTTTGGACAAGTTTTTGCAAATATCTTTGACAAAAAATGATCAGTAAGCAACCAACACTCAAACTATGATCATTTCACCAAAGAGAAGTTTAGAACATAGTTTTCAAGAAAAATAGATGAGATTTTCGAAAAACATACAACATTTTGAAGTTGAGAACTAATAGCAATCAGATGTGCATGACTCAAGCAATGTTTCGAGAATCCAAGATATTTAGCTCACTCCTCAGGATGTCTAAAGCGTCTCTCATCAAGGGGTTTGGTGAAGATATCCGCTAATTGTTTCTCACTTCTAACATTAGAGATAACGATATCTCCCTTGATAGAGTGGTCTCGTAGGAAATGGTGACGGATGTCTATGTGTTTGTTTCTAGAATGCTCTACGGGGTTGTGAGCAATCTTGATGGCACTCTCATTGTCACATAGGAGAGGAATATGGTTCAGATTGTAACCATAATCCCTAAGAGTTTGTCGCATCCAAAGAAGCTGCGCACAGCAACTTCCGGCTGCAACGTACTCCGCTTCGGCTGTGGAAAGGGCAATGGAGTTTTGTTTCTTGGAAGACCATGCAACCAAGGACCTACCAAGAAATTGGCATGTCCCGGATGTGCTCTTCCTATCTACCCTACAGCCCGCATAATCCGCATCGGAATAACCGACGAGATCAAACTTGGATCATTTAGGGTACCAAAGACCTAGATTAGGAGTGTGAACTAAATACCTAAGGATCCTCTTAACCGCTGTCAAGTCACACTCTTTTGGAGCGGCTTGGAATCGAGCACACATGCACACACTAAGCATAATGTCGGGTCTAGAAGCACAAAGATAAAGCAAAGAGCCAATCATAGAACGGTATACCTTTTGGTCCACGCTCGCTCCTTCTTCGTTTAGTCCTAGATGCCCGTTTGTTCCCATAGGTGTCTTGATGGGCTTCGCCTTCTCCATGCCAAACTTCTTGAGAATGTCATGAGTGTACTTGGTTTGGCATATGAAGGTCCCTTCCTTGAGTTGCCTTACTTGGAAACCTAGGAAAAACTTCAACTCCCCCATCATAGACATCTCAAATCTCCCTGTCATGATTTTGGAAAACTCATCACAAAAAGTCTTGTTAGTAGAACCAAATATGATATCATCAACATAAATTTGGCATACGAACAAGTCATTATCAAAATGCTTAGTGAAGAGAGTATAATCGGCTTTCCCAATCTTAAAACCATTTTGAGTGAGAAAATCCCTAAGGCACTCATACCAAGCTCTAGGTGCTTGTTTGAGGCCATAGAGAGCCTTACACAACTTGTAGACGTGATCGGGATGCTCTTCATCTTCAAATCCGGGCGGTTGCTCCACATACACTTCCTCCTTGATTGGACCGTTGAGGAATGCACTTTTCACATCCATTTGATATAACTTGAAATCATGGTGAGTAGCAAAGGCCAATAATATGCGAATAGATTCAAGCCTAGCTACGGGAGCAAAGGTTTCAACAAAATCCAAACCTTCAACTTGAGCATATCCTTTTGCTACGAGTCTTGCCTTGTTTCTTGTTACCACTCCGTGTTCATCTTGTTTGTTGCGGAACACCCACTTGGTTCCAACAACATTTGCATTTGGTCTCCTCACGAGTTCCCACACCTTGTTCCTCTTGAAGTTGTTGAGCTCTTCTTGCATCGCCATTACCCAATTCGGGTCTTGTAGAGCTTCTTCTACTTTCCGTGGCTCTAAAGAGGAAAAAATAGTAATGTTCACAAAAGTTAGTCATACGTGAGCGAGTAGTTACCCCTTTGGAGATGTCTCCAAGTATGTTGTCAACGGGATGGTCCCGTTGAATGCTTTGATGAACTCTTGGGTGTGGTGGTTGAGCTTCTCGATCATTGTCTTCATCTTGATCATTTTCTTGATCTCCCCCTTGATCCAAGCCTCCTACTTGATTTTGATCTTGTTGAGATTCATCTTGAGGGTCTTGATCTTGTTCATGTGGGGGATTTGCATCTTCTTCGCTTGCTTGAAGATCATTTGGATCAAGTGGTCGCACATCTCCAAGTGCCATTCTCCTAAGTGCTTCTTGTGGAGTCTCCTCTTGATCTAGCACACACTTATCAACTTGCTCCACTTGAGAGCCATTAGTCTCATCAAACACTACGTCATGTGCTACTTCAACAATCCTGGAGGACTTGTTGAAGACACGATAGGCGTAGGTGTTTGAGTCATAGCCAAGCAAGAAACCTTCATCGGATTTCGAAGCGAACTTCGAATTCCTAGGCTTCTTGTTGAGAATATAGCATTTGCTCCCAAAAACACGAAAGTATGAGATGTTGGGTTTGTTACCGGTTAGGAGTTCATACGAGGTCTTCTTCAAGAGTCGATGAAGATACAACCGGTTTATGGCATGGCAAGCGGTGTTAATCGCTTCTGCCCAAAACCGGTCGGACGTCTTGTACTCATCAAGCATCGTCCTTGACATCTCGATAAGAGTCCTATTCTTCCTCTCCGCTACTCCATTTTGTTGAGGGGAGTAGGGAGCGGAGAACTCATGCTTGATTCCTTCTTCATCCAAGAAGTCTTCAACTTGAGTGTTCTTGAACTTCGTCCCATTGTCGCTCCTAATCTTCTTGATTCTTAAGGAAAACTCGTTTTGAGCTCTCCTCAAGAACTTCTTGAGAACTCCTTGGGTTTCACCTTTGTCGTGCAAGAAAAATACCCACGTGAAGCGAGAAAAATCATCAACAATAACTAGACCATACTTGTTACCGCCAATGCTAATGTAGGCGATCGGTCCGAATAGGTCCATGTGTAGTAGCTCCAATGGTCTTGAGGTTGTCATGATGTTCTTGGACGGATGTTGAGCTCCTACTTGCTTTCCGGCTTGACATGCGCTACATGGTCTATCTTTCTCAAAGACAACATCTCTTAGTCCACGGATATGATCCCCCCTTAAGAAGTTTTTGCAAGTTTCTCATCCCAACATGGGCTAGCCTTCGGTGCCATAGCCATCCCATGTTAGTTTTCGCCATTAAGCACGTATCAAGTTGAGCTTTATCCGTGGAGAAATCCACAAGGTAAAGCTTTCCCTTGAGTACGCCCTTAAAGGCGATTGAGTTGTTGCATCTTCTTGAGACGATCACACCGTTGTTAGTGAAAAGACAATCATAACCATTATCACATAATTGAGAAATAGACAAGAGGTTGTAATCAAGTGAATCAACATGAAGCACATTAGAAAGAGTGTGTTTTGAGGAGATAGCAATTTTACCGGTGCCAAGGATTTTCCCTTGGCTATTATCCCCAAAGAAGATTCCTTCACTAGGATCTTCATTCTCCTTGTACTCTACAAACATCTTCCTCTCTCCGGTCATATGATTAGTGCATCCACTGTCAAGAACCCAATTTGATCCACCGGAGGAGTATGCCTACAAAAAGAGTTATGCCTTTCCTTTAGGTACCCAAACGGAGTTGGGTCCTTTGATGTTAGTCACAAGACATTTGGGCACCCACACGCAAGGCTTTGGGCTCTTGCGGAGTGGCCCAACATATCTAGCATAAGTCTTGCCAAATTTGTTCCTCAATAAAACATAAGAAGCATCAAAATCATGGAACAAAGGATGAGGTTCATTTTTAGGCATATAAGATGTTGAGACAATGTTCTTTCCTTTATCTTGAGCGGATGAACCTTCCTTGACAAAAACAATCAAGTCTTTGTTATTCTTGGGGGCTTTGGCATTTTGTCTCCGCTCCCGAGAATAACCAAGACCATCCTTGACATGGGGAGGTCTCACATTGGTATATGCACTACGTGCATAGGCCACCTTCTCCTTGTCAAAGATGCCACCTTTCGGTGCTTGCTTGTTTTGTGCCAAGTTAAGTTCATCCTTAAGTTTTAGGATCAAGCTTGAGCACATGCAAGTGTGAACTTCCTTGGATGAAATCTTTTGAGAAGATGAGCTCTTTGAGGAAGAAGGTGCATTGATCTTAAGTGACTCAACCTTTGTCTCTAGAATCTTGTTAACCTTTGTCAAGTTAACAAGTTCATCCTTGAGCTCAACGGTCTTGTCCTTAAGATTTCAGCATGCTTCCTTGCTCATGGCAAGGTCATGCTCCAATGCATTGCTTCTTTCTCTCTCGCGCTCGAGGAGCTCCTCAAGCTCTTGGCATCTCTCCAATTTTTGGATGAGCATGCCCTCTTGACGCTCAAGGAGATCCTCCTTCTCAGAGATTTCATCCATAAAAAAGTTCATCTTTCTCATGGCACTCTTACTTAAGCCTTTAAGCATGGATTCAAGTTCACTATCACTATCAAGTTCATCACAAGAAGTTATAGAGGGAGTGGGTTTAGATTTGACCATTTTCCTTCCCTCCTTTGCCATGAAACATGTGGACTTGAGATCATCAAGGTTGGGGAAGAGCTTGCTTGCACTTGAGCTCTTTCCGATGGCAATGGTTGCCACCTTCTCTTCATTGTCGGAAGATGAGTCTTCATTTGAGTCCCATTCTCTTCCAAGGTGGGCATGTCCCGATGGCTTCTTCTTCTTGAAGAGCTTCTTATCTTGGGTCTTGCCCTCCTTCTTCTTGCTTTCATTGTATGGGCATTCCGCAATGAAGTGCCCATGTTCACCACACTTGTAGCAAGTCTTCTTCTTTAGTTTATCCTTGCTCTTGCCTTCTTGGTGATAGCCTCCCTTCTTCCTTCTCATCATCCTTCTAAACTTATTGACGAAGAAAGCTTCTTCCTCATCGGAGTCCATGCTCTCATCATCACTTGCATCTTCATTGTAGGATGTGGAAGTTGCTTTGAGGGCTATGTCTTTCTTCTTTGATGAGGCAAGCTTTTGGAGATCGTTGTAGAACATATCTTCCTTCTCCATCATCTCATTGTTGATTATCCTCCCAAGCACTTCTTCCGGAGTCATCTTGGTGTAGTCGGGGCTTTCACGGATCAAGGAGCAAAGAGCGATGTTTCGAGGCATGAATGCCCGAAGCATCCTCTTCACCACTTCATGGTCCGTCCATCGAGTGCTTCCATAGGCACGAATCTTGTTCACGAGCACCTTGAGGCGGTTGTACATGTCTTGGGGCGACTCACCATCCATGATGGTAAATCTCCCAAGCTCTCCTTCGATCATCTCAATCTTCGCCTCCCGGATGACTCGATTGCCCTCGTGCGTTGTCTTGAGTGTATCCCAAATATCTTTGGCCACTTCCAAACCTTCGACTCGGTTGAATTCATCCCGAGTCAAAGATGAGGTTATGAATCCCACGGCTTGAGCATTGCGATGAAGTAGGATAGCTTGTTGTGGAGTGACGTCTTCCTCATTCCTTGGCATATGAACTCCAGTTTGCACAATCTGCCACAAACTAGGATTCAAAGAGATTAAATGCATCTTCATATTGTGTTTCCACATTGAATAGTCATTTCCATCGAATTGGGGAGGTTTGCCAAGTGGAATAGACAAATAGTGATTGTTAGCATGAAGACGATCATAATCAAAGTGAGTTTGAGTATAGTCATCGTTACTCTTCTCCTTCTCTTTGTTGATCTTGGGTTGTTTCCCTAGCTTCTCCCGCAGCTTCGCCTTGAGTTGGCGAGTTTCTTCGTCATCCTTCGGATCATCAAGAAGAACGTCGTAGTTCTTGTCAATTGAGCCTTCACCCTCGACATATGAGTTATCATCCTTGTTCCTTTCTTCTGCCATCGATTCTCCAAGATGTTAGTCTCTTCCGGAGAAACCTGCTCTGATACCAATTGAAAGGCGGCCTAGAGGGGGGTGAATAGGCGATAATCGATAATTTAAACTTAAATCAGAGTTCTGAAAACAGAGAAGTCGGACTTGTCTGACTTCTAGTCAGACTTGTCTGACCTAAGTTGGACAAGTCTGACTTGGGTCGGATAAGTCCGAGAATACCTGCACGATCAGACCAAAAATCCAATTTTTAAGCGATCTAGTGAGAGATATCGATCCCTAGCAGTTCTACACGAAGTATGGAGTAGAAAGAAAGCTGAGGGAGAGATAGCACGCGGAAAAACACTAGAATCAAAACTTGCGAGAACGAAAGAACAACAAGAGACAAATGATTTTATCTCGAGGTTCGGAACCACAAAGGATCCTACGTCCCCGTTGAGGAGTCCACAAGGGACCAAGCCTTCTCTAGCCTTCCCCTCATGAGTTGCCCCAAGGGCCAACTCCCGATCTTCCACTATCACAAAGATTGTTACAAACTCCCCGATTACAAGAGATCACAAAGAAATCGTGGGGCGACGCCTAACCATCTAGGGGAGAACCCCAAGAGCAACAAACACGTAATCACGAAGAAGCTTAGCGAATCACACGTTGCTCAACCCCTCAACAAACTGTTTCTCCCAATCCTCACAAAGCACTCTTCACTCTCCCAAAAATTTGAATTTGGGCTCTAGAGGTGAAGAACAAGTGGAGAGAGGTTCTTGAGTTCAAATGGGCGTTTAGAACTGTTTAGGGGTGTTAGGCATAGTTGGTGGGTCGAAACCACCACCTATTTATACTCCAAAAAGTCATTAGAGCCGTTTGACACAGCCCGCGTCGGACATGTCTGACACAATGTCGGACATGTTTGACCTCAAAGGTCAGGCCTTTCACTTCAGACTTGTCTGACCAAAACCACTTTAGACATGTCTGACATACAATCTCGGACATGTCTGAAATTCTGCAGATAGAACTCGGACAAGTCTGACCTTCTGGGACTTAGAAAATTTTCCTTAGTCCCTGGGAACAGATCCATCTCGGACATGTCCGACCCCCAGGTTCGGACAAGTCCGAAACTTCACTGGAACTCTCACTGGAACCCTTCCAGTGCCAATTCGGACATATCTGACTTACAGATTCGGACATGTCTGACTTCCAACAGAGGGAATTCGGACATGTCTGACACAACAAGTCAGACAAGTCCGCCCAAGCCACAAGGGCCCTACTAAAATCTTCTACTAAGGGGTTGAGCACCCGAATGACTCACTAAGTGTCTACGCGTCGTGTCCCTCTTAATAGTACGGTTTTTCCTACGACTCAAGGAGAAAATAGAAAACCCTATTTCTATTCTTCTTCGCCACAACTTTTCTCCTTTTGCCGTCTTTCTTCAAAGCTCCATTCCGTACTCTAGATCTGCGCTCATGCTCAACCAAGTTCATTAGCACTTTAATGGTTCATCATCAATCCACCAAAACCCACAAGGGACCTAGATGCACTTACACAGTGAACCGAAGCCAAATGGAGAAAATCAAGAAGCTAAAGGTGACGTGCGGAATCGGAGACGCACTTTCCGGTAGAGAACGTCTCTCTTTTTGCAGAGGAGAGGGAGAGGGAGACATCGATCATAGGAGATGTGCTTCGCAGCGAAGCTCATCTCCATTTTGCGTTACAGCACATACCTTATGATGAGATCATGCATATTATCATTGCACAAACAAACATGGCATAATATTTATTTATTTGGGATCCTGACTCAAGTGAATGGTCATGCTTTTTTGATGGAGAACATGGAGATAGTGCACTATATCGTCCACCACCTTGGCCTCCGCCTTTGATGCACACAAGAGGATTTGATGGTGTTGCACATATGGACCCACACATGAGAGAAGATGAACTTGAGTCGAGGGCAACTCCAATTCAAGAAGGGGAGGATGATGAGGACATCACTCCTATGGATATACATAACACTCCATTCAACATACAAGATGCAATCAATAGAATTCACACACACCAATTAATTTCAGAGGTGAGCTCGTTCTTATATGTTTCCTTATATATTTTTGAGAATAGATTGCTACCTAATGACTTAATTGTGATTAGGATCCATGGATAAGTTTAAGGAGTAATTGGAGGAAGATTTAGGGGCGTGGAGGACTAGATATTACGTTAAAAGAAGATGGAAACCGACCCCAACTCAAATTTGTGTCCAACTCGGAGTCCAGAAGCAGTTCGCACTAAAATGGACGCCCAGGACGCATACAAACTCCGTTTTGGACGTTCTACATATGTATGGAAAGAGTAGAGGATAAAATTTCCAATGGATCTGGTCCCATGTCAAAATTCCTTCAAAGTCGAAGGGAACCATTGAAACAAAATCGAGTCCAGAATCTATCAGGGTGTTGTGCCACCGTATTGGGCCATTGGGTCTTGTATCAAGTCTAAGTACATTATTTTCGTCTCTTAGGGTTAGTTGGACACAAATTTGAGTTGGGGTCGGTTTCCATCTTCTTTTAACGTAATATCTAGTCCTCCACGCCCCTAGATCTTCCTCCAATTACTCCTTAAACTTATCCATGGATCCTAATCACAATTAAGTCATTAGGTAGCAATCTATTCTCAAAAATATATAAGGAAACATATAAGAACGAGCTCACCTCTGAAATTAATTGGTGTGTGTGAATTCTATTGATTGCATCTTGTATGTTGAATGGAGTGTTATGTATATCCATAGGAGTGATGTCCTCATCATCCTCCCCTTCTTGAATTGGAGTTGCCCTCGACTCAAGTTCATCTTCTCTCATGTGTGGGTCCATATGTGCAACACCATCAAATCCTCTTGTGTGCATCAAAGGCGGAGGCCAAGGTGGTGGACGATATAGTGCACTATCTCCATGTTCTCCATCAAATAAGCATGACCATTCACTTGAGCCAGGATCCCAAATAAATAAACATTGTGCCATGTTTATTTGTGTAATGATAATATGCATGATCTCATCATTTTATAAGGCACCATCAGTCTCTCATCTTCGCTTTGTTCCGCTCAGACAACCCACCATAGCCAACGTTCCACCGCCAAGCCCGCCGAGAGAGCCACCCTGCAAGATACAGTGTTGCCGCTCCCCCGAGAGGCTCAACCAAGAGCTGCTCGAGATGTTGTTCGACCGGTTCCAGAGGTTGCTCGAGACGATAGCCGAGGTGCTCGGTGCCGAGGGCCGCGGTATCCTAGTGGAGGCGATGGCGAAGAACCTCGGTTGCAAGGTTCAATCGCTGGATCTAGACCAGTCAGAGCAAGCGGCGGAGCAGACAGAGCAACCGGCGGAGCAGACAGAGCAGCCGGAGCAACCGGCGGAGCAGCCGGAGTAACTGAGGGAGCAACTGGAGGAGGAGGAGGAGTAGGATTTAGGTTTTCTTTTGTTGTTTTTTAGTTGATGTTTTTCTTTTCTTGTATCTTGTACTTATTTCTTATGTTTTGTAATATATTTGTTATCTGTGATCAATTGTGTGAATGATTGAATATGTTATCTGTGTTCATCTATGTGATGAATATTTTGTATGTTCAACTGTGAATGAATGTGGTCATCGTTCAGAGTCGTGACGTGCTTTCAGTAAAGGACATCTTATTTCACTCGCTTATAAGAGACGTGTTGTGGTACAAGTACGTCTCTCGTTTGTCCAGAGAGTAGGCCCGTCTCAGATCCATACTTAACTGAGAGGGGTTGTAATGTAACGCGTTTCCTTGAGTGTTCAACCGATCCATATCTGATCCTCGCTGAAGTGAGCTCGTCTCGCTTAAGCTTATGAGAGACGACTGCCTTTGAGTGTGTCACCCATCTTTGTCTTCTATTTGGGTTTCTTACGTAGTGTAAGTCGAAATTGTAGTCTCAAAATGTTGTTCTAAAGTGTTGATGCATGGGATACGATACATAATTTAGGAATAAAGACTAATAAATCGAACCTATAAATCTGGTATATTAGCTTCCATATCTACAAGAGTACCACCGTCATCCCATGCATCTTGCCTTGCCCTTTTGGTTAATGAATCGACTGAATGATGCCTTGGAACTATTAGAAGAAATATTGTACCGACCCTATCAAGTGTAACATGAATACATGATCAGTATTATGTCCTTAACGTGGTCCTACGATTTTCTTCCGCTTGTAAAGCACATTTGCTTGTATAGTATTGAGAGATATTCTGTAGGATATAGTAAACTTAAATATATATAAGGTAACGTTCTTCCAACATTACTAACCCCTATCAAGTAAGAAAGTTAACATTGCTAAATTTCATAGGATTTGTTTGAAGAGCAGGGTGCAGGTGCAGCTCACCACTTGTTTCGTGACTATATATACTCCACAATACTTCTTGGATGATGCTAAAATAAGATTATGTTGGCCAATGGAAAAATTTGTTTGCTTACAGATAAAATATCTTGTGAAGGTTAGACCGTCCGCACTCGTGTACTCTAAATCATACTATATACTCTAAAAGTAATCCAGTATGTACACTCTGTAAAGTTACTCTAAATTTTACCATAATGTCTCACTGCTACAATAAGCCTCATCACAGACAGCTCCAAACCTATTATCACAGACGGCTTTTAAAACCGCCTGAAACGAAGAGTCTGTGATAATCCGCAATTTCACAGGCGGAGAAGTGAAACCGCCTGTGAAGACTAATTATCATAGGCGGTTCTTCACTTAGGCTAGCCGCCTGTGAAGACAGATTATCATAGGCGGTTCTTTACTTAGGCTAGCCGTCTGTGAAAATACTTTATCAGAGGCGGGTCGTGCAGGATATATAACCGTCTGTGATAAACGTCTTATCACAGACGGTTATTGAAGCATAACTAACCGCCTATGATAATGAGTCTTCACGGGCGGGTATTGAAGCATAACTAACCGCCAATGATAATGTGTCTTCACAGGCGGGTTTTGAAGCATAACTAACCGTCTATGATAATGTGTCTTCACAGGCGGATTTTGAAGCATAACTAACCGTCTATGATAATGTGTTTTCACAGACGGGTATTGAAGCATAACTAACCATCAATGATAATGTGTCTTCACAGACGGTTATTGAAGCATAACTAACCGTCAATGATAATGGTGTTATCACAGACGGAGTTTACCTATATTAGCCGTCTGTGAAGACCCTTTAACGCAGCCGGTTTCTACCATAATAGTCACCGCCTGTGAAAATTAGGTTATCCCAGATGTTTCTTTACTTGTATCTAGCCGCCTGTGATAATTGTTTTTCACAGCCATGCCTAGCCGTTGGTTAATAACCGCCTGTGATAAGGTATAACCTATGCAGTACTACTGCTGTTATTTCTAATTTCCAGGTCAATTCAATATAATCACAGAACAAAAAACAACAATATCATCACAGAACAAAAGTCAACAATATTATCATCACAGAAGTCAATTTCACTAAAACAATATATATATATGTACGAGTTACAGATACAATTGATCTCAAAGTTTACAAGTTTTCACCAAAAACTGTTTAAATTGGCATAGTCGCAAAGTTTTGGCACATCAGCTGCTGAACCATTCTTATCAAAGAACTTCGCCTTTTTGTGCAAAATTTCGCGACGCATGAACTGACAGAGTTCAGAAGCAATCCTGTCGGCTCCTCCATCAGGAATACTTCTACAAACCGACCATTCTTCGTTCAGATTCTTCTTATGCTGCAATATAACACATAACAAGGTTTAGAATGTGTTGGTTTGAACAATCTCAAAGTATAGATCAAAGTGAGAGTATACAGGAATTTAGTTGGTATTTTTGGAGCAGTTGTACTATGAGCAATTGAATTTTGAAGTTGGAATAAAAATATGAAAATAATGTTTCTGGTAATATTGAACAGCAGAGAATATAAGCATTAAACTATGCTAGTTACAATGAAAATAAAACACAAAAGTAAGAAAATAAGGTATCGACATTAAGGATAACTTACATCCTCACGATTGACTCTATATACGTTGGCGGTCCGAAGATGCTCGCATACATAATACCCGCATAAGACACTCCCAGCAGGCTGCTTCGGACAAGCATAATACGTTTTAATGTCCAATGCATTCGTATTAGGAGGTCTCTGACCGCCAAGCTCCGCGTAAAACTGCCAAGCGCTGTAATACAAGAAATGTCATATAAAACTTGTCAACACATTCTAAATGTGCGTAAATTAAAATTATTGAATAAACGTACTTTTTCAAAATGGAAAGGAAATCTTTGTAACGATCTGGTGGGTAATCGGCCGAGTCCAAGACTGTTGCCATTCCCTGCGTTGGCTTGATGAAGATCATTATGTAGTGATTACTGCAAACATACAAACACACATGTTAACAATTACCAATAATTGCTATTTCAATGTCATGTGTCGAACTTACTCGAAGTGGTACGGAGCCTTTACGAGGTCCTTGCCATCTCTGACAAAGTTAAACATCGCATGTCCTATGTAAGCTGCAACTTCTGTCTTTCTATCCTTCTTAAGTTTTGCAATTGCTCTTTCAAAATCTTTTTTTTCATGTGTTTGTACTGGCTTGATTCTCGATTCGCCTGGACATCGAATAGCGACATTGCAATCCTAGTAGGATCAAGGATACCTGTCTTGCGCGCCAACTTTTCATTATCCATGTATTGCATCCTATTAAAGAAGTCCAAAATTGTTATAATCTCATGAAATGCGTATGCGTGTAGTAAGAAAAGCAAATACAAAATATTAGAGCACTTACAAGCACCAGACGAGCAGCAGGTTGATATCAAGCATGCCCCGATGGAAAAGGGAAAGCAGCTCTTCAAATAAAATGACTCGTTTATCTACTCCAGAGTGTCCAGAATGCTTCTTTTGGAATACAAAATGCGATGCAATCAAGACCAAATTTTGTGCTGGCAGTGATGTACCACTCATGCATTCTTCTGAGCTGGACGGGTTGTTTGCTAAGTTGTACGGATGTCATGAACGGCTTCCCATTCTCAAATTTAGGAGGAACATCCTCAAGCTTGTATATTGGAACTCCTGGTTTAACTAAAGCCGTCCGCCGATTATACATGACACCGTCTTCTTCCCACTCCTCGATATCCTCTAATGCTGGCTCATGAGAAGAACGAGATGCACTCGATTTTCTAATATTTTCCTTCATATCTTCCAAATACTTTGACACTTCTGATGAAGGTTTATTAATTTCGTATGAGCTAACTTTGATAGGCACTGATGATCGAGGAGTAGTGGTCGGAAGTTGGACACTGGCTTGTTGTTGAACTTGTTGTTCAACTGATTGCTCTTTACTCCCAGCAGTTGGCTCTAGTACTACTTCAAGTTGTTGCTCAACTAGTTGCTCTTTACTAGCAACAGCTTGCTCTGGTACTGCTTGAAGTTGTTATCCAACTTGTTGCTCTTGGATATCATCCTTGCTGAGACATAGGGGGAGTGGATCTTCCCGGACTGGGAGTGGATCTTCATGCACTTTCGCCTTAGAAGATGGGGTTGCAGTATTTGGAGATGCGACGGGGCTAGAAATTGGCTCATCGTCCAACGCGATATCGCGTCGGTGGCGAAGGATTAATTGGTTGACATCCTACCCCAGAGTCGCGATCCCCTCAGGTGTGACGTGGTCTATTTCATAATCTTCATAATCATTATCAATAATTTGAAGAACTTGCACCACAGAATAATACAACGGAAGTGGATTCTCGTTGAAGTCACGATCAGGCTTTGCCATAGCAGTGGCAACCTGTTTGGTTTTGTTCCCTGCTCTGCCTATCGGGACAAGAAGACGACAAGATTTGTCGTTAGCAATATCATCGACAGGGAACTTATGGGCTGACCCTAAGCCTGGCACGGAACCAACGCTGCTAGGGTAGGCAGTTGGACATACTAATTGCTCCTTTTGCACCGGAACCATGATTGTACTCGGTGCCACTAATTGTCCTGATTGTCTAAGTTGTTCCATTATTTCTTGCATATTTTCTTTGACCTTTTGAGCAATCGTTTCATCAAGTGTTTTCTTAAACTTCTCACGTCTTCTATATGTGTCTTTATCTTTAGGGAAACCATCTAGCCAAGACATTTGAGAAGAGACCGCTCGAACCCGTCCGCTGTGTTTAGGGTTTCCTAAGATAGCGGTAAGTTGGTCATTCTCCCTCTTCGGCTTGAAGAGACCCTTCTGTTGCTTTTCAATTACTTCTTTCATTTTATCCTCTACTTCATTCAGAGAGTCGGGCTTTTCAAGTTTGCACTCGCTGGTCAAACCAGACCGAGCAAAGACCCAGCGTTGAGTTTGCTCATCGCACCCTTCTAATGGGTGAGGAATGCCCTTACTGGTAATTTTGTCTAATATCTTATTCCATTTCTGGACTTTGGGGCCATATCCGGCAGACCCCAAGCGATGATGGTATTTGTTCTTCTTTGCAAGCTCTGACCTAGTTGTCACTTAGAGATTTAGCATCAGGTGTGCTCTTTTGATGAACAAACTCTTGCCACTGAGCTTGTGTGATTTTTCCCATCTTCCTCGGGCTAGGGACCTTATCGGCCTTAACATAAGCATTTATTTCACTCTTCCAGCATCGAAACTTCTTGCCGCAAGAGACCATTGTTGCTTTCTTTACAGCTTCTTTTGTGCCTTTCAGGAACTTGAATTGTTTCTTTATCTTTTCCCACAACTCATTCTTGGTCTGCTCGGGTAATTTCCTCCAATTCTCGGTTGTGATCGGCACAACCTCCCTAACAAGAAAACCGCATGCATTACGGTACTTGGTAACTGAATCCAGTGGTTCTTGGGGAAGCCCACCTGGACCGACCCTTGTTATGTACATGATGCGGTCCAATGCACCCTTATTGGGACCTCGCTTCCCTCGTTTCCGCTTGAGTGAAGCTGAGGATTCATCCATTGGAGAACCTTCTACGGTTTTAGGAGCCGATGTCACCTCATTGTCTTCGAGATTAATCTAGGTAGAAAAAAATTATAAGACTTTGTATACTTGACAACCAACATTAACTTGAACTGCTGAAGTTAAGATTCGTGATCCATACCTCGTCGACAGGATCATATTCCGGGTCTAGATCCACTGAAGTCTTTTTAATTTTTATATTCGGAAAAGGATCCGAAGGACTGTGATAGGAGCCTGAACTGCTGGGGTCAGTAAACTCCATATTGTCTTCTTTGTTGTTACTATCAGGACCAGTCTTCTTAGGGCCTTCCATGCTAGATCTAATAAGACAAAAAATCTAATAAATGGCATATTAACTCTACATGAAGTGTTGCATGAAGAAAAAGATGGAAGCATTCTAGGATTTGATAAGGCATTCTAGAGTTTAAGGCGACTGACCAAAAGGTTCCTATACATTGCGAGGGTGACAAGGATGTTAAAGTTGCTCACCAATGGAAATTTTATCTTTTTATTCTAAATAGGCTAGCTTCATTCAGAGTGGCGACCACGTTCTTGAGGTTTACTAGGCAGCGCCTAGCTCCGGACCTATAACTGATCAAGGAAGGGACAAAAAGCAAATCCCCGCACAGCTCCTACCTAGCTTAGAGGGCATTATCATCCCCGCTCTCAAGTTTCCTCTTATTCCCTGTCACTGATTCTTCTACCTACTGAATGAAAAACAACATGCTGATGCGTACTTGTGCAAATGCAGTGCCTAGAAGAGACTGATAGCAGCAGCAACAACTAGCAAGCTCACTTTACACCGACAACCCAAGGCATAACTTAGTCAAAATTAGTCAAGTATAGCTATATCTAATGTAACTTAGCCAAAATTAGCCAAATTTGCTCAACTTAACCAAATATAGCTAAATCTTGCCCAGCATAGTCAAACATGCTTGATTATGCTTCAGTTAGCTAAATTTGGTCATATTTAAAACAAATTTTCTGAATTTTGGCTCAATTAAGTAAATTTAGCCAAAACACATTTTTGAAATTATATAGGTCTTCATATGCTCAGACTCCATCGCCACACCTAGTGGTACCTAGATATGGGCGTGAGGATGCTCCTGGCATCACAAATGAGTTGGCCAGCAACTTGTTTGGCTTCAGAGCTAAATATAGCATAACTTTGGTAGCTCAGATTAGGTACAATTGCTCAAATGAAGCTGATGGAGCCACAAGTGCAGACATCTTTGGTAGCACATATTATCTACAATTGCTGAAATGAAACTTAGAGAAATAAAAGCAAACTTAGCCAAACTTAGTCTAGCATAGCTAACTCTAAGCAAAAGTAGCCAAATATAGCTAAATATAGCATAACTTAGTCAAAATTAGTCAAGTATAACTATATCTAATGTAACTTAGCCAAAATTAGCCAAATTTGGTCAACTTAACCAAATATAGCTAAATCTTGCCCCTAATAGAGAATTATGTGGCATATGCAAGGCCGATGACAGAAATAGGGAATATACTGCTGTTACTAGAGTCTATAATCATGTTTACCACTAATGTATCAGAACAGTTTCAGACACACAGAACCAACTACCAATTTATCGTGATATAACCATCCATGACGAAGGGAGTAACTCCTATTCATTCGAACTTGACAGTTTTATCTCTGCAAACTACCAGAAGATGAAATGCTACTGATTTCATAGTTTCAGACACACAAAACCAACTACCAATTTATCGTGATATAACCATCCACATAAATCTTGCCCCACCGAACCCTAACCAAAGATGCCACCGAACTTGACAGTTTTTCGAATTCCACCGAACCCTAACCAAGGATGCCTACCATTTTCTAATTCCCGAACCCTAACCAAGGATATGCAAGGCGGCAGCGAGGGCGGGGAGGGAGGCGGCACGGCGAAGGAGGATGGAAGGTCGAAGGGTTTAGGTTTTACCTTGAAGCTCGGCGGCGACGGCAATGGCTTCGCTCGGCGTACCTGGAAGTGAGGAGGGCGAAGCTCGAAGGCGACGGCGAAGCTCGGCGACGGCGAAGCTCGACGGTGTACCTGGAAGTGACGAGGGCGAACACTTGGCGGCAAACGAAATTTTGGCAGCCTAACAGCGTCTAAGTGTTTCGCCTGGGTTAGGTTTTTCCAATGCTTCCGAGGGGTATATATAGACTCACATTTTCTCAGGCGGATTTTAAGTACCGACCGTCTAAGAAGATTGTTACCTCAGTCGGATTTTACTTACCAACCGCCTGAGAAGATACAATTATCTCAGGCGGTTGGTTAGTAACACCCGCCTGAGATAAACATGAGCCTGTGAAGATATTTACTTCTTCTTAATTAATATGTGTTCATTATAATTTGATGAACGCCTACATAAAGACCCCTCACCAACCGTGCACGACCTTTCTTTTCCCCGAGGCGCGACCTTTCAATGCGCGGTAAACCAACTGCTCCATCTTCCACTCCGCGCGGCCTTGAAGACGCGCTATCGCTCACAAGCGCATCGCTCACTTTGAATCCTCTTGTTTTCTTCGTCTTCCTCCGCTTCGATGACCCAACACCACTATGGCCGACCTTCCGCCGCCAAGCCCTTCGAGGGAGCCACCTTGCAAGAAACTATGTTGCAGCTCCCCCGAGAAGATCAACACCGAGCAGCGCCTCCTCATTGCGCGGGAGGCGTACAACAATACGTCTCGCTCCATGAGTGCCTTGGGGCTGGGTACCCTTCCAGAGTATACTGGAATGGGTACCATGGGCCACTACCTCTACGCCCTCACGGGGGTGGCTGATCGTCTCGACATTCTGTTCGCGACGATGGCCCAGGTTCTTGGCCCCGAGGGCCATAGAACGCTGGTGGAGGCGACGGCTAGCAACCTCGGGGTTGCACCGCTGGTGCAGCCGGTGCAGCCGACCCTGTCTCCTGTTGCACCGGTGCCGGAGTCGTCGCCGGAGGACGAGGAGGAAGAGGAGTAGGAGTAGGAGTAGGATTTAATTAGTTTTTCTTTTTGTTGTTTTTAGTTGCTTCTGTTTTGTAAATATTGTTAATGAATGAAATCTATCTTTGTTCATCTATGTGATTGAATATTACTTGTGTATCTTGTGTGTTCTTGTGTAAATATTGTGCATCTTGTGTGTTCTTCAACTGTGTGAATGAATGAATGTGTAATGCGTTCATCGTTAATTAGAATTTCACGTCTGAGAAGAAGGTTATCTCAGGCGGTTGTTAAGTAATACCCGCCTGAGATAAATATATTTTCAGGCGATTGGTAAGTACCAACCGCCTGTGAAGATATTTACTTCTTCTTAATTAATATTCATGATTAAATGTGGTCCTTTAAAAGGCAAAAATCCACTTTTCTTGTAATATTATTGACAAGTAAAGGTTACCATTAAATTTCACTTCATAAATCCTTTGAAATTGGTCAGAACATAAAAAACATACAACAAATGCTATTTTTATTTTTCAATCTTGATGAATATAATGCTTTTTTCATTTATTTTTCAGTGGACATTTTTACTCATCATACCAACCTCTACGAATTTTTTCATATTTTTTTAAGTTTTTTTGAATCAATGTGTGTTCATAATTTGATGAATGTCTCATATGTATATGAGCATTTAGTTAGAATGGTGGACAATTTGAAGTTTAACATGTTGGAATGCTTTTTAAAAAATTAAAAAAATTCATACATGTATAAATTATACAAATATGTTCATACCCAAAATTTTGAGTGAAGGAACTTTTTTTATGAGATACACAAATGTGAATAATATGTGAGTAGAAATTAATTTGATATTTACCAAAACATTACAATGTCAGCTATACAAGTTTTAAAAATATGTTGTTCAGGTGGTAGATGTTAATTTTATACAAATTTAGAAGAAAGAATCATCGAATTTGGACACAATTTGCAGAATCTAAACATGTTTGAGTATTTATATTGGAATCTAAATAAAAAAGAAGCAAGAGATAAGGAAACTGAAGAACAGTATCGGGCATTATCTCAGGTGGTTGTTAAGCAATACCCGTCTGAGATAAATATATTTTCAGACGGTTGGTAAGTACCAACCGCCTGTGAAGATATTTACTTCTTCTTAATTAATATTCTTGATTAAATGTGGTTCTTTAAAATGCAAAAATCCACTTTTCTTGTAATATTATTGACAAGTAAAGGTTACCATTAAATTTCACTTCATAAATCCTTTGAAATTGGTCAGAACATAAAAAACATACAACAAATGCTATTTTTCATTTTTCTATCTTGATGAATATAATGCTTTTTTCATTTATTTTTTCAGTGGACATTTTTACTCATCATACCAACCTCTACGAATTTTTTCATATTTTTTTAAGTTTTTTTGAATCAATGTGTGTTCATAATTTGATGAATGCCTCATATGTATATGAGCATTTAGTTAGAATGGTGGACAATTTGAAGTTTGACATGTTGGAATGCTTTTAAAAAAATTCATACATGTATAAATTATACAAATATGTTCATACCAACAATTTTGAGTGAAGGAACTTTTTTTATGAGATACACAAATGTGAATAATATGTGAGTAGAAATTAATTTGATATTTACCAAAACATTACAATGTCAGCTATACAAGTTTTAAAAATATTTTGTTCAGGTGGTAGATGTTAATTTTATACAAATGTAGAAAAAAGGATCATCGAATTTGGACACAATTTGCAGAATCTAAACATGTTTGAGTATTTATATTGGAATCTAAATAAAAAAGAAGCAAGGGATAAGGAAACTGAAGAACAGTATCGGGCATTATCTCAGGCGGTTGTTAAGCAATACCCGCCTGAGATAAATATATTTTCAGGCGGTTGGTAAGTACCAACCACCTGTGAAGATATTTACTTCTTCTTAATTAATATTCTTGATTAAATGTGGTCCTTTAAAAGGCAAAAATCCACTTTCTTGTAATATTATTGATAAGTAAAGGTTACCATTAAATTTCACTTCATAAATCCTTTGAAATTGGTCAGAACATAAAAAACATACAACAAATGCTATTTTTCATTTTTCTATCTTGATGAATATAATGCTTTTTTCATTTATTTTTTCAGTGGACATTTTTACTCATCATACCAACCTCTACAAATTTTTTCATATTTTTTTAAGTTTTTTTGAATCAATGTGTGTTCATAATTTGATGAATGCCTCATATGTATATGAGCATTTAGTTAGAATGGTGGACAATTTGAAGTTTGACATGTTGGAATGCTTTAAAAAAAATAAAAAAATTCATACATGTATAAATTATACAAATATGTTCATACCAACAATTTTGAGTGAAGGAACTTTTTTATGAGATACACAAATGTGAATAATATGTGAGTAGAAATTAATTTGATATTTACCAAAACATTACAATGTCAGCTATACAAGTTTTAAAAATATTTTGTTCAGGTGGTAGATGTTAATTTTATACAAATGTAGAAGAAAGAATCATCGAATTTGGACACAATTTGCAGAATCTACACATGTTTGAGTATTTATATTGGAATCTAAATAAAAAGGGATAAGGAAACTGAAGAACAATATCAGGTATTATCTTAGGCGTTTGTTAAGTAATAACCGTCTAAGATAAATATCTTCTTTGACGGTTATTAAATACCAACCGCATGTGAAGATATTTACTTCTTAACTAATATAACCCATAGAGTACAACACGTTACGGGAGAACAGGTCATACTCGCGCTCAATCCTACAGTTCTCAGTACAGAAGACGGTCTCGGACCACCCTCGCCTGCCGCAGCGGGCAGGCCCCTGGTTCCCCCCTGTTGGGCAGCGGCAAACGCCATCGTCAATGTCGGGCAGCGCCACCGGCGGCGGTCTGAGAGGAGGCCTACGCAGTAACCTCTAGCTCACGAAAATGTCGAGCCTCTGCATGGCTTGATTCCGACACCGGCAACACTCCTTGTGGTCCTCTTCATCACGACGGACCCGACCGCGTTGTCGCCGACATGGGCCTCGCCTTCGACCTGCCGGATATACTCGAGGGCGTCGCGGTCCCCGCGGTCGGCGTCGTAGCGGAGCATGGCGAGGATGTAGGCCGCCACCTTGTGGCCGTTCGCGGCCGCCCAGGCAAGGAACTGGGTGCCCCGCTGCGCCTGCGCGCGGCCGTAGTTGAAGACGAGGTCGAACCCGGTGACGTAGCACGCATGAGGGTTGCCCACGTTGGCCAGGCGCTCCACGAGGGCGTCGTAGCTCCCGTTCCTGTGCCGTTGGAACCACTCCCAGCTGCTCTCCCGCTCCAGCGCCACGCGCCTGCCCACGATGGGATCACAGCACGCCGCGTGCATGGCCTTGCAGGTGGCGCGCAGACTGGAGAGGTCGTCCATGGGCTGGGTGGAGGTTGTGGCGACCCACCCCGCGATCAGGACCGCAATATCGTGCGGCATGGGGAACTCCATGGGCTTATCTCAGGCGGTTGGTAAGTAACACCCGTCCCCGAGATAAATATATTCTAAGACGGTTGGTAAGAACCAACTGCCTGAGAAGATGTTAATTAACTAACGCGCCGCACGAGGTCTGCGGAGAAGTTAAGAAGCCGTGGTGCAGGGACGCGTGCGGCGGAAGGATCTCTGAAGATCGTCTTCCACAGTGGTTTAATTGTGCGCCGCACGAGGTCTGCAAAGAGTTCAATGCGCAATGAACAAAATATTTTGTTCAGTTGGTAGATGTTAATTTTATACAAATGTAGAAGAAAGAATCATCGAATTTGAACACAATTTGCAGAATGTAAACATGTTTGAGTATTTATATTGGAATCTAAATAAAAAAGAAGCAAGGGATAAGGAAACTGAAGAACGGTATCGGGCATTATTGCAGGCGGTTGTTAAGTAATAATCGCCTGAGATAAACATTTTTGAAACTACAAGATGTTAATTAACGGCCTGAGAAGATGTTAAGTAACAACAAATGCTATTTTTCTCAGGCGGTTTGTAAGTAATACCCACCTGAGATAAACATTTTTGAAACTACAATATGTTAAGTAATGGCCTGAGAAGTGTTAATTAACTGACGCGCCGCACGAGGTCTGCGGAGAAGTTGAGAAGCCGTGGTGCAGGGACGTGTGCAACGGAAGGATCTCTGAAGATCGTCTTCCACAGTGGTTTAATTGTGCGCCGCACGAGGTCTGCAAAGAGTTCAATGCGCAATGAACAAAATATTTTGTTCAGTTGGTAGATGTTAATTTTATACAAATGTAGAAGAAAGAATCATCGAATTTGAACACAATTTGCAGAATGTAAACATGTTTGAGTATTTATATTGGAATCTAAATAAAAAAGAAGCAAGGGATAAGGAAACTGAAGAACAGTATCGGGCATTATCGCAGGCGGTTGTTAAGTAATAACCGCCTGAGATGAACATTTTTGAAACTACAAGATGTTAATTAACGGCCTGAGAAGATGTTAAGTAACAACAAATGCTATTTTTCTTAGGCGGTTTGTAAGTAATACCCGCCTGAGATAAACATTTTTGAAACTACAATATGTTAATTAACGGTCTGAGAAGTGTTAATTAACTGACGCGCCGCACGAGGTCTGCGGAGAAGTTGAGAAGCCGTGGTGCAGGGACGCATGCGACGGAAGGATCTCTAAAGATCGTCTTCCACAGTGGTTTAATTGTGCGCTGCACGAGGTCTGCAAAGAGTTCAATGCGCAATGAATAAAATATTTTGTTCAGTTGGTAGATGTTAATTTTATACAAATGTAGAAGAAAGAATCATCGAATTTGAACACAATTTGCAGAATGTAAACATGTTTGAGTATTTATATTGGAATCTAAATAAAAAAGAAGCAAGGGATAAGGAAACTGAAGAACAGTATCGGACATTATCGCAGGCGGTTGTTAAGTAATAACCGCCTGAGATAAACATTTTTGAAACTACAAGATGTTAATTAACGGCCTGAGAAGATGTTAAGTAACAACAAATGCTATTTTTCTTAGGCGATTTGTAAGTAATACCCGCCTGAGATAAACATTTTTGAAACTACAATATGTTAATTAACGGCCTAAGAAGTGTTATTTAACTGACGCGCCGCACGAGGTCTGCGGAGAAGTTGAGAAGCTGTGGTGCAGGGACGCGTGCGACGGAAGGATCTCTGAAGATCGTCTTCCACAGTGGTTTAATTGTGCACCGCACGAGGTCTGCAAAGAGTTCAATGCCCGGGAAACGAACCGCTCCCTCGTCTACTCCGCACAGACCATATATAAGGCGCGTCATCGGTTATGTACAAGCACAGAACTTTTCCACTCCTTTCTTCTTCTTCCATCGTTCCACCTCTCCTAGCCCGGCGCCGACTAACCACCACAGCCATGGCCAACCTTCCGCCACCTAGCCCGCCGAGGCAGCCACCCTGCAAGCGGATACGCTGCAGCTCCCCCGAGAGGGTGAATGACGACCAGCGCGTTCCACCGCCGGTGCAGCTGTAGCCACCGGTACAGCCAGAGCAATCGGCTTAGCCGGAGCAATCGGCTCAGCCGGAGCAGCCGACCCTCTCTCCTGCTGCATCGTCGCCGGAGGAGGAGGAGGAGGAGGAGGAGGACGACCTCGACGACGACGACGACGATGATGACGAGTCGTCCTCCAATGACGGCGACGACGAGTCGTCCTCCAACGACGGCGACGACGAGTCGTCCTTCGACGACGGTGACCACCACCATGGTGACGACGACGACGAGTCGGAGGAGGACCGCTTGGCTTGGTTTGAGAAGTTGGCGGAGAGGATGGAGGAGGCGGGGCCGTAGTGTAGTTTTAGGATTTCAATCAAGTGTTCTTGTACATATTTCTTGTGTTTTGTACATATTTCAATCAAGTGTCAATGAATACTGGTGGATAATTTGAAGTTTGACATGTTGGAGTGCTTTTAAAAAAATTAAAAAAATTCATACATGTATAAATTATACAAATGTGTTCATACCAACAATTTTGAGTGAAGGATCTTTTTTTATGAGATACACAAATGTGAATAATATGTGAGTAGAAATTAATTTGATATTTACCAAAACATTACAATGTCAGCTATACAAGTTTTAAAAATATTTTGTTCAGTTGGCATTATCTCAGGCGGTTGTTAAGTAATACCCGTCTAAGAAAAAAATATTCTTAGGCGGTTATTAAGTAACAACAGTCTGTGAAGATATTTACTTCTTAATTAATAAACATCTTCTCAGGCGGTTGGTAAGTAAAACCCGCCTGCAATAAAGTTAAAAACTGAAAGTGCATCTAGGACTCCCTTGTGGGTTTTGGATGATTTATGACAAGCAATTGGGATCCTAATCCTTTTGTTGAGATGAATGCAGGCAAATAGTGAAAAATGAGCAAAATGCCAAAAAGAAGGGAAATGAAAAGCAAAGTGAATTTGAGCTCAAGGAGAAGAAAATAGTAGACTATTATGTGAGGAGTGTGTTAAGGAAACACACCCAAGAGCTCAATCACTTTCAAGCACACTCACGAAATGCACAAAGTTATACAGTATCGGACTAGTCCGATATCAGCCGGACTAGTCCGATATCACTTTCTGCACTAGATCGGACAAGTCCAGTGTCCACCGGACTAGTCCGATATCTTTCTGATCCACTTCGGACTAGTCCTCCCCAATGCAGACTAGTCCTCAACACAATGCACAAGTCACTCGAAATCGGACAAGTCCGTTGTGAACCGGACTAGTCCGATATTCTTTTTGATCCTCTTCGGACAAGTCCGGTGTCTACACGGACTAGTCCGATATACACACTGATATAAATCGGACAAGTCCTCCAAGTGCGGACTTGTCATCTTAAACACTTAGGGTTTCTTATGTCCGGACAAGTCTGATGGCAATCGGACTAGTCCGAAGATTTCCAGTAGTGAAATCGGACAAGTCCGTTTTCAACCGGACTAGTCCGATATTCCTGGACACTTAGGGTTTGCTACACACAGCACACCGGACTAGTCCGGTGACCACCACGGACTAGTCCGATCTTTCTGAACCCTAATGGTCACTTTTAGAAACCCCATATAAATAGAGGTGCACGGCCTACTTTTACACCCTCTCGAACCCTAGCGCCGTCACACCTCCCAAGAGACTCAAAAACCACCTCTCTCCACGAAATTAAGTGCAAAATCGATCAATCTATTGAAGATCACTTCTAGATCATTGGAGAGACACTTGGCACACATCATTGAGCTCTTGGTTTGATTCTCTAACACACTCTTGCGTTTCAATTTGTAATTTTGAGTGTGTTATTGGTGGCTTTGTAAGTTGTAATCAAGGGAGCTCTCAACGTGTGAGAACGCCCTTCAACTTGGTTATTTACCCTTTGTGATTAGTGGAAGAGGATTGGCCTTCGTGGCGATCCGACGAGGAAAGGGTTGGAGAAGACCCGGTCCTTTTGTGGGCTCCTCAACGTGGACGTAGGTTGCCTTCGTGGTAGCCGAACCACGGGATAAATCGTGTGTCTTGTCCTTTTGCGTTCTTCATCTTAATTGATCAAATTAATCTAGGGTTTGATTCACTTTGTTCAATTTAAGTTAAATTGTTGATCAAGAGCCTTAATTGTAATAGAATTGGACATACAACTATTAAACTGTCATTCAAGTTTATATTTCCGCTGCAAACATTAACGAATCAATCAGATTGTTTAAACTTGATCAACTTAGCTCGTGAAAACCGGACTAGTCCGCACTTTACCGGACTAGTCCGATATCTCTGGTATTGACTCTGTTGTTGAGTGTTACAGGAACCGAGAAAATTCAAGAAGGCCTATTCACCCCCCCTCTAGGCCTACATTCAATTGGTATCAGAGCGGGTTCTTCAAGAAAGAGTGCAACCACTCGAAGAGATCATGTCGGACATGAAGGAAGTTCAGAAAATCAACAACCAGGAAGAAGTGAACAACGACAAGAACCAAAAGCTTGAAAAGTATCTCGAAGCAATTCAAGACTTCGATGATGATGATGAGGAGACGCTAGAGTTGAAAGCACTCCTCAGAAAGAAAGCACTTTCCAAAGGGAAAGCTAAAGTTGAAGAAAAGAAGAAGGGGAGTAGTCACACCGACTACTCCCGATATCCTTTTAACTATGATCGTTTAAATTCAAACAACAGCCATTACCTGAATGTAGGCCTAGAGGGGGGGTGAATAGGCCTTCTTGAATTTTCTCGGTTCCTGTAGCACTTCAACAACAAGGTCAAAACCAGATATATCGGACTAGTCCGGTAAAGTGCGGACTAGTCCGGATTTCACGGACTAGGTTGATCAAGATGGGTCAATTTGATTGTTTCGTTGACGTTTGCAGCGGAAATATAAACTTCAATAACAGTACAATGATTGTATGTCAAGTTCTATTGCAAGTATGATTCTTGTTTAACTATTTAACTTAAATTGAACAAGATGAATCAAACCCTAGATAATGTTGATCAACTAGAATGATGAACACAAACGAACAAGACACAAGATTTATCCCGTGGTTCGGTTACCACGAAGGCAACCTACGTCCACGTTGAGGAGCCCACAAAAGGATCGGGTCTTCACTAACCCTTCCCTCGTCGGATCGCCACGAAGGCCAATCCTCTTCCACTAACCACACAGGGATAAATCACCAAGTTGAAGGGGCGATCTCACAAGTTGAGAGCTCCCTTGATTACAAGTTTCAAGACCACCAATAACACACTTCGAAATATACAAATTGAGATGCAAGAGTGTGTTAGAGATTCAAACCAAGAGCTCAATCGTGTGCCAAGTGCCTCTCCAATGATCTACAAGTGATCTTCAATGGATTGATTGATTTTGCACTTAATTTCGTGGAGAGAGATGGTTTTTGAGTCTCTTGGGAGGTGTGACGGCGCTAGGGTTTGAGAGAGTGTGAAAGTGGGCTGTGCACCTCTATTTATATGGGGTTTCTAGAAGTTACCGTTAGGGTTCAGAAAGATCGGACTAGTCCGTGGTGGTGATCGAACAAGTCCGGTGTGCTGTGTGAAGCAAACCCTAAGTGTCCAGGAATCTCGGACTAGTCCGGTTCAAAACGAACTTGTCCGATTTCGCTACTGGAAAGCTTCGGACTAGTCCGATTGTCATCGGACTTGTCCGGACACATGAATCCCTAAGTGTTTAGGATGACAAGTCCGCACTTTGAGGACTTGTCCGATTTAGATCAGGGTGTACATCGGACTAGTCCGTGTAAACACCGGACTTGTCCGAAGTGGATCAGAAATTATATCGGACTAGTCCGGGTCACAACGGACTGGTCCGATTTTGTGTGACTTGTGCATTGATAAGGACTAGTCCGCATTGGGGAGGACTAGTCCGAAGTGGAACAGAAAGAATATCGGACTAGTTCGGTGGTGCCCGGACTTGTCCGATCTGGTGCAGAATGTGATATCGGACTAGTCCGGCTGATATCAGACTAGTCCGGTCCTGTATAGTTTTGTGCATTGTGTGTGTGTGATTAAGTGAGATTGAGCTCTTGGGTGTGTTTCCTTAACACACTCCATACATACTAAACTACTAATTTCTTCTCCTTGAGCTCAAATTCATTTTCCTTCTCAATTTCCCTCTTTTTGGTACTTTGCTCATTTTTCATGATTTTCCTGCATTCATCTCAACAAAAGGATTAGGATCCCAATTGCTTGTCATAAATCATCCAAAACCCACAAGGGAGTCCTAGATGCACTTTCAATCTCCCCCTTTTTGGTGATTGATGACAACCAATTGAGATTTCACAAAATGAGGTATAAAATGAGATTTTCATAAAGTATGCACATATGACTCAAAAATACATCAAGCAACAAGATAATTATTCATATATGCATTCTTTATGGTGGGATGCATACTAAGAGCATGAGTGCATTAAGAATGATCGAATTTGCATTTATCAACTAATATCAAGTGAATATGGCACTTCAGGGGCAAAAATAGATTTCATCACACAGTTGCAAATTAATAGAGCAATTCATAACAGGACCAAACATGATATGAAAACAGAGTTAAGAAAGTGCAATTACAATTAAAAAAAATAGAGAGCTCTCTCCTCGCATCCTATGCAGCTAAAGCTAAGACTAGAGACTCCCCCTCAATCTCTCCCCCTTTGGCATCAAGACACCAAAAAGAGAGAGAGGAAGGTCCTAGGGCTTCACTCTTCGCTGTCAGTCCTCTCGTCGTCTTCATCGTCTTCATCACTTTCCGCTTGACGAGGTTGAGAGGTAGGAGGAGGAGCGGAGCTGCTCGAGCCCCCAATGCCAAAATAGGCAAGCTCGGAGGGAGTCAAGGGGCTGAGCTCGGTGATGTCCGGATCAGAATCTTCAGAAAGTACTGGAGATCCAATTGGGTTGATCTCCAGCTTCTCACTCAGCTGCTTCACATTGGCTTTTATGTATCTCATGTTCTCCTTCCTCTTCTGATTTAGCTTGTGAAGCTTCACTTTAGTTTTCTTGCATGAGGAGAAAATTGCAGCCAAGTACTTGAGGATCCCACTGGCGGATCCTTTCTGAGGGGCTTCCCTGGAGGGAGGAGTAGCCCTAGCAGCTTCTTCTTGCCTTGCCGGTGCCTCAGGGCTTGAGGCCGGCAATGGAGCAGCCTGGACACTCACTGAATGAGGCTTCTGAGGCCTCAGTGGAGTGTGCTCCACATCCTTCACAAACTCGATTCCTGTGACCTTCTCAATCATGAACATCAAGTAAGGGGCATAGCCACAGGATCGGTTGGGGGTACTTGAGATATTGACCATATCATTCCAAATATAGTCTGCAACATCGAATTGCCTTTTCTTGCTAATGACCCTCATCAGGGTCCGGAGGTAGCCTTGCACACTCCCTGCATCCCCATCCTTGGGGGCAATCGTCTTCCTGAGGACTCTGTTGAGGACCACAAAGAAAGGCTTCATATTCTTTGTGGAGGGAGGGACATACTTGGAGGTGGGCTCATACATGAACTTCATTCCATCCCTCTCAATGACCCCAATGTTGTGGATAATGAGGTGGTCATGTCCTTCAGAGTCAAGGTGCAGCAGGCGGGCAAACTCTTCCTGAGTAATAGAATACTTGGATCCATGAGTCATCCAAGTCACACTTTCTTCGTCTTCGCTTGAGAAGTGGCACGTTGCATAGAATTGTGCAATCACTTCATCATTCCAATTATATCTGAAGGCAAACAGATCCTTCAGCCCATGTCTTTCTGCAGCTGCTATCACTTCATCAAAAGCTGCACATTTCCTCTTCTCAAGGTGGGCCCAGTCAATCCATTGACTGCGTACCACCGGGGTCTTCATCGGCAAATAGACCAGCTTGTAGAAATCAGCATGGAAATTTGACCAAAACCTGCCATCAGCTGCTTGCTTGGGCCTTGCATAGCAATCAACACTCCTCAACTTCATAGCCACATCGCTGCCCTTGCCATTGAATCTTTCCTCATTGGGGTCCCGGACCCCTTCTCTGGGTGTATGCAGCTTTAGGGGCCCAATAGGCCCTGTGGCAACCCCCTTGCCCTTCCCTTTAGCTTGGCGAAGGCCACTTGAAGGAGTAGCAGCCTTCGAGGCGGGCTTCTTGACGCACACCTTCCTCCGAACCTGGGGAGGTGAGGGAGCAGGCTCGGAGGGTCTCTCCTGGCGTTTCTTGCCAAGACCCGCCGAGGTCCGAGGTGCCACATCGTGGTCCAACTCGGCCTCGAAATCGGAGATTTCGTTGTCGGAGCTCGACATGATCTGAGAATGAGTGATCAAGAGAGAGGACAAGTTATACAAGGTATTGGTGAGGTAAGATGGCAATGGAAGGCATTAGGAAATTAAAGAATTAGGTTTTGGTTCAGAAACAACGGACTTGTCCGGTGCACAGGCACGGACTAGTCCGGGGGACCGGACTTGTCCGTACCTGGACCGGACTAGTCCGGTGTTCATCCGCAAAAACCTAACAGACTGGACAAAAATTGATCCCTAAGATAAAACTAGTTTAGCATACACATAGTACATCAACTAGACATGTAACTAGTGAAGAATGCTAGGCCAAACGATAAGCAATAGAGAAATTTGTGATTTCTTAGGGTTTTGAAGAGAATTTACCAAGAAATCAAAGGAAGCTTGAGATTTTGGGGGTTGGAGGCCGGACATGTCCGCTAACTTCAATCCCCGAGTCTTCAAGCTTGATCTCCGCCCAAGATTGAGGCTTTTCGACGGAGGAATCAAGGATTCGCCTTGGGAGCTCGAGCGCAAGAGAGAGAAAACTTGGGGGCGAGTGTGGGGTGAGGGAATTAGGGTTTAGTGGCGGCTAGGGTTATGGGCACGAAAAATCGGACAAGTTCGGACATGACCGGACTAGTCCGAAGTCCTCCAGAGACCTAAGTCGGACTAGTCCGTGGTCTGTCGGACTAGTTCGGCCTAACCGGCACACTGCGGACTAGTCTGCAATGGCGGACTAGTCCGGGTAACCACGGACTTGTCCGTGGTCACCAGGAGAGAATAGCATAGCCCATTCATATATATTTGAAGGTCCAATAATGGAGAGTAGAGAGGCAAAACAATTCAAATAATCTTGATGAATTTGACCAGTAAGCAAACAACAATCATACTATGATCAACAATTCATCAAGATCTAATAATTTACATAGTTTTTCGAGAGAAAAATGGGGAGGTTTAATTTTCACAATTCAATCAATATTTTGAAGCAATCATACAGGTATGCAACTTTTCAAGCCACACTCCGAGAATCAAGAATGTTTAGCTCATTTCGGAGTTCGCAAAAACGTTTTTCATCAAGTGGCTTGGTGAATATGTCGGCCAATTGTTTTTGGGTGTTGACATGAGAGATGGATATGTCTCCTTTCATGGAATGGTCTCTCAAGAAATGGTGTCTTATGTCAATGTGTTTAGTCCTAGAGTGTTCAACTGGATTGTGGGCTATTTTAATGGCACTCTCATTATCACAGAGGAGAGGAATACGGTTCATATTGTAACCGTAATCCCTTAGAGTTTGTCGCATCCAAAGGAGTTGTGCACAACAACTCCCGGCTGCAACATACTCTGCTTCGGCAGTGGATAATGCAATGGAATTCTGTTTCTTGGATGACCAAGAAACTAAGGATCTTCCTAGGAATTGGCAGGTGCCGGAAGTGCTTTTTCTATCAACTTTGCACCCGGCATAGTCTGCATCGGAATACCCAATGAGATTGAATTTTGAGCCTTTTGGGTACCAAAGACCAAGGTTGGGTGTATGAACTAAATATCTTAGGATTCTCTTTACGGCTGTCAAATGACATTCCTTAGGGTTGGCTTGAAATCTTGCACACAAACATGCACTCAACATGATATCTGGCCTAGATGCACATAAGTAAAGTAAAGATCCAATCATGGAGCGATATACCTTTTGGTCGACGCTCGGTCCATCTTCATTGAGATCCAAGTGACCATTCGTTGCCATGGGAGTCTTTATGGGCTTTGCCTTGTCCATGCCAAACTTCTTGAGGATGTCCTGTGTGTACTTGGTTTGGCTTATAAATGTTCCTTCCCTTTGTTGCCGCACTTGAAATCCCAAGAAGTACTTCAATTCTCCCATCATTGACATTTCAAATCTGTCTGTCATAATTTTACTAAACTCTTCACAGAAAGATTGGTTAGTTGATCCAAAAATTATATCATCAACATAGATTTGGCAAATAAAAAGATCATTATCCAGATTTTTCGTGAATAGTGTATAATCTACTTTGCCAATTTGAAAGCCATTATCAATTAAAAAATCTCTAAGACACTCATACCAAGCTCTAGGAGCTTGTTTGAGGCCATAGAGAGCCTTACGCAGTTTATATACGTGGTCGGGGAACTCTTCATCTTCAAATCCGGGTGGTTGCTCCACGTACACTTCTTCCTTGATCGGTCCGTTGAGGAAGGCGCTTTTTACGTCCATTTGGTACAGCTTGAAATCATGGTGAGTAGCATATGCAAGTAATATTCTAATTGATTCAAGCCTAGCTACTGGAGCAAAAGTCTCATCGAAATTCAAACCTTCGACTTGTGAGTAACCTTTGGCCACAAGTCGTGCCTTGCTTCTTGTCACCACTCCGTGTTCGTCTTGCTTGTTGCGGAAGACCCACTTGGTGCCCACTATGTTTGCATTGGGTCTTTCCACAAGTTCCCAAACCTCGTTTCTCTTGAAGTTGTTCAACTCTTCTTGCATTGCCACCACCCAGTCCGGATCCTTCAATGCATCCTCAGTCCTGCGGGGTTCCAAAAAGGAGACAAACGAGTAATGTTCACAGAAATTTGCTATACGAGATCTAGTGGTTACTCCCTTTTGGATGTCGCCGATGATGTTGTCGATTGGATGATCCCTTTGAATGCATTGGTGTACTCTTGGGTGTGGCACTTGAGGGGTCGTATGTTGGTGATCATCTTCTTCTCCCCCTGAGTTGTTGTCCTCGTTGATTTGTTGATCATGTTCATATTCCTGTGATTTGTCTTGTATCGAGGCTCCCCCTGAATTGTTGATCTCCTCTTGTGGTTCACTTTCCTCATGTATTTGTGACGATGACTCTTGTGGTCGTACTTCGCCTAGAGCCATCCTCTTCAATGCTTGATAGGGAGCTTCCTCTTTACCTAATTCACATTGATCAACTTGCTCCTTTTGGGAGCCATTAGTTTCATCGAACACTACATCACGTGCCACTTCAACAAGTCCGGAGGCCTTGTTGAAAACACGATAGGCGTAGGTGTTCGAATCATAACCAAGCAAGAAACCTTCATCGGACTTCGATGCGAACTTTGAAGTCCTGGGCTTCTTGTTCAAAATGTAGCAAGGAGAACCGAAAACTCGAAAATATGAAACGTTCGGTTTGTTACCGGTGAGTAGCTCATAGGGGGTCTTCTTTAGTAGACGATGAAGGTAGAGTCGATTTGTGGCATGGCAAGCGGTGTTGATTGCTTCCGCCCAAAATCGATCCGATGTCTTGTATTCATCGAGCATTGTTCTTGCCATCTCTATGAGCGTTCGGTTCTTCCTTTCGGCAACTCCGTTTTGTTGTGGAGAGTATAGTGCTGAGAATTCGTGCTTGATTCCTTCCTCATCAAGGTATTCCTCCACTTGTATGTTCTTGAACTCCGTGCCGTTGTCGCTCCGAATACTCTTGATTGAAAGTGAGAATTCGTTTTGCGCTCGCTTGAAGAATTTTTTGAGTGTTCCTTGTGTTTCTGACTTGTCATGCAAAAAGAACACCCAAGTGAACCGGGAAAAATCATCAATAATAACTAAACCGTATTTGTTACCGCAGATGCTTATGTAAGCAATTGGACCAAACAAGTCCATATGAAGTAGTTCGAGCGGTCTTGTCGTGGTCATGATGTTCTTCGCAGGATGTTGTGCTCCAACTTGCTTTCCTGCTTGGCACGCGCTACAAGGCCTGTCTTTCTCAAACACAACATCTTTCAAACCTCAGATGTGATCGCCCTTGAGGAGTTTTTGAAGGTTCCTCATACCAACATGTGCTAGCCGTCTATGCCACAGCCAACCTATGTTGGTTTTTGCAATCAAGCATGTGTCGAGTTCGGCTTTATCCTTATTGAAGTCAACAAGGTAAAGATTTCCCTTTAACATACCCTTGAATGCAACGGAACCATCACTTCTCCTTGAGACGGTCACACCCTCGTTATTAAACAGGCAATTATAACCTTTGTCACATAACTGAGATATGGACAGCAGGTTATAATCTAAAGATTTAACGTGTAAAACATGCGAAAGAGTATGTTCAGAGGATATTGCTATTTTACCGGTACCGAGGACCCTTCCTTGACTGTTATCCCCAAAGTAGATGCCTTCGTTTGGGTCCTGGTTCACTTCATACTCCACAAACATCCTCCTTTCTCCGGTCATGTGGTTTGTGCATCCACTGTCTAGCACCCATTTGGATCCACCGGAGGAGTAGGCCTGCAAAAACAAATTACGCCTTGGTTTTAGGTACCCAAGCTTGCTTGGGTCCTTGGAGGTTAGTAACAATACATTTGGGCACCCACACATGGGATTTTGTGTTCCCATGGCGTGGCCCAGCATAATAAGCATACACTTTACCAACATTATTTTTCATTAATACATAAGAAGCATCAAAGGTTTTAAACAAGAGTTGTTGTTGATTATGGGTCGGACTAGTCTGTGTGACCGGACTTGTCCGGATGACCGGACTTGTCTGGACCACAACCGGACTAGTCCGGTTTTCATGAGAGCTCAGATTTTTGGTTTTCGAGTTACCAGGTTGTGAGGGTCCTCCCTTCACAAAGGTAATCCTTCCCTTGTTATTCTTAAGATTTCCAGCTCTTTGCTTTCCATCATAAGAGTAACCAATGCCATACTTGACATTTGGAGGTCTTTGGACCAAATATGCACTACGTGCATAGTTGATCCTCTCCTTGTCAAACATTACACATTGGGTAGGATTTTTGTCCTTTGTGGAGGTAGAATTTTCCTTCAAACTGGTGTTAATTTTATCACATTTGCAAATATGTGCGATATTAGTTGAGGTGGGTTGAGAAGGTAGGCTTGAAGAGGAGGAAGGTTCACTAAGCTTGAGTGACTCAACCTGCACTTCAAGGATCTTGTTGACCTTGATTAGGTCATCAAGTTGATCCTTGATTGCAACGTTTGAGTTGGTTAACTCCAAGCAAGTTTTCTTGCTTGAAGCTAGCTCAAGCTCTAGTGAGTGGTTTCTCTCCTTTTCAAGAACTAGAAGATTGTCAAGTTCGGCATGCTTCTCCTTCTGGGAAATAATCATGTCTTCTTGACGATCAATTAGCTCTTCCTTCTCAACAAGTTGGTTAAGCAAGAATTTCATTTTAGCAGCAATTTTTCTATCTAAGCCAATTAGCATATCTTCATCATCACTATCTAGATCATCATCACTTGAGTAAGAATGCAAGGAAGGAGTTTTGATGTTTACCTTGCGTTTACCTTCCTTAGCCATGAGGCAAGTTCCATTTGCCTTCTTAGCACCGAGCGTGGGGAAGAGTGTGGATTTCTTGGACATGCTTTCAATGGCTATGCTAGCCATTTCTTCTTCATCGGACGATGAGGACTCATCGTTTGAGTCCCATTCCTTTCCGATGTGTGCTTGTTCAACTTGCTTCTTCTTCTTGAAGAATTTCTTCGGTTGAGGCTTGGACTCTTTACTCTTCTTCTTGTTGTCCTCATACGGGCAATCGACTATAAAGTGATTGTATTCACCACAATTATAACATGCCCGCCTCATCTTCGGCTTTGTCTTCTCCTTGTATTTTCCTTCACTCGATTTTGCTCCTTGTCTTTTCTTCATAATTCTTTTGAACTTCTTCATGAACAAAATCATATCTTCTTCGTCCAGCTCGCTGCTTTCATCATCGCTGTCCTCCTCAAGCTGTGCTTCTCTTGCTTCTTTGGATAGAGGCTTGAGTGAGGACTTTAGGGCAACTCCCTTCTTCTTAGCTGATGTGAGATCGGCTATTTCTTTTACGTGCTTGGCTTGCTTCTCCATCATCTCAAAGTTGATGATCTTGCCAAGCAGTTCATCCGGAGTCATTTTCTTGTACCCGGGACTTTCTCGGATCATAGAGCAAAGTGTGACGTTGCGAGGCATAAAGGCTCTAAGGATGAGCTTTACAACCTCGTGGTCATTCCACTTTTTGCTACCATATGATTGAACCTTGTTCACAAGAGTCTTCAGTCTGTTGTACATGTCCTGGGGAGACTCATCTTCCTCAATCGCGAACCTTCCCAGTTCGCCTTCAATCATCTCAATCTTTGCCTCCCGCACATGCCTGTCACCTTCATGTGCTGTCTGTAGTGTGTCCCAGATTTCTTTGGCAATCTCCAATCCATCCACCTTTGTGAATTCATCTCTACTTAGAGATGAGGTGATAACGGCTGCGGCTTGGGCATTCCTGTGGATGGCTTGCTCTTGACTTGGTGTGAGTTCTTCATCGTCATCAGGGATGTTTATTCCTGTGCACACAATATGCCATAAACTTGGGTTAAGGGAAATCAAGTGCATCTTCATATTTTGCCTCCACATGGAGTAATCACTCCCATCGAAGTGTGGGGCTTTTCCAAGAGGAATAGATAGATAATGACTGCTGTTAGAATTTAAATGGTCATAATTAAAAGGATATCGGGAGTAGTCGGTGTGACTACTCCCCTTCTTCTTTTCTTCAACTTTAGCTTTCCCTTTGGAAAGTGCTTTCTTTCGGAGCAGTGCTTTCAGCTCCAATGTCTCCTCATCATCATCATCGAAGTCTTGAATGGCTTCGAGATATTTTTCAAGCTTTTGGTGCTTTTCATTGTTCATTTCTTCCTGGTTGTTGATTTTCTGGACTTCCTTCATGTCCGACATGATCTCTTCGAGTGGTTGCACTCTTTCTTGAAGAACCTGCTCTGATACCAATTGAATGTAGGCCTAGAGGGGGGGTGAATAGGCCTTCTTGAATTTTCTCGGTTCCTGTAGCACTTCAACAACAAGGTCAAAACCAGATATATCGGACTAGTCCGGTAAAGTGCGGACTAGTCCGGATTTCACGGACTAGGTTGATCAAGATGGGTCAATTTGATTGTTTCTTGACGTTTGCAGCGGAAATATAAACTTCAATAACAGTACAATGATTGTATGTCAAGTTCTATTGCAAGTATGATTCTTGTTTAACTATTTAACTTAAATTGAACAAGATGAATCAAACCCTAGATAATGTTGATCAACTAGAATGATGAACACAAACGAACAAGACACAAGATTTATCCCGTGGTTCGGTTACCACGAAGGCAACCTACGTCCACGTTGAGGAGCCCACAAAAGGATCGGGTCTTCACTAACCCTTCCCTCGTCGGATCGCCACGAAGGCCAATCCTCTTCCACTAACCACACAGGGATAAATCACCAAGTTGAAGGGGCGATCTCACAAGTTGAGAGCTCCCTTGATTACAAGTTTCAAGACCACCAATAACACACTTCGAAATATACAAATTGAGATGCAAGAGTGTGTTAGAGATTCAAACCAAGAGCTCAATCGTGTGCCAAGTGCCTCTCCAATGATCTACAAGTGATCTTCAATGGATTGATTGATTTTGCACTTAATTTCGTGGAGAGAGATGGTTTTTGAGTCTCTTGGGAGGTGTGACGGCGCTAGGGTTCGAGAGAGTGTGAAAGTGGGCCGTGCACCTCTATTTATATGGGGTTTCTAGAAGTTACCGTTAGGGTTCAGAAAGATCGGACTAGTCCGTGGTGGTGACCGGACTAGTCCGGTGTGCTGTGTGAAGCAAACCCTAAGTGTCCAGGAATCTCGGACTAGTCCGGTTCAAAATGGACTTGTCCGATTTCGCTACTGGAAAGCTTCGGACTAGTCCGATTGTCATCGGACTTGTCCGGACACATGAATCCCTAAGTGTTTAGGATGACAAGTCCGCACTTTGAGGACTTGTCCGATTTAGATCAGGGTGTACATCGGACTAGTCCGTGTAAACACCGGACTTGTCCGAAGTGGATCAGAAATTATATCGGACTAGTCCGGGTCACAACGGACTGGTCCGATTTTGTGTGACTTGTGCATTGATAAGGACTAGTCCGCATTGGGGAGGACTAGTCCGAAGTGGAACAGAAAGAATATCGGACTAGTCCGGTGGTGCCCGGACTTGTCCGATCTGGTGCAGAATGTGATATCGGACTAGTCCGGCTGATATCGGACTAGTCCGGTCCTGTATAGTTTTGTGCATTGTGTGTGTGTGATTAAGTGAGATTGAGCTCTTGGGTGTGTTTCCTTAACACACTCCATACATACTAAACTACTAATTTCTTCTCCTTGAGCTCAAATTCATTTTCCTTCTCAATTTCCCTCTTTTTGGTACTTTGCTCATTTTTCATGATTTTCCTGCATTCATCTCAACAAAAGGATTAGGATCCCAATTGCTTGTCATAAATCATCCAAAACCCACAAGGGAGTCCTAGATGCACTTTCATTACCTATCTATTCCTCTTGGAAAAGCCCCACACTTCGATGGGAGTGATTACTCCATGTGGAGGCAAAATATGAAGATGCACTTGATTTCCCTTAACCCAAGTTTATGGCATATTGTGTGCACAGGAATAGACATCCCAGATGACGACGAAGAGCTCACCCCAAGTCAAGAGCAAGCCATCCACAGAAACGCTCAAGCCGCAGCCGTAATCACCTCCTCTCTAAGTCGAGATGAATTCACAAAGGTGGACGGACTGGAGATTGCCAAGGAAATATGGGACACACTACAAACAGCCCATGAAGGTGACCGGCATGTGCGGGAGGCGAAAATTGAAATGATCGAAGGCGAACTAGGAAGGTTCGCAATTGAGGAAGACGAGTCTCCCCAGGACATGTACAACCGACTGAAAACACTTGTAAACAAGGTTCGATCATATGGGAGCAAGAAGTGGAATGACCACGAGGTTGTAAAGCTCATCCTTAGAGCCTTTATGCCTCGCAATGTCACACTATGCTCTATGATCAGAGAGAGTCCTGGGTACAAGAGGATGACTCCAGATGAGCTGCTTTGCAAAATCATCAACTTTGAAATGATGGAGAAACAAGCCAAGCACGTCAAAGAAATAGCCGACCTCACATCGGCCAAGAAGAAGGGAGTTGCCTTAAAATCCACACTCAAGCCTCTATCCAAAGAAGCAAGAGAAGCACAGCTTGAGGAGGACAAGGATGATGAAAGCAGTGAGCTGGACGAAGAGGATATGATTTTGTTCATGAAAAAGTTCAAAAGAATAATGAAGAAAAGACAAGGAACAAAATCAAGTGAAGGCAAGTACAAGGAGAGAACAAAGCCGAAGATGAGGCGGGCGTGCTATAATTGTGGTGAGTACAACCACTTTATAGTTGATTGCCCGTATGAGGACAACAAGAAGAAGAATAAAGAAGCCAAGCCTCAACCGAAGAAATTCTTCAAGAAGAAGAAACAAGCTGAACAAGCACACATTGGAAAGGAGTGGGACTCAAACGATGAGTCCTCATCATCCGATGAAGAAGAGATGGCTAGCATAGCCATTGAAGGCACGTCCAAGAGACCCACACTCTTCCCCACGCTCGGTACAAAGAAGGGACATGGCACTTGCCTCATGGCAAAGGAAGGTAAACGCAAGGTAAACATCAAAACTCCTTCCATGCATTCCTACTCAAGTAATGATGAACTAGATAGTGATGATGAAGATATGTTAATTGGATTAGATAGAAAAACTGCTGCTAAAATGAAATTTCTACTTCACCAACTTGTTGAGAAGGAACAGCTAATTGATCGTCAAGAGGACATGATTATCTCCCAAAAGGAGAAGCATGCCGAACTTGACAATCTTCTAGTCCTTGAGAAGGAGAAAAATAGCTCACTAGAGCTTGAGCTAGCTTCAAGCAAGAAAACTTGCTTGGAGTTAACCAACTCAAACGTTGCAATCAAGGAACAACTTGATGACCTGATCAAGGTCAACAAGACCCTTGAAGTGCAAGTTGAGTCACTCAAGCTAAGTGAATCTTCCTCCTCTTCAAGTCTACCTTCTCAACCCACTTCAACTAATCTTGTTCATATGTGCAAATGTGGTAAAATCAACACCAGTTTGAAGGAAAAGTCCACCTCCACAAAGGATAAAAATCCTACCCAATGTGGAATATTTGACAAGGAGAGGATCAACTGTGCACATAGTGCATACTTGGTCCAAAAACCTCCAAATGTCAAGTATGGCATTGGTTACTCTTATGATGGAAAGCAAAATGCTGGAAGTCATAAGAATAACAAGGGAAGGATTACCTTTGTGAAAGGAGGACCCTCACAACCTGGTAACTCAAAAATTAAGAACTTGAACTCTCATGAACACCGGACTAGTCCGGTTGTAGTCCGAACAAGTCCGGTTATCCGGACAAGTCCGGTCACCCAAACTAGTCCGATCCTTAAACAACAGCAACTTTTGTTCAAAACCTTTGATGCCTCTTATGTATTGATGAGAAACAATCTTGGTAAAGTTTATGCTTATTATGCTGGGCCACGCCATGGGAACACAAAATCCCATGTGTGGGTGCCCAAATGTATTGTAACTAACCTCCAAGGACCCAAGCAAGCTTGGGTACCTAAAACCAAGGCATAATTTGTTTCTGCAGGCCTATTCCTCCGGTGGAACCAAATGGGTGCTAGACAGTGGATGCACCAACCACATGACCGGAGAAAGGAAGATGTTCGTGGAATATGAAGAAAACGAGGACCCAAACGAAGGCATCTACTTCGGAGATAATAGTCAAGGAAGGGTGCTCGGTACCGGTAAAATAGCAATATCCTCTGAACACACTCTTTCACAAGTTTTACATGTGGAATCTTTAGATTATAACCTGCTGTCCATATCTCAATTATGTGACAAAGGTTATAATTGCTTGTTCACTAACGAGGGTGTGACCGTCTCAAGGAGGAGTGATGGTTCCGTTGCATTCAAGGGTATGTTGAAGGGAAAGCTTTACCTTGTTGACTTCAACAAGGATAAAGCCGAACTCGACACATGCTTGATTGCAAAAACCAACATGGGTTGGCTGTGGCATAGACGGCTAGCACATGTTGGTATGCGGAATCTTCAAAAACTCCTAAAGGGCGATCACATCCGAGGTTTGAAAGGTGTTGTTTTTGAGAAAGACAGGCCTTGTAGCGCGTGCCAAGCCGGGAAGCAAGTTGGAGCACACCATCCCGCAAAGAACATCATGACTACGACAAGACCGCTCGAACTACTTCATATGGACTTGTTTGGTCCAATTGCTTACATAAGCATCAGCAGTAATAAATATGGTTTAGTCATTATTGATGATTTTTCCCGCTTCACTTGGGTGTTCTTTTTGCATGACAAGTCAGAAACACAAGGGACACTCAAGAAATTCTTCAAACGAGCGCAAAACGAGTTCTCACTATCGATCAAGAGTATTCGGAGCGACAACGGCACGGAGTTCAAGAACATACAAGTGGAGGAGTACCTTGATGAGGAGGGAATCAAGCACGAATTTTCAGCACCGTACTCTCCACAACAAAACGGAGTTGCCGAAAGGAAGAACCGAACGCTCATAGAGATGGCAAGAACAATGTTCGATGAATACAAGACTTCGGATCAATTTTGGGCGGAAGCAATTAACACCGCTTGCCACGCCGCAAATCGACTCTACCTTCATCGACTACTCAAAAAGACTCCTTATGAGCTACTCATCGGTAACAAACCAAACATTTCATATTTTCGAGTTTTTGGCTCTCCATGTTATATCTTGAACAAGAAGCCCAGGACTTCAAAGTTTGCTTCGAAGTCCGATGAAGGTTTCTTGCTTGGTTATGATTCGAACACTTACGCCTATCGTGTTTTCAACAAGGCTTCCGGACTTGTTGAAGTGGCACGTGACGTAGTGTTCGATGAAACTAATGGCTCCCAAAAGGAGCAAGTTGATCAATGTGAATTAGGTAAAGAAGAAGCTCCTTATCAAGCATTGAAGAGAATGGCTCTAGGCGAAGTTCGACCACAAGAGTCATCATCACAAAGACAAGAGGAAAGTGAACCACAAGAGGAGATCAACAATCAAGGGGGAGCTTCGATACAAGATCAATCACAAGAATATGAAGATTATCAACAAATCAACGAGGGCAACCACTCAGGGGGAGAAGAAAATGATCACTAACACACAACTCTCCAAGTGCCACACCCAAGAGTACACCAATGCATTCAAAGGGATCACCCAATTGACAACATCATCGGTGACATCCAAAAGGGAGTAACCACTAGATCTTGTATAACTAATTTTTGTGAGCATTACTCGTTTGTCTCCTTTTTGGAACCACGCAGGACTGATGATGCATTGAAGGATCCGGACTGGGTGGTGGCAATGCAAGAAGAGTTGAACAACTTCAAGAGAAACGAGGTTTGGGAACTTGTGGCAAGACCCAATGCAAATATAGTGGGCACCAAGTGGGTCTTCCGCAACAAGCAAGACGAACACGGGGTAGTGACAAGAAACAAGGCACGACTTGTGGCCAAAGGTTACTCACAAGTCGAAGGTTTGGATTTCGATGAGACTTTTGCTCCAGTAGCTAGGCTTGAATCAATTAGAATATTACTTGCATATGCTACTCACCATGATTTCAAGCTGTATCAAATGGATGTAAAAAGCGCCTTCCTCAACGGACCGATCAAGGAAGAGGTGTACGTGGAGCAACCACCCGGGTTTGAAGACGAAGAGTTCCCCGACCACGTATATAAACTACGTAAGGCTCTCTATGGCCTCAAACAAGCTCCTAGAGCTTGGTATGAGTGTCTTAGAGATTTCTTAATTGATAATGGGTTTCAAATTGGCAAAATAGATTATACATTATTCACAAAGAATCTAGATAATGATCTTTTTATTTGCCAAATCTATGTTTATGATATAATTTTTGGGTCAACTAACCAATCCTTCTGTGAAGAATTTAGTAATTATGACAGACAGGTTTGAAATGTCAATGATGGGAGAATTGAAGTACTTCTTGGGATTCCAAGTGCGGCAACAAAGGGAAGGAACATTCATAAGCCAAACCAAGTACACGCAGGACATACTCAAGAAGTTTGGCATGGACAAGGCAAAGCCCATAAAGACTCCCATGGCTACAAATGGCCACTTGGATCTCAATGAAGATGGACCGAACGTCGACCAAAAGGTATATCGCTCCATGATTGGATCTTTACTCTACTTATGTGCATCTAGGCCAGATATTATGTTGAGTGTATGTTTGTGTGCAAGATTTCAAGCCAACCCTAAGGAATGTCATTTGACAGCCGTAAAAAGAATCTTGAGATATTTAGTTCATACACCCAACCTTGGTCTTTGGTACCCAAAAGGCTCCAAATTCAATCTCATTGGTTACTCCGATGCAGAATATGTCGGGTGCAAAGTTGATAGAAAAAGCACCTCTGGCACATGCCAATTCCTAGGAAGATCTTTGGTTTCTTGGTCATCTAAGAAACAAAATTTCATTGCATTATCCACAGCCGAAGCGGAGTATGTTGCAGCCGGGAGTTGTTGTGCACAACTCCTTTGGATGCGACAAACTCTAAGGGATTACGGTTACAATATGAATCGTATTCCTCTCCTTTATGATAATGAGAGTGCCATTAAAATAGCCCACAATCCAGTTGAACACTCTAGGACTAAACACATAGACATAAGACATCATTTCTTGAGAGACCATTCCATGAAAGGAGACATAACCATCTCACATGTCAACACCCAAAAATAATTGGCCGACATATTCACCAAGCCACTTGATGAAAAGCGTTTTTGCGAACTCCGAAATGAGCTAAATATTCTTGATTCTCGGAGTGTGGCTTGAAAAGTTGCATACCTGTATGATTGCTTCAAAGTGTTGATTGAATTGTGAAAATCATCCCTCTCCATTTTTTTCTTGAAAAACTATGTCAATTATTAGATCTTGATGAATTTTGATCATTGTATGTTTGTTGTATGCTTACTGGTCAAATTCATCAAGATTACTTGAATTGTTTTGCCTCTCTATTTTCTATTATTGAATCTTCAAATATATATGAATGGGCTATGCAATTCTTTCCTGGTGACCACGGACTAGTCTGTGGTTATCCGGACTAGTCCGCCCATGCAGACTAGTCCGCAGAGTGCCGGTTAGGCCGGACTAGTCCGACAGACCACGGACTAGTCCGATATAGGTCTCTGGATAACTTCGGACTAGTCCGGTCATGTCCGAACTTGTCCGATTTTTCGTGTCCATAACCCTAGCCGCCACCAAACCCTTATCTTCTCATCCCCACAATTGCTCAAGCCTTCCTCTCTCTTGCGCTCGAGCTCCCAAGGCAATCTTTTGCATCCTCCGTCGAAAAGCAACTCATTTGGGCGGAGATCAAGCTTGAAGACTTGGGGATTGAAGCTAGCGGACTAGTCCGGCCTCCAACCCCAAAACTTCAAGCCTCCATCGATTTCTTCGGTAAAAATCTTCAAAACCCTAGAAATCATGTTTTTATCCATTGTTGATCGTATAGCCTAGCATCCTTCACTAGATACATGCTTATTTGATGTACTACGTGTATGCTAGACTAGATTTGCATTAGGAATCATTCCTTGTCCAATCTGTTAGGTTTTTGAGGATGAACACCGGACTAGTCCGGTCCATGCACGGACAAGTCCGGTACCCCGGACTAGTCCGTGCCTGAGCACCAGACAAGTCCGATGTTTCTGAACCTGAAACCTAATTCATTAATTCTTAATGCCATCCATTGCTATCTTGTCTTACCTATGCCTTGTATAACTTGTCATTATTCTTGCTCAATCATTCTCAGATCATGTCGCGCTCCGACAATGAAGTCTCTGACTTTGAGGCCGAGTTGGACCACGAGGTGGCACCTCGGTCCTCGTCGGGTCTTGGCAAGAAACGCCAAGAAAGACCCTCAGAGCCAGCTCCTTCTCCTCCCCAGGTTCGGAGAAAAGTGCTGGCAAAGACGCCAGTGTCAAAGGCAGGAGCATCCTCTAGCCAAGCCAAGGGCAAGGGCAAGGGTATAGCAACGGGGCCAGTCGGACCCTTGAAGCTCCATGCTCCTAGGGAAGGGGTCCGAGACCCTGCTGAGGAGAAGTTCAACGGCAAGGGCAGTGATTCAGCGGCCAAGTTCAGGAGCATTGACTGGTATGGCAGGCCAAAGCAAGCTGTGGATGGAAGGTTTTGGTGCAACTTCCATGCAGACTTCTACAAAATGGTATATCTCCCAATGAAGACACCGGTGGTGCGCAGTCAGTGGATTGACTGGGCACACCTTGAGAAGAAGAAGTGCTCAGCTTTTGATGAAGTCATTGCAGCAGCTGAGAGGCATGGCCTGAAGGATCTCTTTGCCTTCAGGCATAACTGGAATGATGAGGTGATAGCACAGTTCTTTGCAACTTGCTACTTCTCGAGTGAGGATGAAGAGAGTGTTACTTGGATGACACACGGATCTAAGTACAGCATCACTCAAGAAGACTTCAACAATCTGCTCCATCTGGACACCTCTGGACATGACAGGCTGATCATCCACAACATAGGTGTCATGGAGAAGGATAGGATGAAATTCCTATATGAGCCGAACTCAAAGTATGTCCCTCCCTCTACAAAGAACATGAAACCATTCTTTGTGGTCCTCAACAGAGTGTTGAGGAAGACTATTGCTCCTAAAGATGGAGATGCTGGGAGCGTGCAGGGTTACCTCCGTACCCTAATGAGAGTAATAAGCAAGGACCGCCCATTTGATGTGGCGGAATACATTTGGAATGATATGGTCAACATATCCTACACGCCTAACATGTGGCTATGCTCCCTACCTCATGTATATGATTGAGAAAGTCACAGGTATTGAGTTCGTGAAGGATGTGGAGCACACTCCTTTGAGGCCTCAGAAGCCTCAACCAGTGAGTGTCCAGGCTGCTCCCTCGCCGGCCTCAAGTCCTGAGGCACCGGCAAGAGCAAGAGATGCTAGGGCTCCTCCCCCTCCAGGGAATCCCCTCAGAGAGGATCCGCCAGTGGGATCCTCAAATACTTGACCGCAATATTCTCCTCCTGCAAGAAGACTGAAGTAAAGCTTCATAAACTCAATCAGAAAAGGAAGGAGGATATGAGATATATCAGAGCCAATGTGAAGCAACTGAGTGAAAAGCTGGAGATCAACCCCATTGGATCTCCAGTAATTTCTGAAGATTCTGATCTCGACATCACCGAGCTCGGGCCTCTGAACCCCTCCGAGCTTGCCTACTTTGGCATTGGGGGCTCGAGCAGCTCCGCTCCTCCTCCCTCTCCTCCTCGTCAAGCGGAAAGCGAAGAACATGAAGACGATAACAAGAGGACCGACAGTGAAGAGTGAAGACCCTAGGACCCTCCTCTCCTTCTTTTTGGTGTCTTGATGCCAAAGGGGGAGAGATTGAGGGGGAGTCTTATCTTTAGCTGTAGTAGGGTGCGAGGAGAGACTTCTCTTTATCTTTTATTTGTGGTTGTAATAGTTTAACTCTGTTTTCATATTAAGCTTGGTCTTGTGATGAATTGCTCAATTTATTCTCAATGTGATGAAAACTGCATTTATTTGCGAGTATGTATGTGATGAATACTGCATTTTTGCTCCTTTGAATGTCATATGCACTTGGTATCGGTTGATTAATGTGAATTATGTCATTCTCAATGTATTCATGCACTTAGTATGCATCCCACCATAAAGAATGCACATATAGACAATTCTCTTGTTGCTTGATGTATTTTTTTTTAGTCATATGTGCATACTTTATGAAAATCTCATTTTTGCCTCATTTTGTGAAATCTCAATTGGTTGTCATCAATCACCAAAAAGAGGGAGATTGAAAGTGCATCTAGGACTCCCTTGTGGGTTTTGGATGATTTATGACAAGCAATTGGGATCCTAATCCTTTTGTTGAGATGAATGCAGGCAAATAGTGAAAAATGAGCAAAATGCCAAAAAAGAAGGGAAATGAAAAGCAAAGTGAATTTGAGCTCAAGGAGAAGAAAATAGTAGACTATTAAGTGAGGAGTGTGTTAAGGAAACACACCCAAGAGCTCAATCACTTTCAAGCACACTCACTCAATGCACAAAGTTATACAGGACCGGACTAGTCTGATATCAGCCGGACTAGTCCGATATCACTTTCTGCACTAGATCGGACAAGTCCGGTGTCCACCGGACTAGTCCGGTATCTTTCTGATCCACTTCGGACTAGTCCTCCCCAATGCAGACTAGTCCTCAACACAATGCACAAGTCACTCAAAATCGGACAAGTCCGTTGTGAACCGGACTAGTCCGATATTCTTTCTGATCCTCTTCGGACAAGTCCGATGTCTACACGGATTAGTCCGATATACACACTGATATAAATCGGACAAGTCCTCCAAGTGCGGACTTGTCATCTTAAACACTTAGGGTTTCCTATGTCCAGACAAGTCCGATGGCAATCGGACTAGTCCGAAGATTTCCAGTAGTGGAATCGGACAAGTCCGTTTTCAACCGGACTAGTCCGATATTCCTGGACACTTAGGGTTTGCTACACACAGCACACCGGACTAGTCCGGTGACCACTGCGGACTAATCCGATCTTTCTGAACCCTAACGGTCACTTTTAGAAACCCCATATAAATAGAGGTGCACGGCCCACTTTTACACCCTCTCGAACCCTAGCGCTGTCACACCTCCCAAGAGACTCAAAAACCACCTCTCTCCACAAAATTAAGTGCAAAATCGATCAATCTATTGAAGATCACTTCTAGATCATTGGAGAGACACTTGGCACACATCATTGAGCTCTTGGTTTGATTTTCTAACACACTCTTGCGTTTCAATTTGTAATTTTGAGTGTGTTATTGGTGGCTTTGTAAGTTGTAATCAAGGGAGCTCTCAACGTGTGAGAACGCCCCCTTCAACTTGGTTATTTACCCTTTGTGATTAGTGGAAGAGGATTGGCCTTCGTGGTGATCCGACGAGGAAAGGGTTGGAGAAGACCCGGTCCTTTTGTGGGCTCCTCAACGTGGACGTAGGTTGCCTTCGTGGTAACCGAACCACGGGATAAATCGTGTGTCTTGTCCTTTTGCGTTCTTCATCTTAATTGATCAACTTAATCTAGGGTTTGATTCGCTTTGTTCAATTTGAGTTAAATTGTTGATCAAGAGCCTTAATTGTAATAGAATTGGACATACAACTATTAAACTGTCATTCAAGTTTATATTTCCGCTGTAAACATTAACGAATCAATCAGATTGTTTAAACTTGATCAACTTAGCTCGTGAAAACCGGACTAGTCCGCACTTTACCGGACTAGTCCGATATCTCTGGTATTGACTCTGTTGTTGAGTGTTACAGGAACCGAGAAAATTCAAGAAGGCCTATTCACCCCCCCCCCCCCCTCTAGGCCTACATTCAAAAACCGCCTGTGAAAAACCGACGTCTATATAAGGACCCCTCACCGCAGTCAAAATGCAACCCTGGAGAATTTATATCAACGCCGCAGGGCTGTTGAATTTCCCATGCGCCGCACCGCCACTCCACCGCCCAGCCCATACTGCCGCGCCGCCGCTCAACCCCGCGCCGCCACTTCTCCACCCAGCCGGCCCACCGTGCTGACGCCTCCCCACCGTGCTGACGCCTCTGCAAGGTAAATGTAGTTTCCTTACTTTTTCTTTGTATATTTTCATTAGCTGATAAGCTGTTAGTTTTGTGTGTTCTGGTATATGGATTCTGTCCTTTTGCATGTGTAAGGACTGTATGGATTGTGTTCTGGTATATTGATGTATGGACAATATGGATTGTTTCCTTTTTGTACCTATTATGTGACATGAATATGATGTTTAATTAACAGATGCTATTGTAATATATATAAGATGCATCTGGGTCTGTTTCCCGATATAACGGACCGGATCCCACCCAGACCTAGCCCATGCTGCTGGGCCTGTTTCCCCCTTTGACTCCGTCCGCCTCAAGACGTCGCACGTCTCCTACATTAGTCGCCCTAATCATACTTGTTATGTCTCTGTAAATTCATTTTATAGAAGACCTTTAGAGAATATTTGTGGCCAAATTTTGTAAATCTGACAAAAATTCTATTATTGAAGCATGGACCGTCGAGCGTGGATGTATAACATGCCAAGACCCGATCCTATGTACATTCGTAATGTTGCAAATTTTATTGAAGCATCCAAGAGACATGCGAAGTTGCAAAAGATAGATGACATATTATGTCCATGTATCGACTGCGAAAATAAGATTGCTTGGACGGATACTATAGTAATCCAATCTCATTTGGTGAAAAGAGGTTTCAAAAATAACTACACAATATGGACAGAGCATGGTGAGTTAGATACACATGATGTGGATAAAGATGATGAGAGAGGCTCAGATGATGATAATGTTCATATCGATGATGGTAGTGACAATCAAGCTGGTGATGATGATGATGAGTTCGATTGTGAGGAGATGTTGCATCACATTGAACCACATGTACTGACTTCTATGGGAGCAAGCAAAGGATTAAGTAAAATGGAGACATTGCAGAATGCAGTGACAGAGCTTTTATATGATGAATCAAACGGTTGTGATAAAGAGTTTACTACATTGCGTGCAGTCTTAGAACTACTAAAGTTGAAAGCTACGCACGGATGGTCCGGTTGTAGTTTCTCTGATCTTTTGAATCTTCTGACAGAAATTCTTCCAAATCCAAATAAACTGCCCAGAAGCACTTATAAAGCGAATAAACTTCTTTGCCCGATGACACTAGGTGTGACAAATATACACGCTTGTGTGAACCATTGTATTCTGTATCGCAAAGAGCATGAGCTCGCAACTAGATGCCCCATTTGTGGTGTCAGTAGATACAAAAAGGACTACAATCACCAGTATATTACCAACATGAAAAAGATTCAGAAGAATAAGAAGTTTATTATTGGTCCTGAAGGTGACGATGACGATACTTCTGGCGATGCAGACGGGAAGAATAAGAGAAAAATTCCTGCATTGGTGATGTGGTACCTTCCGGTAATTGATCGCTTGAAGCATTTGTTCTCAAACCCTAGGGAGGCTGAACTTATGCGTTGGCATTCCGAGCAACGCAAGAAGAATGAAAAACATATACGACACCCTGGTGATGCAACGCAGTGGAAAAATTTTGATATTCAGTATCCAGAATTTGCGAAGGAAATCAGAAATGTGAGGTTTGCCTTGGGTACATATGGAATGAATCCGTTTGGTGAAAAAAGGAGCATACACAGCACATGGCCCGTGGTCTTAACTATGTACAACCTATCGACGTGGTTGTGTCACAAAAGGAAATATATCTTATTATCTGTTCTTATCCAAGGTCCGAAACAACCCGGCATCAAAATTGATGTGTTCTTGGAACCTTTAATGGAAGATATGGTGAAATTGTGGAATGAAGGGGTACGTACATGGGATGAGTACAAGCGGGAGTATTTCACGCTAAGAGCAATGATATTCGTTACCGTGCATGATTATCCCGGACTGTTTACATTATCGGGACAAATGAAAGGGAAGAAAGGTTGCGTTAGGTGCGTGGATAGAACTGGATTTCTATACCTCACTTCATCCAGAAAGACGGTGTACATGAGACATCGACGGTTCTTGACAGATACACACAAGTATAGGAAGATGAAAGAACAATTTGATAACAAAATCAAAAAAGATACTGCACCGAAACCTTACAGTGGAAAACTTGTGTTTGAAATGGTCAAGAACATTCATATTGCTTTCGGTAAGGGAAAAAAGAGTAAAGGAATTAAGAGAAAGAAAAGTACATCTTCGGATGATACAACTGACATGGCTTTCAAGAAACAATCAATTTTTTTCAAGTATCTTCCGTATTGGAAGAATCTGGAATTTTGCCATAGTATTGATTTGATGCACGTTACAAAGAATGTATTTGAAAGCATCATTGGGACCTTGCTGGACATGCCGAGGAAAACAAAGGACAGATTAAATTCACGTATGGACCTAGTAAATCTTGATTTGAGACCAGAGCTTCATCCAGTAGAAAAGGCGAACGGGAAGCATTACCTTCCCCCAGCCAGCTACAACTTGACGCTAGAAGAGAAAAAAGCAATTTGCGAATGCTTGCATGGGATCAAAGTGCCCACAAGTTTCTCATCTAATATCTGCAAACTAGTCTCGATGAAAGACTTGTCTTTATTCAGTTATAATTCTCACGACTGTCACATGATGATGACAGTTTTCCTTGCCATTGCAATAATTGTAATCAAACCTGAGCATATAAAAGTTGTCATCACACGTTTGTGTTACTTCTTCAATGCAGTATCGCAAAAGGTGATAGCACGTGAAGATTTAGACTATCTGAAAACATACATCGTCGAGACAATGTGCAAGCTTGAGATGTGTTTCCCACCATCCTTTTTTGATATGCAAGTACACCTAATCATACATCTTGTTGATCAGATAAAAGCATTGGGGCCACTATATTTACATCATATGTTTTCGTTGGAGAGATATTTAGGAGTATTAAAAGGTTATGTGTGGAACCGTGCTCACCCAGAGGGTTCAATTATGGAAGGATACACCACTGAAGAAGTGATTGAGGGTCGCGCTGATTACATCAAAGATGGAAAATCGATAGGTGTGCCTATACCGGTACATGAGGGTAGACTACGTGGGAGAGGCAAAGTGGGTAAGAAAACTTTTATTGTTTAAGATTACAAGAATGTACACCGTGCACATTTTGGTGTACTACAACAGCTCGCAATAGCTGATCCGTACATCGAGGAACACCAAATTGAGCTTCGTGATAAAAACCAAGACCGCAAAGAGGACTGGATCATGAAAGAGCACAGAAGATGTTTCAATGAATGGTTAATGGACAAAATATATCATACGGAAACACTATAGAAGAGGCAACAATGAAGAAGTTAGCTTATGGCCCATCTGCTTTGGTAACATCATGGCAAGCATATGACATCAATGGTTACACATTTTACACTAAAGAAAAAGACGGTAAGAGTGTTGCACAAAATAGTGGTGTTCGTATTGAGGCTTATGATTCACAAGGGCAGAAGACCACATACTTCGGGTTCATAGAGGAAATATGGGAACTCGATTATAGCGAAAGAATGGTAATGCCCGTATTTAAGTGCCAATGGGTCAAACATCCTGATGGTTTGAAAGTGGACAATTACGGGCTGACACTGGTAGACTTGAATAAAGTGGGTTACAAAGATGACCCGTGGGTTCTCGCCGATAATGTTGCACAAGTTTTTTATGTTCAAGATCCAGAAACTGAGAAGTTGCACGTAGTTGTTTCTGGAAAGCAAAATATTGTTGGGGTTGACAATGTGGGAGATAATGAAGAGGAATATAATCAGTATGAAGAGATGTACCTTTTCACCAAACCAGAAAACATCAAGCGCGTAGAGAGAAGCATTAAAAAGAATTTGAAACCCTATATGCGAGAAGATGTCAATGCTGGAAAAAATGTATATAGCAATGCGAGATGATATATATTGTATATATTTGTATCTTCTGAAATCAACTTAGAACAATGTTGGTATATGGATTGTGTCCTTTTGCATTTGTGTACACATATGCGTTTGGACTCAATGATTTGGAAGTTTGGAAGTTTGGTCTTTCAGATAATGATGTCTCGGGCGTGTAGCCGATTGAAGGAGGAGCGCTTGGCGTGGCGCAAGAACCATCCCCATGTATGTACATATGGCACACCGGTCACATGGTTGTATATACATATGTATCTGTAATGGACTGATGAACTTAACTGTATTTTGTTTTTCCGTCTTGTTTGTTTTTGGTATTTTCAATTTCTCCGCGTAGAGTTTCTCTGTGAAGCCTGAATTGGGAGATTTATTGAAGTGGCAGTGCATCATCCCCGGTAAAGAAGGGGTAAGTCATGAAGAATAAGCATAATATGAGTTTAACCATTGTCCTCCTATTAATAAATTTCTTTTGCAGACTGAATGGTAAGATGGTTACTACCCCCTGACAATCTCCTTCTCTAAGGACTATCCCTTGGTGCCTCCAAGATGCACCTTTCCAATTGGGTTCTTCCACCCAAATGTCCATCGTTCGGGAGCACTCTGCATCGGGATTCTTGATCAAGAGACTGTAAGATAGACCTATTTTGTTCATGTAATTATTACTTATAATTGTTGTCGAACTTATTTGAACTGGTTTCTTATATTGCTTAAATTATATTTCGTAGGGGTGGTGCAGTGTTTTTACAATCAAAACTATACTACTTGAAGCTCAGCGTTTGCTGCATCAGCCAAATGTGCCTGATGTTGAAAATGATTGCTATAATCTACTTATCAAGGTTAGATGACACTTTGACTTAGTGACCAATGTAGGTTATTCATTCCTCCTTTGACATTTGTTAATTTAAATAATGTCAATATTTTCAGGATCCAGCGGAATATAAGAGACGTGTTCGGGAGCAAGCAGGACGGTACAATTTAGATTGATCGATGGGAGCTTCATCGTCGATCTACAATGAATGTAGCATGATTTTTGTTCAGTGTGTAAAGAAATTATCTTTGAACAATTGTAAAGCCTCTAATGGTGTATTATCACAATTAAGCCAGCCTCACTGGTGATCGAGCATTTCCTACAATGCATTACTGTACTAGTATCCGCTCATCTGTGTTTTTTCCTGATATAATTTTCCCTGCAACGACTACATACAGTTGTGATAATTGCAACGACTACATCCCTGTAATTTCAATAAAAACCGCTTGTGATAATTGAACAACTACATACATGATCTTCTCAGACCGTTGTTAACCAAGAACCGTCTATGAAGTTCATTGCATTACAGACGGTTATTAATTAAGAACCGTCAACGAAGATCATGTATTTACCCAGGCAGTTGTTTTTTAAAATCCGTCTATGAAGTTCATTGCATTACAGACGATTATTAATTAAGAACCGTCAACGAAGATCATGTATTTACCCAGACGGTTGTTTTTTAAAATCCGTCTGTGAAGTTCATTACATTACAAGCGGTTCTTAATTAAGAACCGCCTATGAAGATCATGTATTTACCCAGACGGTTGTTTTTTAAAATCCGCCTGTGAAGTTCATTGCATTGTAGACGGTTCTTAATTAAGAACCGTCTGTGAAGATCATGTATTTACCCAGACGGTTGTTCTTTAAAATCCGTCTGTGTTGTTCTGTCATCACATGCGGTTATTATATCATTCGTCATCACAGTCGCATATTTTTAAGGACCGCCTGTGTTTGAAAATTTGAGGCGCCTGTAAAAATGCTTTTTGTAGTAGTGTCTCCAGTACCCTTTCCAGCATACCACTGCGGATAACCTTAGACTCTACAAATCTCAGTTGAGTACTAATTTTAAATGGAGAAGGGTGTAGCTATTGCATGCCTCCAGCTAGGTTTGATAGAATCAAAAAAGATATGATGATCGAATTGACATTCCACACCATTTTCAAACATAAAAATCATCATCTTGCATGCTCCAACCATGAGAAGTGATTCTCTCACAATTCTAGAGTTTTTACCATCACAATCGTCTACGAAGGCCCCACAAATCCTAAAAAGCTACGGGTTGCCAAGATCACCACAGCGACCGATGTCCAAGCTGTGGCACGCTTCGCCTCCGTTCGCGGACCTGCTGTCATTGAGGTGGGATACTTTATTTGGAATTATGATTCAATAATTATATTTCTTCTTCTAAGAACCAAGGTCAGGTTATAAAAATAAAAGGCGCTAGGGACTTATTTGTAAAATACTAGTGACCAAAGTATTATAACATACAGAAAGCCTTGGCGTCAGGCACTTGAAATCGGCCACCCTTTCGGCTACACGGTAAAACTGACTCCAACCGACTATACAAATACTGCTCGAAACGTCAAATGGGTATTAAAATGTCACTGTAGCACAAAATAGCGGTCTCCAACGGAATACGCAAATGGGACATGCATTGTAAGGGGCCGGTGGAAGGAGACGCAGATATGCGTCCTCCTGGCGAGATCCTCAGCTACTGTATATCAATCACAGCGAGAGAAAGTGAAAGCAGGCGATAGACCGAGCATTTTTACTATGCCGTTGGAGACCATCACTGTTGGGTCTGCTCTCTTGGACCCATACCCTACGCAAATGTTCGAATGGGTATGGTGAAATGCAAATTGGGGTTGGAGTCAGCCTAAGCCATTTAGCCTACATTAAAATTTGTGCTCTCACTACAGGAATCCCGACGATTTGCGACGGCCAGAGCCGTCGCAAATAACCTACAAACCGTCGCAAATAAGCTATTTGCGACGGCTTTCGGCCGTCGCAAATAAGCTTATTTGCGACGGCCACCGTCACAAATAAGATTATTTGCGATAGCCGGCCGTAGTCGTCGCAAATTATTATCAGGGGGACGGTGGGCCCCCCGGGGCAAATTGCGACGGCCAGGCCGTCGCAATTAAGGCGCTATTTGCGTCGGCCAGGCCGTCGCAAATAATGTCAGCCGATGGGTCCCACACGATCACCAGACGGGGCCCACCCGACCATTTGTGACGGCCTGGCCGTCGCAAATAAGACCTTAATTGCGACGGTCAGGCCGTCGCAAATAACAGAGGCTTAATTGCGACGATCTGGGACCTTATTTACGACGGTGCTGTATAAAAAGCCGTCGCAAATAAGGTTTTTTATTTTAAAAAAAAATAGAAAATACTACCCGGCTCGATGACTAGAATCACACAACAGACAATATAAAAAACAGTCATATAAACATCGTAACAGTCTCAACATACATCACAACACATCGTCGAAACATGACATCACCATCAACAAACCAAACAAGGGCTCACTCGCCTGTCTGACCTCCGTAACCACTTCCGAAGCCACCTCCGAAGTCGAAGTCGTCGTCGCGCCTTATTCTAGGTGGCGGTTAGCGACGGCGATAGAGTTTGTGCAGCCATCGCAGATCCCTACAATTAATGAAACTTAGAGTTAGAATATAAATGCATCAACATCTATCCCTCTCTCTCCCTCTATCTCCATCTAGATCCCCTCTCTTCATCTCTTCTTTCATCTCTCTATTGCTGTCATTTTCCCTCTATCTTACAGCCTCTATCTCAATCTACATCTCCCTTTCTCTCTCTCTCCCTCTCCTATCTCCAATCTCCCTCTCTCGTCATTCCTCTCCCACTCTATCTAACTATCTCTCACTATTTCTTCTATCTCTCTTTCTTCCATCTCAATCCTTTTCATGTATCTAACTATCTCCTCTCTCTTCTATTTCAATCTTTTTTTCTCTATCTTCCTCCCTCTTCTAACTTCATCTCTCACTCTATCTATCTTTCACTATCACTCCATTTACTCGCTTTATTTTGGTTAAGTTGAGTTAAAACTAGAATTGTTAAGTTAACATAGAAAATTACCTGACGCGCAGAAGAAGGATCGTCCGGAAGGACCGGTGGTAGTGGCGGTAGCTGGATCCCCAGACCTTACGCCCGAGCCATGGTCTGTCATTGCAAACATTAAATATTACATATTAGTAAGTCATTTACGCTAAATTAATGAGAACTTTAGTTTTTATTTTGTTACTTCCATTACTTCTCGCATCTGCGCCAGCTTCCTGGGTTTGGATCATGGCCTCCATCGCGATCCTTTGGCGTTCTTCCTCCCTCCTTTCCTCCTCCTGTCGCCTGAAGTTCTCTTCTACAGTTTGTCAGACGGACTGTATCTCAATATCCCTCTACGAGACACGACGACCTGTCGTACCCACCGAAGAAGGCTGCATGGAGCTGTCTCTCGCAGGTCTTCCCGCTCTCGAACCTGATTCCGATGGTAGCGCTAGCGGAAGCCTGCTGCGCGGCGGCGGAGGACGACAATGGCGGAGGAGGCGCAATGGCAAGCGACGGGGCAGCGGCACGATGGTGCAGATCGACGGGGTGACAGCTAGCAGCAAGCGACGGTGGCGGCAGACTCACGGGCTGCACTTGGCGGCGACCATGCGGGCTGCGGTCGACGGCGATGGCGGCGGCATCACGGGCCGCGCTCAACAGCGATGCTGCCACCGACCACGAGGAAAGTGAGTTTTCTTAATTGTGTTAATCTGTAATTTTCTTTGTTAATTATAAATTTATAATTGTAGGGTTATGTTATTTGTAAAATAATCAAACAAAAAATTTATGATTGATTAGCCGATAGTATTAGGTGTTAATGTTTAATTATAATATTAGTGATTAATTACAGTAATTAGCTACTAATTGCCAGATATCTCGGTTGTCATCTTCCAGCTTCCACCAGTCTCTCCTGCTCACCGGTCTCTGCATTCCGCAGCGCCAGGCGTCGCCGCCACCATAGGCCGGCGCACCACACCAACGTCTCTTCTCCCTCAATCTTCCGTTAACTTCCCCAGCAGGACGCTCGTAGGCCCTCACGGTTCTGCGCTCCAGAACGAGACTTTTTCTTTGTTCTCCTTTCCAAGAAAGCAGTGGATGGCCAAGAAGTTGAGGAACCGAGGTCGGCCGACCTCACCGCCGCCGCTCAACACCGTTCCGCAGCAGGAGCGTCAAATGGGTCCGCCATCGCCCACACAGCACGATGGCCAAGCCTCGCCGCAGCAGGCACGCTCAGCCGCCGCGGCCGCCGCAAGGCTGCCGTGGTTTATCCAGAGCGTCTTGCGGCTCTTGACTGGGAACATCGTTGGCGCGTCCGCCGCTTCGCACGACTCGGCTGCTGATGTCGTCGGCACGTCGCACTCATCCTCTGCTAACCACGGCAACGCCACCAGAGGCGTCGTCGGCCAGTCAGCCGCATACGCCGCCGCTGACCCATCGACGGGATTGGAGGCATCTGGTGGCCGGCCGAATATTCACCGCCAAAGCTTGCTCTACGGGAACAGGAGACAGCAAGCAGCGTCTTCGTTGCATGTATTTTCTTGCCTCTCCCCCTGCTTTCATTGTTTTGAATTGCACATGCATTTGCTTGAAAAATTGCTTGAATTGCACCTGTATCATGTTTACTCTTAGAAAATTGTGAAATTTGTAGGCACAAGCAAATTATTGACTACAACAAAGCCATAAAATCCAGGTGGATCAATATTAGAGATCCAATGATATGATAGTTTACTTCTTCAGCACCTTATGTGATGTATAAATAAACCCATGTAGGTAGTTGGAATGTAGGATGCTACGAGAGTCAGTAGACGTTACGATTAGGATGCGTGTAAATATCCTTTGTGTACAAGAGACTAGATGGGCAGGTCAAAAGGCGAGAGAGGTTGAGAATACCGGTTTCAAGCTTTGGTATTCTGGCTCGACTGGAACTAGGAATGGCGTAGGCATCCTAATAGATAAGAGTCGGATGGAGTAGTGGATGTCCGTAGACGAGGGGATAGGATCATCCTAGTCAAGGTAGTTGTGGGGGACCTTATCTTGAATGTCATTAGTGCTTATGCCCCACAAGTTGGGCTCGACATGAGCACTAAGAGACAATTTTAGGAGGACTTGGAGGGTATAGTTAGTATTGTATCGGTAACCGAGAAGCTCTTCATAGGAGGAGATCTCAATGGTCATGTAGGTACAACTAAACTAGGTTTTGAGGGGGGTACACGGAGGTTTTGAGTGTGGCGATAGAAACCAGGAGGGTAAGGATATCCTAAACTGTCTTAGCCTATGATCTATTGGTAGCTAACACCCTCTTTAAGAAGAGGCTATCTCACTTAGTAACCTTTACTAGTGCCCAACATTCTAGTCAAATCGAACATATCCTCACCAGGAGAAGGGAGAGAGGGGCATGTTTAGATTGTAAGATGATTCCTGGGGAATGTGTTGTTCCACAACATAAACTTGTGATAGCCGACTTTCGTTTCCACGTGCGTGTGTCACGAGACAAAGGTGTTAAAATCGCAAGAACAAAGTGGTAGAAGTTGAAGGATGAAGCGCAACAATCATTCAAAAGGAGGATGATCAGAAGGACTTTGGAGCGAAGAGGAAGATGCAGATAGTATATGGGTGAAGATGGCGACTTATTTTAGGAAAGCAGCTAGGGAGGTGCTTGGGTGGACAAAAGGTAAGAAACCTATAGATAAAGACACTTGATGGTGGAATGAAGATGTACAAAAAGCTATTAAGGAGAAGGAGTCTTATAAGAGCTGGCATCATGAGAGAAGCGCAAGTAACATAGCGAAGTATAAAGAGGCTAAGAAAAATGCAAGGCGTGTTGTGAGTAAAGCAAAAGGGCAGGCCTATGATGCGCAATATGAGAGGCTAGGGACAAAAGAAGGCAAAAAGGATATATACAAGATGGTAAAACTTCACTAGAGAAAGGTGAGAGATCTCAACCAAGTCAAATGCATTAAGGATGAGGCAGGCCAAATTCTGTTGAAGGATGAAGAAATTAGGAATAGATGGTGGGACTACTTCAATCGACTATTTAATGACGGGAATGAGAGTATTAGATTCGAGTTGGATGACTCATTTGATGACATCAACAGACGATTCGTGCGGAGGATACAAGAGTCTGAGGTTAGAGAGGCCTTAAAAAGAATGAAAGGAGGAAAGGCTCGCGGCCCCGATGATGTCCCCATTAAGGTGTGGAGATGTTTGGAGGATGTAGCAATAATATGGCTCACTAAACTATTCAACCGCATTTTTCAGTCAAACAAAATGTCTGAAGAGTGGCGGAAAAGTATTTTAGTACCCATCTCCAAAAATAAAGGAGATGTTCAAAGTTGTACTAATTACTGATGAATTAAGCTCATGGGTCCTACTATAAAGCTCTGGGAGAGAGTGATTGAACACCACTTGAGGAAAGTGACCAATGTCACTAAAAACCAGTTTGATTTTATGCCTGGGAGGTCCACTATGGAAGCGATTTTCTTACTCCGTCAGCTTATGGAGAGGTATAGGGAGCAAAAGAAGAATCTACATGTGGTGGTCATTGACTTGGAGAAGGCATACGATAAGGTACCAAGACCGGTCATGTGGTGGGCACTAGAGAAACACAAAGTCCCAACAAAGTACATTAACCTTATCAAGGATATGTATGATAATGTGGTGACAAGTGTGCGCGTAAGAGATAGTGAGATCAACACTTTTCCTATCACAATAGGGTTACACCAAGGATTAGCCTTAAGTCCTTACATCTTTTCCTTAGTGATGGATGAGGTGTCGAAGGATATACAAGGGGATATCCCTTGGTGTATGCTCTTTGCTGATGATGTAGTGTTGGTAGATGAAACCAGGGATGATGTTGATAGAAAATTGGAGCTATGGAGACAGACCTTAGAGTCTAAGGGGTTTAGGCTTAGTAGAACCAAGATCGAATATATGAGATGCGACTTTAGTGATGTCGGGTGCGAGGATGGTATTGTTAGCAAGTAGTACCTAGGAGAGACACATTTCGATATTTAGGATCAATGTTACAAAGTAATGGTGATATTGACGAAGATGTTCCACAGGATCAAGATCAGGTGGATGAAGTGGCGACAAGCATCTAGAATCTTATGTGATAAGAAAGTTCCACAAAAATTGAAAGGAAAATTCTATAGGACGGTGATCAGACCTACGATGTTGTATAGAGCAGAATGTTAGCTAACTAAAAGACAACATATCCAACAAATGAGTGTTGCGGAGATGCGCATGCTATGGTGGATGTGCGGTCACACAAGAAGAGGCAAAATTAGGAAGGAGGTGATACGTGATAGGGTAGGGGTGGCCCCGATTGAGGAGAAGCTAGTCCAACATCGCCTACGGTGGTTTGGGCATATCCAGCGAAGACCTCCAGAAGCACTGGTTAACAGTGGGATTATAAATAGTAGAGAAAATTTTAAGAGGGGTAGTGGTCGACCAAGGTTGACATGGCAGGAGGCGGTGAAATGAGACTTAAAGGAGTGATACATACCTAGAGATTTGGCTCATAATAGGACTGCATTAAAATTAGCAATTCATATATCAGAATCTTAGTTTATTCGTAATTTGTTACTCTTATCTTCTTTCTTATTAACCCATTTCTAAAATAAATAAAATGTAAAATCTTATTTTATTTGTATTTTTTTATTATTATTTTTTACTTTCATCTTATTTTCTATTACTTTTCTTTAAAATTGTTGAGTTTCATTTTTAACCGATCCCAACTTGTTTGAAACAAAGGCTTGGTTGTTGTTGTTGTCGTCGTTCCGGTACACAAAACATACCCTACATCTACTTACTCAACACAACAATCAGACGCTAAGTATAAATTGTTCTTATGATGTAGTTACTTTTTGTTACATTTTCATATTAACCACAGAAAATGACAGCTCATAGAGGATGTCGTGTTGTACCTAATAATCTCATAATAAGAAATTCCATAATACTGAAGGTAGTAAAAGATACCCTTGCCATGGATAATTCCAGCATCACGTTAAGACTGAACTCTCACTTAAGTGTGTATAAGTTACATACATACATGGAAACTTAAAATAAACTGCCTTCTTTTCCTGGAAAAGCATCAATCAAATCCAGCACAACTACTGGCAAAAAAAAATGCAAACTGGAGTAATAAGGTGCACGTGATAACATAATCATCTACACCTATAAAACTCAACAGTGCAAAAATGATTATTACTCAGAACAAGTATGGCTTTTCAAAAAAAAAAACTCAGAACAAGTACCAAACATAAGATTAAAGGAAGAAATTTCAACTGCAGAAGTTCATATGTTAGACAGGGCAATGATTCTTAATGTGTTCTTAGTTTAATTTGCATCACCTTACCCCTGGCAAAGTAGCATACAACAATCAGCTTTCTTCATCATTAGTTTGAGTTGGACCTCTCCTCGTTTTCTTTGTCGAATGTGGAAATTTCCCTTGAACACAGCAAGACAAAGCAGATTATCACGTGACAAAATTAGCAAAAGGAAATTCATATCTATAATTACAGATCTTTCATGCTCACCCATGAGAACAAAAAGTACTGTTAATCCATTGGGCATTATTATATTCACTAAAATGGATATCATCTATTGCTGAGTTATGTTAACAAATAGTACATATTAACGTGCAAACAATAAAATAATTGTAGTAGCATCTCACTCGGGAGCAGAAAGAAGATAATTGACATGTGACATAAAACACAACCATAGTAACTTTCCATTCTACAAATAAATAAACTATGATAGGTTACAACATATAAATTTGCTCTTGTGTTGGACCTGGCCAGCTCGTGCGGGGCCATATCGGTACCAAGAGCCATGCATGTTCTTTTAATTATGTGTTCAAACTTTGGGCAAAATTCGTCAGAATTTCTTATCATCTTGCTCAAATAAAATCTGTGACCATTAGTCAATGACCAGCAGTGAATAATTACTCCTTGCAACACTTAAGGTTGTCGATGGACTGGAAGTTCCGTTTTGGCAGGAAAAGCAATACAGAGACTATTGCACGCGCTCTGACAAATATTGCGCTGTGCCATATGTGCTTTTTCGAAGAGAAAAGATGCCCCAACAGAATTGTTAAGAGTGAGGTAAGATAATACTGAAAATAAGTCAATAATGCTAATACCATGCGATAGATATCTAATTTCCACAAGCTTTGCAGATGGCGCTTCACTGCCACAAGATGCACAAGGACATAGGTATTAAGTGCGAACATGGCAACTGTGGAGTCAGATTCAGGACAGAACAAGAGCGGGACAAGCGTCTGCACTTGTACTTCTGTCACACTCCCCGAACAAGAGCGGGACTTGTTGGTAGTATAATAGACGCTAGAGCTTCAGACCGAATGTACAGCATAGCAAATGACTCAGAACAGTTGCAGCAGTTTATCTTCAAAAACGGGTCAGTCGACAACATCAGTCACGAAGCAGTTGGAACAGTTTTCCAGCAACCGGATCCTTGCCATCATATGTACATTAGTATTGGCTGAATCTGGCCAGCACCTCCCTTTTCTTGTCAGAACCTGCACATAGAGATGTTATGAGATCAAAGATGATACTGGTTAACAGATGAAAAAAAAAAACATGTAGGAGGGGCAATAAGTTTTGAACTATTGAATCAGTCAAATAGCCCACTAGAACATAATTTTGTTCTCTTATGAGTCACGAGCAGTTATTTTCAGTAACAATATCTGAGAATGGTGTTTTTATCGAAGTCCTAAGATTCACCATGTCAAACGAATGTAATGATTTTTCACAAGATTCATCACAGGCAGCGCTAATAACGAGGTCTTGTTGGTGTTAAACCTCACATGCGAAACACGTGACCAGAAAGTATAGCTACATGTAGCTCCATAATCTTGAGACGGTCACAAATTCACCAACTTCAGCCTTTCCCACTCATGGCCTTGTCGATCAGAATGCATCATTTTGATGTTCCTAGAGTGACATTCGAATATATAAAGAATTCCGTATTTTCTTCTAACCTAAAAAACACACTATTTGAATTTCGCTCTGCAAGACAAAAGATTATGTTACTCTACATGAGGCCTATTCCTGTTCGCTGATGTTAAACAATGACATAGGAAAACTGTGTCAATGAGTGGGGTGCTGCATGACTTAAGGAATTCTTATGAGTAAAACAAAGATTAATAGAAGACTGAATTGCACCAGCAGTCCTCAAGCTTCACCCAGGTTCTTATCTAGGTATAGGTATCCCAAATCTTGATTTTTGGGTCCCAGAACCTGCTAAGCAGTCTCATCCAGGTCCCGATACTCCTAAATCTTCATTTCTGGATTCTAGAACTTACTACACAGTCTCATCCAGATCCAAATCACCATCCAAGATATGTCAGCATGGAACCTATTGTCCGTGTGGCATTGCAGGACCCAGCAATCAGCATCCATGATCCATCCCCCTTCTTCATCCCTCCCCCTCTCCCCTGCCCCCTGCAAGGAGCAGAGCCGTTAACCCCACAGCAGGAACAGGCGAGAGGTGGCGCAACAGCAGAAACAGCAACAGGATCATGAGCAGGGGAGGTGGCAAGACCAGGCGTCAGCAGTATCATGGCAGTGGGAGGTGGCAAGGTTGGGGATGGTGGGTTCTCAGCTGGAGGCATTTGCTGCACAGAGTTTGATGGTGCCACGTTCGACGAGAGATAGAATGTGATCGTGGGGCCCCAAGAATGAGTGTAGAAAGAAGACCAGTGGGTCCCATGATACCGCGCAGGCAATAGGTTCCACGCTGACAAGCCACATTAGCACAGTTAGGCATCTGAATGGTGATTTTGACCTGGATGGCTGGATGAGACTGCTTAGCAAGTTCTGGCTTCTGGGACCCAGAAATCAATATTTGGGTATTCCCGGGACCTGGATGACACTACTTAGCGAGTTCTTGGACCAAGAAATAAAGATTTGAGAGTACCAGGACCTATATGAGAACTCGAGACAAGTTCGAGGTGCAATTCACTCTTAATAGAAAATTGTGACATCTGTAGGCACAAGCAAATTATTGACTACAACAAAGCCATAAAACCCAGGTGGGTCAATATTAGAGATCAAATGATATGATAGTTTACTTCTTCAGCACTTTATGTGATGTATAAATAATTCTGCTCTTGTTTCCGGTACACAAAACATACCCTACATCTACTTACTCAACACAACAAACAGACGTTAAGAATAAATTGTTCTTACGGTATAGTTCCTTTTGTTACATTTTAATATTAACCACAGAAATTGACAGCTCATAGAGGATGTCATATTTGTGCCTAATAATCTCATAATGAGGAAGTCCATGATACTGAACGTAGTAAAACATACCCTGGCCATGGATAATTCCAGCATCAGGTTAAGACTGAACTGTCACTTAAGTCTGTATAAGTTACATACATACATGGAAACTTAAAATAAACTGCCTTCTTTTCCTTGAAAAGCATCAAATGCAGCACAACTACTGGCAAAAGAATGCAAACAGGAGTAATAAGGTGCACATGATAACAGAATCATCTACACCTATAAAACTCAACCGTGCAAAAATGATTATTACTCAGAACAAGTGCCAAAAAGAAGATTAGAGGAATAAATTTCAACTGACAGTAGTTCATATGTTAGACAGGGCAATGATTCTAAATGTGTTCCTAGTTTAATTACATTATCTTACCCCTGACAAAGTAGCATACACCAATCAGCTTTCTTCATCATCAGTTTGAGTTGCACCTCTCCTTGTTTTCTTTGTCGAATGTGGAAATTTCACTTGAACACAGCAAGATGAAGCAGATTATCACATGACAAAATTAGCAAAAGGAAATTCATATCTATATTCTATAAGTACAGATTTTTCAGGCTCACACATGAGGAAAAAAGGTTTTGTTAATCCATTGGACAATATTATATTCGCTAAAATGGATATCATCTATTTTCTGAGTTATGTTAGCAACTACATATTAATGTACAAACAATAAAATAATTGTAGTAGCATCTGACTCAAGAGCGGAAAGAAGATAATTGACATGTGACATAAAACACAACCATAGTAACTTTCCATTCTACAAATAAATAAACTATGATAGGTTACAACATATAAATTTGCTCCTGTGTCAGACCTGGCCAGTTCGTGCCGGGCCATTATCGGTCTCGGGCAGGGCGGCCCATTTGGAAAACTATAACATTGGTAGGTGTATCTTTGGTCAGTGCTAGAATCTGCGATCTAACAGGCAGCAATCAACACCAATAGACAGCGCAAAGCTAATAAGACGAAGCCATACAACTACAAATCTGGTCAAATCAGGCGGCTTAACATTCCAATTGCTTTGCCACTCAATTTGTTAGGCTGAATTCCGGCCGCAATTATGCTAAGCATTTATATCCTCGGTACCAAGATCCACAGCTATTTGGTCATATGCCCATGTACAGGCCCAAAGCTGGAAACTTTAAAAAGGATCAGATCACGGGCTCACCTTCGACGAAGATGCGGAGGGCCAACCGCGGGCCGTAGAGAAGGAGAGCGCCTCCTCCTCGGTCATGGGCGCGTCGAGCTCCATCGCCTCGAAGGCGCCGCCTCCGACGAGCCCCTCGCCCCCCCCCCCCCCCCCCCCCCCAGCCGCCGCGATCCGGCGCATGAGCTCGGCGACCCGGTGCGGGCGGCGCACGGGGAGGACCCAGAAGGAGCCCCCCGGCACGAAGGGGAGCCAGTCGGGCGTGGCGTGGCGTGGCGCGGCGCACCATGACGCCGTGGATGGCCTCCTCCAGGCGTCGGGTCCCGAGCACCTCGACCGATGGCGCGTGGGAAGAGGCTGCGGCGGAGTCCTCCTCGGGGAGGTCGATCTCGATGACCTTGACCTTGGTGGCGAGGCCGCGGAAGGACCGGGTGGGCCAGGGTCAAGGTCAAGATCTGCGCGAGTCGCGCCATCGGGGGGCGGCGAGGCGACGACGGAGAATGGTGAGAAGATGCCGCTGCAGTGGTGATGGTCGTGGAGGACAACGTGGGGCCGGGGCGTCGGTGAGTAGTTTCATAGTGGGCTCATATTGGTGGGACGTGGGAGCTGTGGGTCCGAATGTCAGTGGACGCTGATAGATCAGTGAGACACTGACCGGTCCCGGGATCCTCCGCTGTTGCTGTTCGCCACCCGCACCGACTAGAAGTGGAAATTGGGTCGGGCCGAAGTCGGGCGGCTCGGGTCACGACACACGGCTCGGCCTGGTACGGAGGACAATTGAGCCGTGTTGTGTTTGGATATTGAGCGTGGTGGGTGATACGATCCGACACGACAAAATGGATCGTGCTGGAACCGGTACGGCACGACAACGGTTCGAAATTTGAAAACGGCTGGAAAATGGTCCACGACTCGAAATTTTTTTTGGCCTGTTAGGTCGCGAGTGGAACAGCCGACCAGAATAGCAAGCGATGGAGCAGTCCTAAGTGAAGACAAGGGCAAGAGGAGTGAGGCAGTCCAAAGAAATTCAAAGGAGCGCTGCCGTGCGGTTTTTTATGTTGGACACGCTCCTGCTAGACAAGCAATGTGGGTCTAATCTTCATGGAAGTGGCGCACTGGCGCACCAAGCGGCTGCGCCACTTTATGGGCTGTATTGGCGCAGACCCAGTACGACGTGCAGGTCCAGTTTACTAGCTGACTTGAGTTCTTGTGTTTCTCTCTGTTTTTTATTTTGATTCAATTTTCAAACTAAAAACTTGTATAATTTATGCATATTTGCTCCAAATATAATGATTTTTTTCTATATTGTTCAAAACTTATTGTCAGTACCCTTTCTATTCCACGTACAAGCAAGAGAAGATACTGAGTCTCACCTCCCAGAAGGGGAGGTACCCAAAAGTCACGACGTGTCCAGCGGCTTTGGAGCATGTAGCCCCACTGAGGAGGGCTCCGGCGCTGCCTCGTGTCCAGCATCTCTTGAGCCCGTAGCCCCACTAAGGGCTCCGGTGCTGCCACGTGTCCTGCAGCTCCAGACATCGTCTCCCTACTGAGGAGGGCCTCGGTGCTGCCAAGTGTCCTGCAGCTTCAGATCCTGTCTCCCTGCTGAAGAGGGCTCCGGTACTGCCACGTATCCTGCAACTTAGACTCCGCCTCCATGTTGTGGAGGGCTCCGATCCTACCACGCATCCAACGGATCCAGACTCTTTTTCTCGGCTGAGGAGGGATTCATTGCTACCGCGTGTCCAAGACTGAAGCAATACAACATGGGTATTCAAAACCACAAAACTGCTCCTTCAAGACTGCGTTAGTGCGTCATTAAGACCGCATTAGCACAACATAATCAGTGTGCTTTGAAGATGTATTAACGTGTCCTGAAGGCCACATTAATTCGCATTCAAGACATAATTAAGTGTCTTAGATCGTGTATAGGGTACTTAATTTACCCGAGACCACATGTCTGGCCTCGACCACACTGTAGACAGTCGGGCCTTGGCATATAAAAGGTTTGAGCTGCTACCATAGAGACACAGGCAAAAACGAAGCGAACAAGCTGATCCTAGCGCTCAGACAAGCAATACAACACACACTCTCTCGTGAACGTAGGGTGTTACACTCCGACAGCCCGAACCACGTAAATCCCGGTGTTCACCCGTGTTCTATACTTTCATAGTTCCTGAGAATTCGCCCCTCCCAAAAAAGAACATCTGTGGGCTGCTACATAGCAGTACCGGGGAAGTGTCATTGCTCCACTTCAACATTTGACACGGCAAGTAGGGGGCGCTCTTCTCAGGATTTTCAAGCATCATCGACGATGGTGAACTCCGCTGCAGCTTCCTCTAACCCAGCTGCACAAGCCGGAGGAGAGAATGAAGCTGGTGCCACCTGTCGGTGTATGGATCCGGCAAATCTCCCGACACTACCTTAGGTAGATTAAGGTGTTGTAGTTCGGTAATGGGCGTGCAGAGATTCAAGAAAGTGAAAGGCAAGTGTACACAAAGATTTACGTGGTTCGGGCCGCCTGAGCGTAATACCCTACTCAATGAGGTGTGTTGGTGATGTATTAAGCGTGTGAGTCTAGAAGAAGCTCCAGAAGAAGAAGCTCGTCTAGCTCAGGGAGTTCAGTAGTGGTCTGGAACCGTCCCTTGTGTATCATCGACCAGTCCTTTTATAGTACAAGGGCTAGCCGTTACATCGTTAGCCTGACCCGACATTTGGCCCCGGCGATTACACATGCTTGATACACAATAAATGGAGTTAATTACCCTTAATAGCCTGGTAACGGGCCTTAATAGTGCCGTTATCAGTATTAAGGGCCATCTGATCATGTGTCATGAAAATGGTATTAATGACACTTAATCGGGTCTTGAAGTCTTTGATTGCTCCTTGAAGGTCCGGAGCCGTTGGGGGGTCCACCAGCCTGATTGTTGAAGTTGAAGGTCCGGCGGTCGCCACATGGCAGCATCGAAGCTTATCGTCGTGGACGAGTAGGTCCGGTGCTATTTGACACGTGTCAGTACCGGAGCTTCCCTCTATCTGGGGTTAGGTCCGCGGGTGCCATACTGGTATCCCGACCGGAGCTTCCCATGTGTGGGTGATAGCTCTGGTCTTATGATACACGTGGAGGCCCTGGGACTAACCATGTCGGGGGAGCAGGTCCGGTTACGCCTGACATGTGAGGCCTTCGGAGGTCTTCAAATCTGGTGGATGGAGTTTCCTTGTGATCTTTGCATTCTTAAAGGGTATCCGGTACGGAGGGTACCGATAGTGGCCCCCTGGGCTCACCTCCGGGAGAGACCTTTTGGATGAAGTCATTTCGCCGGAGGTGGGTCCATTCTTCAGTTTCTGAGCCGTGTCTTCAAGGGTCTTTGGTCGTGCCGTTGGCGATAGTTCGCAGTTAAACTTTCGTCGTGTGGCGTATCTAGGAGGCGGCAGGTGAGATCTCAGCGTGCGGATCTCACGCAATTGAAGGTCACCGGTTCCCGATACGAAAATTGTATCAGTTCCGCGCGTCTTGTCTGACCGCCGCCTTCGGGTTTCCCGCCTTTCATGATGACAACTGTTCGCCTGGGGTAAGAACCTCGACTCGATTGTCGGGATGGCCCCGGGCCCCCTTGTCATTGGCAGGGTGAAATTTTTGACTGGTGTCGTCGACTCCTCTGCGGTTTCCATCCAGGCGTTGTGGGGGCTTACTTAAGAAGGAAAGCACACATAATTTGGGGTTCTTTACGCCTTCCAATCGATGTTGCGCTCAAACCTTCCAAAATTTTGCTTGCCTTTCCTCTCTTGCCTCGCTGTGCCGCGATGGAGTTGGGTCTCTGCCAGAGCCGACTGAAGACCGATGACGATTTGAAGAAGGTCCAGGCCCTCATGGGATGGTCCCCTGACTTCTTCAACCACCTGGTCCGCACCGGCAAGCTTCCGTTTGAGAAGGAACACGCGGGCAACATGGTGTACTTTTCTGCGTACTCCATGGTGGGATTGATCCCACCTTTCTCCTCTTTCTTCTTGATGCTGCTAGACTTCTATGGTCTGCAGCTGTACCACCTTGGCCCCCACTCCATTCTGCTGGTGTCAATCTTTGTCCACTTCTGCGAGATGTGGGTGGGCATTCCCCCCTGCATTGAGCTTTTCCGCACCTTCTTCACTATCCAAACCACGGTCCGGAGTGACGAGTACCTTGGCTTCTACTATTTTGTGAAGCGCAAGAAGTGCCCGTACAAGTACTTGTGGTCGTTCCCTTCTGGGAAGTGGGACGACTGGAAGAAGGATTGGATTGTAATTAGGGTGGAGGAGCACGAGAAGCTGGAGCTGCCAGAAGACCCCCCCAACATCGACACTGCAGTTTGGAGTGAAGCTCCGGTGCTGTCGGATGCCTTCAATCCTGCTCTGACCAGGATTCGCCTGTGCGTGGAAGGAGGAGTGACTCCTCAGGCGGTGTTTTGCAACTTCCTGACCAACAGGTGGGCTCCGCTGAAGAGGAGGGAGAAGTTGGCTTGGGCCCTCAACAGTATGCTAGACGACGACCGGATCGAGACTGGTTTGAAGTCCAACATGGAGGGTGCAACTTTGGAGTTCCACCTCAAGAAGTTCTAGCACGGCATCGACGTCGATGGCGATGACTTGGCTCCGCCGGCAGCTTTCCTCCCTCTGAACATGGAGGCAGAATTAGGGAGCTCCAGCGGACGATGCCGATGCTTGACGACCTTGGTGTCGTTGAGAGGCGCTCGACCACCGGGTTGGCGATCTCCGAAGCTCCGGAAGGTGGCTCCGTTCCCGCCTCTAAGCCAAGAATCGAAGTCATCGGCAAGGGCAAGGAATTGGCCGAGCCCTCGAGCCGTAAGAGGAAGCATGCCGACAGAAGATCTGCCAGGCATACTTCTTCCGCGGCGTCTCCTTCTCCCCGGAGGGGGAGGTCTACGACGGCGACATCTACTCTAGTAGCGGCTTCTTCCCGGGGTGCTAGCTCCGACTAGGTGACTCCGGTTCCAGGGCTAGCTGAGGGCTCCGGGTCTGGAGGTCATTCCCGGTCGAGGGGGGCCTCGACCAGAGCAACGCCGATAGCAGCATCAAGCTCCGGGGGACCCTCCGGGACTACCACGCCAGTGGCGGTTGGGGCCAGTCCGGAGCGTCCGGAGAAGAGGTTCCGTGCTAACTGGTGCGGAAGCCTTCCGAGGTAATTTTTAATTTTTTATCTCAATCAGTTGTTTTATTGTTATAACTGCATTTTGAGTTTCTTCGTCCTTCATCCACAGCGTGCCTAAGAAAAGGGCTGAAGCTTCGGTCCCTACAGCAGCGGTTGAGGTTGTGCAGGCTGAAGCTCCGGCTTCGATCCCAGCGCCGCCCCAAGAGGTGGTTGAGGCTGCGGCGGCCCCGGCGCTGGCTGTCGTGGTTTTGGACGACTCATCCCCAGAAGCTCCCGTGGTAGCGCCGGACCACAGGATTGAAGATGTACCAGCAGCGCCAGCCCCGGAGGTTGAAGCTCCGGGTTTGGATGCTGAGATGTTGGACGCTCCGGCCGCAGAACCGGAGAGAGCTGCAATTCCGGCCCTAGAGCCGGATGTTGTTGAAGCCCTGACAGTTGAGCCAGTGGTTGATGAGGTCCCGGCAGTGGAGCCGGGTGTTGATGAAGCTCCGGCACTTGAGCCGGTCATCTAGGAAGCTCCGGCGGTAGAGCCGGTTGCTGCAGAAGTTCTGGCTGTGGAGCCGGTCGTTGAAGAGGTTCCAGTGTCTGAGCCAATTGCTGCAGAGGTGTTGATGCCTGAGCCCTTGGTGGTTGAAGTGCCAATGCTTGAGCCCATGATGGTCGAAGCGCTAGCACCTGAGCCAGAGGCAGAGTGGGCGTCTGCGCCGGAGCAAGAAGTAGCTTCTGCTCCGACCAAACCTTCAACACCCGCTCCAGAAGCGGTGATCCCGGAGGTGCCCGCTGCTAAGCCAGGGTGCCATGATGAAGCTGTTGGCCCCCCGCCGGATGGGCCAGTTGTTGACGACCTAGCGGCTAGGCCTTCAGAACCAATTCCGGAGGTTGGAACTTCGGCTGCAAGTACTTCCTCGGCGGCGGCCGAGGCTATCTCGGAGGACGGCCCCAGTGCCGTGGAAGCTCAGGGGACCGCTCTCGTAGAGTGGGACCCAATTTTTGTTGCTGAAGATCCGCTGGAGCCAGCGGAGATGACCCCAGCAGGCCCGGACCCGATCCCCCTATCGTTGTCTATCGACAACGCCTGCTCCAGTCTTCGCCAAGTCCAGCTGGCCTTCTACCACGACAGCAAGACCCTCGAGGAGGAGCGCCAAACCCTTAGGAAGTGGCGCAACCGACTCCATTTCGAGACCAAGCTGGCGCAGTCGAGGCTGGCTGACGACAAGGAGTGGGTGCAAAGGGAGAAAGTCCGCCTGGAGTACTGGGGTAAGTTGTTGGATGAGAGGGAAAGCATGACGCGGACCCTCGACAACCAATCCCAGGCCATCTATGAGCAGGCCAAGGCTGCAAATAGTGCATCTGATGAGCGCCAGGGAAGGCTCGCCGCCATCCACGATAGTCTCGTCAAGCGCGGGGAGGCTCTTGAAGCGCGGGAAAGACGGCTCGAAGATGAAGAGCAGAAATTCTTGGAGCTGAGGGATGACCTCGTGAAGAGGGAGGAATAGCTTGTCCAAAAGACAGCTCTGGCTGACAAGAGCCTCGAAGAACACACCAAGAAATTGGAGGAGCGTTGCAAGGAGGAGGAGAAGAAGGCCTAGGAGCGAGGGCAAGAACTCTACAAGAAAGAGAATGCCATCGCCGCCCGGGAGAAGAAAGTGTGGGGCCGAGAGAAAGATCTGGTAAACCACCGGAATGAGATCCACCTCCGGGAGGAAGAGCTCAGCAAGCTCAAAAGGCAGGTTGCTGAAACGATTTAGCGGAATGCCAAAGAGGTGGAGCATCTTGCTCGGGAGAGCTCGGAGCTGGCGGCGGCCAAAAGATCTTTGGCGGAGATGCGTGGTGCAAGGGCTGCGGAGTCCCAACAAGTTTGGGACTTCCTGGGCAAGTCCAACGACGCACTGACGCCAATGGGCTTCAGTCTCGTGCGTCCGGATGATTCGGAGTCAGAGCTGGACCAAGCGTTGGAGGCGCTGAGTTCAGCAGGCAACAAGCTCTCCAAGATGGGTGATGTCATCGCAGACCAGCTGGAAACAGAGGGTCAGTCCCTGGCGAAGAACGTCGTAGAGTTTGTGATGATGTGCTACACCAGTCGGGACCCCCAATTCCCTCTAGACCCGGTTCTTGAAGGCCCCATCGAAGGAGAGGGTGAAGCCGCCCGAGCCAACGTGTCGGAGGTGGCCCAGAAGGTGGCCCAGTTCTTCCATAGGGTCTAGGACCGTCTTTCTGTAGCTCCCGCTTGTATTCTCTCTTCTTCTTCTTGTAGGATCGAAGAGCACATGAAAAGCTACCAGAGGGGGGGGTGAATGGTAGATTTAAAAATCTTACGCAATGGAAACAATTAAACCCCAAACCCTTTCGGCAGAAAAATGATCTGTTAAAGAAATCGTGTGTGAGACTAATCTAAACGTGTTTCACCATGACAAAAGTGATAGATATCAGAGAGAATCAAGTCACGAAGACAACACAAGAACAATCACTTAAACCCGTCGAGAAAAACTCAAGTTATGATCGAAAGATTAAACAATGGTCAATCTGCCCTACCTGAGAAAAAAAAACAGTTCTGGAACGCTGCAAAGAAACTCGTGTAGATCATAGACCACAAATCCAATGACCGTGAAATTTTGACAGATTATAGAAAATCAAGTTGTGAAGACAACCCAACAAGAATCATGTCAATTGGATCTGTAAAACTCGAGTTATGATAAAACCACCGACGAAAGGTAGTGCTGTCCAGAAACTCAACGAGTAAAACTTGTCTGGAACAAGTCGGACAAACAAGGCACAAAAGTTCCTTCAAACTGCGAATTTTATTCAATAGAACACAAGAGGAACAACCCCAAAGTCGTACACCACAAGCTCTGGGCTCCCTTGCTTATATAACCAGCCCTTAGGCCAACCCAATATCAACTAGGACTCCAATCCTACTCAGATCATGAATCGTAACTTTCCATAACTGCTCAAGATTCTTCTATACGCAGATAGAAGCAATCTTAAGACTTCCAAACACCTTAGGAACGTATCCCACATTCCTAAACAACTCAAATTCGTGACCCACACGAAATCCTATCATAACCAACTCAAATCTTTCCATATTTGAGTCAAACCCGACTCAGCCTCAGCCTAAGCCTAAGTCCATAACCTAGTCGGTTGGACCTTTCCGACCAATTCCTTATGTCCATATCTCTTCATCACGTCTCGGAACCATGTAGCCACGTCCATGCACTCGTTGCACACGTGCAAACATCTTCCATCGACGTCCACGATACCTTCATATGCATTGTTCTTGATTCAATCATGCTGCGCAACCTCCTGATCAGCTCAACCACAATTCCTCCTGAATTTGGTTTTTGGAACCTCATCTCCTCCCTGAGACTAGTCCAATGGATCCTGTCACCAGCCATGTCCTGAACTCAAGCAACACCTGCACATGAATATACAACCAATTCATATGAATCCATGTCCTCGACTTGACTCAAGTTAGTTCCAAACACAACACCTTACGTGAGAACCTCACATAAGCATGTTGCAAAACCACAGTAACACGATATCATCCATATCAACCAAAACGCACCAAAAACTTAGCAAATGAACACTAAGCAATCTTTCTTACAATGTAAAGCAAGTACGAAACATTGCAAATGAAAAGCAGAAGTATTGCAGTCAAGTTTCGGACCTTGCCAGAGCAACCCGGAGCTTGAGCCGGAGCTAACAAGAGCTAGTAGAACCTAGCGCCAGAGCTTACCAAAACTAGTACAACCAAGCTCCCGCCGGAGCTTACAAAACTAGCAGGACCTAGCGCCGGAGCTAACCAGAACTACTCGGAACTAGTAATCCCAAAAGCCGGAGCTAGACAAAGTACGTCAGAGCTTAGCAAAAGCATGCTGGAGCTATCAAATATATGCCGGAGCTATCAAATATATGTCGGAGCTATCAAAGACATGCCGGAGCTAAAGATAAAGCTCACCGGAGCTAACCAAAGCTAGTCGGACCTTACCAAGAAGTCGGACCTAGCATCTAACGTAGCCGGAGCTACCGAAAACAAGTCGGACCTATGGTTGGACCTTGCTATAGCTCGGAGCTAGAGTCGGACCTTGATAAAAAGGTGTTTTGGTGATATTCAAAACTTTTATCATAAAAGCCAAGTGTATTCACTACAAGCCAATGTATTCAACACACATAGGTCTTACAATCTCCCCCTTGATGAATGCATTGACAACACCATTTAAAATCCGAACATTGGCTTATTCTCATTAAAAGTTTTGAAGACGACAATTTCTCCCCTTTTTGTAAATTAGAAATTAAATGAGAAGAAAAGCAAAAATGCAAAAATTCAAAATTCACATATCTCTCCCCCTTTATCATCTCTCCTCATGCACATTATCTTTCCCTTTTTGAATGTGTGATTAATCTCTCCCCCTTTGACAATGTATTCAGCAAGGTAAAAGAGAAATTTAATTGTTATGAGCATATTATAACATATACATATAAAACAAAGCTCATCCAAGTCATACTATCAAGTAACTTACACTATCACATCAATGAGATACATAAAGTAGTGTAAGCCATGCTAGAGATCATATGTAATTTTCAATTTAAGCAAGTCATGATCTCACAAACTTAACTATTTCATAACTTGAAAGCATGACACTAGTTGCTGCATTTTATTATTTTTCAAAACACAAATTTAGATCATATAATATTTGCAAGAGATTATATGCACATCTGCCTTATTCTAACCAACCAAGCCAAGCCTATGTCTTTTGACAATCAGAAGCTTAAGGACATGGTTTTAGTCATACACAACTTCTTCCAATTTCAAATCTAAGTGCAATGATAAGCCATCTCAAAAGAAGAAGTGCGATGCATGCATATTCTCTTGATCTTTTCTCAATTTATATTTGTTCATAAAAACTCAACATGTGAGTTGATTACTTGATTAATTCTTTATGATTAAAAGCACTTGTGAACATGTAACAAGTTCAAAACAGCAAGAAAGTTCGACCATGACCAGTTTTAGTGTAAGTAATTATTCCAATTACTAGACATGAAAAAAAAATACAAAATGTATAACACGAGTAATGTAGTAAGAACTTTCAGCATGTAAAAGGAATCACAAAGTCATATATGTATGAAATACTATGCTCATATTATTTTAATTTCAGATTCACACATAGACTTCCCAAGTTTCAAAAACTCCCCCTCAATTTAAGCCATGAGGATGCATAACCCCTATTTCACTACGAATGTAACAAAAACGAGTGAAATCCAAAGGTTTTGTAAAAATGTCAGCCAATTGTTGTTCGGTATCTACATGGTGAAGCACAATGTTTCCTTTTTCAACATTATCTCAGAGAAAGTGATACCTAATGTCAATGTGCTTAGTTCTAGAATGTTGCACGGGGTTTTTAGCAATGCAAATGGCACTAGTGTTATCACAGAATAGTGGAACACTATCTAGATCAACCCCATAGTCCTTAAGTGTTTGAACAATCCAAAGAATTTGTAAGCAAGCACTAGCAGCAGCTACATATTCAGATTCGGCTATGGATTGTGCAACTGAATTTTGTTTTCTAGAGGACCAAGCAACAAGAGAATTACCAAGAATATGACAAGCACCGGAAGTACTTTTCCTATCAATCCTACAACCCCCAAAATCAGCATCCGAAAAAGCTTTCAAAGTAACGGTTGAGGAAGAAGGAAGAAAAATGCCAAATTCTTGGGTTCCATGTAAGTACCTGAGAATCCTTTTGACGGCTTGACGATGTGAAATACGTGGGTAGGCTTGAAACCGTGCACAAAGACATACGCTGAATTGTATGTCCGGTCTTGATGTCGTGAGGTACAAAAGTGATCCGATCATGCTTCTATATTCTTTTTGATCCACGGATTCACCATCTTCATCAAGTTCAAGAGTTGTTGCTGTTCCCATTGGTGTCCGAAGAGGCTTGCTTTTGTCCATGTTGAAGCGCCTTAGGAGGTCTTTGGTATACTTAGTTTGATGCACAAAGGTACCCTCCTTGGTTTGCTTGATTTGCAGCCCCAAAAAGTAAGTGAGTTCACCCATCATACTCATTTCAAATTCAGAACTCATCATTGCTGAAAACTTGGACACAAGATCATGAGAAGCGCAACCAAAGATAATATCATCCACATACACTTGAACGAATGATGAGTCATTGACATGCTTAAGCACAAAAAGAGTTTTATCAACCTTGCCCATGGTAAACCCCTTTTCAAGTAAGAATGTTTTTAACCTATCATACCATGCTCTAGGGGCTTGTTTGAGACCGTATAAGGCTTTGGACAGTTTGTAAACATGATTAGGAAAAATTGGATTTTCAAAACCCAGTGGTTGTTTGACATAAACCTCCTCATCTATGTAGCCATTAAGAAAAGCACTTTTAACATCCATTTGATATAGCTTAAAACCTTTAGATGCTGCAAAAGCTAACAAAATTCTTATGGCTTCTAATCTAGCAACAGGAGCAAAAGTTTCATCAAAATCTAGACCTTCAACTTGAGTGAAACCTTGAGCAACCAACCTAGCCTTATTCCTAACCACAACCCCATCCTCACTTTGTTTATTTTTAAATACCCATTTAGTTCCAATTAAAGTGTGACCTTGAGGTGGCGGTACAAGTTTCCAAACATTATTTCTTTCAAAATTTTCTAACTCTTCTTGCATGGCAATAATCCAAGATTCATTAGTGAGTGCGTGTGATATATCTTTGGGTTCAAAAGAAGCAACAAAAGCAGAATGAGCATGAGAGTTTGGATCGCAAAACCTGGACCATGTGACTCGTTCGTGCAAGCTTCCAATCATCTGTTGTGGGGGATGATCTTTGTAAAAACGTAGGGGAACAGATGTCTCACAAGCTTCGTCTTCTTCATGTTCATCACAAATCGATGAGCTTGTGGCTTGAGGATGATTAGGACCAGCATAGCTGATAGCCGGAGCTTGTTCAATGTTCGGAGCTGGACACGTGTCAACTCCGGAACTACCAGGCAGTATCACCAGCTCTTCTTCGTCTTCGAAAATACACTCCCCCTGAGGATACGGATCTGGTCCTGCAACACCGGAGCTAGTACCTGGGCTAGCTTCATCAAAATACACTTCACAAGTCTCCACAATTTTGTTAGTGTCAAGTAAAAGCACACGGTAACCTCTAGTATGAGATGGATAACCAAGAAACATGCCATCAATGGATCTAGGTTCAAATTTATCAAGATTACCATGTTTCTTAACAAAGCAATTGCAACCAAAGACCTAAAAGTGTGTAACACTAGGCCTATGTCCAAACCGGAGCTCATATGGTGTTTTACCTACCTTAGCACGCAAGAAAACACGATTTGAGACATAACAAGCGGTTGCTAACGCATCAGCCCAAAATTTCCTAGGAGTTTGATATTCATCAAGCATAGTCCTAGCCATCTCAACTAAGGTTCTGTTCTTTCTTTCTACAACACCATTTTGTTGAGTTACATATGGTGAAGAGAATTGATGATCTATTCTATTTTCAGCACAAAAGTGATCAAAAGATTGATTTTTAAATTCAGTTCCATTATCACTTCTAATTGCTTTTAATGATCCTGGGTGATCAATTGATAATCTAAGAAATAAAGATCTAAAGTGACAAAAAGCTTCATTCTTAGATGCCATAATGTAAACCCAAGAGTATCTAGAATAATCATCAACAATAACAAGAACATACCATTTACCTCCGAAGGATTGAACACGTGAAGGTCCTATGGTGTCAAGATGCAAAAGTTGACATGGTTCAGTTGTCATGATCATTGTGAGAGGAGTATGTGAACCTGCAACCATCTTAGCATGTCTACAAGAAGAGCACACAATATCTTTGTCCCCATTAAGCTTAGGCAGCCCACGTATGCGATCAAGAGCACTAACACGCGTTAGGTGATCAAAGCCTACGTGACCAAGTCTACGATGCCAAAAATATAAGTCCTTTGAATCATTAGCAACTATACACCTATGCTTAGAGGAAGACATATCAAAATCATCTTTAAAAACTCTTCCAAACCGAGACATGTTAAAAATAAGCTCACTATTTGAACCTACAACTTTGCAGCAGTTTTTATTGAAAATAATTTATAGATTTTCATCTAGCAATTGTGCAACAGAAAGCAAGTTGTATTTCAAATTTTTGACAAGTGCCACATTCTTCAAAGTGTAGTGATCATTTACTCTAACCGAACCCTTAGCAATTATAGGAGTTGAAGAATTATCAGCAAAAGTAACATTCTCTACACGTGACACAAAAGAGAGGGAGGAGAACCAATCTTTGTTACCGGTCATGTGGCGTGAGCAACCTGAATCCACAATCCAAATGTTCTCCTTCCTCAAATGTGTAACCTACATAAAAGCACAATACGTCGATGACTCAATATTGGGGTTAGTCAAAAGGCATTTAGGAATCCAGTACTGAGTCACGTGACGTGCAGCAGGAAAAACACGCGAAAGCTGAGACAAAACAGCAGGTTTATGAGTCAAAGTTTGAGATTTTTTATTCTTGACTACTGACCTATAAGACGTTACTTGTGTAGCACAAAAATCAGTAGCTCCGGAGGCAAAAACAGAAGGTCCGGAGGTAAACTTTGAATGTTTTTGACTCAAAACAGCAGGTTGTACATTCGGTTCAATGTGTGCAGCAAATTTTGCATGAAAGTTATCAGATCTAGCAACCATTCTTTCCCTTTTCTGTTGTTTAGCTAGTCTATAACAAAAATCTATGACATGACCATCTCTACCACAGAAGGTACAATGAAATTTAACTTTGTGTTCATGTCTAGATGAGCAAGCAATATTTTTATTTGAAACCGAATGAGGCAACACTCCTGCAGATTTGAAAACCACTCCTTTTTGTTTAGGAACTGTTTGAATCAAACCACTTCCTAATGTCTTTACAATTTTAGGTGGATGTGCCTTAGCATGAGCATGAAAATCAAAACCTAAACCAGTTTTATCATTGCAAGACTTGGAAGAATTCAGCAGCAAGTTTAGGTTCTTATTCCCATTACAAAACCGATCTAATGTCCTATGCATGTCATCAAATTTGTTGGACAGATCAAGGCAATTTTCATATGAAGTTTTTCCTTTTAGTTTGCAATTGGAACAAAATTTAACTTCATGAGAACGTAAAGCATTGTTCAATACAGAAATTTCATTCATAGCATCCTGTAGTTTCTTATCAAGATCATCACAAGTAGAACAATGCAAATCAATTGTAGAACAGCTAGCATCTTTCAAGTTTTTATCATTAAGTGCAACAAGCTCTCTGTTCTTTTCAATTTCTTCATCAAGTCTATCTAGAGTGGAGGAGTGCGCACTTCTTAATGTGGACAATTGTTCATAGATTAAGTCACATGAGGGACATGCATCATCACTAGGAATCAAAGTTTTTAAACGGTTAATTTCAGATTCTAGTGATTCAATTTTAGCAGCATTATCCCTAAGATTTTTGTCCTTTTTCTTGACAATAATAGTTGCACGAGAAATAGCATCACACATTTCATTGCAGGTAGAACATACCTCATCGTCTTCACCGTTGTGTTCTGCATCCTCCTGACTTGATCTTGATCTTGTTTTGCCCGCCATGAAGCATAAGTTGGCCAGATCATCATCATCTTCATCACTTTCAAAGTCTACATCACTTGAACTAAGTTCTTGAAGTGCGATGATGAAGCTGTTAATCATCTTGCGTCCTATGGTACCCTTCTTTTTCTTCGTATCTTTTGCAGAGGAGTGCTTCGTTCTTGTTTTCTTTTCATCCCGAGAAGTAGGACCTGAAAGGTTAGGGCAATCTGAATGAAAATGTCCTGTCTTACCACATTCAAAGCATCGTTGAGGTTCGGAGCTTCCTCTCCTTCTAGTTCTCACATTTTGCAATGCTTTTGAGAACCTCGTAGAGAGAAGTGCTAGCTCCTCCTCTGGAAACTCCTCAATCTGTTCAAGGGTTAGAGAGGACAACAAAGCAAGTGTACTACAAGATGAAGATTGGCCGGAGCTAGGCATATCACGTTGAGAAACAAAAGCAATAGACTTGTTGGGGTTCTTACGTGATATTATATCAATTTCATGAGTTTTTAGCTTGGAATATAGCACATCTAAAGTAAGTGTACTCATGACAGTAGATTCACAAATAGATGTAACTTTCATCTCCCAAATTGACATGTCTAATGCACTTAACAATTGCCTAGCATTTTCAGCATCTGAAAAATTAACATTGATGCTACGCAAGTTGCTGAGAATTTTATTAAAGCGAGCAAAGAGATCATCAATTGACTCACCGGGTTGCATTTCGAAGCGCATGTATTCTTTCTTGAACATGTCTTGCCTTACCTCTTTGATCGTGTTGGATCCTTCGTGGTAGTCACAAAGTGCTTTCCACACATCGTATGCAGATCAGAGGTGTGCAACACGGTCGAAGTCGCTTTGTGTTAATCCTTGTATGATCAAGTTCCGAGCCTTGTTGTTGTTGTCGACATCTCTCAGATTTGTAGCTGTAACTTGATCGTTTGATGGCACTTCATAAGGCTTGTATACCTTCTCCCATATTGCAAATCCTTGTGCCTGGATGAAAGCATCCATGCGTGCCTTCCAAACCTGAAAATCAATACCAGCGAACACAAACAGTTTGGCGGAGTACTTTTCCATGATGATTAGTCAAAAACACACGCAAATCACAAGGATTAGAGCACCGTGGATCTGATACCAATTCTAGGATCGAAGAGCACGTGAAAAGCTATCAGAGGGGGTGAATGGTAGATTTAAAAATCTTACGCAGCGGAAACAATTAAACCCCAAACCCTTTCGGCAGAAAAACGATCTGTTAAAGAAATCGTGTGTGAGACTAATATAAACGTGTTTCACCGTGACAAAAGTGATAGATATCAGAGAGAATCAAGTCACAAAGACAACACAAGAAGAATCACTCAAATCCGTCGAGAAAAACTCAAGTTATGATCGAAAGATCAAACAATGGTCAATCTGCCCTACCCGAGAAAAAAAACAGTTCTGGAACGCTGCAAAGAAACTCGTGTAGATCATAGACCACAAATCCAATGACCGTGAAATTTTTACAGATGATAGAAAATCAAGTTGTGAAGACAACCCAAAAAGAATCACGTCAATTGGATCTGTAAAACTCGAGTTATGATAAAACCACCGATGAAAGGTAGTGCTGTCCAGAAACTCGACGAGTAAAACTTGTCTGGAACAAGTCGGACAAACAAGGCACAAAAGTTCCTTGAAACTACGAATTTTATTAAATAGAACACAAGAGGAACAGCCCCAAAGTCGTACACCATGACTCTGGGCTCCCTTGCTTATATAACCAGCCCTTAGACCAACCCAATATCAACTAGGACTCCAATCCTACTCAGATCATGAATCGTAACTTTCCATAACTGCTCAAGATTCTTCTATACGTAGATAGAAGCAATCTTAAGACTTCCAAACACCTTAGGAACGTATCCCACATTCCTAAACAACTCAAATTCATGACCCACACGAAATTCTATCATAACCAACTCAAATCTTTCCATATTTGAGTCAAACCCGACTCACCCTCAGCCTAAGTCCATAACCTAGTCGGTTGGACCTTTCCGACCAATTCTTTATGTCCATATCTCTTCATCACGTCTCGGAACCATGTAGCCACGTCCATGCACTCCTTGCACACGTGCAAACATCTTCCATCGACGTCCACGATACCTTCATATGCATTGTTCTTGATTCAATCATGCTGCGCAACCTCCTGATCAGCTCAACCACAATTCCTCCTGAATTTGGTTGTTGGAACCTCATCTCCTCCCTGAGACTAGTCCAATAGATCCTGTCACCAGCCATGTCCTGAACTCAAGCAACACCTGCACATGAATAAACAACCAATCCATACAAGTACAAGTCCTCGACTTGACTCAAGTTAGTTCCGAACACAACACCTTAAGTGAGAACCTCACATAAGCATGTTGCAAAACCACAGTAACACGATATCATCTATATCAACCAAAACACACTAAAAACTTAGCAAATGAATACTAAGCAATCTTTCCAACAATGTAAAGCAAGTACGAAACATTGCAAATGAAAAGCAGAAGTATTGCGGTCAAGTTCTGGACCTTGCTAGAGCAACCCGGAGCTTGAGCTGGAGCTAACAAGAGCTAGTAGAACCTAGCGCCGGAGCTTACCAAAACTAGTACAACCAAGCTCCCGCCGGAGCTTACAAAACTAGCAGGACCTAGCGCCGGAGCTAACCAGAACTAGTCGGAACTAGTAATCCCAAAAGGTGGAGCTAGACAAAGTACGTCGGAGCTTAGCAAAAGCATGCCGGAGCTATCAAATATATGCCGGAGCTATCAAATATATGTCGGAGCTATCAAAGACATGCCAGAGCTAAAGATAAAGCTCACCGGAGCTAACCAAAGCTAGTCGGACCTTACCAAGAAGTCGGACCTAGCATCTAACGTAGCCGGAGCTACCCAAAACAAGTCGGACCTATGGTCGGACCTTGCTATAGCTCGGAGCTAGAGTCGGACCTTGATAAAAAGGTTTTTTGGTGATATTCAAAACTTTTATCATCAAAGCCAAGTATATTCACTACAAGCCAATGTATTCAGCACACATAGGTCTTACACTTCTCCAATTTTGTAATCTCTTGTCTCCAGATGAATGAAATCCAAATTTTTGTGAATTCGAATTTCATTTTTTGTCTTCAACACCACCTTTATCGCACTTGGCACCCTGGTAGATGTACACAATTTGATTGTGAACATGTACCAAGAGGATGTAACAATTGTTGAAGACTTGCGTGCTTCGAACTTGTAGAATGTAGGTCCAAAGTCTTCGATAGTGTAGGCCACCTAAGGCTATCGGAGCTTAGTGGCTCCGACATTGACCATCGTCGGAGCTTAGTAGTTCCGGCAGTAGTCTCCATCAACGCGTAAATCATTGATGTTTGGTCCTCTGGGGTGTCGGAGCTTGGCAGCTCCGGCAGTGACCTCCGTCAACACGTGTTGTGTCAATGTTAGACTCTTCTTTAGAGTCTTTCCACCATCTTCACGTTGACAGCATGCCCCCTAGCTTTACCGGAGCTGAGTAGCTCCAGCAGTGCTCGATGTCAATGTTTGAAACATCGACCACGAGCCGCCTGGGGAATGTCGGAGCTTTGGTAGCTCCGGCTTCATTCACCATCGTCATGAAATATTTATTTTTCCTGCACGTTGAAGTCAAGAAAAACAGTAAAATCCGTCTCTTATCTATAACTTCATTGCGGCTTACTGTTCTCGAGAAAGTTTTAGGTCGAACACAATCCTAAATACAATCAAGAGCGCCGTCTTGCTTCCTTCAGATCCGATCGTTTCTGGACTTGCCTTACTTCGGCCTGCCGGGGTGTAGGTATGGTGGCGTACTTAGGGTGCATGACCAGGCTAAGTCGATAGCACACTCCGGCCCTAGATTGGCTTGGCGGCATTCAGACAAGTAGTCCATCAACAATGTTTGAACCCGGAAGGATAGACAATGCAACTCGAATTGTACATGAACTGGTCGAGCTAAAGTTTCTTAAGAACTACACAACTTTGTTATAGACAAGAAAGAGAAAAATAAAAAATATTGAGCCTGTACAAAGTAAATGCACGTGGAGTCTGTTTTCACACAATGACGCCTTTCATTATAGGTCCAGGGTACAGGGGAAACAAGTACACTCTTAGGGTATGGAACCAGGCTAAGTGTGTTTCATTTCTCATTTAACCCAAGGTAGCTAGCTACACTTTTAGTTCTGAGATTGTGACAAGTGTTGCATGGGCGTTGCGGACCTAGCAGGGTAGGTCCGACTGCCCTCCCGGAGGAGCTACCCGACTCTGTACAATGACTCTATAACATACACCACGTGTAATTACAGACTCACCTCCATGATATTAAGCGTAGAACTTACGGAGGTGCTCAATGTTCCAAGGATTTGGGAGAGGTGTCCCATCCTCGGTTGCCAAGCGAACGCATCCGAGACGGGATACTTTGATCACTCGGAAGGGTCCCTCCCAGCTGGGGGAGAGTTTGTTTAACCCTTCTCTGGATTGTATTCTCTGTAGCACCAGATCGCCTTCCTCGAGCTGTCGGCTGTGAACATGCCGTTGGTGATAGCGCCGAAGAGCTTGGCGGTATCGGGCATTCCGAACAGCTCCTCGGCACCTTCCCTCTTCAAGGAGGTCAAGGTCTTCACGTCGGAGCATGTCCTGCGTGGCTTCGTCGGAGGTCCGGATTCGGAGCGACCCCAAGGTGATTTCTGGAGAAAGCACTTCTTCAGCTCCATACACCAGGAAGAAGGGTGTCTCTCTAGTTGACCGGTTTGGAGTTGTCCTGTTGGCCCATAGAGTGGGCGGAAGCTCTTCAATCCAGTTGGCTCCATGTTTTTTCAGGCGCTCATATGTGCACATCTTGAGTCCTTTCAGGATTTCTGCATTTGCTCTTTCGGGTTGGCCATTGCTTGTCGGGTGAGCTACAGAGGCTTAGCTGACTTGGATGCCGAGGTCTTCGCAGTATCCTCGGAAAGCAGAGCTTGTGAATTGGGTCCCATTATCTATTATGATTTTGTTCGGGACTCCAAATCTGCATACTATGGACTGCAAGAAATTGATAGCTGATTGCTTGTTTATTGTCACAATTGGAGTTGCTTCCGGCCATTTGGTGAACTTGTCAATGGCAACATATAGGAACTTGTAACCTCCGACGGCTCTTGGGAAAGGTCCCAAGATGTCCATCCCCCACACAGCGAAAGGCCATGTAGGAGGTATCATTTGTAGAGGCTAAGCCGGTGTGTGAATTTGCTTTGCATGGAACTGACATGCTTTGCATTTCTTCACCAACTCAGTTGCATCCTGGAGCGCTGTAAGCCAGTAAAAGCCATGCCAGAAGGCTTTACCGACCAGCGTGCGGGAAGACACGTGGTTCCCACACTCGCCTCCATGGATTTCTACGAGGAGCTCGCAACCTTCTTCCCTTGTGATGCACCGCATTAGGACGCTGTTGGCACCACGCTGGTAGAGATCCCCTTCTACTAGCGTGTATCTTTTAGCCAATCTGACTATCCGGTCAGCGGATACATCATCATCAGGAAGGATATTGTCTTTCAAGTAGCTCCGGATCTCCGAGATCCATGCATCGGAGCTTGCTTGAGCATTTGAGTCTTGTGTGCTGGGTTGCTCGGAGCTTCCGGCAGCACCTACGACCCTTGATGGTTGCCATGGTAACAGGGCCATTGGGACCGCCAGCTTCGGGATGCTGGTCTCGACCCCATCGCTCAGTTCGACAGGCTGAGCTGTGGGTTTTGACAACCTCCGGACGAAGGTTCTGTCAGGAGCCGGAGCTCCGGTTGACGCTTTCGTCGAGAGTTCGTCAGCTTCAACGTTATGGACACGCTAGACATGGTGGAGATCCAGGACTTCGAAGTCCTTCTGAAGCCTCTGGACTTCAAGGAGATAAGCAGCTAGTTGAGGATTGTTACAGGAGCATTCACCCATCACCTGTTTAATGATGAGCTGCGAATCTCCCTTGACCAACAACTGCTTGACACCATATGATAGTGCCACCTTTAGTCCATAAATGAGTGTTTCATACTCCGCCATGTTGTTGGTCGCTTTGAAGTCAAGGTGGACCATGTATTTTACCTTCTCCCCGGTTGGAGCGAGGAGAAGGACTCCAGCTCTGGCCCCCTGCTTTTGCATGGAGCCATCGAAGTAGAGGGTCCAGTGAGGTTCGGTGAAGACCGGAGCCTTGAGTTCCGACTTCTGCTCACTAGGGCCCCCAGGGTTTGATGGAGAGGGGGTCCATTCCGCCACGAAATCTGCCAATGCTTGACTCTTGATCGCTTGTCTTGGGACGAATTCAAGATCGAATTCAGCCAATTCTGCTGCCCACTTTGCAATGTTCCCAATAGAGTTAGGATTATGCAAGATCGCAAGCAGTGGGTAAGAGGTCACCACCGAGATCTTGTGAGCTTGGAAGTAATGACAAAGCTTCCTGGAGGCGATGAGAACTGCGTAGAGCAGATTGTGCACCTCTAAGTATCGAGTCTTGACATCATGTAGTACTTCGCTGATGAAGTACACTAGGCGTTGGACTGTCCGGACCCTCCCGAAGGGGCTCGGAGCTTCCTCCACATCGCCCTGGACCCTCCCGGAGGGGTCTGGATCTACTTTGGGAACCTCCGGATCCTTGCTAGAGGAACCCGAAGCTTCTACTGGAGCGACCTGGACCCTCCTGGAGGGGTCCGGATCTTCTGGGATAACTCACTGTTGAGCCAAGTCTGGGGGCTGGGACCCAGACTCACCTTCAGGACCCTCCGGACCCTCCCGGAGGGGTCTGGATTCCTGAGCTTGAGATGGTTCTGGTCTCTCCGCAACCAGAACCATGCTGAAAACCTCGTCGGTTGCTGAAATGTAAAGCAGTAAGGGCTCACCAGGGTTCGGAGCTACCAAGGTTGGTAGAGTGGTGAGGAGTTGCTTTAGCTCTTGGAATGCCTTTTCTGCTTCTTCAGACCATTGGAATGGTCTGGACTTCCTCAATAACTTGAAGAAGGGTAGCGCCCATTTCGTCAGTCTTGAGATGAACCGACTGAGGGCGGCTAGACATCCAGTCAGTTTCTGGACATCTTTGATGCGGGCTGGTGGCCGCATCTCCTCTATGGCTTTAATCTTCGCCGAATTTGCCTCTATGCCCCAGTGGTTTACCAGGAAACTGAGAAGCTTTCCAGAGCTAACCCCGAAAACGCACTTGTCTGGGTTCAGCTTCGTGCGGGTGACCCGCAGCTTGTCGAAGACAGCTTGCAAGGTGTCAAGGAGTGACTCCTTGTCCTTGATCTTGACGATGATGTAATCAACATACACTTCCACTACGTCTCTAATGAGCTCTCCAAAGGTTTTGTACATAGCTCGTACAAATGTTAAAGCTGCATTCTTGAGACCAAATGGCATGGCAGTATAACAATACAACCCATCTACTGTGATAAAAGAAGTATGTTCTTCATCTTCTCTAGACATTCTGATTTGATGGTACCCAGAATATGCGTCTAGGAAACATAACAATTCACACCCGGAGGTGGAATCCACTATCTGATCTATTCTAGGTAGTGGGAATGGATCTTTTGGGCATGCCTTATTTAGTGTTGTGTAGTCGATACACATCCGAAGCTTCCCGCCGGCCTTGGGTACAACGACTAGGTTTGCCAGCCATTTTGGATGGAAGACTTCTCGAATGAATCCAGCTTCGAGAAACTTCTTCACTTCTTGTCGTATGAAGTCCTGTCGCTCTAGGAATTGCTTTCGAGGCTTCTGATGTACGGGCTGAGCGTCAAGATAGATCTTCAGATTATGCTCGATCACTTCCCTAGGGATCCCAGGCATTTGTGACGGTTGCCAGGCAAACACGTCGACATTAGCCCAGAGGAAAGTGATGAGCGCGAGTTCCTATTTGTCATTCAGACCTCCCGATATAAGGGTGGTCTGGGCGGCATCGGAACCGATTTGGACGACTTTGACGGGGATGTCGGTGTCATCGCTTGGTTGCATGCGAGGTGCGGAGGTTGAGCCTCGTTGACTAATGCTCGAGGGTTTTGGAGCTTGCTCCTGCCTGGATTCTTCCTCCTGCGCTATAGCAAGCGCATGAAGTTCCTCCAGAGCAGTCACTCCGGCAGTACGGTCTCTGCGGATCTGGAGAGCGCCAGTTGGTGTCAGCATATTCAACACCAGGTAGCCATAATGAGCAGCAGCCATGAATTTGTACAAGGCGGGCCTGCCCAGAATGGCGTTGAAAGGCAAGTTGATCTGAGCGACGTCAAAGATCAAGTTCTCAGTGCGATAATTCTCCTGAGTCCCAAAGGTCACGGGGAGAGTGATGGCACCGAGTGGTGTTATGGCCCCCGGACCTACTCCGGAGAAAGGTCAGGAGGGGCGAAGGTCTGAAGGTCAGAGCTGAAGCTTGACAAAAGCTTTGAAGCTTATGAGGTTCAGCCCCGAACCTCCGTCCACCATTACATGGTGGAGTTGAATGTTATTGATGGTAGGTGATACCATAAAAGGTAGCTGACTAGCTCCTATCATGTTCCGAGGGCAGTCTGAATCATCAAAAGTGATAGTGGTGTCCATCCACTTTCGATGAGGCTCTGCCCTGGCTGTAGGAGCTACTGAGGCCATGTCCCGCCGCATGGTCTTGAGGACACGGCGAGAGGTGATGTCCCACGAACTACCAAAGATGGTATTCATGATCTTCCGACGCTCATTGTCAGAGACGTCGGAGTCATCGTCGACAGAGGTGTAAACAGCCTTTAGGACCTTTTTAGGGTCCAGGAAGCCTAACTCCTCTTCAGCTGGAGCTTCATTGACTTTCTGTTTTCCTTCCCTCTAACGGAAAGGAACTTCTTCCGAGGGCTTGTGGTAGCGCTCGGCAAGGTTTTGGACCTCCTGGCAGTACTCCAAGTTGTGGATATTTGACTTGTGGATGGGACACCACAATTTGGAGTTGCCATCATCTTCAGAGGACGACCGAGGTCGTTTCTCGGGGCATGGGCCCCGACCACCCGGAGCTGCTGCAGCTGCAGCGGTGGATGTGCCGGCCGATGCTTCTTTTTGCCGTTGGAATTTTTCTTCTTTTTTCCACTCCCGGAGGTAGTGGCTTCACCTTTGGAGGATTTTTTGCGATCCTCTGGAGGTGGTTTGGAGTGCATTTCATAGCCCTCCACAGCTTTGGCACACTTGTCTGCCAAGCTGAAGAGCTCCGTGACGCTGGTGATCTCCTTGACCGCCAGCTTCTCCAACATCTTCTTATCTCGTACGCCTTGTCTAAATGCCACAATAACAGAACCGCTAGAGATATAAGGAATGGTGCTTCGTACCTGGGAGAACCTCTGGATGAATGAGCGCAGGGATTCCCCCCCTTCTGCACAAGTGCAAAAAGGTCCAGTTCGGTGCCTGGTCGGTTGTATGAACTCCCGAAATTGGCGGTGAACTATTGGCACAATTCCTCCCAACTATTGATAGAGTTGTGAGGAAGGCTCATGAACCAGGACCTGGCGGTCCCAGTCAAAGCCACTGAGAAGTAGTTGGCCATTACGGCCTCGTTACCTCCGGCCGCAAGGATTGCGGTGGTGTAAATTTGGAGAAACTCGACGGGATTAACAGTCCCATCAAATTTCTCCGGTAGGTGAGACTGGAACTTTTGTGGCCATCTAACCATGCGTAGATGCATGGCCAGTGCAGAACAGCCTCCTCCTACTCCCTCGGGAGCAGGACTGTCTCGAGCCTCTTGTCTTTCATGAGCATGCTCGATATGGACACGGCCGTCCTGTTGACGGTAACGGCGATCAAGCTCCGCCCGGAGGTCATGAGTTGAAAGCCTGGTTACCGTATGAGTACGTCGCGCCCCAGAAGGTAGCGACGTAACTTGCTGTGACGCAACACGCCTCCTATTCTGGGAAGCATGCAGACCAAGTCTGCTAGACAAGGTCCAGCGCTATGATGGGGTCCGCCCCGAAGAAGTAGGACCTTGGTTGCTGCTGCGGTCGGCTGCTGCTGCAACCAGATGTTCCACATTGGCCCTCCACTGCTCCATTGAACCCTGGGATGCACCTGGAGGTGGTGGACGTTGGAGGAGAGCACGCGCTGCATGAAGCGTGTGTTCAGGGTTGTTGTTATTCGCCGATGCAGTGACCGATGCTGATGCACCGTCACGCTGCTCAGCTTGACGTGCTGATGCAGGCGGTGGCGGTGGAGGCATGACTCCTGCTGGAGCCACGTCACCTGCTGGTTGTTGCATGTTGGAGGGATTGCCTCCAACGGGTTGAACAGCAGGGTTGCCATTGGATGATCCAACAGCTGAGTTCACCATACTTGAAATCTCGGGCGCCCCCCTACCTGGCGTGCCAACTGTCGGTGTTTGGATCCAACAGATCTCCCGACACTACCTTTGGTAGATTAAGGAGTTGTAGTTCGATAATGGGCATGCAGAGATTCAAGAAGGTGAAAGGCAAGTGTACACAGAGATTTACGTGGTTCGGGCCACCTGAACGTAATACCCTACTCCACGGGGTGTGTTGGTGATGTATTAAGCGTGTGAGTCTAGAAGAAGCTCCAGAAGAAGAAGCATATCTAGCTCAGGGAGTTCAATAGTGGTCTGGAACCGTCCCTTGTGTATCGTCGACCAGTCCTTCTATAGTACAAGGACTGGCCGTTACATCGTTAGTCTGACCCGACATGTGGCCCCGACGGTTACACATGCTTGATACACAATAAATGGAGTTAATCACCCTTAATAGCCTGGTAATGGGCCTTAACAGTGCTGTTACCAGTATTAAGGGCCATCCGATCGTGTGTCATTAATATGGTATTAATGACACTTAATCGGGTCTTGAAGTCTTTGATTGCTCCTTGAAGGTCCAGAGCCGTTGGGGGGTCCACGAGCCTGATTGTTGAATTTGAAGGTCCGGCGGTCGCCACGTGGCAGCATCACAGCTTATCGTCGTGGACGAGTAGGTCCGGTGCTATTTGTCACGTGTCAGTACCGGAGCTTCCCTCTATCTGGGGTTAAGTCCGAGGGTGCCATACTGGTATTCCGACCAGAGCTTCCCATGTGTGGGTGATAGCACCGGTCTTATGATACACGTGGCAGCCCTGGGACTAAGCATGTCGGGGGAGCAGGTTCGGTTACGCCTGACATGTGGGGCCTTCGGAGGTCTTCAAATCTGGTGGATGGAGTTTCCTTGTGATCTTTGCATTCCCAAAGGGTATCCGGTACAGAGGGTACCGACACCACCTCTCGCCGTCCTGGTGGTAATCCTGTCACCATTCCAGATGCCACAACACATTAGCATGGAAACAATGGACCACAAGCATTGAGCCAACTGCTGCAGCTGCAACTCCTCCTCAGTTGCAAGATGGTGTGCTGGCATCAGTCACTGATTAAGCTACAAGTCTGAAGAATGTGTTGATTGCAGCGCGTGCTCTTCTCCCGAACCCCCAACATCGGATGCGCCTCTGACAGCTGTGGTGCAGTGGTGCCATGATGTCGATCTTCTGGTCGCCACTGCAGCTACTGCCCTCAACTCGCCTCAGCATAGGCGTAGACCTGGGCCGACCCACAACAGGACCGTGTCAGGCCGAATCGGTCTTGTACCTCCACGAGGTGGACGTGCCTCATCACAAGTGGCACTGTCACATTCAACTTCGATGGCCTCTCGCTCCGCCACAATGTCAAAGTTTCCTTTGCGGCTGATCTGAGGGTCGAACTTGACCGCTCGCTATGCGAAACAAGATGGTCGTATTACCATCGAGCGGCATTGTGAAAGGAGACACAATCTTGAGGGTGAGTTCGCAGTTCTAGTCTGGCCTGCTGCAACACAATCCAGGTATGTCCCTCAACCCCCTTCTCCTCTGGGAGCTAGTGGAGGTTGCGCGACACTCGCGCCACATCCCAAGGTCCGACCCCATTTGCTGGAAAAATATGATGGGGCCGTCAGCTCCATCATGTTCCCGCAGATCTACTCCACCTCCATCCTGGCTGCAGGAGGGAATGAGGCTATCATGGCCAATTACTTCCCTATTTCCTTGATCGGTACTTTGGGAGTTCCTATACTCGTCCTGGCAGTCAGCTAGATCTCTTTACCGTGCGGCAAGGATCGGGGGAGTCCCTGTGATCGTTCATCCAGTGATTCTCTCAAGTTCGAAACACTATTCCTTCTATCACAAATGTCTATGTTGTTGTTGCTTTCCGACAGGGAGTGAGAGATAAGAAGATGTTAGAAAAATTGGCTACACATGACGTCCGAAACATCACAGAGCACTTCAGCCTGGCCGACAAATGTGTCAGGGCTGCCGAAGGGCATGATTGGCATTCCAAGCCTGCCATAGAGGCAGGGATGCCATCTGACTCAAAGGCGGGAGCCGCAGCTCAAGGCAGCGGCAAGAAGAAGAAGAAGGGTGGTGATCGGAACAAGTCATTGGCCGACACACCCACGGCTGTTGCTGCTGCAGATGGTGGTGGCCGGGAGCTGCGCCCTAACAAGCGACTGCGACCATCATCCGATGGCGACAACAAACAAAAATGGTGTCCTGTCCACAACACCACAAGTCATGGTGTCGATGATTGTAGTGAGATCAAGAAGCTCGCGAAACATGTCCGCGAGAACAAACAAAAGCGTCGTGAAGACGCACCCTTCCACCAACGGGGGGGGGGGGGGGGGGGGGGAGTAAGCAAAAGGTGGACTTAAAAGTCGCTGAGGAACAGGAGTTGGGGTTCCAATATGCCAAGACGGTGTTAAAGGCGGTGTACAACAACGCCGATGACTCTGAATCTAGTACTGACAACGAGTGGAGGAGGACCCTTCATATGATGTGCCATACCAGAAGTGGATGGACACACTGATCACCTTTGATGCCTCAGACTGCCCCAAGAACATGGCGGGGGTTGGACAACTCCCACTCATTGTCTTCCGAACCATCAACAACCTCCAACTCTTTCATGTCCTGGTTGATGGCGGGGCGACACTCAACCTCATCAATCTTGGAGCTTTCAAAAAGCTGTAGATTTCAATGTCAAAGCTAAAGCCCTCTCGTCCATTCTCCGGAGTGGTACCAAGTGCAGTTACTCCACACGATTGTATCTCTCTCCTAGTGACATTCGAAACACATGAGAACTGCTATACGGAGAACCGCATCTTTGATGTCGTGGAGGTTAACCTCCCTTTCAATGCCATCCTCGGTAGACCGGCTGTGTACTGGTTCATGGCAGTAGCCCGTTATGGCTATCCGGAGTTGAAGATGTCGATGCCTACGGGCGTCTTAGGATTCGAGGAGATCGTACTGCAGGGGTCACCACACTAGAGAAGGTACATATGCTCTCCATGGCGTAAGAACTTGTAGCGAACAAGGAGGAGTTGGCCCGACAACCCCTGTACACGCGTCATCGCGGCTCAACATCTGCACCCCGTGTGCAGCCAAGCAGCGACGGCAACATTCCTCTCAAAGTCGTCCAAATCGGTTCTGAAGCAACCCAGACTACATGCATTACAGGAGGCCTATGTGACAAATAGGAACTCACGCTCATCACCTTCCTCCGAGCTAACGTTGACGTGTTTGCATGGAAACCGTCTCAAATGCCCGAGATCCCTACAGAGGTGATTGAGCACCATCTGAAGATCTATCCTTATGCTCGGCCAATACAACAAAAGCCTCGAAAGTAGTCCATCAAGCGGCAAAACTTCATCCTTGAAGAAATAAAAAAGGTGCTCGATGCTGGTTTCATCTGGGAGGTTCATCATCCATGATAGTTGGCTAACCTAGTCGTCGTACCCAAGGCCGGTGGAAAGCTTTGGATGTGCATCGACTACATCGCACTAAATAAGGCATGTCCAAAAGATCCTTTCCCACTTCCTAGAATACATCAAATAGTAGATTCTACTTCTGGATGCGATCTGTTATGCTTCCTAGATGCATATTCTAGTTTTCATCAAATACCAATGGCTAGGAAGATGAAGAAAACACAACCTTTATCATAGTAGATGGTCTATATTGTTATACTTCCATGCCTTATGGTCTTAAGAATGCTCTTTCAACTTTTGTGTGAGCTATGCATAAAACATTTGGCGATCTCATTCGAGACCTAGTTGAAGTGTATGTTGATGACATCGTTGTTAAAGTCAAGGACCAAGAATTCTTGCTGGACAATCTCCAGTCCGTCTTTGACAGATTGCGCATGATGCGCACGAAGCTGAACCCTGACCAGTGGGTCTTTGGGGTTTCTTTTGAGAAGCTCCTTGGGTTCTTGGTGTCACACCAAGGAATTGAGGCCAACTGAGAGAAGATAAAGGCTATTGAAGCAATGCGGCGTCCTGCATGTATCGAGGACGTACAGAAGCTTACGGGATGCCTGGCTGCACTCAATTGGTTTATCTCTACACTGGCTGAGCATGCTCTCCCGTTCTTCAAGCTATTGTAGAAGTCCAGACCGTTCAAATGGTTCAAAGAAGCAGACAAGGCATTCCTGAAGCTGAAGAAATCTCTCACCACGTTATTGACCATGGTATCTCCAAAACCAAGTGAGCCTCTACTGCTATATATTGCCACAAAACTTAAGTGATCAGTATGGTCCTGGTCATAGAAAGGCCAGAGCCCCAACGGCATCGGGCATCTTTGAATTCCTCTCCACAAGGTGTCAGACCCCTCTGGGAAGTTCCAGAACTGCCTAAAAGAGGCAACATTGAAGACATGTCCTGGTCTCCGACCCTAGATATTGGTGTAGGTCCTAAAAGCCAGGGGCCTCCAGGGCAAGAATCCTTGCGACAGGATGGGTCGGACCCCTCCAGGGTAATCTCGTGCATGCAAGAAGAAGAGTCGGACCCCTCTGGGTGGGTCTCAAGAAACCACGAAGAAGAGTTGGACCCCTCTAAGAGGGTACGACCAGTGGAAGAGGATGGACCGGACCCCTCCGAGAAGGTATGAACCGTCCGATGACCTATTTACTTCGTTAGTGAGGTCCTCCACGACGCAAAAGAAAGATACCTTGAAGTGCATAAGTTGCTCTATGCAGTTCTTATCCATCAAGGAAGTTGTGCCACTACTTCCAAGCTCACAAGATCTCAGTGGTAACTTATTATCCGCTACGAGTTGTGCTCCATAGCCCTAATGCAACAGGAAACATCGCCAAGTGGGTTGCGGAACTAGCAGAGTTTGAGCTTGATTTCTTGCCGTGACATGCTGTCAAGAGTCAAGCACTAGTTGACTCTGTGGCGAACTGGACACCGTCACCATCCAGTCCAGGGGCCTCGACATCGACAAGCCAGAGCCCAGGGCTTCGGTCTTCACCGAGCCTCACTAGACCCTCTTCTTCGATGGCTCTGTGCAGAAGCAAGGAGCCGGTTGGGGAGTTCTGCTCCTCTCACCAACTGGGGAGCAGATCAAATATATGGTCCACCTTGACTTCAAGGAAACAACAACATGGCGGAATATGAAGCTCTCATCTTCAAATTGAAGACAACGCTACCATTTGGCATCCAACAACTTCTATTCAAAGGATATTCACAACTCATCATCAAACAAGTTTAAGATGAATGTTGTTGTAATAATCCACAGTTGGAGGCTTATCTACTTCAAGTCTAGAAGTTGGAGAAAGACTTCCAGGTCTTGGACCTGTGCCATGTCCAACATGCCAACAACGCTGTTTGCTAATGAAACAAATGCTTCTACCCGGGCTCTAGTACCTGATGGAGTATTTAAAAGGAGGCTACATACACCTTCCGCCCAACCTGCTGAACTGGGTGAAGGGGACGAGGCCAACACCTCGAAGCTGGCAGTCCCAGTGGCCCTGCTGCCATGGAGTCCACCAAGGATCGTAGGCACCATGGGAAGCTCTGTGCAACCTGGCATGCAAGATCCAGAAGCTCAAGCTAGTCCCAATCCATGGATCTCCGAGGTACGGGACTACTTAAAGGATAATATCTTTCCTGAAGAAGATGTATCCGCTGAGTAGATTTTTCGTATGGTTAAAAGATACTGTGAGACCTATGTGTTCTGAATACATTGGCTATGGCGATAAAAGTCTTGAATACTACCAAAACACCTTTATCATCAAGGTTCGACTCTAGGTCCAACTAGCTTTGGTTAGCTTTGGCTTTAGGACCGACTATGTCGGTACCCTGCGTACCGGATACCCCTTGGGACTGCAAAAAGAGCAAAGGAACTTCACCTGTTTGAGTTGAAGACCTCCGAAGGCCCCACGTGTCATACGAAACCAGACTTGCCTCCCTTCTATGGTTAGTCCTAATGCTGCCACATGTATCGTTAAATTGGAGCTACATTCCCTACACGGGAAAGCTCCGGACTAATTACCTTTGTGGCACCCCCAGACCTAACCCCCGACAGAGGGAAGCTCCGGTACCGACACGTGTACAACAGCACCGGACCTACTCGTCCAAGACAGTAAGCTCCAGAGCTGCCACGCGTCCAATCGCCGGACCTTCAACCTCAACAGGCAGAGTGGGGACTTCCAACAGCTCAGACCTTCAAGGAACATTAAAGACCTCAAGACCCGATTAAGTGTCATTAATGCTATCTTAATGACACACGATCGGAGGGCCCTTAATACCAGTAATGCCACTGTCAAGGCGTGTTACCACACTATTAAGGGTAATTAAGCTCATTAATTGTGTATTAAACATCAGTAACCGCCAGGGCCACATGTCGGGCCAGGATAACGATGTAACGACCAGTCATTGTACTATAAAAGGACTCGACGAGCGGTACACAGGGGGGGCTACACGCATGCTGAGGCAAGCCACTCTAGTCTTCCACACTCAAAGTGCTCAGACGCTCAATACAACAACAACACACACCCGTGGAGTAGGGTATTACGCTCAGGCGTCCCGAACCACGTAAATCCTCGTGTCAACTCATCATCTTGTTCTGAATCTCTGCGCACCCACAACCGAACTACAAACTCCGCGGGCTGCCAACGGTAGTACCTGGAGAATTGCCGAAATCACACTCCGATAGTTGGCGCACCAGGTAGGACCACTCGAGATTCAAAGATGGTGAACTCAGCTGCTGGATCGCCCAACGGCAACCACGCTGCGCAACCTGCTGGAGGCAGCCCCTCCAACATGCAACAGCCAATAGGTGATGTGGCTCCAGTAGGAGTCATGCCACCGCCGCCACCATCTGCTCCTGCGAATCAAGCTGGACATCGAGATGGGGCGTCTGTGTCGGTCACTGCATCGGCAAATAACAACCCTCAACACGCGATTAATGTCGCGCGTGCTCTTCTCCAATGTCCACCGCCTCCAGGAGCACCCCAGGGTGCGATGGAGCAGTGCAGAGCTGATGTGGAACATCTGGTTGCAGCAGCAGCCGATGGCATCAGCAATCAAGGTCCTCCACCTCAGGGCGGGCCCCATCACAGCATCGGACCGTGTCGGGTAGACTCGGTCCGCATGCTTCACAGCACAGGAGGCATGCTGCGTCTCAACAGACGACGTCGCTGCCTTCTAGGGCGCGACGTACCCACACAATAACCAGGCTTTCGACTCACGACCTCGCTCGGGACAGCCCTGCTCCTGAGGGAGTAGGAGGAGGCTGTTCTGCCTTGGCCAAGCACCTACACATGGTCAGATGGCCACAAAAGTTCCAACCTCAGTTGCCAGAGAAATTTAACGGGACTGTCAATCCCGCTGAATTTCTCCAAATCTACTCCACCGGAATCCTTGCGGCTGGAGGCAACGAGGCCGTGATGGCCAATTATTTCCCCGTGGCTTTAACTGGGACTGCCAGGTCCTTGTTCATGAGCCTTCCGCCCGACTCCATCAACAGTTGGGCGGAGCTGTGCCAACAATTCAACGCCAACTTCGGGAGCTCATACACCCGACAAGGCACGAAACTAGACCTTTTTGCTATCAAGCAGAAGGGGGGAGAGTCCCTGTGATCTTTCATCCAGAGGTTCTCCCTGGTATGAAACACCATTCCTTCTATGTCAAGCGCCTCTGTTATTGTGGCATTCAGACAAGCTGTGCGAGACAAGAAGATGGTGGAGAAGCTGGCGACCAAGGAAGTCACCAGCGTCACGGAACTCTTCAGCTTGGCAGACAAGTGTGCAAAGCTGCGGAGGGCCGTGAAATGCACTCCCAACCACCTCCGGAGGACAACAAAAAGTCCTCCAAGGGTGAATCTGCTACCTCCGGGAGTGGCAAGAAGAAGAAAAAGTCCAACGGCAAGAAAAAGCTGTCGGCCGGCACACCCACACCCGCTGCTGCCGCAGCTCCGGGTGGCCGGGGGCCACACCCCAAGAAACGACCTCGGCCGTCGTCTGAAGACGGTGGCAGCTCCAATATGTGGTGTCCTATACACAAGACAAACAACCACAACCTGGAGGGCTGCCGAGAGGTCCAGAACCTCGCCGAGCGCTACAACAAGCGCCGGGAAGAAGTTCCTTTCCGTCAAAGGGAAGGAAAACAAAAAGTCGATGAAGCTTCGGCTGAAGAGGCGTTAGGCTTTCAGGACCCCAAAAAGGTCTTGAAGGCTGTTTACACCTCCGTTGACGACGACTCTGACGTCTCCGACAACGAACGCCGGAAAACCATGAACACCATCTTTGGTGGTTCATGGGACATCACCTCCCGCCGTGTCCTCAAGACAATGTGGTGGGACATGGCCTATGTAGCTCCCACCATCAGGGCGGAGCCTCACCGGAAGTGGATGGACACTGCCATCACTTTCGATGCTTCGGACTGCCCTCGGAACATGATGGGAGCTAGCCAACTCCCTCTAATGGTATCTCCGACCATCAACAATATCCAACTTCACCACGTGATGGTGGACGGAGGTTCGTGGATGAACCTCATAAGCTTTGAAGCCTTCGTCAAGCTTCAGCTCCAACCTTCGTATCTTCGCCCTTCTCGACCTTTCTCCGGAGTAGGTCCAGGGGCCATCACTCCACTCGGTGCCATTACTCTCCCGGTGACTTTTGGAACTCGGGAAAATTACAGGACCGAGAAGTTGGTCTTCGACATGGCGTAGATCAACTTACCGTTCAATGCCATCTTGGGCAGGCCAGCCTTGTACAAATTCATGGCTGCTGCTCATTATGGTTACTTGGTGTTGAAAATGCCAACACCCTCAGGTGTTCTCCGGATCCGCGGAGATCGCACCGCCGGAGTTACCTCTCTAGAAGAACTCCATGTGCTTGCTACAGTGCAGGAGGAAGAATCCAGAAAGGAGCAAGCTCCGAAACCCCCGAGCATTCGTCAGCGAGGCTCAACCCCTGCACCTCGTGTGCAACCAAGCAGTGACACCGACATTCCCGTCAAAGTCGTCCAAATTGGTTCCGACGCTGCTCAGACCACCCGTATATCGGGAGGTCTGAACAACAAATAGGAACTCACGCTCATCACTTTCCTCCGGGCTAATGTCGACGTGTTTGCCTGGCAACCGTCACAAATGTTTGCCTGGCCTGTAAATCAGAAGCCTCGGAAGCAATCAGTAGAGCGACAAAACTTCATACGTCAAGAAGTGAAGAAGTTGCTCGAAGCTGGACTCATCCGAGAAGTCTTCCATCCAAAATGGTTGGCAAACCCAATCGTTGTACCCAAGGCCGACGGGAAGCTTCGGATGTGTATCGACTACACTACAGTGAATAAGGCATGCCCAAAGGATCCATTCCCACTACCTAGAATAGATCAGATAGTGGATTCCACCTCCGGGTGTGAATTACTGTGTTTCCTAGATGCATATTTTGGGTATCATCAAATCTAAATGTCTAGGGAAGATGAAGAACATACTTCCTTCATCACAGTAGATGGATTATATTGTTACACTGCCATGCCATTTGGTCTCAAAAATGCCGCTTCAACGTTTGTACGAGCTATGTACAAAAATTTTGGAGAGCTCATCAGAGATGTAGTGGAAGTGTACGTTGATGACATCATCGTCAAGATCAAGAACAAGGAGTCATTCCTTGACACCTTGCAAGTTGTCTTTGACAAGTTGCGAATCACACGCACGAAGCTGAACCCAGACAAGTGTGTCTTCGGGGTTAGCTCCGAAAAGCTTCTTGGATTCTTGGTGAACCACCGAGGAATAGAGGCAAATCCGGCGAATATTAAAGCTATTGAAGACATGCAGCCACCAGCCTGCATCAAGGATGTCCAGAAGCTGACTGGATGTCTAGCTGCCCTTAGTCGGTTGATCTCAAGACTGGCGTAACGGGCGCTACCCTTCTTCAAATTATTGAGGAAGTCCGGACCATTCCAACGGTCTGAAGAAGAAGAAAAGGCTTTCCAAGAGCTAAAGCTGCTCCTCACCACTCTACCAACTTTGGTAGCTCCGAATCTTGGTGAGCCACTTCTGCTTTACATTTCGGCAACTGACAAAGTTTTCAGCATGGTCCTGGTTGTGGAAAGACCAGAACCATCTCCAGTTCAGGAGTCCAGACCCCTCCGGGAGGGTCCGGAGCTACCTGAAGGTGAGTGTGGGTCCCAGCTCCCAGACCCAGATCCTTAAGGCGAGACGCTAGAGGATCAACCTCCTTCAAGTGGAGGAGTTACTGTTGTCGAGGAAGAAGATCCGAACCCCTCCAGGAGGGTCCGGGTCACTTCAGAAGAAGCTCCGGGTTCTTCAAGCAAGAACCCGGAGGTCCCCGAAGAAGGTCCGGACCCCTCCGGGAGGGTCCGGGTTGATGAGGAGGAAGCTCCGGGCCCCTCCGGGAGGGTCCGGACAGTCCAACGCCTAGTGTACTTCATCAGTGAAGTACTCCATGACGCCAAGACTCGGTACCTGGAGGTGCATAAGCTGCTCTACGCAGTCCATATTGCCTCTAGGAAGCTTCAACACTACTTCCAAGCTCACAAGATTTCAGTGGTAACCTCTTATCCACTATGTGCAATCTTACATAACGCCAACTCTACTAGGAACATTGCAAAGTGGGCAGCGGATTGGCCGAGTTTGATCTTGAATTCGCCCCAAGACAAGCTATCAAGAGTCAAGCATTAGCGGACTTCGTGGCAGAATGGACCCCCTCTCCATCAAATCCTGGGGGCCCCAGTGAGCAGGAGCTGGAACCCAAGGTTTCGGTCTTCACTGAGCCTCACTGGACTCTCTACTTCGACGGCTCCATGCAAAAGCAGAGGGCCGGAGTTGGAATCCTTCTCCTCGCTCCGACTGGGGAGAAGGTCAAATACATGGTTCACCTTGACTTCAAGGCGACCAACAACATGGCAGAGTATGAAGCATTAATCTATGGGCTCAAGGTGGCACTATAATATGGTGTCAAGCAGCTGTTGGTAAAGGGTGATTCACAGCTCATTATAAAACAAGTCAAAGGTGAATGCTGCTGCAACAACCTTCAATTAGCTGCATACCTACTCAGTCCAGAAGCTTCAGAAGGACTTTGACGTCCTGGATCTTTGACATGTCCATCGTCTTAACAACGCTGAAGCTAACGAACTCTCGACGAAAGCTTCAACCAGAGCTCCAGCTCCCGACGGAACCTTCGTCCGAAGATTGTCAATACCAATAGCTCAGCCTGCTGAACTGAGCGAAGGGGGCGAGACCAACACCTCGAAGTTGGAGGTCCCAATGGCCCTGTTACCATGGCGTCCATCAAGGGTCGTAGGTGCTGCCGGAAGCTCCGAGCAACCCAACACGCAAGACTCAAATACCCAAGTTAGCTCCAATGCATGGATGTCGGAGATCTGGAGCTACTTGAAAGACAATTTCCTTCCTGAAGATAATGTATCTGCTGACCAGATAGTCAGATTGGCTAAAAGATACACACTGGCAGAAGGGGACCTCTACCGGTGTGGTGCCAACGGCGTCCTAATGCGGTGCATTACAAGGGAAGAAGGCCACGAGATCCTTGCGGAAATCCATGGAGGCGAGTGTGGGAATCACTCGTCTTCCCGCACATTGGTTGGTAAAGCCTTCCAACATGGTTTTTACTAGCCCACAACACTCCAGGATGTAACCGAGCTAGTGAAGAAATGTGAATCATGCCAGCTCCATGCAAAGCAAATTCACACACCAGCTCAACCTCTACAAATGATACCTCCTACATGTCTATTCGCTGTGTGGGGAATGGATATCTTGGGACCTTTCCCAAGAGCCGTCGAGGGTTACAAGTTCCTGTACGTTGCCATCGACAAGTTCACAAAGTGGCCGGAAGCAACTCCAGTTGTGACAATAAACAAGCAATCAGCTATCAACTTCTTGCAGTCCATAGTATGCAGATTTGGAGTCCCAAACAAGATCATAACTGACAACGGGACCCAATTCACAAGCTCTGCATTCCAAAGATATTGCAAAGACCTCGACATTTAGGTCAGCTACGCTTCTGTAGCTCACCCAACAAGCAATGGCCAAGCTGAGAGAGCAAATGCAGAAATCCTAAAAGGACTCAAGATGCACACATATGAGCGCCTGAAAAAACATGGATCCAACTGGGTTGAAGAGCTTCCGCCCACCTTGTGGGCAAACAGGACAACTCCAAACCGGTCAACTGGAGAGACACCCTTCTTCCTGGTGTACGGAGCTGAAGCAGTCCTTCCTCCGGAAATAACCTTGGGGTCACTCCGGGTCCGGACCTTCGACGATGCCACGCAGGACCATCTCCGGCGTGAAGACCTTGACCTCGTTGAAGAGGGAATGTGCCGAGCAGCTGTTCGAAATGCATGATGCCGCCAAGCGCTCTGGCGCTATCATCAAAGGCATGTGCATAACCGACAGCTCGAGGAAGGCGATTTGGTGCTACGGAGAATACAAACTCGAGAAGGGTTAAACAAACTTTCCCCCAGCCGGGAAGGACCCTTTCGAGTGATCAAAGTATCCCGTCCCGGATGCGTTCACTTGGCAACCGAGGATGGGACACCGCTCCCTAATCCATGGAACATTGAACACCTCTTTAAGTTCTACGCTTAATATCACAGAGGTGAGTCTGTAATTACATATGATGTATGTTATAGTGTTATTGTACAGAGTCGGGTAGCTCCTCCGGGAGAACAGCCGGACCTTTCTTGGAAGGTACGCAAAGTTCAGGCAACACTTGACACAGTCTCAGAGCTAAAAGTGTAGCTAGCTACCTTGGGTCAAATGAGAAATGCAACACACTTAGCCTGGTTCCGTACCCTAAGAGTTTACTTGTTTCCCCTGTACCCCGGTCCTACAATGGAAGACATCATTATGAGAAAACAGACTCCAAGTGCATTTATTTTGTACAGGCTCAATATTTTTTATTTTTCCCTTTCTTGTCTATAACAAAGTTGTGCAATCCTCAAGAAACTTTAGCTCGAACAATTCATGTATAACTCAAGTTGCATTGACAATTCTTTCGGGTCATAACATCATTGAATGGCCTACTCGCCTGAATGCCGCCAAGTCAATCAAGGTCCGGAGTGTGCTATCGACTTAGCCTGGTCCTGCACCCTAAGTACGCCACTCTACCTACACCCCGGCAGGCCGAAGTAAGGCGAGTCCAGAAACAATCGGACCTGGAGAAAACAAACCAATGCACTTGATTGTATATAGAATTGCGTTCGACCTAAAAGTTTCTTTTGAGAATGATAAGTTGCAAATGAGTTATAGATGAGAAATGGATTTTACTGTTTTTCTTGACTTCAGTGTGCAGGAAAAATGAATATCTCATGATGATGGTGGATGAAGCCGGAGCTATCAAAGCTCCGACACCCCCTAAGGTGGTCCGCTGTCGATGTTTCAAACATTGATAGTAGGTGTCGCCAGAACTACCAAGTTCTGGCAAATCCAGGGGGCCAACCGTCAAAGTGAAGAAAAGATGATAGAAGGACACCCTAATGGGGTCTACTGTCAACGCTCTACGTGTTGACAATGGACGCTGCCGGAGCTACTAAGCTCCGACAACCCCAGAAGACCAGATGTCGACGTTCTACGCATTGATAAAGGTCGCTGCCGGAGCTACTAAGCTTCAACAACCTCAGGGGGCCCTACTATCGATGACTTCAGACCTACAAACTACAAGTTCGAAGCACGCAAGTCTTCAACAAAATGCTACATCCTCTTGGTACATGTTCACAATCAAATTGTGTACATCTACCAGGGGGCCAAGTGGGACAAAGGTGTTGAAGACAAAAAATGAAATTCATAAATTCTTGGATTTCATTAATTTGGAGACAAGAGATTACAAAATTGGGGAAAATAAGAGAAGATACAAGCGGAAGATACAAAGAGAAAGTCCTAAGTCCTATGGAAGAATGAGGCGACCTTCTGGGCAACCTCCGACACGCTGGCCTTGGCGGCATCTCCCTCTCCATTGATGGGACCTTCAAGCACCGGGTCCAGTGGGAAGTGAGGATCCCGGCTTGTGTAGCACGTCAGCATGTACTCTGCGACGTTCTTCACCAGGGATTGTCCTTCGGTTTCCTACTAGTCCATGATGACATCGCCCATCTTGGTGAGCTTGTTGCCCGCCGAGCTCAACGCCTGCAACGCCCGGTCCAGCTCCGGCTCTGGGTCGTCTGGATGCACAGGTTTAAAACCCAGGGGCGTTAGCGCGTCATTGGCTTTGCCCAGGAAGTTCCAAACCTGTTGGGACTCCGTAGTCCTTGAACCTCGCACCTCTTCCAAGGACCTCTTGGTCGCCGCAAGCTCCGAATCCTCCCGGGCAAGGCGCTCGACCTCTTTGGCGTTCTGCTAAATTTTTTCAGCAACTTGCCTTTCGAGTTTACCAAGCTCCTCTTCCCGGATGTGGATCTTGTTCCGGCGGTCGACCAGGTCTCTCTCCCGGCCCTGCACTTTCTTCTCCCTGGCAGTAGCCTCATTCTCCCTCTTGGTGAGGTCCTGTCCCCGCTGCCAGGCCTTCTTCTCCTCTTTCTCGCAGCGCTCCTACTGCTTCTTGGTGCGCTCCGCGAGGCTCTTGTCACCCAGAGTCAGCCTCTGAGTAAGCTCCTCCTCCCTCTTCACGAGGTCATCCTGCAGCTCCAGGAGTTTTTGCTCTTCATATTCGAGCTTTTTCTCCCTTTCCTCAAGAGCCTCCCAGCGCTTGACGAGGCTGTCGTGGATGGCGCTGAGCTTCTCTTGGCGGTCATTCGCTGCTTAATTAGTAGCGACGACCTGTTTGTGGATGGACCAGGACTGGTTGTCGAGGGATCGCACCATGCTTTCCCTCTCATCCAGCAGCTGACCCCACTACTCCAACCGGACCTTCTCCCTTTTCACCCACTCCTTGTCGTCGGCCAGCCTCGTCTGTGCCAGCTTGGTCTCGAATTGGAGCCGGTTGCGCCACCTCCTAAGGGTTTGGCGCTTCTCCTCGAGGGCCTTGCTGTTGTGGTAAAAGGCCAGCTGGACCTGACAAAGGCTGGAGCAGGCATTGTCGATAGACAGCGACAAAGGTATTGGCTCCGGACCTACCGGGGTCTTCTTCGCTGGCTCCAGCGGGTTCTCCATAACAAAAATCGGGTCCCAATCTACAAGAGCGGTCTCCTGAGCTTCCACGACACTAGGGCTGCCCTTCGGGATAGCCTCGGTCACCGCCGAGGAAGGTCCTGCAACAGAAGTTTCTACCTCTGGAGTCGACTCCGGAGGTCCCGCCGCCAGGTCATCAGCAATTGGTCCCTCAGGCAGGGGACCAGTAGCTTCGTCTTGACACCCTGGCTCAGGTGCGGGTACCTCCGGAACCACCACCTCCGGGGCAGGCATTGAAGATTCGGCTGGAGCTGAGGCCACTTCTGGCTCCATCGTTGGTGCCTCCTCCACCGCCAGTTCAGGCGCCGGCGCTTCGACCTCCACCGGCTTGGGCACCGGCACTTCCGCGACAACCGTCCCAGGCACCGAAACTTCATCAACCACCGACTCTACCGTCGGGGCTTAAAAATATTTGTCTCTAGGGCCGGAACTACAGCTACCTCCGGCTCTGGGGCCAGAGCGTCCGTCATCACAGCATCCAAAACCGGAGCTTCAACCTCCAGAGCTGGTGCCACTGGTACATCTTCATTCCCGTGGTCCGGCGCTACCACGGGATCTTCAGGAGATGACTCGAGGTCAAGGACCACGACAGCTGGCGTCGGAGCTGCTGCGTCCTCAGTCACCACCTGGGGCTGCACTGGAACTGGAGCTGGAGCCTCCGCCTGCGCAGCCTCAGCTGCTGTCGCAAGAGCCAGAGCTTCAACCCCTTTCTTGGATACCCTGTGGATGAAGGACGAAGAAACTCAAAATATGATTACAACAAAAAACAATCAACTGAGGTAAAAAGTCAAATTTACCTTGGAAGGCTTCTGCTCCAGCTAGCGCGGAACCTCTTCACTGAACGCTCAGGACCGGACCCTGTTGCCGCTGGCGTAGTAGCTCCGAAAGGCTCTCTGGAGCTTGCTGCTGCCGTCAGCGACGTCTTGGTTGAGGCCACCCTCGATTGAGAAGTACCCTCGGACCTAGAGCCCTTAGCAGGCCCTGGTACCGGAGTCACATGGCGGAGCTGGCATCTCGAGGAGACGCTGATGCTGGAGTAGGTGTTTCTATTGAAGACCTCCCCCACCGGGGAGAAGGAGCTGTTGCGGAAGGAGCATGTCTGACGGACCTCCCGTCAGAGTGCTTCAACTTCCTCTTGCGGCTGGAGGGCTCGACCAACTCCTTGCCCTTGCCTACGACTTCAGCCCTCTGTCTCGGGGCGGAAGGGGGACCACCCTCAGAAGCTTCGGGGATCGCCATCCCGGTGGTCGAACGCCTCTCAACTTCACCGAGGTCGTCAAGCACCGACATCTTCCGCCAGAACTCCATGCTGAACTCCGCCTCCATGTTCAGAGGGAGGAAAGCCGCCAGCGGAGTCAAGTCGTCACCCTCGACGTCGATGCCATGCTGGAACTTCTTGAGGTGAAGCTCCAAAGCTGCGCCTTCCAGGTTGGACTTCAAACCGGTCTCGATCCGATCGTCGTCCATCACGCTGTTGAGAGCCTAGGCAAGCTTCTCCCTCTTCTTCAGCAGAGCCCACCTGTTGACCAGGAAGTGGCAGAATACCGCCTGGGGAGTCACCCCTCCTTCCACACATTGGCGGATCCTAGTCAGGCAGGGTTGAAGGCGTCCGATAGCACCGGAACTTTGCTCCAAGCTTCAGTGTCGACATTGGGGAGGCCTTCAGGCAGCTCTAGCTTCTCGTGCTCCTCTACCGTGATGACAACCCAATCCTTCTTCCAGTCGTCCCACTTGCCGAAAGGGAACAACCTCAAGTACTTGTACGGGCACTTCTTGCGCTTCACAAAATAATAGAAGCCAATGTACTCGTCAGTCTTGATAGTGGTGTGGATGGTGAAGAAGGTGCGGAAGAGCTCGACGCAGGGGGGAATACCCACCCACATCTCACAGAAGTGGACAAAGGTCGACACCAGAAGAATGGAGTGGGGGCCAAGGTGGTACAGCTGCAGACCATAGAAGTATAGCAGCATCAAGAGAAAAGTGGAGAAGGGTGAGATAAATCCCACCATGGCGTACACGGAGAAGTACACCATGTCGCCGGCGCGCTCCTTCTTGAACGAGAGCTTTCCTGCGCGGACCAGGTGGTTGAAGGAGTCGCTGGACCACCCCATGAAGTTCCGGACCTTCTTCAAATCACCGTCGGTCATGAGACGGCTCTTGCGGAGACCCAACTCCATCGTAGCACGGCGGGGCAAGAGAGGAAAAGCAAGCGAAAGTTTGGAGGATTTGAGCACAAGTTCAAATGAAGGCATAAAGAATACCCAAACGGTGCGTGCTTTCCTTCTTAAGTAAGCCCCCGCAACGCTTGGATGGAAACCGCAGAGGGACCGACGATACAGTTCAAAAACTTCACCCTGCTAGTGACAAGGGGGCCCGGGGCCACCTTGACGATCAAGTTGAGGTCCTTACCCCAGGCGAACGGTTGTCATCATGAGAGGCAGGAAGCCTGAGGGTGGCGGCCTGACAGGGCGCGCGGAACTGATACAGTTTTCGTATCGGGAACCGACGACCTTCAATTGCGTGAGATCCACACGCTCAGATCTCACCTGCCGCATCCTGGATATGCCACGTGGCGATGGTTTAACTGCGAACCACCACCCCAATGGCACATCCAAAGACCCTTGAAGATACAGAGCAGAAATCGAAGGATGGACCCACCTCCGACAGAATGACTTCATCCAAAAGGTCTCTCCCAGAGGTGGGCCCGGGGCGCCACTGTCGGTACCCTGCGTACTGGATACCCCTTGGGACTGCAAAAAGAGCAAAGGAACTTCACCTGTTTGAGTTGAAGACCTCCAAAGTCCCCATGTGTCATACAGAACCTAACCTGCCTCCCTTCTATGGTTAGTCCTAATGCTACCACATGTATCGTTAAACCGGAGCTACATTCCCTACACGGGAAAGCTCCGGACTAGATACCTGTGTGGCACCCCCTGACCTAACCCTCGACAGAGGAAAGCTCCGGTACCAACACGTGTACAACATCATCGGACCTACTCGTCCAAGACAGTAAGCTTCAGAGCTGCCACGCATCCAATAGCCAGACCTTCAACCTCAACAGGCAGAGTGGTGGACTTCCAACGACTCGGACCTTCAAGGAACATTAAAGACCTCAAGACCCGATTAAGTGTCATTAATGCTATCTTAATGACACACGATCGGAGGGCCCTGAATAGCAGTAATGCCACTGTCAAGGCGCGTTACCACACTATTAAGGGTAATTAAGCTCATTAATTGTGTATTAAACATCAGTAACCGCCAGGGCCACATGTCGAGCCAGACTAACGATGTAACGACCAGTCCTTGTACTATAAAAGGACTAGCCGAGCGATACACGAGGGGGCTACACACACGCTGAGGCGAGCCACTCTAGTCTTTCACACTCAAAGCGCTCATACGCTCAATACAACAACAACACACACCCGTGGAGTAGGGTATTACACTCAGGCGGCCCGAACCACGTAAATCCTCGTGTCAACTCATCATCTTGTTCTGAATCTCTGCGCGCCCACAATCGAACTACAAACTCCGCGGGCTGCCAACGGTAGTACCAGGAGAATTGCCGGAATCACACTCCAACAGACTAGCTTTGGTTAGCTCCGGTGCTAGGTCCCGCTAGCTTTTGTAAGCCCCTCAAGGTCCGGTTAGATTTGGCAAGGTCCGGTGCTTGATCGCAGTGTTTATGCTTTTATCTTGCAATGTTTCGAACTTGGTTTACACTTATGGAAAGATTGCTTAGTATTCTTTTACTTATTTTTGGTGTGTTTTGGTGGTTAAGGCTGATATCATTTTGCTATGGTTTGCAACATGCTTATGTGAGGTGCTCACATAAGATGTTGTAGTTTCAGAACTAACGGGAGTCAAGTTGAGGACTTGTGCTCGGAAGGATTGGTTGTTTATTCATGTGCAGGTGTTGCTTGAGTTCAAGACATGGCTGGTGACGGGATCCATTGAACTAGTCTTAGGGAAAAGATGAGGTTTAACAACCAAGTTCGGGAGGAATTGTGGTTGAGTTGATCGTGAGGTCGTGCAACATGTATGAATCAAGAACAATGCTTATGAATGTATCATGGACATCGTTGGAAGATGATTGCACGTGTACAAGGAGTGCATGGACGTGGCTATATGGTTCCGAGACGTGATGAAGAGATGTGGACTTAAAGAATTGGCCGGAAAGGTCCAACTGACTAGGTTATGGACTCAGGATGCGGCTGAGTCGTGTTTGACTCAAACATGGAAAGTTTTGAGTTGGTTATGATAGGATTTCGTGTGGGTCACGAATTTGAGTTGTTTTAGGAATGTGGGATACATTCCTAAGGTGTTTGGAAGTCTTAAGATTGCTTCTATCTGCGTATAGAAGAGTCCTAAGCAGTTATGGAAAGTTTCGATTCGTGATTTGAGTAGGATTAGAGTCCTAGTTTGAGTTGAGTTGGCCTTCGGGCTGGTTATATAAGCAAGGGGGGCTAGAGATCGTGGTATACAACTTTGGGGATGTTCCTCTTGTGATTTGATCAATAAAATTTGTAGTTTGAAGGAACTTTTGTGCCTTGTTCGTCCGACTTGTTCCAGACAAGTCTTTCTCGTCAAGTTTCTTTACAGCACTACCTTTCTTTGGTGGTTTTATCATAACTCAAGTTTTATAGATCCGATTGACGTGAATCTTTTTGGGTTGTCTTCATAACTTAATTTTCTATTGTCAAAATTTAATGGTCATTGGATTTGTGGTTTCTGATCTACACGAGTTTCTTTGCAGTGTTTCAAAACTGTTTTTCTCGGGTAGGACAGATTGACCTTTGTTCGATCTTTCGATCGTAACTTGAGTTTCTCTTGAATGATTTGAGTGATTCTTGTTGTTTCGTCTTCGTGACTTGATTCTATCTGATATCTATCACTTTTGTCACGGTGAAATATGTTTAGATTATTTGCACACACGGTTTGTTTAACATATCTGTTTTCTGTCGAGTGGTGTTTTTGTTGCTTCCGCTGAAAAGATTTAATCTACCATTCACCCCCTCTGGTAGCCTTTCACGTGCTCTTCGATCCTACAATTGGTATCAGTGCCACGGTGCTCTAATATTTGTGTTTTGCACATATTTTGACTAATCATCATGGAGAAATACACCACAAAACCTTGTGTCTTTAGTGGTATTTATTTTCAGGTTTGGAAGGCATGTATGGAAGCCTTCATCCAGGCTCAAGGATTCGCAATATGGGAGAAGGTATACGAGCCTTATGAAGTGCCATCAAATGATCAAGTTACAACTACAAATCTGAGAGATGTCAACAACAACAACAAGGCTCAGAACTTGATCATACAAGGATTAACTCAAAGCGACTTCGACCGTGTTGCACACCTCCGATCTGCATACGATGTGTGGAAAGCAATTTGTGACTACCACAAAGGATCCAACACGATCAAGGAGGTAAGGCAAGACATGTTCAAAAAATAATACATGCGCTTCGAGATGCAACCCGGTGAGTCTATGGATGACCTTTTTGCTCGCATTAATAAAATTCTCAGCAACTTGCGTAGTGTCAATATTAATTTTTCAGATGCTGAAAATGCTAGACAGTTGTTAAATGCATTAGATATGTCAATTTGCGAGATGAAAGTCACATCTATTTGTGAATCTACTGTCATGAGTACACTTACTTTAGATGTGCTATATTCCAAGTTAAAAACTCATGAAATTGACATAATGTCACGTAAGAACCCCAACAAGTCTATTGCTTTTGTTTCTCAACGTGATATGCCTAGCTCCGATCAATCTTCATATTGTGGTACACTTGCTTTGTTGTCCTCTCTAACCCTTGAACAGATTGAGGAATTTCCAGAGGAGGAGCTAGTACTTCTCTCTACTAGGTTCTCAAAAGCATTGCAAAATGTTAGAACTAGAAGGAGAGGAAGCTCCGGACCTCAACGATGTTTCGAATGTGGTAAGATAGGACATTTTAGATTGCCCTAACCTTTCAAGTACTACTTCCCGGGATGAAAAGCAAACAAGGACGAAGCACTCCTATGCAAAAGATACGAAGAAAAAGAAGGGTTTTACATGACGTCAATTGGTGAGCAGTTTTATCTTCGCACTTCAAGAACTTGACTCAAGCGATGTGGACATTGGAAGTGATGAAGATGAAGATGATTTGGCAAACTTGTGCTTCATGGCGGGCAAATCAAGATCAAGTATGGAGGATGCAGAACACAACAGCGACAATGAAGAGGTATGTCCTACTTGCGAAGAAATGTGTGATGCTATTTCTCGTGCCACTATTATAGTTAAGAAAAAGGACAAAAAGCTTAGGGATAGTGCTGCTAAAATTGAATCACTAGAATGTGAAATCAACCGTTTAAAACTTTGATTCCTAGTGATGATGCATGTCCCTCATGAGATTTAATATATGAACAATTTTCCTCACTAAGAAGTGCGCACACCTCCACACTTGATAAACTTGAGTTAGAAATTGAAAAGAATAGAGAGCTTGTTGCAATTAATGATAAAAACTTGAAATGCTAGCTGTTCGACATTGGATTTGCATTGTTCTACTTGTGATGATGTTGATAAGAAACTACAAGATGCTATGAATGAAATTTATTTATTGAACAATGGTTTACGTTCTCATGAAGTTAAATATTTTTCCAATTGCAAATTAAAAAGAAAAATTATGTGAAAATTGCCTTGATCTGTCCAATAAACTTGATGACATGCATAAGACATTAGATCGGTTTTGTAATGGGAATAAGAACCTAAATTTGATGTTGAATTCTTCCAAGTCTTGCAATGATAAAACTGGTTTAAATTTTGATTCTCATGCTCATGCTAAGGCTCATCCACCTAAAATTGTAAAGTCATTAGGAAGTGGTTTGATTCAAACAGTTCCTAAACAAAAAGAAGTGGTTTTCAAATCTGCAGGAGTGTTGTCTCATTCGGTTTCAAATAAAAATGTTGCTTGCTCATCTAGACATGAACACAAAGTTAAATTTCATTGTACCTACTGTGGTAGAGATGGCCATGTCATAAATTTTTGTTATAGACTAGCTAAACAATAGAAAAAGGAAAGAATGATTGCTAGATCTCATAACTTTCATGCAAAATTTGCTGCACTTGCTAAACCGAATGATAGGAACATGCAATCTGCTGTAATGTGTTGAAAACATGCAAAGGTTGCTCCCAAACCTACTTTTTTTTATGCTACACATGTAACATCTCATAGGACATTAGTTGGATACAAAAATCCTCAAGCTTTGGCTCATAAACCTACTGTTTTATCTCAGCTTTCTCGTGTTATTCCTCCTGGACGTCGTGTGACTCAGTACTGAATTCCTAAATGCCTTTTGACTAACCCAATATTAAGTCATTGACGTATTGTGCTTCTATATAGGTTACACGCTTGAGGAAGGAGAACATTTGGATTGTAGATTCAGGTTGCTCACGCCACATGACTGGTAACAAAGAATGGTTCTTCTCCCTCTCTTTTGTGTCACGTGTAGAAGATGTTACTTTTGCCGATAATTATTCAACTCCTATAATTGCTAAGGGTTCGGTTAGAGTAAATAATCACTACACTTAAGGATGTGGCACTTGTTAAAAATTTTAAATACAACTTGCTTTCTGTTTCACAACTACTAGATGAAAATCTGGAAATTATTTTCAATAAAAATTGCTGCAAAGTTGTAAATTCAAATAGTGAGCTTATTTTTAACATGTCTTAGTTTGGAAGAGTTTTTAAAGCTGATTTTGATATGTCTTCCTCTAAGCATAGATGTCTAGTTGCTAATGATTCAAAGGACTTATATTTTTGGCATCGTAGACTTGGTCACGTAGGCTTTGATCATCTAACACGTGTTAGTGCTCTTGATCGCATACGTGGGCTGTCTAAGCTTAAAGGGGACAAATAAATTGTGTGCTCTTCTTGTAGACAAGCTAAGATGGTTGCAAGTTCACATACTCCTCTCACAATGATCATGACAAATGAACTGGGTCAACTTTTGCACCTTGACACCGTAGGACCTTCACGCGTTCAATCCTTCAGAGGTAAATGGTATGTTCTTATGATTGTTGATGATTATTCTAGATACTCTTGGGTTTACATTATGGCATCTAAGAATGAAGCTTTTTGTCACTTTAGATCTTTATTTATTAGATTATCAATTGATCACCCAGGATCTTTAAAAGCAATTAGAAGAGATAACGGAACTGAATTTAAAAATCAATCTTTTGATCACTTTTGTGCTGAAAATGTAATAGATCATCAATTTTCTTTACTATATGTACCTCAAAAAAACGGTGTTGTAGAATGAAAGAACAAAACCTTAGTTGAGATAGCTAGGACTATGCTTGATGAATATCAAACTCCTAGGAAATTTTGGGCTGATGCGATTGCAACTGCTTGTTATGTCTCATATTGTGTTTTCTTGCCGCTAAGCTAGGTAAAACACCATATGAGCTCCGGTTTGGACATAGGCCTAGTGTTACACACTTTCGGGTCTTTGGTTGCAAATGCTTTGTTAAGAAACATGGTAATCTTGATAAATTTGAATCTAGATCTATTGATGGCATGTTTCTTGGTTATCCATCTCATACTAGAGGATACCGTGTGCTTTTACTTGACACTAACAAAATTGTGGAGACTTGTGAGGTGTCTTTTGATGAAGCTGGCACAGGTACTATCTCAAACATTTCAGGTACGGATCCATATCCGCAGGGGAAGAGCATTTTCGTCGAAGATGAGGAAGAAGAGGTGCTGCTGCCCGAAAATTCAGCAGCTAATGACATTGTTCCATCTCTTGATTTTGATTCACAGCCAGCACCGACGACCACCATTGCTTGTCCAGATCCTCGTCAAGTCACAAGCTCATTGATTTGTGATGAACATGAAGAAGAAGAAGCTTGTGAAGTGTCCACTCCCCTCCGGGTTCTCAAAAATCATCCTCCACAACAAATTATTGGAAGCTTGCACGAACGAGCCACACGGTACAGGTTTTGCAATCCAAACTCTCATGCTCATTATGCTTTTGTTGCTTCTTTCGAACCCAAAGATATATCACACACACTCACTAATGAATCTTGGATAATTGCCATGCGAAGAGTTAGAAAATTTTGAAAGAAATAATGTTTGGAAACTTGTACCTCCACCTCAAGGTCACACTTTAATTGGAACACAATGGGTGTTCAAAAATAAACAAAGTGAGGATGGGTTTGTGGTTAGGAATAAGGCTAGGTTGGTTGCTCAAGGTTTCACTCAAGTTGAAGGTCTAGATTTTGATGAAACTTTTGCTCCTGTTGCTAGATTAGAAGCCATAAGAATTTTGTTAGCTTTTGCTGCATCTAAAGGTTTTAAGATATTTCAAATGGATGTTAAAGTTCTTTTCTTAATGGATACATAGATGAGGAGGTTTATGTCAAACAACCACCGGGTTCTGAAAATCCAGATTTTCCTAATCATGTTTATAAACTGTCCAAAGCCTTGTATGGTCTCAAACAAGCCCCTAGAACATGGTATGATAGGATAAAAACATTCTTACTTGAAAAGGGGTTTACCATGGGCAAGGTTGATAAAACTCTTTTTGTGCCTAAGCATGGCAATGACTCATCATTAGTTCAAGTGTATGTGGATGATATTATCTTTGGTTGTGCTTCTCATGATCTTGTGTCCAAGTTTTCAGCTATGATGAGTTCAGAATTTGAGATGAGTATGATGGGAGAACTCACGTACTTTTTGGGGCTGCAAATCAAGCAAAATCAAGCAAACCAAGGAAGGTACCTTTGTGCATCAAACAAAGTATACAAAAGACCTCCTAAGGTGCTTCAACATGGACAAAAGCAAGCCTCTTCGGACACCAATGGGAATAGCAACAACACTTGAACTTGATGAAGATGGTGAACCCGTGGATCAAAAAGAATATAGAAGCACGATCAAATCACTTTTGTACCTCACGACAACAAGAACGAACATACAATTCAGTGTCTGTTTTTGTGCACGGTTTCAAGCCTCCCCACGTGCTTCACATCGTCAAGCCCTCAAAAGAATTCTCAGGTACTTACATGGAACTCTAGAATTTGGCATTTTTCTTCCTTCTTTCTCAACCATTACTTTGAAAGCTTTTTTCGATGCTGATTTTGGAGGTTGTAGGATTCATAGGAAAAGTACTTGCGGTGCTTGTCATTTTCTTGGTAATTCACTAGTTGCTTGGTCCTCTACAAAACAAAACTCAGTTGCACAATCCACAACCGAATCTGAATATGTAGCTGCTGCTAGTGCTTGCTCACAAATTATTTGGATTGTTCAAACACTTAAGGACTATGGGGTTCATCTAGATAGTGTTCCACTGTTTTGTGGTAACACTAGTGCCATTTACATTGCTAAAAACCCCGTGCAACATTCTAGAACTAAGCACATTGACATTAGGTATCACTTTCTCCATGATAATGTTGAAAAAGGAAACATTGTGCTTCACCATGTAGATACCGAACAACAATTGGCTGACATTTTTACAAAACCTTTGGATTTCACTCATTTTTGTTTTATTCGTAGTGAAGTAGGGGTTATGAATCCTCATGGCATACATTGAGGGCGAGTTTTAAAACTTGAGAAGTCTATGTGTGAATCTGAAATTAAAATAATATGAGCATAGTATTTCATACATATATATGACTTTGTGATTCCTTATTCATGCTGAAAGTTCTTACTACATTACTCGTGTTATACATTTTGTAGTTTTCGCCATGTCTAGTAATTGGAATCACTACTTACACTAAACCTGGTCATGGTCAAACTTTCTTGCTGTTTTGAACTTGTTGCATGCTCACAGGTGCTTTTAATCATGAAGAATTAATCAAGTAATCAACTCACATGTTGAGTTCTTATAAACAAATATAAGTTGAGAAAATATCAAGAGAATATGCATGTATCACACTTCTTCTTTTGAGATGGCTTATCATTGCACTTAGATATGAACTTGGAAGAAGTTGTGTATGACTAAAACCATGTCCTTAAGCTTCTGATTGTCAAATGACATAGACTTGGCTTGGTTGGTTAGAATAAGGCAGATGCACATATAATCTCTTGCAAATATCATATGATCTAAATTTGGGCTTTGAAAAATAATAAATTGCAGCAACAAGTGTCATGCTTTTAGGTTTTGAAATAGTTAAGTTTGTAACATCATGAATTGCTAAATTGGAAATTACATTTGATCTCTAGCATGGCTTACACTACTTTATGTATTTCATTGATGTGATAGTGTAAGTTACTTGATAGTATGACTTGGATGAGCTTTTTTTATATGTATATGTTATAATATGCTCATAACAATTAAAATTTGTCTTATAAACCTTGCTGAATACATTGTCAAAGGGGGAGAGATAATATGTGAATTTTTAAAGATAAGTATGTAAGGAGGAGAAATTGATTACACATTGCACATATTCACAATTGTTTTTGGAACGATTCTTCTCAGAGGGAGAATTTATTTTTCTCATTTTATTTCTGTTTTACAAAGGGGGAGAAATTATTTTCAAAACTTTTAATGTGAATAAGCCAATGTTCGGATCTTAAGTAGTGTTGCTAATGCATTCATCAAAGGAGAGATTGTGAGACCTATGTGTGCTGAATACATTGGCTATGGCGATAAAAGTTTTGAATACAACCAAAACACCTTTATCATCAAGGTCCGACTATAGTTCCAACTAGCTTTGGTTAGCTCCGGCTCTAGGTCCGACTAGCTTTGGTTAGCTCCGGCGCCAGGTCCTGCAAGCTTTGGTAAGCCATGGTTCAAGGTCTGGTTAGCTTTGGCAAGGTCCGGTGCTTGATCCCAGTGTTTCTGCTTTTATCTTGCAATGTTTCGAACTTGATTTACACTTATGGAAAGGTTGCTTAGTATTATTTTACTAAGTTTTTGGTGTGTTTTTGTGGTTAATGCTGATATCATTTTGCTATGGTTTGCAACATGCTTATGTGAGGTGCTCACGTAAGATGTTGTAGTTTTAGAACTAACGGGAGTCAAATTGAGGACTTGTGCTCGGAAGGATTGGTTGTTTATTCATGTGCAGGTGTTGCTTTAGTTCAAGACATGGCTGGTGACGGGATCCATTGAACTAGTCTTAGGGAAAAATGAGGTTCAACAACCAAGTTCAGGAGAAATTGTGGTTGAGTTGATCGGGAGGTCGCGCAACATGTATGAATCAAGAACAATGCATATAAAGGTATCATAGACATCATTGGAAGATGATTGCACGTGTGAAAGGAGTGCATGGACATGGCTACAAGGTTCTGAGACGTGATGAAGAGATGTGGACATAAAGAATTGGTCGGAAAGGTCCAACCGACTAGGTTATGGACTCAGGCTGTGGCTGAGTCGTGTTTGACTCAAATATGGAAAGTTTTGAGTTGGTTATGATAGGATTTCATGTGGGTCACGAATTTGAGTTGTTTTAGGAATGTGGGATACATTCCTAAGGCATTTGGAAGTCTTAAGATGTCTTCTATCTGCGTATAGAAGAGTCCTAAGCAGTTATGGAAAGTGTCAATTCGTGATTTGAGTAGGATTAGAGTCCTAGTTTGAGTTGAGTTGGCCTTCGGGCTGGTTATATAAGCAAGGGAGGCCAGAGCTCGTGGTAGACAACTTTGGGGCTGTTCCTCTTGTGTTTTCATCAATAAAATTCGTAGTTTGAAGTAACTTTTGTGCCTTGTTCGTCCGACTTGTTCCAGACAAGTCTTTCTTGTCGAGTTTCTGCACAACACTACCTTTCTTCGGTGGATCATAACTTGTGTTTTACAGATTTGATTGACGTGATTCTTTTTGGATTTTCTTAAAAAACTTAATTTTGTATCATCTGTCAAAATTTCACAGTAATTGGATTTGTGGTTTCTGATCTACACGAGTTTCTCTGCAGTGTTCCAGAACTGTTTTTCTCGGGTAGGACAGATTGACCTTTGTTCGATCTTTCGATCGTAACTTGAGTTCCTCTCAACGGATTTGAGTGATTCTTGTTGTGTCGTCTTCGTGACTTGATTCTATCTGATATTTATCACTTTTGTCATGGTGAAACATGTTTAGGTTAGTCGCACACATGGTTTCTTTAACATATCCGTTTTCCGCCAAGTGGTGTTTTCGTTGCTTCCGCTGAAAAGATTTAATCTACCATTCTGTGACGCCCGGTTCCAGAAAATGAACCAAGCTAACGCATATGTGTGCCCAGGACGTTCATCACACATACACGAGTGTAATCACAAAAGGATATACAGATAATTACCACATAACAAGATTAATTGACCAAATTTTATTAAACCAACCATATTATCCTCGAATACAAACTCTGATGAATATTAATGACAAGTTCAACTAATGCAGTGGAAATAAACTAATTAAGCAACTAAGCAAAGCAAAAGGGATAGCACAGCTCCATGCAACACCACATGCAAAGATGACGGTAGACACGGCCTAGAACTCCGCATTACCTCCATTAAACTCACAATCCTGACCTGCAACTGTTGGGGGGGGATTGCAAGAGTGAGTACATGTCGTACTCAGCAAGTGTGGAAAGTATGACATGTGGTTGATTCAAATGACGACAATAATAATGGCTAAGTGCTGAAAAGTACAGTAAAACCATTTGGAAAAGCAATGTATCATATTTATGTGAAGTAAACCCATCATAAACCATGTAACCATAATAATACCAGTCCATAATTCACCATTACCAATAACCATAATCAACGTCATAAACCATAATTCCATCCCATAACCATAACCATAATCATAATATCAACCATAACCATTACCAAACCATAACCATCCTAAATCCCAATTTCCCTCTAATCATGTAGGTCATCCAGGTGCTCTTAACCGGGAGCACGGCTATCATGATAGTTTTAATAGACTCTACAGAGTTTGTACCACTTTACTCACGTGTTCATGATTTCATCACCTTTTGGTGACTAAGAACCTCCCTTATGCCCGTGACCCGTCGGTCACATTACACACTTCCGTCGATGTGTGGCCAAGAGATCACAAAATAGCCTTTACAAAGGGATTACTAGTCTATTCAGACCCCACTAAGGTTTCATCGGTGGCGATGTCTCCAACTGAGCACATCTTCAACCAAGGGCCCCCTCTTGAGCCATTCGGATCCCAGGGTAGTCCCGCCAATCATCAACAAACCCAATCCGACTACCCCTTCCCTGAGCATCCTTGATGGTCCAAATAGCACTGGCAAAGCCCTAATTAATCAGCTATGCCGCACCCATACTTGGCCTCGTGGTGGCACTGTAGTCCTGGCCTATTCTCGCATGAACCGGTCCTTAGATCTAAAGCAAGCAAACCACCATGACACCCAACCCATCCACATACCAGGCTTGCTTAGATCACCCATTACCAAACCGTATTGACCAGTTCACACTAACCAGAATATTATTAATACATAATTAAATTTGTAGTGTTGTTTTCCCATCCCAATTAATCAAGCGAAGTAAAAAGGTAAAAGCCCTTCCCGACTCTCTACCATAAATTCCAGGTGACAAGGGTGGTTTAACAAATCTAGTAAACTTCCTACCATAGGATTCCCATCAAATTGACACAAGCATGCAGTTTGCAAACAAAACATTTATTTTAAAATAGGATCAATATGCTTCAAGGACACTTGCCTTGCTCTTGCTGTTGATTAGGGTCAAAGCCTTCAAACTCTTGGTTCTCGAAATCCTCGTACACGACTTTTTGAGCACCTCCCTCTACTCACGATCACACATACAAGAAAACATATACAAATCAACAGGATGCACACACATTAATCAACATGCGATGACATGCATGCATGCAAGGTTCAATTATTAATTAACTATGGTTGTTTATTAATTAGATGCAACTAGTTTATACATGTTGATATGAGTTTACGGGGGTTTTAGCGGGGATTAATGTTGCTGAAAATAAAAAGATGGTGCGACTACGATCAATTTACATATATTAGATTCAATATGTCCGCTAAAATTTGCATCGGAAATGTGGCCTATCGTAGATGTGATGGCTTCGAAGATCGCGGGATGGGGATGACACGTAAACGAAGTGGAGTAGACGGCACAGCGATCCTCCGGCGGCTTGACGACGGCGATGCGACGACGAAGACTGTCTCCGGAGGACGACGGCACCCTCCTCCTTTTTTTCTTCCTCTTCTTCCCCTCTCTTTTTCTTCCTCTTCTTCCCCTGGCTGCGGCAGCCTCTGGTCCCTCTTTTTCTCCTACCGATGGCGCTAGGGTTTTTTTTTGGCTGCAGCACTTCGCTTATTCGGAAAGAAAATACGGAGGCATCGGTTTTTATAGGGGCTGCGGCAGCGCTAGGGCCGGCGCCTCGGCGCTAGGGCGCGCGCTGGAGCGGTACGGGACTTTGAGTCCCGATAGGACTCGTACGGGTGGTTTTCTTTTTTCTTTTTTTTTATTCTGTTTTTCTTTAGCTTGTACGATCAGTTTCCTGGGGCAGGCTGTACGACCAGGGCTCTTGCCGTGGCTGACTTGGCCGGCTCGGCCAAGAGCTGACCGTTGGGCACTATTTGTCTGGAAACTTTCGGGGAGAAGCAAAGTTTCCTCTGGAAACTTCCGGAAGTTTCCGCAATTTATTTATTTTTATTTTTATTTTTTCTCTCTTTTTTTTTTGTTTCACAAACATATATTTTTATATATATATATTATTGTTATTGTTTTTATATTTATTTCCTAATACATGTTTTACGCTATTATTTTCTTTTTTTTCTTTTGCTACACATATTTGTATATGTATATTTTATATTTTATTATCTTTCTTTTATTCTACTAATGTTTAATGCATGATCATGTATGCAATGCATGATGCGAAAATTTAGGGTGTGACAAACCTACCCCCTTAAAGTGAATCTCGCCCTCGAGATTCGACAACGTGGAAAAAAGATGAGGGAATTCTGCCTTCAGGTCTTCTTCACGTTCCCACGTAGCTTCGGCTTCCGTATGGTGGTTCCATTGCACTTTGCACCAACGGACTTTCTTATTCCTCGTGACCCTTTCCTTCACGTCCAAGATCTTGATAGGTTGCTCGACATAAGACAAATCCTCCTGAAGTTCTAACTCGTCCATCGACACTTGTTCTTCTGGTACCCTGAGACACTTCTTGAGTTGAGAGACGTGAAACACGTCGTGTACATCGGAGAGATACGCCGACAGCTCAAGCCGATATGCCACTTCTCCTCGTTTGTCCAAAATCTTGAATGGCCCGATGTAACATGGTGCCAGTTTTCCTTTGACACTAAAACGTCGCTGACCTCGAATAGGTGACACTTTGAGGTATACAAAATCTCCAACTTCAAAAGTCAGACTCCTTCGCCTATTATCTGCATAACCTTTTTGTCGAGACTGGGCAGCCCTTAGGTTTTCACGTATTATTTGAACTTGTCTTTCAGCGTCCTATAACACATCTGGACCAAATACTTGATTCTCTCCGGTTTCATTCCAAAACAAGGGTGTCCTACACTTCCTTCCGTACAATGCTTCGTAGGGTGACATTTTCAAACTTGCTTGGTAACTATTGTTGTATGAAAATTCTGCATATGGCAAGCTCTTGTCCCAACTTTTCCCATGCTTTAAAGCACAAGATCTTAACATGTCTTCCAAAATTTGATTGGTCCTCTTGGTTTGTCCATCCGTTTGGGGGTGATATGCCGAACTGAAGTTCAACCTTGTTCCCAATGCTTCATGCAATTTTTGCCAAAACCTAGAGGTGAACGGGGAACCTCGGTCCGAGACTATTTTCTTTGGAACTCCATGTCGACACACAATATGCTCCATATATAGTTCTGCTAGCTTCGCGGTGGTATATGTGGTCTTGACAGGAATGAAGTGAGCTGATTTTGTCAACCGATCCACAATTACCCATATTGAATCATAGCCGGACAGGGTACGTGGTAAGCCAACTATAAATGGACCAATCTCTTCCCACTTCCACTTCGGAATCTTTAATGGTTGCAATAATCCAGCTGGCCTTTGGTGTTCTGCTTTAACTCGTTGGCACACATCACACAATGCAACATATTCGGCTATGTCCTTTTTCATGCTGGCCCACCAATAACATGTCTTCAAGTCCTCGTACATCTTTGTACAACCGGGATGAATTGAGTACGGCGAGTCATGTGCCTCCTTTAATATTGTCTCCCGAATATGCTTTACATTAGGCACAACGATTCTCTTTCCAAGCCATAAGGTACCCTGTTCATCTTCATCAAATCTGAATTCTCTCCCTTCCTCAGTCTTTTCCTTGATTTCCTTGATCTCTTCATCTGTGGTTTTTGCTTCTCGAATTTCTTGCTCCAAGGTTGAATTTAACTCCATTATTCCCATATCATTCACGAATCCGAGGTTCAACCGTTCAAATTCCTTACATAGCTCAGATGGCAATTCTCGAACCGTGAGTTGATTACTTACTCCTTTCCGACTCAAGGCATCGGCCACTACATTGGCCTTTCCTGGATGATAGTTGATCCCCACATCATAATCCTTAATAAGCTCCAACCATCTTCGTTGCCTCAAATTCAGATCCATTTGTGTGAAAATATACTTCAAACTCTTATGATCCGTATAAATTTCACACCTATGTCCAAGGATGTAGTGTCTCCAAATTTTCAATGCATGTACCACGGCCGCGAGTTCGAAATCATGCGTTGGGTAATTCTGCTCATGTTTCTTCAATTGTCTTGACGCATAGGCGACCACTTGACCTTCTTGCATCAATACACATCCAAGTCCTTGTCTTGATGCGTCACAATAAATATCGAAACTCTTGCTCACGTCTGGCAATATTAAGACTGGGGCTGTTGTTAACCTCTTCTTCAACTCCTCAAAACCGTTTTGACAAGCTTGAGTCCATCGGAAAGCCTTTCCCTTCATTAGCAATTCCGTCATTGGCTTGGCTATCTTGGAGAAGTCCCTGATGAATCGATGGTAATATCCAGCCATTCCAAGAAAACTCCTTATTTCTTTTACGTTTTGTGGTGGTTCCCACTTCAACACGTCCCTCACTTTACCAGGGTCAACTGATACTCCTCCTAAGATGATATGACCCAAAAATGGCACCTCTTTCAACCAAAACTGACACTTGTTGAACTTGGCATACAATTGATGCTCCCTCAATTTCTGCAACGTGAGCCTCAAGTGTTCCTCATGTTCTTTCTCATCCTTCGAGTAGATCATAATGTCATCAATAAAAACCATGACAAATTTATCCAAGTACTCCATGAAGACCTTATTCATGAGATACATAAAGTAGGCAGGTGCATTGGTCAATCCAAAAGACATCACCGTTTACTCATAAGATCCATACTGTGTCCTAAAAGCCGTCTTGGGTATGTTCGATGGTCTAATCTTCATTTGAAAGTAACCTGACCTCAAATCAATCTTGGAAAACACACATGCACCTTTCATCTGATCAAACAAATCCTCTATACGGGGCAAGGTGTACTTGTTCTTGATGGTCACCTCGTTGAGAGCTCAGTAATCCACACACATCCTTTGCGTTCCGTCCTTCTTGTTCACAAATAGAACGTGCGCTCCCCAAGGTGAAGAGCTTGGGCGAATAAAACCTTTCTCTAGTTGCTCTTGAATTTGTTTCTTGAGCTCCGCTAATTCCATAGGAGGCATCCTATATGGCCTCTTATCTATAGGTGCAGTTCCAGGGATTAAGTCAATGACAAACTCAATGTCTCGATCAGGTGGCATACCTGGCAACTCATCCGGAAAAACATCCAAAAATTCACACACCACCGAAATCTCCTCAATTGTGGCATCGTCCATATGATTCAACTCCAATTGCTTCGGTGCGGTTTGAGATGCTTCAAACTCTACGGTGATCCCTTCCTCATTGGTCAACTTTACCGTTTTTGTGGCACACTTAATAACTCCATTGTGCTTCCTCAACCAGTCCATACCAATTATAATGTCCAATCCTTGGGAATCCAAAACAATGATGTTGGGGAGAAGTCTACCCCCCTTATTCTAAGGCTTACTTTGGACATACTATATTTGTCCTCATCTCTCCTCTAGGAGACTTAACCAATAGAGTAAACTTCATATGAGAGATAGGCAAACTATACTTGGCAACATACTTTGATGCAATGAATGAATGCGATGCTCTAGAATCAAATAACATAGTCGCGGGGTTGGAGTTGGCGAGAAACATACCAATGACCACGTCATCCGCTTGTTGAGCATCCTCCATAGAGACATGGTTCACGTTGCCATGAGCAAAATTCCGCTGTCCACGGTTCCCTTGTGGCTGTCCTCCATTGGGTCTTGGGTTTTGCCTCGACGCATTGTTTCCTTGACCAAGGCCTGACTTAGGACATTGATGCGCAAAGTGTCCAGCTTCTCCACAAGTATAGCACTTATTAACTCCACCAAAATTATTGGGACGAGCTTGGTTTTGAGCATTTGCATTTGGGAAATTAGCACGAGGTGTATAAGGCATTGGAGGCCTAGGTGCTTGCATGACAGGGCGTTGCTGCACAAACTGAGCTGGGCGCGGTGCATAATCAGGGCGCTGTATAGGAGCAGAGGAGCTGTAGTATGGCACATTAGGAGGCGCAAGGCGAGGGTGCACATTACTTCCTTGTTGATGTCCTTGATATGGAGCCTTCCTCTTGTTGTATTGTTCCATCTCACGAATCTTGTTCTCAACCACAATTGCTTTGTCCACTAGCTTCTGGAAATTGGCATAATCACAATTCAGCAGGTGCACTTGGATCTCATTGTTCAAGCCCCTCATGAACAAGTATTGTTTCCGGCTGTCCCGACTAACATCCTCAGGCGCATATCTTGAGAGTTGAGTGAATTAATTAAGATATTCACTCACGCTTGATCTTCCTTGCCTTAAGTTCTCGAATTCTTGCCTCTTCAAGATCATAACACCTTCCGGCACATAATGGGAACGAAAACTCTCCTTGAATTCCGCCCAGGTAATTCTCTCTTGGTTCTCATGAGCATTGCAATAACCATCCCACCAATCTGTAGCTACTCCAACTAGTTGATGAGAAGCAAACAATACCTTCTCCTAGTCACTGCATTGGACAATAGCTAGTTTCTTCTCCACGGACTTGAGCCAATCATCGGCATCCATAGGGTCAGCAGCTTGAGCAAAGGTTGGCGGCCTAGTCCTCATCAACTCCCCCAACCGTTTATGAGGAGGCGGGGGTGGCGGTGGAGGCATGTGGGGCTGATTGTTGATATTGCCAGCCTGTAGCTGTCCCATAGTTTGTATCATGGTCTGCATGAGCTGGTTTTGCATAGCCAATAGTTGCTCAATGTTAATAGCTCCTTGGGCAGGTCCTTGTCCATTCTTATTCTGAGGCACTCCATTGTTCTCCTCCTCATCATTGACATCACTCTGGTTGCGAGTCCTCACCATATGGAGAGAAGCAATAGGTAAGAATTAGAAAATGTCCCCAACTATATGCATCAAGGGATATGAAGCTAAACAACTAGCTACACTAGCCTAGGTAGACATGGCAATGCTAAAGCACCCCAAAATCCTCTATTAAGCACACAAGCAAGCAATATATATAGCAAACAGCACACCAACAAAAATCAAATTGATTCCTGAGTGCTCCTATGTGCTCTAAAGTGTCCATTCTATCTAGGCTGCATCCTACGGTCAACCTGGCTCTGATACCAATCTGTGATGCCTGGTTCCGGAAAATGAACCAAGCTAACGCATATGTGTGCCCATGACGTTCATCACACATACACGAGTGTAATCACAAAAGGATATACAGATAATTACCACAGAACAAGATTAATTAACCAAATTTTATTAAACCAACCATATTATCCTTGAATACAAACTCTAATGAATACTAATGACAAGTTCAACTAATGCAGCGGAAATAAACTAATTAAGCAACTAAGCAAACTAAGCAAAAGGGATAGCGCAGCTCCATGCAACACCACAGGCAAAGCTGACGGTAGACACGGCCTAGAACTCCGCATTATCGCCATTAAAATCACAATCCTGACCTGCAACTGTTGGGGGGGATTGCAAGAGTGAGTACATGTCGTACTTAGCAAGTGTGGAAAGTATGACATGTGGTTGACTCAAATGACGACAATAATAATGGCTAAGTGCTGAAAACTACAGTAAAACCATTTGGAAAAGCAATGTATCATATTTATGTGAAGTAAACCCATCATAAACCATGTAACCATAATAATACCAATCCATAATTCACCATTACCAATAACCATAATCAATGTCATAAACCATAATTCCATCCCATAACCATAACCATAATCATAATATGAACCATAACCATTACCAAACCATAACCATCCTAAATCCCAATTTCCCTCTAATCATGTAGGTCATCCAGATGCTCTTAACCGGGAGCACGGCTATCATGATAGTTTTAATAGACTCTGCAGAGTTTGTACCACTTTACCCACGTGTTCGTGATTTCATCACCTTTTGGTGACTAAGAACCTCCCTTATGCCCGTGACCCGTTGGTCACATTACACACTTCCGTTGGTGTGTGGCCAAGAGATCACAAAATAGCCATTACAAAGGGATTACTAGTCTATTCAGACCCCACTGAGGTTTCACCGGTGGCGATGTCTCCAACTGAGCACATCTTCAACCAAGGGCCCCCTCTTGAGCCATTCGGATCCCAGGGTAGTCCCGCCAATCATCAACAAACCCAATCCGACTACCCCTTCCCCGAGCATCCTTGATGGTCCAAATAGCACTGGCAAAGCCCTAATTAGTCAGCTATGCCGCACGCATACTTGGCCTCGTGGTGGCACTGTAGTCCTGGCCTATTCTCGCATGAACCGGTCCTTAGATCTAAAGCAAGCAAACCACCATGACATCCAATCCATTCACATACCAGGCTTGCTTAGATCACCCATTACCAAACCGTATTGACCAGTTCACATCAACCATAATATCATTAATACATAATTAAATTTGTAGTGTTGCTTTCCCATCCCATTTAATCAAGCGAAGCAAAAAGGTAAAAGCCCTTCCCGACTCTCTACCATAAATTCCAGGTGACAAGGGTGGTTTAACAAATCTAGTAAACTTCCTACCATAGGATTCCCATCAAATTGACACAAGCATGCAGTTTGCAAACAAAACATTTATTTTAAAATAGGATGAATATGCTTCAAGGACACTTGCCTTGCTCTTGCTGTTGATTAGGGTCAAAGCCTTCAAACTCTTGGTTCTCGAAATCCTGGTACACGACTTCTTGAGCACCTCCCTCTACTCACGATCACACATACAAGAAAACATATACAAATCAACACGACACACACACATTAATCAACATGCGATGACATGCATGCATGCAAGGTTCAGTTGTTAATTAACTATGGTTGTTTATTAATTAGATGCAACTAGTTTATACGTGTTCATATGAGTTTACGGGGGTTTTAGCGGGGATTAATGTTGCTGAAAATAAAAAGATGGTGCGACTACGATCAATTTACGTATATTAGATTCAATATGTTCGCTAAAATTTGCATCGGAAACGTGGACTACCGTAGATGCGATGGCTTCGAAGATCGCGGATAGGGACGACGCGTAAACGAAGTGGAGTAGACGGCGCAACGATCCTCCGGCGGAATGACGACGGTGACACAACGACGACGACTATCTCCGGCGGATGACGGCGCCCTCCTCTTTTTTTTCTTCCTCTTCTTCCCCTCTCTTTTTCTTCCTCTTCTTTCCCTGGCTGCGGCAGCCTCTGGTCCCTCCTTTTCTCCTACCGACGGCGCTAGGGTTTTTTTTTATTTGGCTGCAGCACTTCGCTTCTTCGGAAAGAAAATATGGAGGCATCGGTTTTTATAGGGGTTGCGGCAGCGCTAGGGCCGGCGCCTCGGCGCTAGGGCGCGCGCTGGAGCGGTATGGGACTTTGAGTCCCGATAAGACCCGTACGGGTGGTTTTCTTTTTTTTTTATTCTGTTTTTCTTTAGCTTGTACGATCAGTTTCCTAGGGCAGGCTGTACGACCAGGGCTCTTGCCGTGGCTGACTTGGCCGGCTCGGCCAGGAGCTGACCGTTGGGCACTATTTGTCCGGGAACTTTCGGGGAGAAGCAAAGTTTCCTCTGGAAACTTCCGGAAGTTTCCGCAATTTATTTATTTTTATTTTTATTTTTTTCTCTTCTTTTTTTTTTGGTTTCACAAACATATATTTTTTATATATATTATTGTTATTGTTTTTATACTTATTTCCTAATACATGTTTTACGCTATTATTTTCTTTTTTTTCTTTTGCTACACATATTTGTATATGTATATTTTATATTTTATTATCTTTCTTTTATTCTACTAATGTTTATGCATGATCATGTATGCAATGCATGATGCGAAAATTTAGGGTGTTACACATTCACCCCACTCTGATAGCTTTTCACGTGCTCTTCGATCCTACAGATACACGTCGGTAGAAGGGGTATCTACTGGTGTGGCACCAGCAGTGTCCTATTGCGGTGCATATCTCGAGAAGATGACTGCGAGTTGCTCGCAAAAAATCCATAGAGGTGAGTGTGGGAATCATGCTTCATATCGCACGCTGGTCGGTAAGACGTTTCAGCATGGTTTCTACTGGCCTACAGCTCTCCAGGATACCATCGAGCTGGCCAAGAGATGCGAGGCGTGTCAGTTTCATGCTAAGCAGATCCACATGCCGGCTCAGATGCTGCAAATGATCCCGTCCTCATGGCCATTCGCTGTATGGGGGTTGGATATTCTGGGACCTTTTCCCAAAGCTGTTGGAGGGTGTCGGTATTTCTACGTCACCGTACACAAGCTCACTAAGTGGTGAAAAGCTCCTCTTGATGATGAAGTTTAGGCCGATCTTCCGATAGGTAATGGATAAGTCGATTGATGTGGAGATCTCGATGTTGATGATCTGAGGCTCTCGAGTAGAACACGAACAGCCCCTGCAATCACTACACCACTGCTCCGTTGGTTATCAAACATGCTTCACACGATTGACCTCGCCAAGAAGGCTAATCCCTGCAAGTGCAACCGAGAACACAAGCAAGAACGTAGAAGACACAATCTAAAATCGCAAAACTGGGGTTTCACAAACTGTAGAACGGTGATATTATTGATCTAAGCAAAATCCAATTGTTTATGGCAGCTACTATGGAGTATATATAGGTGGGAGGACGTCCAAGGGGGTGTTGGGGTCGTGACCTAGCCCTAAGAAACGAAAATAATGGACTTAGACTTGATACAAGGCCCAATGGCCCAATACGGTGACGCAACACCCTGACAGATTCTGTACTCGATATTGTTTCGATGATTCCCGTCGACTACCAAAGAATTTTGACATGGGACCAGCTCCATTGTAAATTTTATGTTCTCCCCTTTCTGAGCATATGTAGAGCGTTCAAAACGGAGTTCGTATGCGTCCTGGGCGTCCGTTTTAGTGCGTACTGCTCCTGGACTCTAAGTTGGACACGATTTTTAGTTGGGGTCGGTTTCCATCTTCTTTGAATGTATCCTCTAGTCCTCCACGCCCCTAAATCTTCCTCCAAATTACTCTTTGAATCACTCCACGTATCCTAATAACAATTAAATTATTATATAGCAATCTATTCTCAAAAATATATAAGGATACATATAAGAACAAGCTCACCTCTGAAATTAATTGTTGTGTGCGAATTCTATTGATTGCACCTTGTATGTTCAATGGAGTGTTGTGTATATCCATAGGAGTGATGTCCTCATCATCCTCCCCTTCTTGAATTGGAGTCGTCCTCGACTAAAGTTCATCTTCTCTCATGTGTGGGTCCATATGTGCAACGCCATCAAATCCTCTTGTGTGCATCAAATGAGAAGGCCAAGGTGGTGGACGATATAGTGCAGCATCTCGATGTTCTCCATCAAATAAGCATGACCATTCACTCGAGCCAGGATCCCAAACAAATAAACATTGTGCTCTGTTTATTTGGGCAATGATAATGTGCATGATCTCATCATTCTCCCCTTCTTTATGACAAGCCGTTCTCGGCTTGCTCGTATGTCCAGCAAAGAGGCTTGCTTTGGGGGTAGAATGAGCGTTGTCCATATTGCACAACCACAGCAAACAATGCTCCTCTTTTATATATTGTCCTTGCTGCAAGAAAAAATGATTGAAAAACATGACAATACATTATTATTGTTAGTGCATCCATTCATTTTACCATGTTGTTGCAATACTAAATGGGATATCTCATTTGAGCATATGTAAACTTTATGCACCATAAATTCACCACTATCTTCATAGTTTCCTATAGCATGTAAAATATTTCTACTTAACAAAGCCAATTTAGATTGGGAATATATTCTTCTCTCTACAATATTTAGATCACAACGAGTGTCAAATTCAATATAACCCAAAGTATTTAGAGAAGACAAAAATTTCAGTTCATCATTTTCAGGAATAGCGGTGATCAAATTATGAATTTCAGCACAAGTAGGTGAATCCAAAACACAATCATCTAGTACATTAACTTATTTTCACATAGGTATAATAGAGTTATCATCATACAACTCTTTTTTAGCGCAACGATTAGCAGGAAAATCAACATGTGACAATGATGTATAAATAAACAATTCTAATAGTTGCTCCTCAAAAATAGCATGATTGGTGGAAAAATTCAGAACATCCAAAAACTTCTCACCTTCTGTATTTGTAGAATGTTTTGCCTTACCATTTTTAGTAGTGATTTTGAGTGCAATATGAGTTGATCCATCTAAAATTTCACAAGTGTTGTTGAAAGCCTCGTTTTCTTTTGCATCATCTACATTATTTTCTATATTGTCCTGTAAAACATTAGACACAAAAGGAGGTACAACAAGAAATTTCTCCTCAAATTGATGCACTTCATCTTTGCAATTAGATACATTCATAAAAGTTTCTCGCATACAAATTTTCATATCCTTCCATGTTTGAGGTTTTTCCAAATCATTTAAATTGTTCCACCAAGATAATGCACAAACTACTAATGCACTTGCAGCATTTCTAATCTTTCTCCTCTCACACATATGACATTGTCCAAAAATTTTACCCAACTCTATTTCCCAAGCAATACATTCATCGTAACCAAAACCATCATAAGAAGGAAGAGATGGGAGAATGTATTTACTTCTTGTGGAAGGTGTTGTAAAGGTGGTCTAAATGTCATGTGAAACCTTGGTTGATGTTTGATTTTGAGTGAGAAACTCAATCATCGTCTTCATCGTATCAATCATCTCACCATATAATGCATGATTCTTGCTTTTACCTGAAATTGTTAGTAGCAAACAAAAGACAACAAAAAAATATGTTATCCCTATCAACTACAAAGGATAATGGCAAAGTGGAAGTAGAATCACACACTCTCAAGCGTCTTACCACACTCTTGCAAGTGTTCTTACCGACACCTGCAGGTGGCAAACGGTGACCGGTATGATGAAACCAATGAAGCGTGGGATTATTACAAAGGTGTATCGATTCTGCTCAAGAGTAAAGTGTAGCTTGGATGGCACTTTATATGTAGCAAGGATTAGCAACAATGAAATCAGATAGTAAAGTTGAATAGGTGTTCAAAGTACTTGTCAAAATTGCTGGCCCAAATGTGTTCCTAGTAGTTCAAGCTAGCAAGACATGAGACAAAACTAGATGACACAAAGAATGCAATCACTTCTGTTTTGTTGTTGTTTTTTTTTACTTTTTTGTGCGGCTTTTGTATCTTGTTTTGCACTTGCCTTTTTATTTTTTCTTCCTTTTTTTAGAATGTGCTGCAAAAGAAGAACACAATAAAAAGCAATCAAAGATATCTCGTGGGTCTGTCACAGATTTTCTGCTCAATCGTCCAAGGACAAATAGGCATACTTAGAGGCTCCAAATAGAAAAACTTTCAACAGAAAGATTGTAGATATATATCTCCTCTTTAATTTAAATATATGGAAGAACTATTTTGGACAATAACAATAGGAGATATTGCCCCCGAAACACAGACTGTTCAGAAAATCTAGGTCGAGAACAGATTCAGATCTAATGCACTTTTGACCACGATAACACCGTTTTTTGGAAAACCTATGAATACGAAAGTTGTAAAGATCTTCTTAAGCTGTCCGGAAAGTATAAGAAATCCAAATTCCAAGTTTGTATTTGTGATATATGATCAAAATACCAAACTTGACAGAGATAAATCTAATCTATACGTGATGACGCGATTCAAAAAGATGAATCGGCACAATGCAAAACTCAAACTAATACCAAAAACACTTTCTAAACCAGCAATATGACTCAACAACAGACACAAACTCAGCAATACCAAACAGAAAACGAAAGTTGCAAAGGCTCAATGGTGGTTTGGACAAAGTAATCAACAGATCTACTAAACTGCAAGTTTTTTGTGGCTTTTTTGTGGACTCTAGGTATGAAAAACAAAACTAATATAATGGATAGATGAATTACCTAACGGGAAACCTGGAAATCTGATACCAATTGATGATGAAGTTCAGGCCGATCTTCTGATAGGTAATGGATAAGTCGATTGATGTGGAGATCTCGACGTTGATGATCCAAGGCTCTCGAGTATAACACGAACAACCCCAGCAATCACTACACCACCACTCCGTTGGTTATCAACCGTGATTCACACGATTGACCTCGCCAAGAAGGCTAATCCCTGCAAGTGCAACCAAGAACACAAGCAAGGACGTAGAAGACACGATCTGAAATCACGAAATTGGGGTTCCACAAACCATAGAACGGCGATATTATTGATCTAAGCAAAACCCAATTGTTTATGGCGGCTACTATGAAGTATATATAGGTGGGAGGACCTCCAAGGGGGTGTTGGAGTCGTGACCTAACCCTAAGACACGAAAATAATGGACTTAGACTTGATACAAGGCCCAATGGCCCAATACGGTGACGCAGCACCCTGACAGATTCTGTACTCGATATTGTTTCGACGATTCACGTCCACTACCAAGGAATTTTTACATGTTACCAGATCCATTGGAAAGTTTATATTCTCCCCTTTCCGGGCATATGTAGAACATCGAAAACAGAGTTCGTATGCGTCCTGGCCATCCGTTTTAGTGCGTACTGCTCCTGGACTCTGAGTTGGACACGATTTTGAGTTGCGGTTGGTTTCCATCTTCTTTGAACGTATCCTCTGGTCCTCCACGCCCCTAAACCTTCCTCCAATTACTCTTTGAATCACTCGATGTATCCTAATCACAATTATATTATTAGGTAGCAATATATTCTCAAAAATATATAAAGAAACATATAAGAACAAGCTCACCTCTTAAATTAATTGTTGTGTGCAAATTCTATTGATTGCACTTTGTATGTTCAATGGAGTGTTGTGTATATCTATAGGAGTGATGTCCTCATCACCTCCTATAGTCACAATAAACAAGCAGTCATCAATCAAGTTCTTGAAGTCCATAATCTGCAGGTTTGGTATCTCGAGTAGTCATCACTGACGACGGGACCCATTTCACTAGTGCAGCATTTCAAGAATACTGCGAATACCTCGACATCAAGATTTGCTACGCATCAGTGGCACATCCAAAAAGTAATGGGCAAGCTGAGAGAGCTAATGTTGAGATACTCAGGAGACTCAAGACACGCACCTATGAACGCTTGAAAAGGCATGTTGCCAACTGGATTGAGGAACTTTCGTGTTCATTGTGGGTTAGCCGGACAACAACAAGCTGGGCCACGGCAGAAACACCCTTCTTATTAGTGTACAGAGTTTAGGCCATCCTCCCTCCAGAGATCACCATGGGCTCTCTGTATCCAGGTCGATGAAGCACGCATTACCAACTCCAGTGCGATGACCCTGGACCTCATCGACGAGGCAAGATGCCGAGCAGCTGCTCGAACATAGGCTACTGATAAGTTCTCCAACACTATCAATAGTGGTACGTGCGCAGTAGGCAGCTTGAAGTTGGCGATCTAGTGCTGCGGCGCATACTTTCTCCTGAAGGAGTGAACAAACTCTCCCTTGGCTGAGAGGATCCCTTCCGAGTTATAAAAGTTTCCCGTCCTAGATGTGTTCACTTGGCCACAGAAGATGGGGCACCGCGTCCCAACCCATGGAACATTGAACATCTCCATAAGTTCTACACTTAACACGGTGGTGAGACTGTTCTTATTGTAGTATTTCATAGTGTTCAAGAGCAATGCTCAAAGTAGCCAAGTTTCACCGGAGTTGGTCCAAGATGTACAATATGCTTAGCCTGGTTCCGTACCCTAAGCATGTATGCTTTGCCTCCCCTATTATTCAGAGCTCCTATGAAATATTATAATATGAAAGATTTGTCTCACCCTGTGTATATTAAGATTATGCATACTATTACTCCTTTTGCTCTGTTACATCTTCCTAATTGTCTAGAGAAATTGTGCTATCCTGTTGCAGACAGGCAACCTAAAGTACCTGTGATGTGTTGGGTATTTTTGGTAGTTTTCTCATTTGGGATCCCGTTCTCGCTGCATGGCCTACTCGCTTGAAAAGTCAATACCGATGGAAGGTCTGGAGTGTGCTGCCTGCTTAGCCTGGTCGTGCACCCTAAGTATGCACACTCTACCATTCCGGCGCTGTGGCAAAGTAAGGCGAGTCCAGACAACACACGTTTCTAGGTGAGGCGGCAACCAGTACCCGAATACTATCGCACTGAATTACTCAGGCCCTATAGTCCGGCTAAGGACCGTAAGCCACAAACCTAAGGGCAAGAAGAGTGTAATGAGCACTATTAATCTTTTTTGCTATCACTGTTGTGCAGGACAAATATTTTGGGATCCGATGTCAGCACCTCCCAAGGTGTCCGCCGTCAACGTTTTCCACATTGATGATGGGCGCCGCTAGAACATCCAACTTTGAAACCTCCTAGGGGGCCCGTCGTCAACATTCCAATAAGAAAGCCACTACTATTGAGGCTTCAGAGCGCAACAGAGGACTCGTAGTCAATTCATGTGCTTGATGGTAGGCATCCCCAATCTATTGGCCACGCTTATGAGGGTGTCACTACTGCTATGGCAATTGACAACGAGTTCTACAATTACAACATGACAACGAGCTCTACAGCTACGACAAGCTTTTGAAGATAAATATTGTTGGACGAGTCGACAATAAAGATCAACATCAAGTTCATTCGTTAAAAAAACTTTTACAAAGAAGTTTGTACATAAATAAAAAGGTACAAGAGTAGCTTAAGAGAGGTGGTCCCTATGTATTAGAAGAGTAGCGCTAAAACCGCGCGACAACGATCTTTGCGGCCTCCCTTATGCTAGATCTGGCCGCCACCTCCGTCTCTGCAAGGGGTCCCTTCACTACCGGGTCCAGCGGGGCAGGCGTGTTCCAGTTGCGGTAGTACGTCAATACATGCTCCGCCACTTCCTCGGCCAAGACCTTGCCCTCTGTCTCCAGCTACTCACTGACGATGTGCTCCAACGTCGCCAACTTGTTCCCTGTAGACTCCAGTGCAAGAAGCACATGGCCTACCTCCTGCGCCTGCTCCTCGGGCCGAATAGTGCTGAAGCCGAATGGGAGTAATGCTGACTCGGCATGACCCAGAAAATCCCATACCTTCTGGGCCTCAACCGAGATTGCCTTCAACTTCTCAGCCAATGCCTTCTCCTGCACAACCAGCGCTTCGGAACGCGCCTCTAGGGTCCCCGCCCTAAATGTGACAACGACCTCGCAGTGGTCGAGTTCCCCCTACACTTGCAGTTGACACTCCTGCTCCGCCTGCAAATTTGCTTCGTGGGCGTTAAGCTCTTTAGCGAGGGACACCAACTTGTCAAGCTTTCGAGAAAGCTCCTCTTCCCGTGACCGTACCTCTAGCACACGCTTGGAGACGACAGCTTCGCGAGTGGTGAGTTCTTCTCACACATTGGAGCAAGCGTCGAGCCAAGCATTGGCAGCATCGTTGGTGGACCTGGCCCCTACAAGGAGGTTCCGGGTCTCCTCGTCTAGTTTTTCGATGAGGATACGCTGCTCCGTAAGCATATCCTCCATCTTCTGCAGCTGCACATCCTTGTCGGTCGCCTTTGGCTGTGTGGACTTGGTTTGGAGCTCAAGCTCCAGAACTACAGGTGCTGCTCCTCTGCCTCCAACCTGCCTTCCTCCCGCTCAAGTGCATCTAGAGCTTGGCACAGGCCGGAGTAGGCCACCCACACGGCCTCCCGAAAGAGGATTGGTTCCGGTACCTGTAGGTTTGGTTGGCCCGTCACCGTATTCGACTCACCATTGTCGATCGCCGACTCTTGGACAGTTGGGATGATAGTCGCGGTCCATGGCATTAGTTAGAAGTTTTGGCTGTCGGTTGACCGTCAGGTGTGGCACAACAGCCGACAGCTCAGCCTCGCCGCCCTTGACTTCCGCCGCGACCACTGGCTGGTCCACACCATCACCGGCTGATGCACCGGGTCTTGGTGGATTCATCTTAACCTCCACCACGACTGTGGGTGATGTTTCCCTATCTGTTCTAGCTCCGGCCGAGCCCAAGGGCGCAACCACCTCGTTGTCGTCTTTTGCTGCCTCCATGGCAGCTATCGTCGCCGTGTGGACCCTGCCAGGAAATGATGGGCCTAGTAACAAAGTGGTGGAAGAGCCGACACCAGTCTGCTGTGGAGGGGAAGAAGCATCCAGCTTCGACACCCTAGAAAAGGAAGTCGAATGTAAATAAAAAAAGAATGAAGGGATGCCATTACCCTAGCAGAAGACGCGTACTTGGATCCTTGGCACTTCTAAGAGTCACAGAATCTCTTGCGAGGATGGCTGAAATCGTTCGATCCCACCGTCACCAGAGATGACAACGGAACCCTGGCAGGCGGCACCATCGGAGCTCTGGCAGGCTCCGAACTGGCTCCGGTTGTCGCTATCAAAACCGCCTCTCCGACCACCGCCACAGGCACTTGTCCCCCATCCTTCACCGCCATAGGGACCGAGGCAAGTTCGCTCGCGGGTAGCGATGGGGCAGAACTGGAGGAACTTCCCTCCTTGTGCTATAATTGCCTCTTCTTGGACTGGGTGGGGGGGGGGGTGTCGGCTGACCTGGCACTCCACCCAGGCTGATTGGGGCAAGAGGAGAAGCTTGTCGAGAAATCTTGGGAGGGACCGCTGCCAAACCCCACCCCTTGTCATGATGACTAGTGGGTTTGACTTTACCCCATTCGCCGACACCCGTGGCCTCACAGATCTCAACGCCCCAAGATTGATCTCTAGTTTGCGGCACGGCGATCTTGAGATCATCCAGTGTTGACATCTCCCACAACAGTTGCGTCCTCAGGGCCTGGTCTTTGTAGACTGGTCGGCAACTCGCTGGGGGAGTGATAGTGTCGACGGATATTGGGTCACAACTCAATCTCCCCAGCAAAAAGTCCAGCTGTCGTGCATCCGTGCCTGACCCGATGCAACACTCTAGCCGGGTGGTGTCGTTCACCCCGGTGTAAAGCCAAGCTGCACGGGAGCTGTGTTGGAGAGGTGCGATGCGGTGGGGAAAGGAAGTCATGAAGCACCATTAGCAAAGTCAATCCTTCCTTCGCCAAAAACCTGATCCTCTTCAACACTCGGCCGTAGGCTTCATCCAGGTTAGGCATCTCCTCCCAGAACAGACGATATGTCATTGGCTTGCTCTCCGGTAGCTCCAATCGACCATGCACATCGACATGCACAATCTCCCAATCGTCCTTCCAATGTTCCCATTTGCCGGCAGAAAAGGAGGCAATGTACCTCCACAGAGGTCTTGATTGATGTTGGAAGTAGTATGCGCCGATCAGGCTCGAGCTCCACTCGCTTGCGTGCAACACGAAGAATGCTCAAAAGAGCGACATCGATGGTGCCACAGTTGATGGCTGTTATATCCCAATTTCACCCATCAATATAACTCAATTATGTGAAGGAGAAATATTTTTTTGCACACATCACCTTTCTACTGAACCTATTTCCACTTGTTTTTGGAGGAATAGTGCATGCAGGCATTTTATGCAGGAAATGAGGTAAAAGAGAGGGAACAATCCTATAAATTATCATCCAAGCCAATCAAGTGTTGACTCCTGGCATTACATGGATCAAATGGCCGACAAACAAAAGTACCCGAGGCCATCCAACACCGATATTAGTTAATGAGACCCACGTGGAAGTCACCCCGAGGAAGCACACATGAAATGGTCCACTTTTCTGTTCGATCGAAGTAAAGTGTGAACAAAACTTGGTAAACTTCCACGTGTCGACTCCCTGTGGTGCCCTGATCATGATGAAGACTGATTCGCACGCTTTTGGTGGTGGTAACCGACCCTTCTCCAGCTATAAATAGGACCCCCTACCCTCACTTCTCACACACACCACTTGAGCTTCATTCTATTGTATCCACTATCTTCCATAGTCTTAGAGGAGTTTAGGCTGTAGAGAGGAGAGTCTTTAGTCCTTAGTCGAAACTAGGAAAGGAGTAGAAGGAGTCTCTCTCTTTCCAATTCCAATTTGGGAATGGTATGGCTCACATATTCTTTATTGTATTTGTGACTTATGCATAATAAATATGTTATCTTTAGTCTTCTTTTATTCATATACTTGGACAAAGCATTTCTTGTTTGATTGTGGATTCCATGTATGTTGTTGGAGTAGTACTTATGATTATTCCATAACAATCTTAAACTAAACACTACAAACCCCCACTATAGTCTAATTAGTTATGATATGATCATGTTAATATGAATATCTTATGCTATGTCTCAACATTGGTTCAACGATGTTTAGGTTAGTCATTGCCTTAGGATGGCTTGTGCCGCAACTCCTAAGGTATTTAGTTAATATGCTGGCATGGTGCTAGGATAGTTATTAAATCAACACATATCACCATGCATCGAACAAGTCTGTTCAGTTGCGGACTAGTCCGATTGAGGTTCTAGACTCATCACAGACTAGTCCGGATAGCTTTCTATTTGAATACAGACAAGTTTGGTACACCTCACACAAATTAGGATTTTAGAAGTGTTGCACATTTCACGCAAGTTTTACACAACACACCAGACTAGTCCAGTCAGCAGAGCGAACTAGTCCGACTGTCGGGATCCCTAACGGTAACTTTTTTAGAAACTCTATAAATAGGTGATCCACGACCCCACAAAAAAGTACCGTACACAACAGTCAGCAACTAAGAACCCTAGCATCGCCACTCATCCCAAGAGCACAGAAACACCTCTCCCCACACATCTAAAGTCCTTAAAAGTTAAATCTTTTGGGAATCCAGATTTGGAATAGGGAGATCATCTTCTATGCATTGCTAAGCTCTTGAGGTTTGATCCTTTATAAACTCTTGCATCTCTTGTAAATATTTTGAGTGTATTCAATCAGTTTTCTCTCTGTAATTTTTGTTGAAGCCGTCAGCGTGTGAGATTGCCCCACCGACTTGGTGATTGCCCCCCGTGATAGTGGAACTCAAGTCGGCCTTCGTGGTGACTTAAAGAGGTAAAGGGTTGATTGAGACCCGACTTTGTGTGGGCTCCTAACGAGGATGTAGATTTCTTTAGTGAGATCAAACCTCAGTAAAGATCCTTGTCTCTTGTGTTGTTTTTCTTTACTTTTGCAATCATCATCATCTAAATCATAGGGTTGATAAAACTTGTAACTTGTTCTAATTGTGTATTCCACGCCCAAATTTATCATCCTAAAACTTACACAAGTTTTTAGGATAGTTTACTTAATTATGCTTCTATAACATTTGAGGGGAATACATTAAACAATCTATCTTTTCATAGGTATAACTAGCATACCGGTCTAGTCCATATCTACACTGGACTAGTCCGTTCCTTCTGTATTTGACAAATCTGTTAAGTGTTGCAGAAAAAGTTTTCAACGCCTATTCACCCTCTAGGCCACATTCAATTGGTGTCAGAGCTAGGCTCTCCTATTACGAGACTCACCACTCGGAGAGACAAATGGCCACCAATAAAACCAACGAGATCATGGAAATGCCCATCATTGGAGACGAACAAGACTCCAAGGCATTTGATGTGCTCAAGGAGCATGAACACGATGATGAAGAAGTGTGTGAACTCAAGGCGCTTCTAAGGAAGAAGCTTCTAAGCCAGAAGGAAAAAAGGAAGATGAAAAGCCAAAAGGGGGTAGTCATCAAGACTACTCCCGGTATTCTTTTAATTATGAGAAGCTTAACAACTACAATCTCTACCTTTTTTTTCCTCTGGGTAGACCTCTACAGTTTTACGGCAATGATTACTCAATGTGGAAGTATAATATGAAGATGCATCTTATCTCACTTAATCCTAGTATTTGACATATAGTTTGTACAGGTAAAGATATACCACACACTGACAATGAACTCACCCCGAAGCAAGACCAAGCAATTCATCACAATGCACAAGCCGTTGCAGTGATCACTTCATCCTTGAGCCGAGAAGAGTTCACCAAGGTGGATAGACTTGAAGTTGCCAAAGACATTTGGGATGCACTCAAGATTGCTCATGAAGGGAACCGCTCCGTTCGCGAAGCGAAGATTGAGATGCTTGAGGGAGAATTAGGGAGATTTGCCATAGAAAATGGTGAAACTCCTCAAGATATGTACAACCGCTTGAAGACACTCATCAACAAGATCCGTGCTTATAGAAGCAAGAAGTTGACTGATCATGAGGTTGTGAAGAGAAAGATAAGAGCCTTTATGCCTCAGAATGTCTCCTTGTGTTCCATGATAAGAGAAAGCCCGGAGTTTCACAAAATGACCCCATATGAAGTCCCTGGCAAAATTATCAATCACGAGATGATGGAGAAAGAAGCTAAATATGTTAAAGACTTAGCTGAACTTACCTCATCCAAGAAGAAGGAAGTTGCCCTCAAGGCAACTTGCAATCCCAAAGGAAAGGAGACCCATGATACACATGAAGAAGAAGACACTGACGATGTAAGTGCAAATATGGATGATGAAAAGATGATACTCTTCATGATAAGATTCAAGCGCATGATGAGAAGAAGAGGCAGCAACTCAAGTGAAGGAAAGAACAAGGAAAAAGGAAAATCCAAGGTTCGGCGTACTTGCTACAACTGCAACGAATACAGACAGTTTATGGTTGATTGTCCATATGAGGAAAAAAAGGAGAAGAAAGAAGTGAAGTCGCAAGAAAAGAAGATTTTTCAAGAAAAAGAAGCAAGCACATCAAGCGCACATTGGCAAGGAGTGGGACTCAAGAAGCCGACCAAGAAGTCTACACTCTTCCCAAACATGGGAGGAAGGGAGAACCACAACTACACTTTCCTCATGGCTAAGGAAGGCAAGAAAAAGGTTCGACTTACACCGCCCTCCTTACATTCCTCTAATGATGATTTTGATAGTTCTAGTGAAAATGAGGAAATGCTTAAAGGATTGAGCAAAACTGCACTAAGAAAAATAAAGATGTTGTCAGATGAAATCTTTGAGAAGGAGGAGCTTGTCAATCGCTAAGAAGATATGCTCATCCGTGAAAGGAAGAGATATCAAGAGGTTGAAAAGCTTCTTGAGCTTGAAAAGGTTAAAAGTAAGGCACTTGAGCTTGAGCTAGCTTTGAGTAAAGAAACTTACTCAAAACTAGAAGACTCACACATTGCAGTCAAGAACGAACTTGCTAACTTGACAAAAGTTAACAAAATCCTTGAAGTGCAAGTGGAGTCTCTCAAGAAAAGTGGTGCTTACTCCTCTAAAAGCTCACCTTCTCAAGATGTCAGTTGACAACTATTAAATCTTGCACGTGCTCTAGTAAGAAGGCTAATGTAAAAGATGAATCCAATGTTTCACATGTTAAACATCCATCCCAAAGTGGCATATTTGACAAGGAAATAATTAAATATGCACGTAGTGCATATATGGTCACATGACCTCCTAATGTAAAAGATGGTCTTGGGTATACAAAAGGTAAAAAGCTATCCACTAATGTTAAACATAAGGCTCATATCGCCTTTGTTAATGAAAAATCACATGAATCTGAACTGCAAACATTATTTCAAACTTTTGATGCATCTTATGTCTTTATGAAAAATAAATTTGGATATGTTTATGCTAAATATGCAGGGCCACGCCATAAGAGACCCAAAGCTTGTGTGTGGGTGCCTAAAACACTTGTAACTAACCTTCGAGGACCCAAGCAAACTTGGGTACCTAAAACCAAGACATAAATCTGTTTTGCAGGCCTACTTCTCCGGTGGATCAAAATGGGTGCTAGACAGTGGATGCACCAATCGCATCACCGAAGAAAGGAGAATGTTCGTAGAGTATGACCGAAACAAGGAACCAAGTGAAGTAATTTATTTCGGAGACAACAACCAAGTAAAAGTCATTGGCAGCGGTAAAATTGAAATTTACTTTGAACACACTCTTTCAAATGTTCTACATGTCAATTCTTTATATTATAATCTTTTTTCTATCTCTCAGCCATGTGACAAAGGATACAACTGTTTATTCACTAATGAGGGTGTCACAGTCTTTAGAAGAAGCGATAACTCAATTACATTCGAGGAAATGTTGAAGGGAAAACTTTATCTTGTTGATTTCAACAAAAATAAAGCTGAACTCAACACTTGTTTGGTTGCAAAAACTAACATGGGATGGTTGTGGCATAGACGGCTATCCCATGTTGGGATGAAAAATCTGTAGAAACTTCTAAAGGGTGGTCACATCCGAAGTTTCAAAGATGTTTTGTTTAAGAAATACAGGCCATGTAGCGCATGCCAGGCGGGAAAACAAGTTGGAGCACCACATCCCACATAGAATGTGATGATACATCAAGATTGCTGGAACTTCTTCATATAGACCTCTTCACTGCAATTGCTTATATAAGCATCGGCATAACAAATACGGTTTAGTCATTGTTGATGATTTTACTAGATTTACCTGAGTTTTTTTCTTGTATCATAAATCAGAAACCCAGGAGATTCTTAGGAAGTTCTTGAAGAGAGCACAAAATGAATTCTCCTCAACCGTCAAGAATATTAAGAGTGACAATGGAACTGATTTCAAAAATACTCAAGTTGAGGAGTACCTAGATGAAGAAGGAATGAAACATGAGTTTTCGGCACCCTAGTCCCCTCAACAAAATGCGGTGGCCGAAAGGAAGAACATGATGCTCATTGAGATTGCGAGGACAATGCTAAATGAATACAAGACTTCGGACCAGTTTTCAGCTGAAGCGGTAAACACCGCTTGTCACGCAACGAATTGGCTATATCTTCACCAAATTTTGAAGAAAACGCCATATGTGCTCCTCACTGGTAATAAACCAAATATTTCATATTTCAGAGTATTTGGAAGCAAATGCTTTATTTTGAACAAGAAACCAAGGACTTCAAAGTTTGCTTCGAAATCTGATGAAGGGTTCTTGCTTGGTTATGATTCGAATGCCTACGCGTATCGTGTATTCAACAAAGTCTCTAGCATTGTTGAAGTGGCACGTGAAGTAGTGTTCGATGAGACTAATGGCTATGAAGTGGAGCAAGTTTATAAGTGTGTGCTAGATCAAGAAGAAGCCCTATGTTAATTGTTGAGGAGGATGGCACTTGATGATATTCGACCTCAAGAGCAATCACAAGATTCAAGTGCTCAAAATGCACCTCAACAAGAGAGCAATGATCAAGGGGGAGCTTCGGCACAAGATCAACATCAGCAGAATCAAGAAGATCAATATATTAAAGGAAGCAATGATCTAGGGGGAGACATTGACAATGAAGATAATAAAGAGCAAATGACCTCAAAAGTGCCTCACCCAAGAGTACATCATAGTATACAATGAGATCATCCCGTCGACAACATCATCAGAGATATTGCAAAGGGAGTAACTACTAGATCTCGTATTGCTAATTTTTTGAATATTACTCTTTTGTCTCGTTTCTAGAACCATACAGGGTTGAAGAAGCATTAAAATATCCATATTGGGGTGACTGCCATGCAAGAGGAAATGAACAACTTCAAAAGAAATGAAGTATGTGAGCTTGTGGAAAGACCAAAGACAAACATCATGGGCACCAAATGGGTATTTCGGAACAAGTAAGATAAACATGGAGTCGTAACGAGAAACAAGGTATGACTTGTGGCAAAAGGTTACTCACAAGTCTAAGGTTTGGATTTATGAAACCTTTGCTCCCGTAGCTAGACTTGAGTCCATTTGTATTTTATTAGCCTAGGCTACTCACTACAATTTTAAGCTGTATCAAATGGACATCAAAATCGCATTCCTCAACGGTCCTATCAAGGAAGAGGTGTACATGGAGTAGCCACCAGGATTTGAAGATCAAGAGTACCCCAACCATGTGTACAAACTACGTAAGGCTCTCTATGGCCTCAAACAAGCTCCCCGAGCTTGGTATGAGTGCCATAGGGACTTTCTCACTCAAAATGGCTTTACAATAGGAAAATATGATTATACTTTGTTTACAAAGCATTTTGATGGTCATCTATTCGTATGTCAGATTTATTTTGACGACATCATTTTTGGTTCTACTAATAAATCTTTTTGTGAAGAATTTAGTAAAATTATGACAGACCGATTCGAGATGTTAATGATGGGCAAATTGATGTTCTTTTTGGGATTCCAAGTGAAGCAGCTGAAAGAGGGCACTTTCATTTGCCAAACTAAAGTTCAATATGGACAAAGCCAAGCCCATCAAGACCCCCATGGCAACTAATGGATATCTTGACCTCAACGATGGTGGTCTAGATGTGGATAAAAAGGTATATCGGTCTATGATTGGTTCACTACTTTATCTATGTGCATCTAGGCCTGATATTATGCTTAGTGTGTGCATATGTGCAAGGTTTCAAGCTGCACCTAGAGAGTGTTATTTAATAGCTGTAAAAATAATTTTAATATATCTTGTGCACACAACTAACTTGGGCCTTTGGTATCCTAAAGGATCCAAGATTAACCTTATAGGGTATTCTGATGCCGACTATGCAGGCTGCAAAGTCGTAAGAAAGAGCACCTTAGGAACATGTCAATTTCTTGGCAGATCCTTAGTTTCATGGTCCTCAAAGAAGAAAAATTCCGTTGCTCTTTCCACATCAGAAACGGAGTATGTTGCAGCTGGTTGTTGTTGCGCACATCTACTTTGGATGCGACAAACTCTAAGGAATTATGTTACAATCTGAACCATATTCCACTCCTATGTGATAATGAAAGTGCCATAAAAACTGCACATAATCCAGTAGAGCGTTCAAGAACCAACACATAGATATACGTCATCATTTTCTAAGAGACCATTCATTAAAATGTGACATAGTAATTTCACATGTTAGAACTAAAGAACAATTAGCAGACATTTTCACCAAGCCACTAGATGAAAAGAGATTCTGCGAGCTTAGAAATGAATTAAATATACTTGCTGCTCAAAATGTGGCTTGAAACATGGCATACCTGATTGATTCTTCAAAGTTTACTTACTTTTGCAAAAAATCATCCCTTATCTTGATTTTCTCTCACAAACTATTTTAATTATTGAATCTTGGTGAACTATGGCCATTGTATGATTGTTGATTGCTTACTAATCATGTTCATCAAGATTATTTGTGAAATGTTGTCTTTAGATCACTATTAGATCAAATTCTCAAAAATCTCTTTGTTCTAATTCTAAACTGTCCAGTTGACCCGAACTAGTCCGTGGTTAGCACCGGACTAGTCCGTTGCTGGTGACTAGTCCGACTCTTTAAGGGGAAATGCTACATCGATAGTTTCCGTGCGCTTGCGGATTTTTATTTGTGATGTAAGAAATGTCAACAGCCACGCAGACGAACATCTCACAGAAGTGGACGAAGACCGCCGCTAGAGCAAGAGAGTTCAGTGACAAGTGGTGTAGCTGGAGGACGCATGTCTCCAATAGAGTCAATAGGAAGGGTGCAACCGGAGGCACGAGCCCGACCATCATATAAGCAGAGAAGAGAACCATCTCTCTTGGTCCCAGATCAATGAGTGTTGCCGTTCCAAGATGGAGCGTCTGATCATATTCCACCGCACGCCATCTGATCAACCGCCTCAACCTGTCGAGGCCTTCACATGTGAAGCGAGAGGTGGGAAGGTTGAACGCCATTACAGTGGCTCAGATTCAAGCGAAAGCGCATTGTTGGGAGAGACAAGCAACAACCAAGAGCACAGTAAAAGGAAGAAGACGGAGAACTCTAGGCGCAAGAATGCAAAAAGGGAACGTAAGAGATCCCTTGCTTGGAGCAACATCTTTATATATTATTCGCAACCCTTGGAAGGCAACCGCACGCGGAGCCTGTTTACATCTCATGTGTCTAGCTTCACTGATGACAAGGGGGCCTGGCTCCACTTGATAGATAGGTCAGACCAGGCGGACTGTTCTCGTGATAAAAGATCGGGTGAACCCGAGGAAGGCAGCACAGCAGGACTGCAAAGATTGCGTCTAGAGCCAATACAGAGATCGTATTGAGAAGCGTCATTGATCAATGCGAGAGACAGGTGCGCATCACACTACACCACTTTCAACCAACCAACAACAACACGGGAAAGCTTGATGGTGGTTCCACCTACGGGATCGAAACCGCCCCGGAGGTGGGCCCAGGGGCCACTATGAGTACCTTGTAGACCAGGTACCGCCGCTTACAAGGAAGAGAAGATATTGGGTTCCACATCCCAGGAGGGGAGGTACCTAGAATACACCACATGTTCAGCTGCTCTGGAGCCCGTAGCTTTGTTGACAGTCCTTAAGTGCCATATTTAGACCGTCAATTCACCTTATAATGTGCACAAAAGAGAATCACAACATAGTGGCAGGGTTAAAAACTAACCAACTCTACAAGTGTTGGTGTTTATTTGTATGCAGGTGATTTATACCCAAAAATACGAAGGCATGCAGAGAGTAATCCATTAAATTGGATTTCGACGAATCGGGCGACACCACATGTCATCACAAGGATCAAATGGCCCACAAACAGTAGTATATGAGGCCATCCAATGGTGTAGCACCCATATGAATGGATGGGACCCACCTAGCAGTGACCTGGAGAAAGCACACTTGAAACGGTGCAAAGATCAGGTCGGTCGACCCCCCTAGTCGGCCGACTTGGTCCTGGCACCAAACTCGGTCAATCGCCGCATGTTAAATCCTCTTGGCTTCCTGAAGATGATGGTGACTGATTCACACACATTTGGTGGCGGGAACTGAACTTTCTCCACCTATAAATAGCACTGCACACCTCACTTCACACACACACACACACACACACACACACACACACACACACACACACACACACACACACAGAGAGAGACACACACACACACCAAAAGTTGAGAATAGAATACCACTCCTAAGGTTAGAGTAGTCCTAGAGGCTGCCAAGTAGAAGGAAAGTATGGTGAAGAGTCTAGGAGAACGAGGCTTGGGCTTTTCAAGTCCCTCTTCTACACTTATACCCCTATAGAGGTTTGATTCAAAATCAAGTAAGCCTTTGTGAGTTCCTTTCAAGTTTGATTACTGATTCAACATAGTTTGCACAAGTAGTTACTTGTGGGTTCATTGCTTTAATTTATTAGAGGCTCTAGTTCTAGCATTTTGTTCAAAACAACTAGAGTATTGATTTAAAACATAAGTGTGGTGCTTAGATTAGAAATCACCAGTGAATATCTCGTACAGCCATGAATTGAAGAGGTAGGCAGTAGATGGTGACAACCCTATCTGTCCTTAGTAATCCTCCATGTTTGGCTAGGCCATAGGCTCTTGGCGGGAGTCGTCCTAGTGTTGCTAGGGGTAAACCCGTGCCCGAAGCAAGCAGCTTCTGCAAATTCCTTTGAATTAGAATCAATACTCTGAGTTCCTCTCTGTTCCTTGCCCATCAAACAACTTTGTGTCCTCGGTGGATTAGTTCATAAGATTAGCACATACGTTACTTGGATTCGATACCCTTGGGAATACTCCTTAAGGGGAAGTGCTACACGACAGTTTCTGTGTGCTTGCAGATTTTTATCTATGATGTAAGAAACATCAACAAATATTTCTGGCGCCGTTGCCGGGAAACAGTTGCTGTTAATCTTCGAACCTTGTTCACCCTCGTATTTATGTTCTTATATTACCTTTCCTTTTCTTACTACCACCACATATATGGAGCAAACCACCATTCTTTCTTATTTTTCTCAAAAGGGCACGTTCTGTGAGCAACTGCCTTTGGCAAAACCCATCTGTTCTACTAGCTATGAACTTCCCCCTAGCTTTATAGCCATGGTTCGAGAACAATCCTTCTTAGGAGCGGATTGTGAAAACCCTTGTCACCATCTACAAGAGTTCGAACAACTGTGTTCATGCTTTCTAATGAAGGGTATGACACATGAAACTCTCAAATGGAAGTTGTTTCCTTTTTCTCTCAAGGAAAAAGCCAAACAATGGTACGACCACAACGTTGGGACGACAAACGGAAATTGGAATGAATTACAATACATATTTTTGTCTTGCTTTATTTCCAATTGTTCGAATTGCTTCCTTACGAAAGGAAGTACTATGCTTCCAGCAGATGGAGAAGGAATCCAAAGGTGCAGCTTGGGATATATTTTCTCTTTTGAGAAATTCTGGCCTAGATTTGTCCATTCCCGATCTGTTTCTTTTGCAACACTTCTACATAGGATTGAACAAAGAGTCTGCCCTACATCTTGACATTACGGCTGGAGGATCGTTCCTCCATAAGACGTCGGAAGAAGGCAAGGATCTTCTAGATCGAGTCTTAGAAAATTATCCATTCATTATGGGTCTTAATGAGCATCCTCAAGAGGAAGTTGTGTCAAGAACTGAGGATGAATCTGTGAACAAGGATGAACCTATTTGTTGCTTACCTCAAACCTTGCCAGAGGAATCCTCTCTCGAACTAGAAACTACGAAGAAGAAATACAACCTTCGGTGTTTGTCTTTTACTTCGAGGAAGAAATATTTGAAGATTTTGGAAATACCTCGAAGTACTGTTGCCATAGGAAACCATCATTACCACTAACTCCACCTGACCCACCTAATGGAGTGTTCGTCCAACAAATGGTCAAGGAGTTAACCTCTATTCTAAGCACAGAATGGACTTCAAAAGTTGAGCAATCACCCGAAATCCTTCGGATGACCTCACCCTTGGCAACCATTCTATGTTTCATTATAGGGACACCAATGAGGATCCTATACAATCCCATTGTTTGAGCAAATCTCATTATAAATTCTTGTGCTCTCGCCATTCTGGGCGATGTGCCGTTTGCACCGACATGTAAATCCTTTCGAGATTCTTTCGAAAACATCCTTGAAGGATGCGGGGTTTTGCAACAGGTGTCTGTAAGACACAAAGATATTGATGCTATCCTAGACTTCCATGTGTTCAAAATCCAAGATTTCAACATTATGATTTGGATTCCCATTGAGAAATTTCTCATGGAGATTCCCTTGGAAGGAAACCTTAATGTCAAACTTGGAGGAATAAAATTTTCTATTCCTATCCTACATTCCAAGAGCACATATGCAAAATCTCCCATCTAAGATGAACGAATAGAGGAGGTTAGGACTCCAAATCTTAGCACCCCCTAAAATTGAAGGAGCGCGTGCCAAGCCAGGAACCAAGTTGGAGCACCTCATCCCGTGAAGAACGTCATGACTACAACAAGACCGCTCGAGCTACTTCACATGGACCTTTTCGGTCCAATTGCATACATAAACATCGATGGTAACAAATATGGCTTAGTAATTGTTGATGACTTTTCTCGCTTCACTTGGGTTTTCTTTTTGCATAATAAGACAGAAACTCAAGGAACCCTCAAGAAGTTTCTCAAGCGTGCCCAAAATGAGTTCTCATTGAAGGTCAAGAACATACGAAGCGACAACGGCACAGAGTTCAAGAACACTCAAGTTGAAGAGTACCTGGACGAAGGGATAAAGCATGAGTTTTCAGCACCTTATTCCCTCAACAAAACGGAGTTGCCAAAAGGAAGAACCGAACCCTCATAGAGATGGCGAGAACAATGCTTGATGAATACAACACCTCAGATCGGTTTTGGGCGGAAGTAGTTAACACCGCTTGCCACGCCATAAACCGACTCTACCTTCATCGACTACTCAATAAGACATCATATGAGCTACTCACCAGTAACAAGCCAAATATTTCGTATTTTCGAGTCTTTGGTTCTAAATGCTATATTTTGAATAAGAAGTTGAGGACTTCAAAGTTCGCTTCGAAAACCAACGAAGGTTTCTTGCTTGGCTATGACTCGAACACCTACGCCTATCGTGTCTTCAACAAAGTCTCCGGACTTCTTGAAGTAGCACATGACGTAGTGTTCGATGAAACTAACGGCTCCCAAAAGGAGCAAGTTGATCCATGTGTGCTAGATAGAGAAGAAGCTCCATGTCAAGCATTGAGAAGAATGGCATTGGGCGATGTTTGACCACAAGAGCCACCTCTACATGTGCATGAGGAAGATGAACCACAAGTGGAGGCCAATGATCAAGGGGGAGCTTCCACACAAGATACCCCTCAAGAAGACAAAAATGATCAAAAAGTCAATGAGGGCAACCATCTAGGGGGAGAAGAAGAAGATCATGAAGATACAAGACCGCAAGTGCCACACCCAAGAGTACACCAATGCGTCCAAAGAGATCACCCAATCGACAACATAATAGGAGACATCCAAAAAGGAGTAACAACTAGATCTCGCATAGCTAACTTTTGTGAGCATTACTCTTTTGTGTCCTTTTTGAACCACGCAGGATTGAGGATGCACTGAAAGATCCAGACTGGGTGGTGGCGATGCAAGAAGAAATGAACAACTTCAAACGGAACGAGGTGTGGGAACTCGTCGAAAGACCTAACGCGATCGTCATCGGCACGAAATGGGTCTTCTGCAAAAAACAAGATGAACACGGGGTGGTGACAATTGTGGCCAAAGGGTATTCACAAGTCGAAGGTTTGGATTTTGATCAAACCTTTGCTCCTGTAGCTAGACTTGAATAAATTAGAATATTGCTTGCATATGCTACTCACCATGATTTCAAGCTCTACCAAATGGATGTGAAAAGCGCTTTCCTCAACAGTCTAATCAAGGAGGAGGTGTACGTAGAGCAACCTCCCGGATTTGAAAATAAAGAGTTTCTCGACCACGTCTTTAAACTGTGTAAGGCTCTCCACGGCCTCAAACTAGCTCCTAGAGCTTGGTATGAGTGTCTTAGAGATTTCTTATTTGAAAATGGTTTTAAGAGTGGAAAAGCAGATTATACACTATTTACAAAACACTTTGACAATGATCTCTTTATCTGTCAAATATATGTTAATGACATTATCTTTGGTTCAACTAACAAATCCTTTTGTGAAGAATTTAGTAAGATTATGACAGATAGGTTTGAGATGTCTATGATGGGAGAACTGAAGTACTTCTTGGGATTCCATGTGAGACAACAAAAGGAAGGGACATTCATAAGCCAAACCAAGTACACTCAAGACATACTCAAGAAGTTTGGGATGGACAAGGCGAAGCCTATCAAGACTCCCATGACAACTAATGGACACTTGGATCTCAATGAAGATGGACCAAGCGTGGATCAAAAGGTATATCGCTCCATAATTGGATCCTTACTTTACCTATGTGCATCTAGGCCTGATATTATGTTGAGTGTATGTTTGTGTGCGAGATTTCAAGCCAATCCTAAGGAGTGTCACTTGACAGCCGTTAAAAGGATCTTGAGATATTTTGCTCATACACCCAACCTAGGCCTTTGGTACCCCAAAGGTTCCAAGTTCAATCTCATTGGATACTCCGATGCAGATTATGCCGGATGCAAAGTAGATAGAAAAAGTACCTCCGGCACCTGCCAATTCCTAGGTAGATCCCTAGTTTCTTGGTGCCCCAAGAAAAAAAATTCCATTGCCTTATCCACAGCCGAAGCGGAGTATGTTGCAGCCGGGAGTTGTTGTGCACAACTCCTTTGGATGCGACAAACTCTAAGGGATTACAGTTACAATATGAGCCATATTCCACTCCTTTGTGATAATGAGAGTGCCATCAAAAATGCTCATAATCCAGTTGAACACTCTAGAACCAAGCACATAGACATCCGACATCACTTTTTGAGAGACCATTCAATGAAAGGAGACATAGCTATTTCCCATGTCAACACTGAAAAACAACTTGCACATATGTTTACCAAGCCACTTGATGAAAAACATTTTTGCGAGCTCTGAAATGAACTAAATATCCTTGCTGCTCGGAACGTGGCTTGAAAACTTGCATACCTGTATGGACTCTTCAAAATATATTGTTTGAGTTGCGAAAATCATCTTTCTCAAATTTCTCCAAAAACTTTCAAATACTTGATCTTGATGAATTATGGTCATTGCTTGATTGTTGTATGCTTACTGATCATATTCATCAAGATTATTTGATTTGCTTTGCCCCCCTATTTTCTTAATAAGTACCTTCGAATACATACGAATGGGCTAAGCATTTCTGTTCTGGTGACCACGGACTAGTCCGTGGTTACCCGGACTAGTCCGCCCCTGCAGACTAGTCCGCAGAGTGTCCGGTAGTCCGGACTAGTCCGATTTAGGCTCTGAAAGATTTTGGACTAGTCCGATTATTTTTGGACAAGTCCGATTTTTCAACTCCATAACCCTATCCGCCGCCAAACCCTAATCTTCTTCATCCTCACAACTTGCCTCACGCTCTCTCTCCTCACTCGAGCTCCCCAAAGCGATTTCCTTTGTCCTCCATCAAACCTCTTCGTGTTTTGGTGGAAATCGATCTCCATTGCATAGGGATTGAAGACCACAGACTTGTACGCACTTTCAACCCCTCCATCTCCAAGAATCGAGCAATTTCGGTAAATTTTCCTCCCCAACCCTAGAAATCGTGATTTCCTTCGTTGTTGGCCAAATAGCCTAGTTCCTTCTAGTTAATACATGCCCCCTAGTTGTATTACATTTATCTTAAACTTGTCTTGCATTGGGAATCACCATTTTTTGTAGAGTTAGGGTTGAAGGTGATGAACATCGGACTAGTACAGTCCATGTACAGACAAGTTTGGTCACCCGGACTAGTCCGTACCTGTACGCCGGACTAGTCCGATTTTTTCTGAACTCAACCCTAATTACTCATTCCTCAATGCACTTCCTTGCCATCAAATTCTCATTCATACCTTGTGTAATCCATTCTTAGGACAATGAATATGAAGCCATTCTTTGTGGTCCTCAACAGGGTTTTGAGGAACACTATTGCCCCAAAGGATGTGGATGCAGGAAGTGTCCAAGGCTATCTCAGGACACCGATGAAGGTGATAAGCAAAGACATGAAGTTTGATGTCTTTTACTACATATGGAATGACTTGGTGAACATCTCCTGCACTCCTAACAGGTCCTGTGGCTACGCACCTTACTTGATGTTCATGATTGAGAAGGTCACAGGGATCGAGTTTGCGAAGGACGTGGAGCACACACCTCTAAGGCCACAAAAGCCTCCTCAAGCCACAATCCAAGCTGGCCCTTCTCCTGCATCCAGTGAAGAAGCTCCGAGGAGAGCTAGAGGAGATGCAAGGGCTGATTCCACTACTAGGGCCCCTCCCCAAAAAGGGTCCCCTAGTGGAATCCTAAAGTACCCAACAACGATCTTTGCCTCATGCAAGAAGGCAGAAGTGAACACCCATAAGCTCAACAAAGCGAGGAAGGCCGATATGCGGTACGTTAAAGAAAATTTCAAGCACATTTGCCAGAAGCTAGAGATCGAGCCCATTGGATCTCCAGTCATTTATGATGATTCAGCCTCAGATTTCATCGAGCTCGGGCCTTTGACTCCCTCCGAGCTTGCTTATTTTGGCATTGGGGGCTCGAGTGGATCCGCTCCTCCTCCTCCACCTCCTCTGCCCGAGAATGAAGACGGAGATGATGAGAGGACCGACAGCGAGGACTGAAGATCTTAGATCCCTCCTCTCCTTCTTTTTGGTGTCTTGATGCCAAAGGGGGAGAGATTGAGGGGGAGTCACTAGGTCTTAGCTATAGGTTGAGATATGAGAGCTTCATTTATGCATCTTTTTGTCTCTTTTGGGTTGTAAGACTTAATATTATGCTCTTTTGATACTTTTAGTCTTGTGATGCAATGCTATGAACTATTTATGCTCATATTTATGAAATTTGTGATTTTACTCTGAAATTGACATATATGCTTGTTATTGATATATTGATGTCGATTATTTCACTGTCATCATGATTACTGCTCTCACTCAATTAGTTTTGCATCCCACCATAAAGAGTGCACATATGTCTTATGTTGTCATTGCTAAATAAGTTTCAAGCTCATATGTGCACACTTTACGAAAATTCTGCATTTTTATCATACTTTGTGAAATTTCAATTGGTTGTCATCAATCACCAAAAAGGGGGAAATTGAAAGTGCATCTAGGCATCCCTTGTGGGTTCTAGTTGATTTATGACAAACAAGTGAGATCCTAACCACATTATTGAGATGAGCGCAGGTTCTAATGAAAGAATGAAGAAAGCGCCAAAAAGAAAGGAGAATGAGGATCAATTTGGAAATGAGCTAAAGAGTTCAATAGAATACATCATTGTGTAGGGAGTGTGTTGGTGTAACACATCCCAAGAGCTCAAGCACAAAAGAAATCCTCACACACTTCACATTTCACATGAAAAAAGTACTAGTCCGATATACACCGGCCTAGTCTAATATCCTCTCTGGACAGGATCAGACAAGTCCAGCCAATGCGGACTTGCCCGATATCGTCCGGACTAGTCCGATAATGCCTCTGACTAAAATCGGACAAGTCCTCCAAGTGCGGACTTGTCCTATATTCACTAAGGGTATCACCACACCGGACTAGTCCGATATCATCACAGACAAGTCCGAAAACCTTTCTGACTAAAATCGGACAAGTCCGCTCCTAGCCGGACAAGTCCGATATTCCTAGACACTTAGGGTTTCCTGCACGTCGCACACCGGACTAGTCTGGTCTCCACCATGGACTAGTCCGGACCTTCGAAACCCTAACGGTAACTTTTGAAAACCCTAATATAAATAGATGTGAACTGCCCAATTATCAACACTCTCGACCACCTGCAATGTCACACCCTCCAAGAGCCTAGAAAACACATCTCTCCACGCAATCCAACGCAAGAAAGATCAAGCCCTTGAGGATTCACTTTGGATCAAAGGAGAGACACGATTCCACATGTTTGAGCTCTTGGGTTTGATCTCTAACACAATCCTGTTGTTTTATTGTTGATCTTACGAGTGTGTTCTTGGTGGTGTTTGAATTGCAATCTTGGGGAGCCCTCAACTTGTGAGAAGGCCACTTGAACTTGGTGATTTGCCCCTTTGTGATAGTGGAAGAAGAATTTGCCTCCGTGGTGATTCGATGAGGTTAGGGTCAGTAAAGACCCAGTCCTTTCGTGGGCTCCTCAACATGGATGTATGTTACCTCTGTGGGAACTGAACCACGGGATAAAAATCGTGTGTCAAACTTGTTCTTAAAATTTCTCATATCATATTCTGTGGTTTGATTGATTTTGTCCATCTTACGTTAGAACATTCATATCAAAGCTAATTTGCACTACACATAACTTCATTGACTCAATACATGCAAGTTACATACTATATTCTGCTGCGTACTGTGCTTGAATTGAAATCATTGATCGAACTTGATCAATCTAGTCCGCACGCATCGAACTAGTCCGCACTCTACCGAACTAGTCTGATATCTCGGGATTTGATCAGTCTGTTAAGTGTTGCAGGTTCTGACTAAATTTCAAAAAGGCCTATTCACCCCCATCTAGGCCACATTCAACCTTTCTAAATGATGATTTGGATGCCCCTGTCATCATAAGTGACAAGCTTTGAGATGATGAGGCACTCAAACTCATTGTCGTGCTAGAAAAGCATAGAGCTGTTTTGGATATTCACTGGAGGATCCCAAGGGGATTAGTCTAGTGTTATGCACCCATCGCATTCCTATTGACCCCAAGAGTGTCCCCTCAAGGGACCCTCAAAGGCGATTGAATAATGCAATGCGGGAAGTTGTCAAGAAAGAAGTCTTGAAACTTCTGCATGCCGGGATTATCTACCCCATTCCTCATAGTGAATGGGTCAGCCCAGTTCAAGTGGTGCCTAAGAAGGGAGGTATAACAGTCAGTCAAAATGAGAAGAATGAATTACTTCCTCAATGAACCGTAACAGGATGGATGGGCATTGACTACTGGAAACTTAACAAGCCTACAAGGAAGGATCATTTTCCACTGCCCTTCATCGATGAGATGTTACAGCGGTTGGCAAAACACTCCTACTTTTGTTTCCTTGATGGTATTCAGGTTATCATCAAATCCCAATCCATCCCAACGATCAAAGTAAGACCACATTCACGTGTCCTTACGGGACTTATGCCTACCGGCGTATGTCCTTTGGACTGTGTAATGCTCCTGCCTCTTTTCAAATATGCATGATGTCTATTTTTTCCGACATGATTGAGGAAATCATAGATGTTTTCATGGACGATTTCTCCATCTATGGAAAAACTTTTGATCATTGTCTGGAAAACTTAAACATGGTCTTACAAAGATACCAAGAGCAGGACCTAGTACTTAATTGGGAAAAGTGACATTTCATGGTTCGTGAAGGCATCTTTCTTGGACACTTAGCGTCTGAGAGAGGGATAGAGGTGGACAAAACAAAGATTGAAGTCATTGAAAAACTTTCACCTCCTATGAATGTTAAGGGAATCCGCAGCTTTCTAGCTCATGCGGGATTCTATCGGCGATTCATCAAAGATCTCTCAAAAATCACTAGACCCCTCACTAACCTATTAGCTAAGGAAGCTCCCTTTGATTTCTATGATGAATGCCTTAAATCACTTGATATACTAAAAAAGGCATTAATCCCAGCTCCAATCATTCAACCTCCCGATTGGACGCTACCATTCGAAATCATGTGTGATGCTAGTGATTTTGCTGTTGGTGCGGTCCTAGGCCAAACCAAAGATAAAAAGTATGATGCAATAGCCTACGCTAGCAAAACTCTGACATGAGCTCAACTCCATTATGCCACAACTGAAAAAGAGCTCTTAGCTGTAGTTTTTGCTATCGATAAGTTTAAGCCCTATTTGGTTGGAGCCAAGGTCATAGTCTACACAGACCATGCTGCCTTGAAGTACTTGCTCCCAAAAAAGGATGCTAAACCAAGGCTAATCCGATGGATTCTTCTACTCTAAGAGTTTGACTTAGAAATCAAGGATAAGAAAGGAGTAGAGAATTATGTGGCAGGTCATCTCTCTGAATGTGGCCTAGAGGGGGGTGAATAGGCCTTTTTGAATTTTAGTCGGAACCTACAACACTTAACAAACAGATCAAACCCCGAGATATCAGACTAGTCCGGTACAGTGCGGACTAGTCCGGTGCCTACAGACTAAATTGATCAAGTTTGATCAATGATTTCAACACAAGCGAAGTATGCAGCGGAATATAGTATGTAACTTGCAAGTATTGAGTCAATGAAGTTAAGTGTAGTGCAAATCAACTTTGATTTGAATGTTTTAACGTAATATGGATAAAATCAATCAAACCCTAGAATATGATATGAGAAACTTAAGAACAAGTTTGACACAAAATTTTTATCTTGTGGTTCGGTTCCCACAGTGGCAACCTACGTCCACGTTGAGGAGCCCACGAAAGGATCGGGTCTTCACTGACCCTAACCTCGTCGAATCGCCACGAAGGCCAATTGTCTTCCACTATCACAAAGGGGAAAATCACCAAGTTCAAGGGGCCTTCTCATAAGTTGAGGGCTCCCCAAGATTACAATTCAAACACCACCAAGAACACACTCGTAAGATCAACAGTGAAACAACAGGAGTGTGTTAGAAATCAAACCCAAGAGCTCAAACATGTGGAATCGTGTCTCTCCTTTGATCCAAAGTGAATCCTCAAGGGATTAATCTTTCTTGCGTTGGATTGCGTGGAGAGATTTGTTTTCTAGTCTCTTGGAGAGTGTGACAACGCACGGGGTCGAGAGAGTTGATAGTTGGGCCATGCACATCTATTTATATTAGGGTTTTCAAAAGTTACTGTTAGGGTTTCGAGGGTTCGGACTAGTCTGTGGTGGAGTCCGAACTAGTCCGGTGTGCGGCGTGCAGGAAATCCTAAGTGTCTAGGAATATCGGACTTGTTCGGCTAGGAGCGGACTTGTCCGATTTCAGTATGAAAGGTTTTCGGACTTGTCCGAGGTGATATCGGACTAGTCTGGTGTGGTCATACCCTTAGTGAATATAGGACAAGTCCACACTTGGAGGACTTGTCTGATTTTAGTCAGAGGCATTATCGGACTAGTTCGGACATTATCAGACTAGTCCGGTGCGTACAAGTCCGCATTGGCTGAACTTGTGCGAACCTATCCAGAGAGGATATTGGACTAGTCCGGTGTATATCGGACTAGTCCGTTTTTCTTGTGAAATGTGAAGTGTGTGAGGATTTTTATGCTTGAGCTCTTGGGATGTGTTACACCAACACACTCCCTACACAATGATGTATTCTATTTAGCTCTTGAGCTCTTTTCTGAATTGATCCTTATTCTCCTTTCTTTTTGGCACTTTCTTCATTCTTTCATTAAATCCTGCGACCATCTCAATAATGTGGTTAGGATCTCATTTGTTTGTCACAAATAAACCAAAACCCAAAAGGGATGCCTAGATGCACTTTCAATCTCCCCTTTTTTGGTTATTGATGACAACCAATTGAGATTTCACAAAATATAATAAAAATGCAGAATTTTCATAAAGTGTGCACATATGAGCTTGAAACTCATTTAGCAATGACAACATAATACATATGTGCACTCTTTATGGTGGCATGCAAACATAAGTGAGTGAGAGCAGTAATCATGATGATGACAGTAAAATAATTGACATCACAACAACAAGCATATATGTCAATTTCAGAGCAATATCACAGATTTCATAAATATGAGCAGAACTAGTTCATAGCATTGCATCACAGGATTAAAAGTACCAAAAGAGCATAATATGAAGTCTTACAACCCAAAAGAGATAAAAGATGCATAAGTGAAGCTCTCATCTCTCAACCTATAGCTAAGACCTAGTGACTCCCCCTCAATCTCTCCCCCTTTGGCATCAAGACACCAAAAAGGAGAGGGGATCTAAGAACTTTAGTCCTTGCTGTCGGTCCTCTCATCATCTTCGTATTCATTCTCGGGTTGAGGAGGAGGAGTAGGAGTGGAACCACTCGAACCCTGCCAAAATAAGCAAGCTCGGAGGGAGTCAAAGGCCCGAGCTCGGTGAAATCCAAAGCTGAATCTTCATAAATGACTGGAGATCCAATGGGCTCGATCTCCAGCTTCTGGCAAATGTGTTTGACATTCTATTTGACATACCAAATATCAACCTTCCTCGCCTTGTTTAGCTTATGAGTGTTCACTTATGCCTTCTTGAATGAGGCAAAGATTGCTGCCAAGTACTTTAGGATTCCACTAGGAGACCCTTTTTGGGGAGGGGCCCTAGTGGAGGGATCAGCCCTCACATCACCTCTAGCTCTCCTCGGAGCTTCTTCACTTGATGCAGGGGAAGGGGCAACTTAGATTGTGGCTTGAGGAGGATTTTGGGGCCTCAGAGGGGTGTGCTCCACGTCCTTCACAAACTCGATCCCTGTGACCTTCTCAATCATGAACATCAAGTAAGGTGCATAGCCACAAGATCTGTTAGGAGTGCAAGAGATGTTCACCATGTCATTCCATATGTAGTCAAAGACATCAAACTTCCTGTCATTGCTTATCACCTCCATCAGTGTTTTTAGATATCCTTGGACACTTCCTGCATCCCCATCCTTTGGGGCAATAGTCTTCCTCAGAACCCTGTTGGGGACCACAAAGAATGGCTTCATATTCTTGGTGGAAGGAGGCTTGAAAGTTGAGCGGCTGTCATAAAGAAACTTCATTTTGTCCTTCTCAAGGACACCAATGTTGTGAATGATCAAGTTATCGTTGTTGGACCTATCAGGATGTAGCAACCTTGAAAATTCATTATAGGTGATTGTCGGAGTCTGGTTCCGGCAATTCTCCCGGTACTACCATTGGCAGCCCGTGAAGTTTGTAGTTCAGTTGTGGGCGCATAGAGATTCAGAACATGATGGAAGGTTGACACGAGGATTTATGTGTTTCGGGCCGCCTAAGCGTAATACCCTACTCCACAGGGTGTGTAGATATTGTATTGAGCGTCTGAGCACTTGTGAGCGTGTGTCAGAGCCGAGTCTGGAAGAAGTCTCAAAGAGTCCCCCCGTGTATCGCTAGGCCAGTCCTTTTATAGCACAAGGACTGGTCATTACATCATTAGCCTGGCCTCACATGTGGCCCTGGCGGTTATTGATGTTTAATACACAATTAATGAGCTTAATTACCCTTAATAGTGTGGTAACGCGCCTTGACAGTGCTGTTACTGGTATTAAGGGTCCTCCGATCGTGTGTCATTAAGATGGTATTAATGACACTTAATCGGGTCTTGAAGTCTTTGATTGTCCCTTGAAGGTCCGAGCCATTGGTGGTCCACCAGTCTGATTGTTGAGGCTGAAGGTCCGGCAGTTGGATGCGTGGTAGCTCCGGGGCTTACCGTCTGGGACAGGTAGGTCCGGTGCTGTTGTACACGTGTCGGTACCGGAGCTTCCCTCTGTCGGGGGTTAGGTCCGGGGGTGCCGCGCATGTATTTAACCCGAAGGTTTCCCATGTGTGGGACGTAGCTCCGGTTGCAGTATACACGTGGCAGCACCGGGACTAACCATAGAAGGGAGGCTGGTTCGGTCCCGTATGACACGTGGGGCCTTTGTAGGTCTTCAACTCAGACAAGTGAAGTTCCTTTGGTATTTTTGCAGTCCCAAGGGGTATTTGGTATGCAGGGTACCGACAGTGGCCCCCTGGGCCCACCTCTAGGAGAGACCTTTTGGATGAAGTCGTTCTGCCGGAGGTGGGTCCATTCTTTGACTTTTGAGTCGTGTGTCCAAGGGTCTTTGCATGTGCTGTTGGCAGTAGTTCGCAGTTAAACCATCGCCGCGTGGCATATCTAGGATGCGGCAGGTGAGATTTGAGCGTGCAGATCTCACACAATTGAAGGTCGCCGGTTCCCGGTACAAAAACTGTATCGGTTCCGCGCGCCTTGTCAGGCCGCCGCCCTCGGGCTTCTTGCCTCTCATGATGACAATCGTTCGCCTGGGGTAAGGACCTCGACTTGATCGTCGGGGTGGCCCCGGGCCCCCTTGTCATTGGCAGGGTGAAGTTTTTGAACTGTGTTGTCGGCTCCTCTGCAGTTTCCATCCATGTGTTGCGGGGGCTTACTTAAGAAGGAAAGCGCACACCGTTTGGGGATTCTTTAGCCTTCATTTGAACTTGCGCTCAAATCCTCCAAACTTTAGCCTGCTTTTCATCTCTCGCCCCGCTGTGCTGCGATGGAGTTGCGTCTCCGCAAGAGCCGTCTTAAGACCGACGGTGATATGAAGAAGGTTCGGGCCCTCATGGGGCGGTCCAGTGCCGGCAAGCTTCCGTTTTAGAAGGAGCACGCTGGCGACATGGTGTACTTCTCCGCGTATGCCATGGTGGGACTGATCCCAGCCTTCTCTACTTTTCTCTTGATGCTTCTAGACTTCTATGGTTTGCAGCTGTACCACCTTGGCCCCCACTCCATTCTTCTGGTGTCGACCTTTGTCCACTTTTGCGAGATGTGGGTGGGTATTCCCCCCTGCGTCGAGCTCTTCTGCACCTTATTCACCATCCACACAACCGGCAAGAGTGACGAGTACCTTGACTTCTATTATTTTGTGAAGCGCAAGAAGTGTCCGTACAAGTACATGAGGTCGTTCCCTTCTGGCAAGTGGGACGACTGGAAGAAGGATTGGATTGTCATCAGGGCAGAGGAGCATGAGAAGCTGGAGCTGCACGAAGGCCTCCCCAACATCGACACTGAAGCTTGGAGTGAAGTTCCGGTGCTATCGGATGCCTTCAACCATACTCTAACCAGGATCCGCCAATGTGTGGAGGGAGGGGTGAATCCCCAGGCGGTATTCTGCAACTTCCTGGTCAACAGGTTGGCTCCGCTGAAGAAGAGGGAGAAGCTCGCCTGGGCCCTCAATAGTGTGATGGACGACGACCAGATCGAGACCGGTTTGAAGTCCAACCTGGAAGGTGCAGCTTTGGAGCTTCACCTCAAGAAGTTCCAGCACGGCCTCAACGTCGAGGGTGACGACTTGACTCCACCGGCGGCTTTCCTCCCTATGAACATGGAGGCGGAGTTCCGCAGGGAGCTCTGGTGGAAGATGCCGGTGCTTGACGACCTCGGTGAAGTTGAGAGGCGTTCAACCAGCAGGTTGGCAATCCCCTGAGCTTCCGAGGGTGGTCCCCCTTCTGCCCCGAGACAGAGAGTTGAAGTCATGGGCAAGGGCAAAGAATTGGCCGAGCCCTCGAGCCGTAAGAGGAAGTTGAAGCACTCTGACGGGACGTCCGTCAGACCTGCCCCTTCCGCAGCAGCTCCTTCTCCCCAGAGGGGGATGTCTTCAACGGCGGTAACCACTCCAACATCAGCATCTCCTCGGGACACTAGCTCCGTCCATGTGGCTCCAATACTAGGGCCAACTGAGGGCTCTAGGTCACGGGTTCCTTCTCAGTCGAGGGGGGGCCTCAACCAAGGTGACGCCGGCAGCGGCAGCAAGCTCCAGGGAGCCTTCTGGAGCTACTACGCCAATGGCGTCAGGGTCCAGCCCTGAGCGTCCAATGAAGAGGTTTCGTGCTAGCTGGAGCGGATGCCTTCCAAGGTAAATTTGATTTTTTACCTCAGTAGATTGTTTTTTGTTGTAACTATGTTTTGAGTTTCTTCATCCTTCATCCACAGAGTGCCCAAGAAAGGGGCTGAAGCTCCGGTTCCCGCAGCAGCAACTGATGCTGCGCAGACGGAAGCTCCAACTCCAGTTCTAGCACCGCCCCAACAGGTGGCTGAGGCCGCAGCAGCTCCGACGCCAGCTGTCGTGGTCCTTGACCTCGAGTCATCCCCTGAAGCTCCCGTGGTAGCGCCGGACCACGGGAATGAATATGTACCAGCGGCACCAGCCCCGGAGGTTGAAGCTCCGGGTTTGGATGCTGAGATGATGGACGCCCCGGCCTCAAAGCCGGAGGTAGCTACGGTTCCAGCCCTAGAGACGGATGTTGTTGAAGCCCCGATAGCGGAGCCGGTGGTTGATGAAGCCCCGACGGTAGAGCTGGTGGTTGATGAAGTTCCGGCGGTGGAGCCCGATCTCGATGAAGTTTTGGCACCTGAGCCGGTAGTTGCAGAAGTGCCGTCGCCCGAGCCAATGGCGGTCGAAGGACCAGCGCCTGAACCGGCGATGGAGGAGGCGCCAGCGTTGGAGCCGGAAGTGGCTTCAACTCTGGCCGAACCTTCAATGCCTGCCCCGGAGGTGGTGGTTCTGGAGGTGCCCGCGCCTGAGCCAGGGTGCCAAGATGAAGCTGCCGGTCCCCCGCCTGAGGGACCAGTTGCTGATGACCTGGCGGCGGGACCTTCGGAGCCGACTCCGAAGATAGAAACATCTGCTGCAGGACCTTCCTCGACGGCGGATGAGGCTATCCCGGAGGGCGGCCCTAGTACCGTGGAAGCTCAGGGGACCTCTCTTGTAGAGTGGGACCCGATTTTTGTTATGGAGAACCCGATGTAGCCAGCGGAGAGGACCCCGGCAGGTCCGAAGCCAATCCCTTTGTCGTTGTCCATCGACAATGCCTACTCCAGCCTTCGTCAAGTTCAGCTGGCCTTCTACCACGACAGCAAGGCTCTCGAGGAGGAACACCAAACCCTTAGGAGGTGGCACAACCAGCTCCAATTCGAGACCAAGCTGGCGCAAACGAGGTTGGCTGACGACAAGGAGTGGGTGAAAAGGGAGAAGGTCCAGCTGGAGTACTGGGGTCGGCTGCTGGATGAGAGGGAAAGCATGATGTGATCCCTCGACGACCAGTCCCGGGCAATCCATGAATAGGCCGTGGCTGCTAATGAAGCAGTGAATGACCACCAAGAGAAGCTCAGCGCCATCCACGACAGCCTCGTCAAGCGCCGGGAGGCTCTTGAGGAGCCGGAGAAAAAGCTCGAAGATGATGAGCAAAAAATCCTGGAGATGCGGGATGACCTCGTGAAGATGGAGGAGGACCTTACTCAGAGGCTGACTCTGCGTGACAAGAGTCTCGCGGAGCACACCAAGAAGCTGGAGGAGCGCTGCGAGAAAGAGGAGAAGAAGGCCTGGCAGCGAGGACAGGACCTCCACAAGAGGGAGAATGAAATTACTTCCAGGGAGAAGAAAGTGCGGGGCTGGGAGAAGGACCTGGTCGACCACTGGAACAAGATCCACCTCCGGGAGGAGGAGCTCGGTAAACTTGAAAGGCAGGTTGCTGAAAAGATTCAGCAGAACGCCAAAGAGGTTGAGCGCCTTGCCCGGGAGAATTCGAAGCTTGTAGCGACTAAGAGATCCTTAGAAGAGATGCAAGGCTCAAGGGCTGTGGAGTCCCAACAAGTTTGAGACTTCTTGGGCAAAGACATTGAAGCGCTGACGTCGATGGGTTTTAGTCCCGTGCGTCCGGATGATCCGGAGCCGGAGCTGGACCAGGCGTTGCAAGCGTTGAGCTCGGCGGGCAACAAGCTCACCAAGATGGGTGATTTCATTGCAGACTAGCTGGAAACCGAGGGACAATCCCTGGCAAAGAACGTCGCAGAGTTCATGATGACGTGCTACACAAGCTGGGAACCTCACTTCCCACTGGACCCGGTGCTTGAAGGCCCCATCGACGGAGAGGGAGAAGCCGCCAAAGCCAGCGTGTCGGAGGTTGCCCAGAAGGTCGCCTCGTTCTTCCATAAGGTCTAGGACTCTCTCTTTGTAGCTCCCGCTTGTATCTTTTCTTCTTTTTCTCCAATTTTTTAATCTCTTGTCTCCAGATTAATTAAATCTAAGAATTTTATGAATTTCATTTTTTGTCTTCAACACCTTTGTCCCACTTGGCCCCCTGGTAGATGTACACAATTTGATTGTGAACATGTACCAAGAGGATGTAACATTTTGTTGAAGACTTGCGTGCTTCGAACTTGTAGTAGTTAGGTCCGAAGTCATCGATAGTAGGGGCCCCCTGAGGTTGTCAAAGCTTAGTAGCTCCGGCAGTGACCCTTATCAACACGTATAGCATGGACAGTTAGTCCTTTGGGGTTGTCAGAGCTTGGTAGCTCCAGTAGCGACCACTGTCAACACACAGTGTGTCGACAGCAGACCCCACTGGGGAGTCTTCCCACCATCTTTTCTTCACGTTGGCAGCTGGCTCCCTGGATTTGCCAGAACTTTGTAGCTCCGGCAATGTCTACTATCAATGTTTGGAACATCGACAGTAGACCATCTTAGGGGGTGTCGGAGCTTTGATAGCTCCGACTTCATCCACCATCATCATGAGATCTTTATTTTTCCTGCACACTGAATTCAAGAAAAACAGTAAACTCCATTTATTCTCTATAACTCGTTTGCGGCTTGCTATTCCCGAAAGAAATTTTTAGGCCGAACGCAATTCTAAATACGATCAAGTGCAATGGCTTGTTTTCTCCAGGTCCGATCGTTTCTGGACTCGCCTTACTTCGGCCTGCCGGGATGTAGGTAGAGTGGCGTACTTAGGGTGCAGGACCAGGCTAAGTCGATAGCACACTCTAGACCTAGATTGGCTTGGCGGCATTCAGACGAGTGGACCATTAACAATGTTTAGACCCGGAAGAATTGACAATGCGACTTGAATTATACATGAATTGGTCGAGCTAAAGTTTCTTTAGAATTGCACAACTTTGTTATATACAAGAAAGATAAAAATAAAAAATATTGAGCCTATACAATATAAATGCACGTGGAGTCTGTTTTCACACAATGATGTCTTTCATTATAGGTTCGGTGTACAGGGGAAACAAGTACACTCTTAGGGTACAGAACAAGACTAAGTGTGTTGCGTTTCTCATTTGACCCAAGGTAGCTAGCTACACTTTTAGTTCTGAGACTGTGACAAGTGTTGCCTGAACTTTGCGGACCTTTCGGGGAAGGTCCGGCTGTTCTCCCGAAGGAGCTACCCGACTCTGTACAATGACTCTATAACATACATCACATGTAACTACAGACTCACCTCCGTGATATTAAGCGTAGAACTTACGGAGATGCTCAATGTTCCAAGGATTAGTAACAGGTGTCCCATCCTCAGTTGCCAAGCGAACGCATCCGAGACGGGATACTTTGATCACTCGGAAGGGTCCTTCCCAGCTGGGGGAGAGTTTGTTTAACCCTTCTCGAGTTTGTATTCTCCGTAGCACCAGATCGCCTTCCTCGAGCTGTCGGCTATGAACATGCCTTTGGTGATAGCGCCGAAGAGCTTGGCGGTATCAGACATTCCCAACAGCTGCTCAACACCTTCCCTCTTCAAGGAGGTCAAGGTCTTCACGCCAGAGCTGGTCCTGCGTGGCATCGACGAAGGTCCGGACCCGGAGCGACCCCAAGGTGATTTCCGGAGGAAGGACTACTTCAGCTCCGTACACCAGGAAGAAGGTTGCCTCTCCAGTTGACCGGTTTGGAGTTGTCCTGTTGGCCCACAGTGTTGGCAGAAGCTCTTTGATCCAGTTGGCTCCATGTTTTTTCAGGTGCTCATATGTGCGCGTCTTGTGTCCTTTTAGGATTACTGCATTTGCTCTCTCAGCTTGTCCATTACTTGCCGGGTGAGCTACAGAAGTGTAGCTGACCTGAATGCCGAGGTCTTCGCAATATCCTTGGAATGCAGAGCTTGTGAATTGGGTCCTGTTATCAGTTATGATCTTGTTTGGGACTCCAAATCTGCATACGATGGACTGTAAGAAGTTGATAGCTGATTGATTGATTATTGTCACAACTGGAGTTGCTTCCGGCCATTTTGTGAACATGTCGATGGCGACATATAGGAACTTGTAAACTCTGATGGCTCTTGGGAAAGGTCCCAAGATATCCATCCCCCACATAGTGAATGGCCATGTAGGAGGTATAATTTGTAGAGGTTGAGCTGGTGTGTGAATTTGCTTTTCATGGAACTGGCATGCTTCGTCTTTCTTCACTAGCTCAGTTGCATCCTGGAGCTCTGTAGGCCAATAAAAACCATGCCGGAAGGCTTTACCGACCAGCGTGCGGGAATATGCGTGGTTCCCACACTCGCCTCCATGGATTTCTGTGAGGATCTCGCAGCCTTCTTCCCTTGTAATGCATCGGATTAGGACGCCATTGGCACCACGCCAGTAGAGATCCCCTTCTACCAGTGTGTATCTTTTAGCCAATCAGACTATCCGGTCAGCGGATACATTATCTTTAGGAAGGAAATTGTCTTTCAAGTGGCTCCAGATCTCCAAGATCCATTCATCGGAGCTAACTTGAGGATTTGAGTCTTGCGTGCTGGGTTGCTCGGAGCTTCCTACAGCACCTACGACCCTTGATGGACGCCATGGTAATAGGGCCATCGGGACCATCAGCTTTGAGGTGCTGGTCTTGCCCCCTTCGCTCAGTTTGGCAGGCTGAGCTGTTGGTCTTGACAATCTCCGGACAAAGGTTCCGTCAGGAGCCGAAGCTCCGGTTGAAGCTTTCGTCGAGAGTTCGTCGGCTTCAGCATTGTTGAGACGCTGGACATGGCAAAGATCTAGGACGTCGAAGTCCTTCTGAAGCTTATGGACTTCAAGTAGGTATGCAACTAGTTGAGGGTTGTTGCAGCAGCATTCACCTTTGACTTGTTTTATCATGAGCTACGAGCCACCCTTTACCAACAGCTGCTTGACACCATATGATAGTGCCACCTTGAGCCCATAGATTAGTGCTTCATACCCCGCCATGTTGTTGGTCGCCTCGAAGTCAAGGTGAACCATGTATTTGACCTTCTCCCCGGTCGGAGCGAGGAGAAGGACTCCAGCTCTGGCCCTCTGCTTTTGCACGGAGCCGTCAAAGTAGAGAGTCTGGTGAGGCTCGGTTAAGACCGGAACCTTGAGTTCTGTCTTCTGCTCACTGGGGCCCCTAGGATTTGATGGAGAGGGGGTCCATTCCGCCACAAAGTCCGCTAGTGCTTGACTCTTAATTGCTTGTCTTGGGACGAATTCAAGATCGAACTCGGCCAGTTCCGCTGTCCACTTTGCAATGTTCCCAGTAGAGTTGGGATTATGCAAGATTGCACGCAGTGGATAAGAGGTTACCACTAAAATCTTGTGAGCTTGGAAGTAGTGTCGGAGCTTTCGAGAAGCAATAAGAACTGCGTAGAGCAGCTTATGCACCTCTAGGTACCAATTTTTGGCGTCATGAAGTACTTCCCTGATGAAGTACACTGGGTGTTGGACTGTCTGGACCCTTCCAAAGGGGCCTAAAGCTTCCTCCTCATCAACCTGGACCCTCCCGGAGGGGTCCGGACCTTGTTCGGGGAGCTCTGGGTTCCTACTGGAGGAACCCAAAGCTTCTTCTGCAGCGACCCGGACCTTCCCGGAGGGGTTCGGATCTTGTTGCTCAGCAACATCAACTTCTTCATTTGAAGGAGGTTGATCCTCTGGCATCTCGCCTTGAGGATCAGGGTCTGGGAGCTGGGACCCAGACTCGACTTCAGGTAGCTCCAGACCCTCCCGAAGGGGTATGGATTCCTGAACTAGAGATGGTTCTAGTCTTTCCGCAACCAGGACCATGCTGACAACTTCGTCAGTTGCCGAAGTGTAAAGCAGAAGTGGCTCACCAGGATTCGGAGCTACCAAGGTTGGTAGAGTGGTGAGGAGCTTTTTAGCTCCTGGAATGCCTTTTCTGCTTCTCCAGACCATTGGAATGGTCCGAACTTCCTCAATAACTTGAAGAAGCGTAGTGCCCATTCCGCCAGTCTTGAGGTGAACCGGCTGAGGGCAGCTAGACATTCAGTCAGCTTCTGAACGTCCTTGATGCGGGCTGGTGGCCGCATGTCTTCAATAGCTTTAATCTTCGCTGAATTTGCTTCTATTCCTCGGTGGTTCACCAAGAATCCAAGAAGCTTTCCGGAGCTAACCCCAAAGACAAACTTGTCTGGGTTCAGCTTCATGCGTGTGACTCGCAACTTGTTGAAGATAGCTTGCAAGGTGTCAAGGAATGAATCCTTGTTCTTGATCTTGAAGACGATGTCATCGACGTACACTTCCACTACATCTCTGACGAGCTCTCCAAAAGTTCTGTACGTAGCTCACACAAATGTTGAAGCAGCGTTCTTGAGACCGAATGGCATGACTGTGTAACAATATAATCCATCTAATATGATGAAGGAAGTATGCTCTTCATATTCCTTAGACATTCTGATTTGATGATACCCAGAATATGCGTCTAGGAAACACAGTAATTTGCACCCGGAGGTGGAATCCACTATCTGATCTATTCTAGGTAGTGGGAATGGATCTTTTGGACATGCCTTATTCAGTGTAGTGTAGTCGATACACATCCGGAGCTTCCCGCCGGCCTTAGGTACAACAACTGGGTTTGCTAGCCATTTTGGGTGCAAGACTTCTCAGATGAATCCAGCTTCAAGCAACTTCTTCACTTCTTGACGTATGAAGTTCTGTCGCTCTACTGATTGCTTCCAAGGCTTCTGATGTACAGGCCGAGCATCGGGATAAATCTTCAGATTGTGCTCGATCACTTCCCTAGGGATCCCAGGCATTTGTGACGGTTGCCAGGCAAACACGTCAACATTAGCCCGCAGGAAAGTGACGAGCGCGAGTTTCTATTTGTCATTCAGACCTCCCGATATACGGGTGGTCTGAGCAGTGTCGGAACCAATTTGGACGACTTTGACGGGAATGTCGGTGTCGCCGCTTGGTTGCACGTGAGGTGCGGATGTTGAGCCTCGATGATGAATGCTCGGGGGTTTTGGAGCTTGCTCCTTTCCGGATTCTTCCTCCTGCATTGTAGCAAGCGCATGGAGTTCTTCCAAAGCAGTCACTCCGGCGGTGCGATCTCCACGGATCCGGAGAACACCTGCTGGTGTTGGCATCTTCAACACCAAGTAGCCATAATGAGCAGCAACCATGAACTTGTACAAGGCTGGCGTGCCCATGATGGCGTTGAATGGTAAGTTGATCTGCGCCACGTCGAAGACCAACTTCTCAGTGTGGTAATTCTCCCGGGTTCCGAAGGTCACCGGGAGAGTAATGGCACCGAGTGGGGTTATGACTCCCAAACCTACTCCGGAGAAAGGTCGGGAGGGGCGAAGATCTGAAGGTCGGAGCTGAAGCTTGATGAAAGCTTCAAAGCTTATGAGGTTCAACCCTGAACCTCCGTCCACCATCACATGATGGAGTTGGATGTTGTTGATGGTCGAAGATACCATCAATGGGAGTTGGCCAGCTCCAATCATGTTCTAAGGGAAGACCGAAGCATCAAAAGTGATGGCAGTATCCATCCACTTCCGGTGCGGCTCCGCCCTGGTGGTGGGAGCTACTGAGGCCATGTCCTGCCGCATTGTCTTGAGGACACGGCGGGAGGTGATGTCCCACGAACCACCAAAGATGGTGTTCATGGTCTTCTGACGCTCATTGTTGGAGACATCGGAGTCGTCGTCAATGGAGGTGTAAACAGCCTTCAAGACCTTTTTAGGGTCCTGAAAGCCTAACTCCTCTTCAGCCGGAGCTTCATCCACTTTTTGTTTTCCTTCCCTTTGATGGAAAGGAACTTCTTCCCGGCGCTTGTTGTAGCGCTCGGCAAGGTTCTGGACCTCTCGGCAGCCTTCTAGGTTGTGGTTGTTCGTCTTGTGTATAGGACACCACATCTTGGAGCTGCCCCCGTCTTCAGACGATGGCCGAGGTCGTTTCTCGGGACATGGCCCCCGGCCACCCGGAGCTGTGGCAGCAGCGGCTGTAGGTGTGCCAGCCGACGACTTCTTCTTTCCATTGGACTTTTTCTTCTTCTTACCACTCCCGGAGGTAGTGGCTTCACCCTTGGAGGACTTTTTTTTTTGTTCTCCGGAGGTGGTGGGGAGTGCATTTCACGGCCCTTCGCAGCTTTGGCGCACTTATCTGCCAAGCTGAAGAGTTCCGTGACGCTGGTGACTTCCTTAGTCCCCAGCTTCTCTAGCATCTTCTTGTATGTACGCCCTGTCTAAATGCCACAATAACAGAAGCGCTTGAGATAGAAGGTATGGTGTTTTGTACCTAGGAGAACCTCTGGATGAAGGATCGCACGGACTCTCCCCCCTTCTGCCTGACAGCAAAAAGGTCCAGTTCGGCGCCTGGTTGGGTGTATGAACTCCCAAAATTGGTGGTGAACTGTTGGCACAGTTCCATCCAACTGTTGATGGAATCGGGCAGAAGGCTCATGAACCAGGACCTGTCGGTCCCAGTCAAAGCTATGGGGAAATAAATGGCCATTACGGCCTCATTGCCTCAAGCCGCAAGGATTGCGGTGGAGTAGATTTGGAGAAACTCAGCGGGATTGACAGTCCCGTCAAATTTCTCCGACAGGTGAGGTCGGAACTTCTGCGGCCATTTGACCATGCGTAGGTGCATGGCCAGGGCAGAACAACCTCCTCCTACTCCCTCGGGAGCAGAACTGTCCTGAGCCTCTTGCCTTTCGCGAGCGCGCTCAATATGGGCGCGACCATCCTGTTGACGGTAACGGCGATCAAGCTCCGCCCGGAGGTCGTGAGTTGAAAGTCTGGTTACCGTATGGGTGCGTCGCGCCCCGGAAGGCATCAACGTTGCCTGTTGAGACGCAATACGCCTCCTATGTTGTGAAGCGTGCGGACAAAGTCTACCCGACACGGTCTGATGCTACGATGGGGCTCGCCCCGAGGGGGGGGGAGCTTGGTTGCTGATGCGATCGGCTGCCATTGGACGATTCAGCAGTAGAGTTCACCATGTTTGAATCTCGGGCGCCCCTACCTAGTGCGCCAACTGTCAGAGTCTGGTTTCAGCAATTCTCCCGGTACTACCGTTGGCAACCCGCAGAGTTTGTAGTTGGTTGTGGGCGCGCAGAGATTCAGAACACGATGGCAGGTTGACACGAGGATTTACATGGTTCAGGCTGCCTAAGCATAATACCCTACTCTTCGGGGTGTGTAGTTGTTGTATTGAGCGTCTGAGCACTTGTGAGCGTGTGTTAGAGCCGAGTCTAGAAGATGTCTCAAAGAGTCCCCCCGTGTATCGCTCGGCCAATCCTTTTATAGCACAAGGACTGGTCATTACATCATTAGCCTAGCCTGACATGTGGCCCTGGCGGTTATTGATGTTTAATACACAATTAATCAGCTTAATTACCCTTAATAGTGTGGTAACGCGCCTTGACAGTGCCGTTACTGGTATTGAGGGTCCTCTGATCGTGTGTCATTAAGATGGTATTAATGACACTTAATCAGGTCTTGAAGTCTTTGATTGTCCCTTGAAGGTCCGAGCCGTTGGGGGTCCACCAGTCTGATTGTTGAGGCTGAAGGTCTGGCGGTTGGACGCATGGCAGCTCCGGAGCTTACCGTTTGGGATGGGTAGGTCTGGTGCTGTTGTACACGTGTCGGTACCGGAGCTTCCCTCTGTCAGGGGTTAGGTCCGGAGGTGCCGCGCAGGTATTTAACCCGGAGGTTTCCCATGTGTGGGACGTAGCTCCGGTTGCAGTACACATGTGGCAGCACCGGGACTAACCATAGAAGGGAGGCAAGTCTAGTCCCGTATGACATGTGGGGCCTTTGCAGGTCTTCAACTCAGACAGGTGAAGTTCCTTTGGTCTTTTTGCAGTCCCAAGGGGTATTCGGTACGCAGGGTACTGACAGTGATTGTGTACTTGGATCCATGAGTCATCCAAGTCACCCTTTCTTCCTCATCACTTGCAAAGTAGCATGTAGCATAGAACTGAGCAATGACCTCCTCGTTCTAATTGTTCTAGAAGGCAAACAGATCCTTCAATCCATGCCTCTCCACAGCTTGAACTACTTCATCAAAGGCTGAGCATCTCTTCTTTTCAAAGTGCACCAAATCAATCCATTAGCTGCGCACAACTGGGGTCTTCATAGTGAGGTAGACTGAACTGTAGAAATCTGCATGAAAGTTGCTCCAAAACCTAGCATCGGCAGCTTTCTTGGAACGGCTATAGCAATCAATGAATCCTAGTTTGGAAGCAGTGTCGCTTCCCTTTCCGTTGAACTTCTCCTCGGAGGGATCTCTATTTCCCCACCTCAGAGCATGTAACTTGAGTGGGCCAATCGGGCCCGTGGCAATCCCTTTGCCCTTGCCCTTAGCTTTGCGAATAGCCACCGAGGTAGGGCCACCACCTGTTGAAGCCTTGGAGGCAAGCTTCTTGGCAAGCACCTTGCGTCGAGCCTGAGGGGGAGAAGGTGCCGGCTTGGATGGGCGCTCTTGGCGCTTCTTGCCTTGGCCCATCGAGGACCAAAGCATGGCTTCTTGGTCCATCTCGGCCTCGAAATCGAAGATCTCGTCATTGGTGCTCGACATTGTCCTGAGAATGGATTACACAAGGTATGAATGAGAATTTGATGGCAAGGAATTGCATTGAGGAATGGGAAACTAGGGCTGAGTTCAGGAAAATTCGGACTTGTCTGGTGCATAGGTACGGACTAGTCTGGGGAGACCAAACTTGTCCGTACATGGACCGGACTAGTCCGGTGTTCATCATCTCAAACCCTAACTCGACAACAAATGGTGATTCCCAATGCAAGACATGTTTAAGATAAATGTAATACAGCTAGGGGGCATGTATTAACTAGAAGGAACTAGGTTATTTGGCCAAGAACGAAGGAAATCACGATTTCTAGGGTTGGGGGGGGGAATTTACCAAAATTGCTCAATTCTTGGAGATGGAGGGGTTGAAGGTGCGGACAAGTCCATGGTCTTCAATCCCTGAGCACTGGAGGTCGTTTTCCACCAAAACTTGGAGAGTTTTGATGGAGGAATCGCCAAATCGCCGTGGGGAGCTCCAGCGAGGAGAGAGATCGTGAGGCAAGTTGTGAGGATGAAGAAGATTAGGTCTTGGCGGCGGCTAGGGTTATGGAGGCAAAAAGTCAGACTTGTTCGAAAATAATCGGACTAGTCCGAACTCTTCCAGAGCCTAAATCGGACTAGTCTGTGGTTTGCTGGACTAGTCTGGACTACTGGACACAATGCAGACTAGTCTGTAGGGGCGGACTAGTCCGGCAACCACGGACTAGTCTGTGGTCACCAGAAAAGAAACACTTAGCCCAATCATATATATTTGAAGGTACTTATTAAGAAAATAGGAGGGCAAAGCAAATAAAATAATCTTGATGAATATGATCAGTAAGCATACAACAATCAAGCAATGACCATAATTCATCAAGATCAAGTAGTTGAAATAGTTTTTGGAGAAAATTGAGAAAGATGATTTTCACAACTCAACCAATATATATTGAAGAGCCCATACAGGTATGCAAGTTATGAAGCCACATTCCGAGCATCAAGGATATTTAATTCATTCTGGAGCTAGCAAAACCATTTTTCATCAAGTGGCTTGGTAAATATATCGGCTAGTTGTTTTTTCGGTGTTGACATGGGAAATAGCTATGTCTCCTTTCATTGAGTGGTCTCTCAAAAAGTGATGTCGGATGTCTATGTGTTTGGTTCTAGAGTGTTCAACTGGATTATGAGCAATTTTGATGGCACTCTCATCATCACAAAGGAGTGGAATACGACTCATATTGTAACTGTAATCCCTTAGAGTTTGTCGCATCCAAAGGAGTTGTGCACAACAACTCTCGGCTGCAACATACTCTGCTTCGGCCGTGGATAAGGCAATGGAATTTTGTTTCTTGGAGGACCAAGAATCTAGGGATTTATCTAGGAATTGGCAGGTGCCGGAGGTACTTTTTCTATCTACTTTGCATCCGACATAATCTGCATCGGAGTATCCAATGATATTGAACTTGGAACCTTTGGGGTACCAAAGGCCTAGGTTGGGTATATGAACCAAATATCTCAAGATCCTTTTAACGGCTGTCAAGTGACACTCCTTAGGATTGGCTTGAAATCTCGCACACAAACATACACTCAACATAATATCAGGCCTAGATGCACATAGGTAAAGTAAGGATCCAATCATGGAGCTATATACCTTTTGATCCACGCTTGGTCCATCTTCATTGAGATCCAAGTTTTCATTAGTTGCCATGGGAGTCTTAATAGGCTTCGCCTTGTCCATCCTAAACATCTTGAGTATGTCTTGAGTGTACTTGGTTTGGCTTATGAATGTCCTTTCCTTTTTTTGTCTCACTTGGAATCCAAAGAAGTACTTCAACTCTCCCATCATACACATATCAAACCTATCTGTCATAATCTTACTAAATTCTTCACAAAAGGATTTGTTAGTTGAACCAAAGATAATGTCATCAACATAGATTTGACAGATAAAAATATCATTGTCGAAGTGTTTCGTAAATAGTGTATAATCTGCTTTTCCAATCTTGAAACCATTTTCAATTAAGAAATCTCTAAGACACTCAGACCAAGCTCTAGGAGCTTGTTTGAGGCCGTAGAGAGCCTTACACAGTTTAAAGACATGGTTGGGGAACTCTTTGTCTTCAAATCCTGGAGGTTGCTCCAAGTACACCTCCTCCTTGATTGGACCGTTGAGGAAGGTGCTTTTCACATCCATTTGGTAGATCTTGAAATCATGGTGAGTAGCATATACAAGCAATATTCTAATTGATTCAAGTCTAGCTACGGGAGCACAGGTTTCATCGAAATCCAATCCTTCGACTTGTGAATACCCTTTGGCCACAAGTCATGCTTCGTTCCTTGTCACCACCCCGTGTTCATTTTGTTTGTTGCGGAAGACCCATTTGGTGTCGACGACGTTTGCGTTAGGTCTTTCGACGAGTTCCGACACCTCGTTTCGTTTGAAGTTGTTCAGTCCTTCTTGCATCGCCACCACCCAGTCCAGATGTTTCAATGCATCCTCAATCCTGCGTGGTTCCAAAAAGGACACAAAAGAGTAATGCTCACAAAAGTTAGCTATGCGAGATCTAGTTGTTACTCCCTTTTGGATGTCACCAATGATGTTGTCGATTGGGTGATCTCTTTGGGCGCATTGGTGTACTCTCAGGTGTGGCATTTGCGGTCTTGTGTCTTCATGATATTCTTCTTCTCCCCCTAGATGGTTGCCCTCATTGACTTGTTGATCATCTTTGTCTTCTTGAGGTTGATCTTGTGTGGAAGCTCCCCCTTGATCATTGACCTCCACTTGCGGCTCATCTTCCTCATGCACATGTAGAGGTGGCTCTTGTGGTCGAACTTTGCCCAACGCCATTTTTCTCAATGCTTGACAGGGAGCTTCTTCTCTATCTAGGACACATGGATCAACTTGCTCCTTTTGGGAGCTGTTAGTTTCATCGAACATTGCGTCATGTGCTACTTCAAGAAGTCCGAAGACTTTGTTGAAGACACGATAGGAGTAGGTGTTCGAGTCATAGCCAAGCAAGAAACCTTCATCGGACTTCGAGGCAAACTTTGAAGTCCTCGGCTTCTTGTTCAAGATATATCATTTAGAACCAAAGACTCGAAAATAAGAAATATTTGGCTTGTTTCCGGTGAGTAGCTCATATGATGTCTTCTTGAGTAGTCGATGAAGGTAGAGTCGGTTTATGGCGTGGCAAGCGGTGTTAACCGCTTCCGCCCAAAATCGATCCGAGGTCTTGTATTCATCGAGCATTGTTCTCGCCATCTCTATGAGGGTTCGGTTCTTCCGTTCAGCAACTCCGTTTTGTTGAGGAGAGTAAGGTGGTGAAAACTCATGCTTTATGCCATCTTTGTCTAGGTACTCCTCAACTTGAGTGTTCTTGAACTCCGTGTCGTTGTCGCTTCGTATGTTCTTGACCTTCAATGAGAACTCATTTTGGACATGCTTGAGAAACTTCTTGAGGGTTCCTTGAGTTTCTGTATGATCATGCAAAAAGAAAACCCAAGTGAAGCGCGAAAAGTCATCAACAATTACTAAGCCATATTTGTTACCGCCGATGCTTATGTATGCAATTGGACCGAAAAGGTACATGTGAAGTAGATCGAGCGGTCTTGTTGTAGTCATGATGTTCTTCGCGGGATGAGGTGCTCCAACTTGCTTCCCGGCTTGGCACGCACTACAAGACCCATCTTTCTCAAAAACAACATCCTTCAAACCTCGGAAGTGATCGCCCTTGAGAAGTTTTTGAAGATTCCACATACCAACATGCGCTAGCCGTATATGCCACAACCAACCCATGTTGGTCCTTGCAATCAAGCATGTGTCAAGTTCGGCTTTATATGTGTTGAAGTCAACAAGGTAAAGCTTTCCCTTTAACATACCCTTGAATGCAATGGAACCATCACCCCTTATAGAGACAGTCACACCCTCATTAGTAAACAAGCAATTATAACATTTGTCACAAAATTGAGATATGGGCAGCAGGTTATAATCTAAGGAATCGACATGTAACACATGAGAAAGAGTATGTTGAGACGATATAGCAATTTCACCGGTACCGAGCACCTTTCCTTGACTATTGTCTTCAAAATAGATGCCCTCGCTTGGATCCTCATTTTCTTCATACTCAACGAACATCCTTCTTTCTCCGGTCATATGGTTTGTGCAGCCACTGTCTAGCACCCATTTCAATCCACCGGAGGAATAGGCCTACAAAAACAAATCATGCCTTGGTTTTAGGTACCCAAGCTTGCTTGGGTCCTTTGAGGTTAGTTACAAGAGATTTGGGCACCCACACATGAGACTTGGTGTTCCCATGGCGTTGCCCAACATAATGAGCATAAACTTTACCAAAATTACTTCTTATTACAACATAGGATGCATCGAAAGTCCTGAATAATAGTTGTTGTTGTTTATGAACAGAACTAGTCCGGGAAACCGGACTTGTCCGAGTAAGGACCGGACTAGTCCGGTTATTGTATGTGTTGACTCTCTTGGACTTATTAGAGTTATTGGTCTTTCTAGATTGAGAGGGGTTTCCCCTTACAAAGGCAATGCTCTCCTGATTATTTTTATTGCTTCTAGAATATTGCTTTTCACCATAAGAATATCCAATGCCATATTTGACATTAGGAGGTCTTGTAACCAAGTATGCACTACGTGTATATTTGATCTTCTCCTTGTCAAATATGCCGATTTGGAAGAATGCTTGTCCTTGGTAGAGGTTGACTTTTCCTTCAAGCTAGTGTCAATTTTAGCACATGAACAAGTAATAGTAGATTCAGTTTTAAGTGGTTGAGAAGGTGAGCTTGAAGAAGATGAGGGGTCACTTTGTTTGAGTGACTCAAATTTACCTTGTAGGATCGAAGAGCACGTTAAAAGCTACCAGAGGGGGGGTGAATGGTAGATTTAGAAAATCTTACGCAGCGGAAATAATTAAATCCCAACCCCTTCGGCAGAAAAATGACCTGTTAAAGAAATCGTGTGTGAGACTAATCTAAACATGCTTCACCGTGAAAAAAGTGATATATATCAGAGAGAATAAAGTCATGAAGAAAACACAAGAAGAAGCACTCAAATCCGCCGAGAGAAACTCAAGTTATGATTGAAAGATCGAACAAAGGTCAATCTGTCATACCCGAGAAAAACAGTTCTCGAATGCTGCAAAGAAACTCGTGTAGATCAGAAACCACAAATTCAATGACTATGCAATTTTTACAGATACTATATAATCAAGTTGTGAAGACAACCCAAAAAGAATCACGTCAATTGGATCTTTAAAACTCGAGTTATGATAAAACCACCGACAAAAGGTAGTGCTGTCCAGAAACTTGACGAGTAAAACTTGTCTGGAACAAGTCGGGCGAACAAGGCACAAAAGTTCCTTCAAACTAAGAATTTTATTCAATAGAACACAAGAGGAACAGCCCCAAAGCCGTGCACCACGAGCTCTGGCCTCCCTTGCTTATATAACTAGCTCAAAAGCCAACTCAACTCAAATCAGGACTCTAATCCTACTCCGTTCACGAATCGAAACTTTCCATAACTGCTTAGGACTCTTCTATACGCAGATAGAAGCAATATTAAGACTTCCAAACACCTTAGAAACGTATCACACATTCCTAAAACAACTCAAATTCGTGACCCACACGAAATCTTATCATAACCAACTCGATACTTTCCATACCGAGCCATAACCGACTCCGCCGCAGCCAAAGTCATCAACCGATACGATCCGATCCTTCCAACCAGATCTTCCCATCCATAAACCATCTTCGGAACCATGTTGCCACGTCATGCACCGCATGCATATGTGCGAACACCTTCCTTCGACGTCCAGTAACCTTCATATGTACTGCACTTGGTTCAATCATCTTGCGCGACCTCCTGACCCGCTCAACCACAATTCCTCCTGAATTTGGTTGTTGGAACCTCATCTCCTCCCTGAGACTAGTCCAAAGAATCCTGTCACCAGCCATGACTTGAACTCAAGCAACACCTGCACATGAACAAACAACCAATCCGTACGAGCCCAAGTCCACGACTTGACCCAAGTCAGTTCCGAACACAACACCTTACGTGAGCACCTCACATAAGCATGTTGCAAAGCATAGCAAAACGATATCAACCATAACCACCAAAACACACCAAAAACTTAGTAAACGAATACTAAGCTAACTTTCCATAGATGTAAAGAAGGTTCGAATCAATTCAAAATAAAAGCAAAACCATCGCAAACTAGCTCCGGACCTTGCCAAAACTAACCGGACCTTGAGCCGGAGCTTACCAAAGCTAGCAGGACCTAGGACCGGAACTTACCAAAGCTAGTACAACCTAGCGCCGGAGCTTACCAAAGCTAGTCGGACCTAGTGCCGGAGCTAATCAAAACTAGTCGGAACTAGTCATCCCAAAAGTCGGAGCTAGAAAAACATGCCGGAGCTAACCAACATAAGTCAGACCTAGCAAAACATATTGGAGCTTAACAAAGACATGCCGGAGCTATCAAAGACATGCCAGAGCTAAAGACAAAGCTCATCGGAGCTACCCAAAAACAAGTTGGACCTAGACAAAGCAAGTCAGACCTTACGTCAGACCTTGTAGAAGCTCAGAGCTAGAGTCGGACCTTGCTAAAAAGATGTTACCGCATCATTCAAAACTTTTGTTGTCAAAGCCAATGTATTCAGCACAAATAGGTCTCACATACCTCGAGGATTTTGTTAACCTTGGATAGGTTAGCAAGTTCGTCCTTGATGGTGGTGTTTGAGTCGCTTAACTTCAAGCAAGCTTCCTTGCTTGAGGCTAACTCAAGTTCTAGTGACTTGCCTTGCTCCTTTTCAAGATTGAGAAGTTTTTCAAGTTCAAGATATTCCTCCTTTTGGGAGATAATCATATCTTCTTGATGGTTGATCAACTTCTCCTTCTCAACAAGCTGATCAAATAGAAATTTCATTTTCGCAGCTGTTTTCTTATCTAGCCCAACGAGCATGTCTTCATTATCACTAGTGACTTAACTATCACTAGAATAGGAATGCAAGGAAGAGGATTTGGTTGTTACCTTTTGTTTACCTTCCTTTGCCATGAGGCAAGTGTTGTTGCCCTTCCATGCACTGAGATTTGGGGAGAGGGTGGACTTCTTAGTTGTCTTCTCGATGGCTATGCTTGCCATCTCCTCTTCCTCTTCGGATGGGGACTCATCATTTGAGTCCCACTCCTTTCCTAGGTGCGCTTGTCCAGCTTGCTTCTTTTTCTTGAAGAATTTCTTGGGTTGAGGCTTCATTTCCTTGGTTTTCTTCTTGCCTTCTTCGTATGGGCAATCAACTATAAAGTGGTCATATTCACCACAGTTATAGCATGCCCGCCTCAACTCTGGTCTTGACTTCTCTTTGTATTTTCCTTCACTTGATTTTCCCCCTTATCTTTTCTTCTTCATTTTCTTGAATCTCTTCATAAAGAGGATCATGTCCTCTTCGTCGATGTCGCTGCTCTTGTCATCGCTGTCCTCTTCTTGTTGAGCTTCTCGATCTTCTTTAGACAAGGGCTTGCAAGTGTACTTCAAAGCGACCCCTTTCTTCCTTGCCGAGGTGAGGTCGGCAATCTCCTTGACATGCTTTGCCTGCTTTTCCATCATCTCAAAATTGATGATTTTCCCAAGCAGCTCATCCGGGGTCATTTTCTTGTACTTGGGGCTTTCTCTGATCATCGAGCACAAGGTGACATTGCAAGGCATGAAAGCTCTAAGCATGAGCTTCACCACCTCGTGATCGTTCCACTTCTTGCTTCTGTATGCTCGAACCTTGTTGATGAGGGTCTTTAACCGGTTGTACATGTCTTGTGGCGACTCATCTTCTTCTATTGCGAATCTTCCCAATTCGCCTTCGATGATTTCAATCTTCGCTTCTCGCACATGACGATCGCCTTCATGTGCAGTTTGCAATGTATCCCAGATTTCTTTCGCAATATCGAGCCCATCTACCTTGGTGAACTCGTCCCGACTTAGAAAGGATGTAATGACTGCTGCAGCTTCAGCATTCCGATGAATTGCTTGCTCTTGACTTGGGGTAAGCTCTTCATCGTCGTCCGAGATATCTATTCCTGTACACACAATGTGCCATAAACTGGGATTCAGTGAGATCAAGTGCATTTTCATGTTCTGCCTCCACATTGAGTAGTCATAGCCGTTGAAGTGTGGGGATTTTCCTAGAGGAATAGATAAAAAATGGTTATTGTTAGAATTAAGACGATCATAGTTAAAAGGATATCGGGAGTAGTCGGTGTGACTACTCCCCTTCTTCTTCTTCTCGTCCTCAACCTTCATTTTCCCTTTCGAGAGAGCTTTCTTCCTTAGGAGCGCCTTGAGTTCAAGCGTCTCCTCATCATCATCCTCGAAGTCCTAGATGGCATCAAGGAGCTTCTCCAATTTTTGAGCTTTTTTGTCTTCAACCTTCTCTTGGTTAAGACTCTTGTGCACATCCTTCATGTCCGACATGTTCTCTTTGAGCGATTAGTCTCTTGCAAAGAGTTCTTCTCTGATACCAATTGAATGTGTCCTAGAGGGGGGGGTGAATAGGCCTTTTTGAATTTTAGTTGGAACCTACAACACATAACAAACAGATCAAATCCCGAGATATCGGACTAGTACGGTACAGTGTGGACTAGTCCGGTGCGTGCGGACTAAATTGATCAAGTTTGATCAATGGTTTCAATACAAGTGCAATATGCAGCGGAATATAGTATGTAACTTGCAAGTATTGAGTCAATGAAGTTAAGTGTAGTGCACATTAACTTTGATTTGAATGTTTTAACGTAAGATGGAAAAAATCAATCAAACCCTAGAATATGATATGAGAAACTTAAGAACAAGTTTGACACACAATTTTTATCCTGTGGTTCGGTTCCCACAGAGGCAACCTACATCCACGTTGAGGAGCCGACGAAAAGACCGGGTCTTCACTGACCCTAACCTCATCAAATCGCCACGAAGGCCAATTCTTCTTCCACTCTCACAAACGGGAAAATCACCAAGTTCAAGGGGCCTTCTCACAAGTTGAGGGCTCCCCAAGATTACAATTCAGACACCACTAAGAACACACTCGTAAGATCAACAATGAAACAATAGTATTGTGATAGAGATCAAACCCAAGAGCTAAAACGTGTGGAATCATGTCTCTCCTTTCATACAAAGTGAATACTCAAGGGATTGATCTTTATTGCGTTGGATTGCGTGGAGAGATGTGTTTTCTAGGCTCTTGGAGGGTGTGACGTCGCAGGGTGTCGAGAGAGTTGATAGTTGGACTGTCCACATCTATTTATATTAGGGTTTCCAAAAGTTACCGTGAGGGTTTCGAGGGTCTGGACTAGTCCGTGGTGGAGTGCGGACTAGTACGGTGTGCAGCGTGCAGGAAACCCTAAGTGTCCAGGAATATCGGATTTGTCCGGCTAGGAGTGGACTTGTCCGATTTTAGTCAGAAAGGTTTTTGGACTTGTCCGAGGTGATATCGGACTAGTCCGATGTGGTGATACCCTTAGTGAATATAGGACAAGTACACACTTTGAGGACTTGTCTTATTTTAGTCAGAGGCATTATCGGACTAGTCCGAACATTATCGGACTAGTCCAGTGCGGACAAGTCCGCATTGGCTGAACTTGTCCGAACCTATCCAGAGAGGATATCGGACTAGTCCAGTGTATATCGGACTAGTCCATTTTTCCTATGAGATGTGAAGTGTGTGAGGATTTTTATGCTTGAGCTCTTGGGATGTGTTACACCAATACACTCCCTACACAATGATGTATTCTATTCAGCTCTTGAGCTCTTTTCCGAATTGATCCTCATTCTCCTTTCTTTTTGGCACTTTCTTCATTCTTTCATTAAAACATGCGCTCATCTCAATAATGTGGTTAGGATCTCATTTGTTTGTCATAAATGAACCAAAACCCACAAGGGATGCCTAGATGCACTTTCACTCTCGCGTATGGAAGTCACGCAAACCATGGACATTCCTATCAATGACTACCTTTGAGATGATATGCTTCTCAAGGTGACTGACTCTCACTCTTGGTATGCGGATATCGTGAACTTCATGGTCACGAGATACGTACCACCGGGGGAAAACAAAAAGAAACTCATCTATGACTGTTGTGGACATCTTTGGGATGACCCATACCTCTATCGAGTTTGTGTTGATGGCCTTCTTAGAAGGTTCGTCCCATCAATCGAAGGCACCAAGATTATTGAGAAATGCCATGCTAGCTCCTATGGTGGCCATTACGATGTTTAGCGTACCTAGGCAAAGATCTGGCAGAGTGGATTTGAATCCAATTTGAAGTTTGATTAGAAAGATAGAAAGGCCATGATAATGTAGAACTTTAGATCGTAAACATAAAAGTACGATACAAACTTTTATGCAACGATTAGGTTCAGTATTTTTAGAAGATTTTTTTACGGAAGAAGAGCAAGATTTTTCTTTGATATTTGCCAAAACAAGTCACTTTTCTTTCCATGAATCACACAGTGATCGTATATGTTATTTGTATATTATCCGTATGGATGACCTGGTGAATCCTCTTACTCTTAATTAATCATTAGACAAAACTAATAAACTAGAAATGGTTGATCCTATTACCAGAATCACTTCAAGTACACCTGTCACAATTTTGACTGCCCAATAACTGATTTGATCCTTTTCTTTGCTCTTCTTTTTCGGACACATTTTCCATTGCGCTCAAACCCTATTCCGAGATGTTTTTCTTGGTATTGATCCAGACTTGGATGCCCAGGCGACTGTTTACCAAAAACATAGGTCTCCGCTGTGTACGAGATTCAAATAGCTTCAAAATAACTGACATAATTTTTTATTTTTCCTGATCAGAAAAATACATCAAAAAGAAAGGAGGTAGAAAATTTTTGGCCTTCTATGTATCAAGACACAAAAGAATTCATTCGCAGATGTTGGAAATGCCAGAAGCATGGAGGAATTTTTGCTCGCAATGCGATGCCCTAACATATAATCTCCAAGTGGAATTATTTGATGTGTGGAGTATTGATTTCATGAAACCTTTCCCTAGGTCCTATGATTGCGAGTATATCATGGTGGCCGTAGATTATGTGTCAAAATGGGTAGATGCCTTGCCATGCAAAAATGCTGATTCCATGCAAGCTAGGAAAATGTTCCATGAGATCATTTTCCCACGCTTTGGCACTCCCTGTATGGTCATATGTGATGGAGGTCTCATTTCATAGATAAGACCTTCCGGAACTTTTTGAGGGAGCTTGGCGTCCAGCATAACATTGCTACTCCATACCACCCACAAACAAGTGGTCAAGCAGAAATTTCTAATAAGCAAATTAATAATATTCTGCAAAAGACCGTCTTAGAAATGGGAATGGGATGGAAGCATAAGCTACCTGATGCATTGTGGGCCTACCGTACTGCCTACAAAACCCCCATCGGCATGTCTCTATTCTAACTTGTCTATGGGAAGACTTGTCATCTTGTTGTAGAATTGGAACATATAGCCTATGGGGCCATCAAGAGGTGGAACATGGACTTTCATGAAGACGGAAGATACCGATCGAAGAAAATTTCCAAGTTGGAAGAGTGGAGAGATAAAGCGTACCATAGTGCCAAAATTATTAAGGAAAGAACCAAAAGATGGCATGATAAGAGGATTACGCCTAAAGAGTTCAAACCTAGAGGTAAAGTTTTACTCTTCAACTCTAGGGTTAAACTCTTTGGACATTGGAAGCTTAGAAGTAAATGGGAAGGACCCTTCACTGTGGTAGAAACCTCACCCAAGGGAGCAATCACACTCCAAGGTGATGATGATCAACTATTTAAAGTGAATGGGCACCGACTCAAATTATTTCTTGAATCCCAGGAGGAGGAGGCAGAAAAGGAAATTGACGTGATAAAACTTATTGATTTTCATGCCATTTATTTAAATTCTATCTAAATTCTTCACTTCCAATTAATGGGATCATCCAATTAATCATCTCTAGGGCACATTAAGCCAACCCACGAAAACCTGGCTTGAGCGGAGCAAAAAGGGGTTCGGCCGAACCCTGGGGTCCCACTCCTCCGTGCCGTTGACATTCTTTTTTCTCGTGCGTACTCTCCCAGGGTATCCCAACAAGACTCTCGGTGCTATCGTATTTTCCCCGCTTATTTATAGACGGGAACAGAGAGGTGAACCTTGCACCATCCAGAAAAAAATCCATCTCCTGTTCCTCCCATCCAAGTCATGGCCGACAAGAAAATTGTGCCTCATGCCTCCTCTAGCCCAACCTTCAACCTGAGTGGAGACATTGCGCCGACCAATGACAACAACACCCTCGCATTGGAGTCCGTCATGGCATTAGATGCTGTACCTCTCGCCATGATCCCACCGCCGACGAAGACTCCGCGTGGGCGTAGCACCACACCTTGTAGTGCTGCACGGTTGCTCTCCCCTCGGAGGATGCCCATGAAGTCGACAACACCAACATGTTGTCCGACTAGGCTGACCTTAAGACAGTCAAGACCCGTCGTTTTCCTAAAAAAGACGTGTCACTCCCAAAGCTGCAGTCTGGCGAGGAGTTTATGTACACTTTGAAGACCAAGGATGGTGACATAGTGAGCCACCACTACAAGTCACCTACGCGAACCTCGCCTGAGCGTGTGGGAGACTGCCTCATTATGCATGGGGTGCGCAAGCCTGAAGAAGGCTATGCAAAAGGCTTTTTGAAGCAAGTGGATAATTTGGTGATGGAGGAGTCACAGGTTCGTCACCCTCCAAAATTAGGCGTCACCTCTCGCCACCTGCCATCAGAGGGTCACCTGGCCAATTTGAGGACAGCGACGGGAAATCTCTTTGTGCCCCTAAAGTGGCATAGCTTTCTAAGGAGTTAGCTTCTCTCCATTTGGAGAATAAGAAGCTATTGAACTTAGTGGATGAAGGGCGCATAGAGAGGGTGGAACTGAAGGATAAGCTCATCTCCCTCAAGGAGGAGATTGATGGTGTTCGCCGTGGCATGAGCGCCAAGCAGAGGCGCATATGCAATGCCATCGAGAAGCGCGACATCTACAACGCACCATAGTTTAGATGTCCCGACCGCATATGATGCTTACTAGTTAAGTTTAGTTTTATTCCAAATTTTTATTCCTCAAGTTTAGATTGAATAATGTAAGCATCCCAAATATTTTGAATTCAATTAAGTGAACTTATCGGTTCAGCTAACCCTGTAAAGTCCCCCCTTTAGTTTATTTTTGTTGAATAAAGAGTCGAGGGAACAAGTGTGGGGGAGGCACCCCAAATCGCGAAATCCCGACGTGCAAAAATAGAATTGCATCCCAAAACACGTCGCAACCGAACATACGACTCAACACGTCAAAATAGAGCAACTGAGAGGCCAAAAGGGGGTCGGCCGAACCCTCTGGTCGACTGAACTAGTGTGGGCCCCACACGGCTCCGTTTCGCTCCACAAGTTTGGTTTGGATCTCTTATCTCCAAATATATGTGCTACCCTGCTATTTAAGTTGATTTTCTATTGAAAACTGAATATTTAAACTGAATCAACTCAACATTCGAGATTAAAACTTGGGAGTCAAAATTTGCTTGAGCTGAAAATTTGAATACTTTATATTTCAGTTTATTGCCTTGTTTTTTATTCCCACAATTAAAGTAGGAGAAACACATCATCTAAGTATATGACTAGTGTGATATGGTAAATGAGTTATTCGAGGAGATATCTCTTTGCTTGAAATTGATTTTGATATTTGCAAAAATTTGGAGTCTTGAACTTTGCCTGATTCTCTCATTGGAAATTTAAAATACCCACCAAGGCTATATGATACACTTATTGAAAACCACATGCATATGCCAATTTGTTTTTCATGAACTTTGTCAAACTCGTGACCCAATTCAGTGACATGCATGAACTTTTGACTTTTAAATTCTTGTGCACCCTATTCATGCAAAATATCTCACAGTGAGAATTTGCACTCACCATTCATCCATCCATCCAATAAAGAAACTACATACATTATGGTTATCAAAATCTCTCCAGAAAAAATAAATAAAAGGGAGTAGAGGACATGGCTACAAAGAAAAGCATCCACTCTTCAAAAGAGGAAGTATGCCAAAAAAAAGAGAGAAAAAAGTAGGCATCTTTCATCCTTAAAATACCCACCAAGGCTATATGATACACTTATTGAAAACCACATGCATATGCCACTTTGTTTTTCATGAACTTTGTCAAACTCGTGACCCAATTCAGTGACATGCATGAACTTTTGACTTTTAAATTCTTGTGCACCCTATTCATGCAAAATATCTCACATTGAGAATTTGCACTCACCATTCATCCATCCATCCAATAAAGAAACTACATACATTATGGTTATCAAAATCTCTCCAGAAAAAAGAAATAAAAAGGAGTAAAGGACATGGCTACAAAGAAAAGCATCCACTCTTCAAAAGAGGAAGTATGCCAAAAAAAAGAGAGAAAAAAGTAGGCATGTTTAATCCTTAAAGAGGGAAAACCATGGAGTCCAGAATTATCCATTTCATTCATGTGCACAAGGATTTTCTTTATCAAATTGTTTGTTGCATAAGTCTCTCATAGGATCAAGTTTTTGACTTAGTAATATATGAATTGCAATGTGTGCCACATTTATCCCTACCAAGCTCCAGATATAGCCATATTTAGTATAGGGACAAAATTGGCAAAACATGCCAAGGTGAGGATCAAAACACTTTGATAGATTCCAAATGAGAGATAAGGGCAATTGTTCCTTTGACTTTCCGAATATAGCAAATCATCAAATCATTTCGGCAGGGGAAGATCCAAGGGAACAACATTCCAATCATTCCACTTTTCAAACACCCAAGATTGTTGTGGTAGTCACATTATAAATTCATGAATTGAGGTATGAGTTGAAATATCTAGTATTCTCATTTTCTAACTTATAGAAAATTTATGACAACACCTTAGTTCTTCTTCTTGCCTTCACTCGAGGATGAGCAAAAGACTAAGTGTGAGGGAGTTTGTTGACAGTCCTTAAGTGCCATATTTAGACCGTCAATTCACCTCATAATGTGCACAAAAGAGAAGCACAACATATTGGTAGGGTTGAAAACTAACCAATTCCACAAGTCTTGGTGTTTATTGGTATGCAGGTGAATTATACCCAAAAATACCAAGATATGTAGGGAGTAATCCGTTACATTGGATTTTGACTAATCAGGCGATGCCACGTGTCATCATATGAATCAAATGACCCACAAACAATAGTATCCGAGGCCATCCAACGGTGTAGCACCCATGTCAATGGATGGGACCCACCTGGCAGTGACCTGGAGAAAGCACACACAAAACGATGCAAAGACCAGGTCGGCCGACCCCCCCTAGTCGGCCGACTTGGTCCTGGCACCAAACTCGGTCAATTGCCATGTGTTGACTCCTCTTGGCTTACTGAAGACGATGGTGACTGATTTGCGCGCATTTGGTGGCAAGAACTGACCCTTCTCCACCTATAAATAGCAACCCACACCTCACTTCACACACTCATACCAAAAGTTAAGAATAGAATACCACTCCTAAGGTTTAGAGTAGTCCTAGAGGCTGCCAAGTAGAAGGAGAGTGTGGTGAGGAGTCTAGGAGAAGGAGGCTTGGGCTTGTCAAGTCCCTCTTCTACACTTGTACCCCTACAAAGGTTTGATTCAAAATCAAGTAAGCCTTTGTGAATTCATTTCAGGTTTGTTTTTCAATTCAAGGTAGTTTCCACAAGTAGTTACTTGTAGGTTCGTTGCTTTAATCTATTAGAGGCTCTGATTGTAGCTTTGTGTTCGAAACAACTAGAGTAGTGATTTAAAACGTAAGCGTGGTTCTTAGGTTAGAAATCACCAGTGAATATCTTGTAGACCCACGGATTGAAGAGGTAGGCAGTAGTTGGTGACAGCCCTATACGTCCTTAGTAATCCTCCACGTTAGACTATGCCATTGGCTCTTGGCGGGAGTCGTTCTAGTGTTGCTATGGGTAAACCCATGCCCGAAGCAAGCAACTACCACAAATTCATTTGAATTAGAATCAATACATTGAATTCATCTCTGTTCCTTGCCTACCAAACAACTTTGTGTCCTTGGGTGGATTAGTTCGTAAGATTAGCACATACGTTCCTTGGACTCAATACCCTTGGGAATACTCCTTAAGGGGAAGTGCTACACTACAGTTTCTGTGCACTTGTGGATTTTTATCTTTGATGTAAGAAACGTCAACAAGCTCCACTGAGGAGGGCTTCAGTTTCTGCCTTGTGTCCAGCAACTCTGGAGCCCGTAGCCCCACCGAAGAGGGCTCCGATGTTGCCACATGTTCATCAGCTCTTGAGCAATAGCCCCACTGAGGAGAGCTACGATACTGCCATGTGTCTTACAGCTCCAGACCCAGTCACCCGGCTGAGGAGGGCTCCAGTGCTGCCACGTGTCCTGTAGCTCCGGACCCCGTCTTCTAGCCGAGGAGGGCTTCGGTGCTGCCATGTGTCCTGCAGCTCCAGACCCCGTCTCCCTACTGAGGAAGGCTCTAGTACTTCCACATGTCCCGCAACTCTGGACCCCGCTTCCCTGCTGAGGAGGGCTCTGGTCCTACCACGCATCCAACAGATCCAGACTCTTCCTCTCCGCTGAGGAGGGCTTCAGTTCTACCGCGTGTCCAAGACTAAAGCAAGACGTCATGGGTATTCAAAACCACTAAACTGCTCCTTCAAGACCGTGTTAGTGCGTCATTATGACCGCATTAGCGCAACATGATCATTGTGCTTTCAAGACATATTAACGTGTCCTGAAGGCCACATTAATACACATTCAAGATAGAATTAAGTGCCTTAGATCGTGTATATGGTACTTAATTTACCCAGGACTACATGTCGGGCCCCGACCACACTGTAGACAGTCGGGCCTTAACATATAAAAGGTCCAAGCTGCTACCGTAGAGACACAAGCAAAAACGAAGCTCAAAAAGCTGTCCCTAGTGCTAAGACAAGCAATACAACAATACAACACACACTCTCCCGTGGACGTAGGGTGTTACGCTCCGGAGGCCCGAACCACGTAAATCCTAGTGTTCACCCATGTTCTACGCTTCCATAGTTCCTGAGAATTCACCCCTCCTCAAAAAGAACCTCCATGGGCTACTCCATAGCAGTGCCGAAGGAAGTTTCATTGCTACACTTCGACACTTATTATCTACCACCTGGAACAATTATTTTCAAACTTTTATATATAACTTTGGTATGTTTTGCTAAACATCAAATTAATTTCTATGCACATAATTTTTATTTTTTTATATCTCTTCAAAATAAATGGGTCTTAAACTGAATTTGTGTGTGTGTAAGTATTAACTATATCTACATGTATGAATTTTGTACAATTTTTTTAAGCATTCCAACATGTGAAAAGTTCAAATTACCCCTCATCTCATTCATATGCTCAAAACATAAGAGCCATTCTTTTAAATTTGAACACTTATTGATGCAAACATTGATAAAAAATATAAAAAATGATGAAGGTTGTTATTATCATTAAAAAGCCCCACAAAAAATTTCACTCACAAAAGCAATGTATTATTCAAGATATAAAAATGACAAAAACTCCCCCAAACCCTTTTTTATTTTTTTTTGTTATGATCAATTTATGAGGTTTTTCAAACTGAAATTCAATGGACATACGTAATACAACACCCTTAGACTTCACTATTTTTTTTTCAGATTTTTTGGAATTTATTATATGTATTATATAAAAAATTGAAAATTCATTTTTTCTTCGTTTTTTATTCTCGGAACTATAATATTATTCTGGATGTCAAAATTTGTAGGAACATATAATTCAATATTTTAACCTTCACTGAATTTTTTATATTTTTATCTATGTATTCAAAAAAATTTGATTTTAAATCATTTTCTATATGGTGCTGGTCCAAGTGGTCCTGGGCTGTGGCTAATAGCTTGCTTGGCTGCTGGGCCGTGGCTGGCACCCTGCTAAGCTGGTTGTCGGTACGAGAAAGAGAAGCGTCGAGTCCCACTTTCCAGGATAGTGGACCTCCAATGGCCAACACATGCTCCGGAGTGCTGGACTTGCCTCCCTCCTTAGGGTGGTTCCGGAGCTGCCACGTGTCTAGTAGTATCGGAACTGCTTCCCTCCTTAGGGTGGCTCCAGCGATGCTGCGTGTCCAGCAGTGCTGGATCTGCCTCCCTCCTTAGGGTGGCTCCAGCGCTGCCACATGTCCCATAGTGCCGGACCAGCCTCCCTCCTTAGAGTGGCTCCGGCGCTGCCGTGTGTCCCGTAGTGCCGGACCTGCCTCCCTCCTTAGGATGGCTCCAGCGCTGTCACGTATCCTGTGGCGCCACATCCGTCTCCTGCTAAGGGAAGCTCCAGCGTTGCCACGTGTCACGTGTCCGGATCTACATCATCAACACGAAGAACTCTGAGATTACTAATGGCGCAGACATTCAAAGGCAATCAATTAGCCGTTACAAGACCTGATTAATGCGTCATTAATACTGCATTAATGACTCACTATCAGAAGACCATGGAACCTGGTAATGCTGCCATCAAAGCACGTTATCACCCTAATAAAATTGAAGTTATACACTTATATCCTGTTTATAACGTAGTGAATACCGTTGGGGCCACTTGTCAGGTCACAACATACTGTAACAGCCAGTCCTTGGGACGTGGAGTAGGGTATTACGCTCAGGCGGCCTGAACCACGATAAACCACCGTCTCACCTTGTTCTTGAGATCTTGAGATTACACCCCGCCTAAATACGAATCTCCGCGGACTACTTCTTAGTCGTACCGGGGGAAGTGTCGATCGCACACTTCAATATTTGGCGCGCCAGGTAGGGGATCCTAGAAATTCAAGAATCTAAGTATCGACAATGGTGAACTCCTATGCTACTTTCACCGGCCCAGGTGCACAGACTGATAGAGGCAATGAGGTTGGCGACTACTCTCGCTGTCCTGGTGCCAATCCTGCCGCTGATCCACAAGGTGGGGTTCCAAGACAACAACCTGGGAACAACGGAACACCTCTTGCTGCAGCAGTAGAAGCCACTGCTGGATTGCAATAGGATGGCGCCTTTGCATCGGTCACGGAATCGACCAGCAATCCCGAGAATGCACTGATTGCAGCGCGGGCTCTTCTTCAACGTCTGCCTGTGCCAGACGCACCTTCAGCAAGGCTAGAATAGTGGTTCAATGATGTTGACCATCTGGTCGCCACTACAGCCACCGTGCTCAACAATTTGCCACAACCTGATCTCGGGCAGGCACCACCTGCGGACAACAGGACCTTGACAAGACGACTTGGACCTAGGCTGTCACAAAGAGGACATGCGATGTCGCATAATGAGACATCTTGTACTCCTTCCATTGCTCGCTGTACACATACGATGTCCAGACTTTCAACAAGAGACCGTAGGGCGGAGCTTAGCTGCTGCTACGCGGAGCAAGATGGTCGTGTCGCCATTGAGCGTAACCGCGAGAGACGACGCATCCTAGAGGAGTGCTCCCCTCTAGGAGCAGGTGGTGACTGTGCAGCACTTGCACCACACCTTCACATGATGGAGTGGCCACCCAAGTTCTGACCTCATTTGTCGAAGAAGTACGATGAGACAGTTAACCTCATCGAATTTCTTCAAATCTACTCCATCGCTATCCTTGCTGCAGGTGGGAATGAGGATGTCATGGCCAATTACTTCCCAGTGGCCTTGACCGGGACTGCTAGGTGCTGGTTCATGAGCCTACCTCCTAGCTCCATCTATAGTTGGGGGGAATTATGACAAAAGTTCACCGCCAACTTCAGGAGTTCCTACACCCGACCAGGCACTGAACTGGACCTCTTAGCCGTACAACAGAAGATGGGAGAACCACTGTGTTCCTTCATACAACGGTTCTCCGCGGTACGAAACACCATTCCTTCTATCTCCAACACCTCTATGGTTGTAGCATTCTGACATGGTGTTTGGGACAAGAATATGTTGGAGAAGTTGGTAACCAAAAATGTCAGTAGTGTCACAAAACTCTTCAACCTGGGTGATAAGTGCGCCAGGGCTGCTGAAGGTCGTGAGATGCACTCCAAGGCAGCTACGGAGGCAGAAGTGCGGTCTGTCTCCAAAGCTGGAGCTACTGCCCAAGGCAGTGGCAAAAAGAAGAACAAGAAGTTGAGTGGCAAAAATGAGCCACTTGCGGGCGCACCTACTACTGTTGCAGTGGAAGCACCAGGTAGCCAGGGGCCACGACCCGACAAGCGACCACAACCATCATCTGAAAACGGCGACAAGATGTGGTGCCCACAGGCCACAACCTTGAATACTGTCGTGAGGTCAAGAGGCTCGCTGAGCATGCCCAAAATAAGCGTACAGATGACGCGCCTTCTCGCCAGTAGGAAGGTAAACAGAAAGTCAACGAAGCTCCATCAGAGCAGGAGCTAGGCTTCCGAGTCACCAAAAAGGCATTGAAAGCGGTCTACAACAACATCAGCGACTCCAACACTAGTTTTGATAATGAGCGTCGAAAGACTCTCCATATGATGTATGGAGGCTTCTGGGATATTACCTCTCGACTCATAGTGAAAACTTTGCATCGGGACATAGCTGCTGCAGCTCCCACTGCCAAGGAGCCTCATCGAAAGTGGATGGATACTCCCATCACTTGACGCATCTGACTGCCCCAATAACATGACCGGAGCTAGGCACGTACCATTGATGGTCTCCCCGACTATCAACAATGTCATACTCTTTCATGTCTTGGTTGATGGTGGAGCTGCACTCAACCTCATCAGCTTTGCCACCTTCATGAAGTTGCAAATCCCCATCTCGGACCTTAGGCCCTCACATCCATTCTTCGGAGTGGGTCCGGGAGCCATTACTCTACTCAGTTCTCTCTCTTTCCCAGTTACATTCGGGACACCAGATAACTACCGATTGGAGAAGCTGGTCTTTCATGTGGCACACATCAATCTTCCCTTCAACGCCATTCTGGGCAGACCGGCTCTGTAACGGTTCATGGTGGTGGCCCACTACAGCTACTTGTTGTTGAAGATGCCATCTCCATCAGGTGTCCTTTGGATCCGAGGGGACAATACTACTGGAGTTACAACATTTGAGAAACTTTATGAGCTAGCTGCTACGCAAGAAGTTGAATCTGGCAAGGAGCAATCTACTCAACAACCCCCAAGCTCGCACCAGCACGGCTCAACTTCTGCACCCCGAGTGCGGCCAAACAGCAACATCGACATTCCCGTCAAAGTCGTCCAAATTGGTTCTGATGCCGCTCAGACCACTCGCATTGTGGGAGGTGTGGGTGACAAATAGGAACTCACGCTCATCACTTTCCTCCGGGTGAATGTCGACATGTTTGCATGGCAACCGTCACAAATCCCTGGGACCCCTAGGGAGGTGACTGAGCACCATCTGAAGGTCTATCCAGATGCACAACCTATACAACAAAAAACCCCGAAAGAAATCTATTGAGTGGCAGAACTTCGTCCAAGAAGAAGTTAAGAAGTTGCTTGATGTTGGATTCATCTGGGAGGTACATCATCCATGATGGCTGGCAAACCCAGTCGTCATGCCAAAGGCCGGTGGGAGGCTTCGAATGTGCATCGACTACACCACTTTTAATAAGGCATGCCCTAAAGACCCTTTTCCACTATTGAGAATAGATCAGATAGTGGATTCTACTTCTGGCTGTGAGCTACGTTGCTTCATAGACACATACTCCATTTTTCATCAAATACCAATATCTAAGGAAGATGAAGAGCACACCGCCTTCATTACAGTAGATGGTATGTACTGCTACGCTGCTATGCCTTATGGTCTCAAGAATGCCCTCTCAACTTTTGTGCGAGCTACGCACAAAAATTCTGGGGATCTTATTCGAGACCTATTGGAGGTTTACATCGATGAAATTGTCGTGAAGGTCAAGGACAAAGACTCCTTACTAGAAAATCTACAGTCCATCTTTGACAAGTTGCGCCTGACGCGCACAAAGCTGAACCTCAACAAGTGCATCTTTGAGGTCTTCTCCAGAAAGCTTCTCAGATTCCTGGTGACTTATTGAGGGATAGAAACAAATCCGGCCAAAATAAAAGCTATTGAAGCGATGCGGCCTCCTGCCTGTATCAATAATGTCCAAAAGCTCACCGGGTATCTTGCCTCACTCAGCTGGTTCATCCCTAGGCTGGCTGAATGGGCACTCCCCTTCTTCAAGCTTCTAAGGAAGTTGGGACCTTTTTATTGGTTCAAAGAAGCGGACAAGGCGTTCCAAGAGCTTAAGCAGTTCCTCACTGAAAGTCTCCTAGAGGGGGGGCGAATATGCAATAAGACCTAAAATGGCTTAATCAAACGAGATTAAATTACTGAGGCCAGACTTGTCTGGACAGGGCCGGACTAGTCCGCTCAGCACAGGGTGAAAACCTAGAAACTTGATTTCTACAAGTTATTTGTGAAATTTAAGTTCACTAAAGATGTATACAATGTATAGTAACATAGTACAACTTAGATTGACAATTGTATGCAAATAGGTTACAAGATTTCAACAAGATCAAAGTGAAGAGCAATATGAACCCTAAAAGCAATTCTTGCGATTATCAAATGTAAAGCAACAAGAGAGACACAATTTATCTCGTGGTTTAGCTCCACGAAGAAGCCTACATCCACATTGAGAAGTCCACACAAGGATCGGGTCTCACTTGACCCTTCTCTCACCAAGCCACCACAATGGCTGGCTTGGTTTCCACTATATCAATGGGTAATCACCAAGTTTGATTGGGGCTTCTCACAAGTTGAGGCTCCTACAAATCAACACAATGAGAAGCACACGAAGCTCAACTCACACAAGCCACAAAATACAACACAATGTGCAAGAGATCAAACCGAGATCCCAAGCGTGATAATCTTCCTTCACTCTCCTCCGTCTTAGAGGGCTAGTAGGACAAGTGGAAGGCTCTGGAAGGCTTTAGGTCACTTGTGGTGGCGCTAGGGTTCAAGAGTTGTCAAATAGGGGCCGGGGTCCCCTTTTTATAGGGGTCCAGACAACTAACCGTTGCTACTAGGGCAACCCCGGACTAGTCCGGCCCTGTGCCACGGACTAGTCCGGCCTTCTGGGACCACCGGCAATTGCACGTCGTCAATCGACAAAACAGATGACGTGCATGCCAACGTTTGAATTTCAAACGACCACTAACAACACAAACTAGTCCGGTCAAAACGGACTAGTCCGAAGTAGTACAGAAAGGTTTGGTTCATCCCAAAACGGACACAACTGGGTATGGTCATACTAGTCTGGCCAGAGGGGCGGACTATTCTGACTCTCTAGGGTTTTCTCTCGGTTTATCTCACTAAGTCTGAAACGGACTAGTCTGTACCACCACAGACAAGCCCGAAATTTTCCAGAGAGCTTTGCTCCGTTCTAAAATGGACAAGTCCGATCTACCGAGACTTAGCTCCAACTCCACTAAGGGATGAACGGACTAGTCCGTACCCATACGAACAAGTCCGATCTCCTCCAGAGACCTTTAGTCCGACTCAAAACGGACTTCTCTTCCTGGCTGGACTAGTCGGCCCTGAGGCTCGGACTAGTCCGACCTCCTAGGGTTTTTCCTCATTTTGGCTTCTCACTTAGTTTTTTCTCTCAAACACCACTTTGAGCCCTCTAGAATGATCTCAATGCACATGATACATCCACCCTCTCACATGACATGGCTCATATAAGCTCAACACCATAGAAATCCTCATTTCTACTCTTGAGTCTTTGACACCCGTTTTATCCTTTTCCTTTTTGAGGGATTTCATTTCATTTCAACCATCACACCTGTGCTTAAGATCAACTCAGCTCATTAGTCTCTTAATTGTCGTCATCAATCATCGAAAACCCACGGGGATGCCTAGCTGCACTTTCAATCTCCCCCTTTTTGGTGATTGATGACAACACATTAAGACTTCAACACAAAGGATAATAATTTGTTTTCATAACATGTATTTGTATGAGTGACTCCCCCTCAATGTATGCATCATGAGTAAGAGAGATTGAGAGAGTTCTCATACATATACATGTTATGGTGGGGTGCCTAAGTGATGTTCTCATAAATTGTGATAAGGCACCAAGTATGCAGTATGAAACATGTAACTCAAGCATAACATCACAATTTAGACATGATACATGAATTAAGTCTTACAACAATTGAAATGCAGCGAGTTTTAAAACATAAGTCCATAGTGGATCAATCTCTCCGCCATAAAACTATCTAAGTACCCCTTCCAATCTCCCCCCCCTTTGGCATCAAGACACCAAAAAGGAAAAGAGTGAAAGAAGGGTCCTAAGATCTATGCTTCATCATCGTCTTCATCGACGTCGTCGTCGTCATCTCGTCCCCCTTGATGCCCGTTGTCGCTCTCCGTGGCCTTCGGATCATCATTAGCATCATCTTCGGACGGAGCTGTCGTGGAGGTACCAACTTCACCGAATTGAGAAAGCTCCTCGGCGGTGAACTCCGGGAATGGATTCATCTCCCCATCACTCTCCACGGCGGGAGACATAGGGATCTCTAGCTTGTCGCACATCGCCTTGAGATACTTCTCTTGGCGATGCTCCATGCAACGTTACTGAACTTCCATATTCCGGCAAGAAGATAATATGGCTTTGAAGCACTTGAGGAATCCACTGCCGCATTGTGATGAAGGAGGAGGTGGTGGAGGATGTGATGGCACAAAGTGTGAAGAAGAAGCAGGAGGATCCACATTCTTCCTACAAGGGCCAGCCGACTCTGGTGGAGGAAGTTGAGGACAAAGCATTCTATGAATGATGTCCTTCTTGAAGTTGAGCCCGAACACCTTCTCGATCATGTGCATGATGTACGAAGCATAGCCACATGATCGGTTTGGAGTATGCGATATGCTGAAGATGTCATAAAAATGTAGTCCACCACATTGAAACGGACATCTCCATCAATTAGCACCATCAAGTGCCTCAAGTTTCCTTGAATAATCCCCGCATCTCCATCCTTTGGGGTAACAGTCTTGCAGAGCATCAGGTTGAGGACAGTGTAGAAGGGCTTGATGTTCCTTATGTGCCCCACCTCAAAAGGTACGTGACTTAAATACATGTACTCCAAAGTGTCTTAATCAACTGGCCTTAGATTGGAGATGATGATCTCATTTTCCAGTTGATCCTCCAAGTCAAGTAACTGAGCAAACTCCCAGTAGGTGGTGGAGTATTGCTCTCCGTGAGTCATCCAGGTGATCCTTCTATCTCCGTCAGTGTGGAAGTAGATTGTGGAGTAGAATTGAACAATGAACTCCACATTCCAGTCATATTGGAATGCCATGAATTTCTTCACGCCATGGAGCTCTATGGCCTCAATCACATAATTGAAGGCCAAATGATCCTTTTGGGCCATGTAATCCCAGTCAATCCACTAAGCATCAGTACAGGTGTTTGCTTGGACATATAAACTGTCCTGTAGTAGTCATAGTGGAAATCACACCAAAAGCGGAGATCCACTGTGCTCCTCATTCTTTGATAGACATTGATCTTCCTGAGCTTCCTAGCCTTCTCAGCCCCTTTGCCTTCGAAGATGTTGGCATCGAAGGCAGCTGCATAGTTGGGGTTCCGTGCAGGTGAATACATCCTCAAGGGACCTATGGGCTTAGAGGCTCCCTTCTTGGCCTTGCTTGCATGCTTCATAGCAACAAGGACCCTCTTCTTGGGTGCAGCATCCACTGGTGCCTTGCCCTTATCCTTGGAGGTCCTTGCCTCCAGGGATTTTGCCTTCTCCCCAAAAGTCACAAGTCTTTTCTTCTTGGGAGCTACCTCGGCTGCAACTGAGTTGTGGGCTTCCCTGTGCTGTTTCTTTGCTTTCCTTGCCTCGGACTAGCATTCGAGATATGCCATGACAAGCTCGTCCTCCTCGCGCTTTTGACGGTATAATGCTTGCCTTCCCGCCTCGGCTTCGGAGTCAGAAAGTGGAACATACTCCAAATCCAACATTGTTGCTCTTCAAATCTTCGATTCGACAAAATTTGGGTAAGAATCGGCCTCCGATGCTTGGGGAAGAGTTCCCATGCACCTTAGGGCTTCAATCCACCGATTAGAATCAAGATTTGGTGGTTGGAATAAAAAATCGCCGATTTGGGGGCGATTTTCATGCGTTGGAAGAGATAGAGTGCGTTTGAATGAAGTGGAGAGGTCGAGGGCTCCCTTGGGAGGTTAAGTCCCCAAGGGCCGGACTAGTCCGGTTGGGGATCCGGACTTGTTCGGCCAGCAGACTAGGTCCGAACTATATTGATCCACTGGACTTGTCCGGTATGGTGGGCGGACTAGTCAGGTCCTAAGGCTAAAAACTCCTATATATTGAGTTTTCAGTGGATATTTGATCCTTTGGACTATATTTTCACAAAATATCTTTGTAAACATGGTCAGTAAGCAATCAACAATCAAACTATGACCATAATTCACAAATATTCAAAAATTTCAAAATAATTTGTAGAAAATCGAGGAGGATGAATTTTTTGCAAGTATGTGTGAATTTAAAATACAACAACCAGATGTGCAAGACTCAAGCCACATTTTGAGAATATAAGATATTGAGCTCACTCCTAAGTTCACAAAATCTTTTCTCATCTACGGGTTTGGTAAAAATATCGGCCAATTGTTTTTCGGTTCTCACATGGGAGATTGCAATGTCTCCTTTGATGGAGTGATCTCTCAAGAAGTGGTGGCGGATATCGATGTGTATGGTCCTTGAATGCTCAGCTGGATTGTGGGCTATTTTGATGGCACTCTCATTGTCATATAGGAGGGGGATATGGTGCAAGTTTATGCCATAGTCCCTAAGAGTATGTCGCATCCAAAGAAGTTGTGCACAACAACTTACGACGGCGACATACTCCGCTTTGGCTCTGGAAAGAGCAATGGAGTTTTTTTTTTCTTTGAGGACCAAGACATTAGAGATCTACCAAGGAATTGGCAAGTTCCATAGGTGCTCTTCCTATCTACTTTGCGCCCCGCATAGTTCGCATCATAATATCCAATGAGGTTAAACTTAGAGCCTTTGGGGTACCAAAGTCCAAGGCTTGGTATGTGAACCAAATATCTAAGAATTCTCTTAACGGCGGTCAAATGACACACCTTAGGAGCACACAAACACACATTAATCATGATATCGGGCCTAGATGCACACAAGTAAAGCAACGAACCTATCATGGAGCGATATACCTTTTGGTCCACACTTGGACTATATTCATTAAGATCAAGATGCCCATTGGTTGCCATAGGAGTCTTGATGGGTTTGGCCATGTCCATGTAAAACTTCTTGAGTATATCTTGTGTGTACTTGGTTTGACTAATGAACGTGCCCTCCTTGAGTTACTTTACTTGAAAACCTAGGAAGAACTTCAACTCCCCCCATCATGGACATCTCAAATCATTTCGTCTCTTAGAAAACTTATCACAAAAAGCTTTGTTAGTAGAACCAAATATAATGTCATCGACATATATTTGGCAAACAAACAAATCATCATCAAAGTGCTTAGTGAATAAAGTTAAAAGTGCATCTAGGAATCCCTTGTGGGTTTTGTATGATTTATGACAAGCAAATGAGATCCTAATCACTTTGTTGATATGAGCATAGGTTTTAATGTGAAAATGAGCGAAGAGCCAAAAAGAAGGGAGAATGAGAAGCAATGCGGAAAAGAGCTCAAGGAACAAGTGTGGTAGATCATTGTGTTCGGAGTGTGTTAAGGAAACACACCCCAAGAGCTCAAACACAAATAAACACACACATTGCACAAATTTATACAGGACCGGACTAGTCCGATTGACACTGGACTAGTCCGGTATTCCTCTGCACAAGATCGGACAAGTCCGATATCACCACGGACTAGTCTGATATCTCTCTGACTAGAATCGGACTAGTCCTCCCCAGTGCGGACCAGTCCCCAAAACACTTCACAAGCTGCACAAAATCGGACAAGTCCGATCACTCATCGGACTAGTCCGATATCGTTCTGATGTAAATCGGACAAGTCCGATATTGGCATGGACTAGTCCGAAAACCCTCAGACCTAAATTAGACAAGTCTTCCAAGTGCGGACTTGTCACCCAATTCACCTAGGGTTTCACTGATCTGGACAAGTCCGATGGTTATCAGACTAGTCCGGAGATTTCCAGAAGTGAAATCGGACAAGTCCGCTCCTAGCCGGACTAGTCCGATATTTAGGGACACTTAGGGTTTGCTACACACAGCACACCGGACTAGTCTGGTGTCCACCACAGACTAGTTCGATCTTTCTAAACCCTAACGGTCACTTTTAGAAACCCCATATAAGTAGATGTGCACGGCCCAACTTTAATCTCTCTCGACCCCCTACGCCGTCACACCTCCCAAGAGCCTCAAAAACACTTCTCTACACGAAATAAAAATCCACAAAGATCAATCCCTTGAGGATACACTTTGGAACATTGGAGAGACACGATTCATCACTCTTGAGCTCTTGGTTTGATTCCCTAACACACTCCTGTGATTTTAATTGTAATCTTTTGAGTGTGTTATTGGTGGAGTTCTCATTGTAATCTAGGGAAGCCCTCAACATGTGAGAAGGCCCCTTGAATTCGGTTATTTACCCTTTGTGATAAGAGAAGAGGATTGGCCTTCGTGGAGATCCAACGAGGGTAGGGTTGGAGAAGACCCGGTCCTTTTGTGGACTCCTCAACGTGGATGTAGGTTGCCTCTATGAAAGCCGAAGCACGGGATAAATTGCTTGTGTTCTTTCTTTGTGCTCATCATTTTTATTCATCATATCAATCTATGGTTTCAATCAATCTTACTCACTTTACATTGAAACATCAAATATAAGATTGACTTGTGGTATACTCTAGCTCATAATCTTGCAACACCTCAATTACAAGTATATTTCCGCTGCATACATCCTAGAATCAAATTAATCGATCAAACTTGATTAACCTAGTCAATACACACCAGACTATTCCGCACTTTACCGGACTAGCCCGATATCTCGAGTTTTGATTTGGTTGTTAAGTGTTGCAGGTTCCGGCAAATATCGAAAAGTCCTATTCAACCCCCCCCCCCCCTCTAGACCACATTCAATTTGTATCAGAGCAAGGTTCTTCAAGAAAGAGACTAATCCCTCGAAGAGATCATGTCGGACATGAAGGACGTACACAAGAGCAACAACCAAGAGAAGGTTGATGATGACAAGAATCGGAAAGTGGAAATGCTCCTCGAAGCCAGAAGCCATGAGGGGACGCTTGAACTAAAGGCACTCCTAAGAAAGAAGACTCTTTCCAAAGTGAAGGTGAAAGTCGAAGATGAAAAGAAGAAGAAGGGGAGTAGTCACACCGACTACTCCCGATATCCTTTCAACTACGATCGTCTTAATTCTAGCAATAATCATTATTTGTCTATCCCTATAGGAAAAGCCCCACACTTCGATGGATGTGATTACTTAATGTGGAGGCAAAATATGAAAATGCATCTAATTTCTCTCAATCCAAGTCTGTGGCATATTGTGTGCACGGGGATAGATATCCCGGACGACGACGAAGAGCTCACACCAAGCCAAGAGCAGGCAATTCATCGAAATGCTTAAGCCACGACAGTCATTACCTCTTCGCTCAGTCGGTACGAGTTCACCAAGGTGGATGGACTTGAGATTGCAAAGGAGATCTGGGACACATTGCAAACTGCACATGAAGGTGATCGTCATGTGCGTGAAGCAAATATCGAAATGATCGAGGGCGAATTGGAAAGATTCACAATCGAAGAAGATGAGTCACCTCAAGATATGTACAACTGACTCAAGACGCTCGTCAACAAGGTTCGATCGTACAGAAGCAAGAAGTGGAACGACCACGAGGTGGTGAAGCTCATCCTTAGAGCTTTCAGGCCTCGCAACGTCACCTTATGCTCCATGATTAGAGAAAGCCCCAGATACAAGAGGATGACACTGGATGAGCTACTTGGAAAAATCATCAATTTCGAGATGATGGAAAAGCAAGCGAAGCATGTAAAGGAAATCGTCGACCTCACCTCGGCAAAGAAGAAAGGGGTTGCTTTGAAGTCCACCCTCAAGCCCTTATCTGAAGAATCGTGAGAAGCTCAATTAGAAAAAGACGGTGATGATGAGAGCAGTGATTTGGATGAAGATGACATGATACTATTCATGAAGTAGTTCAAGAAGATGATGAAGAAGAGACAAGGCACCAAATCATGTGAAGGAAAATACAAGGAAAGATCTAAGTCAAAGTTGAGGCGGGCATGCTATAATTGTGGGGAGTATAGCCACTTTATAATTGATTGTCCATATGAGAAGAACAAGAAGAAGACCAAAGAAGACAAGACTCAACCCAAGAAATTCTTCAAGAAGAATAAACAAACCGAACAAGCGCACATAGGGAAAGAGTGGGACTCAAATGATGAATCCTCATCTTCAGAAGAAGAAGAGATGGCTAACATAGCCATCGAAAAGACATCCAAGAAGTCTACTCTCTTCCCTACACTCGGCGCATGGAAGGGGAATGGTACTTGCCTCATGGCAAAGGAAGGTAAACACAAGGTAACAACAAAACCCTCTTCCGTGCATTCCTATTCTAGTGATAGCGACATTGCTAGCGGTAATGAAGATATGCTCATTGGACTAGATAGGAAAACGGCCACAAAGATCAAATTTTTACTTGATCAACTGGTTGAGAAGGAGAGGTTACTACACCATCAAGAAGACATGATTGTCTCCCAAAAGGAGGAATATGTCGAACTTGACAAACTTCTAGAGCTTGAAAAGGAGCGAAGCAAGTTACTAGAGTTTGAGTAAGCTTCAAGGAAGGAAGCTTGCTTGGAGTTAAACGACTCAAATGTCATAATCAAGGAAGAACTTGCTAACCTAATCAAGGTTAACAAGATCCTTGAAGTGCAACTTGAGTCACTCAAGCAAGGTGACCCTTCATCCTCTTCAAGTTCACCTTCTCAACCCATTAAAACTTAAGTTGTTTCCACTTGTACATGTGGTAAAGTTGACAACAGTTTGAAAGACAAGTCAACCTCTACCAAGGACAAGCATCCTGCACAAAATGGCATATTTGACAAGGAGAAGATCAAATATGCACATAGTGCATACTTGGTCACAAGACCTCCAAATGTCAAATATGGCATTGGTTACTCTTATGGTGAAAAGCAACAAGCTGGAAGCCATAAGAATAACAAGGATAGCAATGACTATGTAAAGGGAAGACACTTTCAAACTGGAAAATCAAAAATTAATGAATACAACAAGCATGACCACCGGACTAGTCCGGTCATGGTCCGGACAAGTCCGACCTCCAGGACTAGTCCTGTGTATAAACAACAAAAGTTACTATTCAGAACTTTCGATGCATCTTATGTCTTAATGAGAAGTAATTATGGAAAGGTTTATGCTCATTATGTTGGGCCACGCCATGAGAACACCAAATCTCATGTGTGGGTTCCCAAATCCCTTGTGACTAACCTAAAAGGACCGAAGCAAGCTTGGGTACCTAAAACCAAGGCATAATTTCTTTTTGCAAGCCTATTCCTCTGGTGGATCTAAATGGGTGCTAGACAGTGGCTGCACCAACCATATGACTGGAGAAAGGAGAATGTTCGTTGAATATGAAGCAAATGAGGATCCAAATGAGGGCATCTACTTTGGAGACAATAGTCAAGGAAAGGTGCTCGGTACCAGTAAAATTGCCATATCACCACAACACACTCTTTCTCACGTATTACATGTAGATTTCCTTAGATTATAACATGTTGTCCATATCTCAATTATGTGACAAAGGTTATAATTGCTTGTTCACTAACGAGGGTGTGACCGTTTCTAGGAGGAGTGATAGTTCCATTGCATTCAAGGGTATGTTAAAGGGAAAGATTTATCTTGTTGACTTCGACAAGGATAAAGCTGAACTTGACACATGCTTGATTGCAAAGACCAACATGGGTTGGTTGTGGCGTAGACGGCTAGCGCATGTTGGTATGAGGAATCTTCAAAAACTCCGCAAGGGCGATCACATTTGAGGTTTAAAGGATGTTGTTTTTGAGAAAGACAAGCCTTGTAGCGTGTGCCAAGCCGGGAAGCAAGTTGGAGCACCTCATCTCGCGAAGAACATCATGACTACTACAAGACCGCTCGAGCTACTTCACCTGGACTTATTTGGTCCAATTGCCTATATAAGCATCGGCGGTAACAAATATGGTTTAGTAGTTGTTGATGATTTTTCTCGCTTCACTTGGGTTTTCTTTTTGCAAGATAAGTCACACAAGGAATACTCAAGAAGTTCTTCAAGCGAGCTCAAAATGAATTCTCATTGACAATCAAGAACATTCAAAGCGACAACGACACGGAGTTCAAGAACACACAAGTGGAGGAGTACCTAGATGGAAAAGGCATAAAGCACGAGTTTTCAGCTCTGTACTCCCCTCAATAAAAAGGAGTTGCCGAAAGAAAGAACCGAACCCTCATAGAGATGGCGAGAACAATGCTCGACAAGTACAAGACCTCGGATCGATTTTGGGTGGAAGCGGTCAACACCGCTTGCCACTCCATAAATCGACTTTATCTTCATCGACTACTCAAGAAGACATCCTATGAGCTACTTACCGGTAACAAGCCCAACATTTCATATTTTCGAGTTTTCAGTTCCAAATGTTATATTTTGAACAAGAAGCCTAGGACTTCAAAGTTTGCTTCAAAGTTCGATGATGGTTTCTTGTTTGGTTACGATTCGAACACTTACGCCTATCGTGTCTACAAGAAGACCTCTGGACTTGTTGAAGTAGCACGTGATGTAGTGTTTGATGAAACTAATGGATCCCAAGAGGAGCAAGTTGATCCATGTGTGCTAGATAAAGAAGAAGCTCCTTGTCAAGCATTGAGAAGAATGGCGTTAGGCGAGATTCGACCACAAGAGCCACCTCTACATATCCATGAGGAAAACGAACCACAAGAGGATACCAATGATCAAGGGGGAGCTTCCATACAAGATCAACCTCAAGAAAGTGAAGACGATCAACAAGTCAACGAGGGCAACCATTTAGGGGGACAAGAAGATGATCATGAAGATTCAAGACAGCAAGTACCACACCCAAGAGTACACCAATTCGTCCAAAGGGATCACCCAATTGACAGCATCATCGGTGACATCCAAAAAGGAGTAACTACTAGATCTCGCATAGCTAATTTTTGTGAGCATTACTCGTTTTTGTCCTTTTTGGAACCACGCAGGGTTGAGTATGCATTGAAGGATCCGGACTGGGTAGTGGCCATGCAAGAAGAACTCAACAACCTCAAGAGAAATGAGGTGTGGGAACTAGTCGAAAGACCCAAATCCAACATCGTCGGCACCAAATGGGTCTTCCACAACATACAAGACGAACACGGGATGGTGACAAGGAACAAGGCACTACTTGTGGCCAAAGGGTATTCACAAGTCAAAGGTTTGGATTTCGATGAGACCTTTGCTCCCGTAGCTAGACTTGAGTCCATTACAATATTACTTGCATATGCTACTCACCATGATTTCAAGCTCTATCAAATGGATGTGAAAAGCGCCTTCCTCAACAGACCAATCAAGGAGGAAGTGTATGTGGAGCAACCCCCCGGGTTTGAAGATGAAGAGTTCCCCGACCACGTATTTAAACTGCGTAAGGCTCTCTACGACCTCAAACAAGCTCCTAGAGCTTGGTATGAGTGTCTTAGAGATTTCTTAATTGAAAATGGCTTTAAGATTGACAAAGTAGATTATACACTGTTTACAAAGAATTTTGACAATGATTTATTTGTTTGTCAAATTTATGTTGATGACATACTCTTTGGTTCAACTAACAAATCTTTTTGTGAGGAATTTAGTAAAATTATGACAGATAGATTTAAGATGTCTATGATGGGAGAGCTAAAGTACATATTGGGATTCCAAGTGAGGCAACAAAAGGAAGGGACGTTCATAAGCCAAACGAAGTACACTCAAGACATACTCAAGAAGTTTGGAATGGACAAAGCGAAGCCCATAAAGACTCCCATGGCATCGAATGGTCACTTGGATCTCAATGAAGATGGACCTAGCATCGACCAAAAGGTATATTGCTCTATGATTGGATCTCTACTCTATATATGTGCGTCTAGGCCAGACATTATGTTGAGTGTATGTTTGTGTGCAAGATTTCAAGCCAATCCTAAGGAGTGTTACTTGACAACCGTAAAAAGGATCTTGAGATATTTAGTTCATACACCCAACCTTGGTCTTTGGTACCCAAAAGGCTCCAAATTCAATCTCATTGGTTACTCCGATGCAGATTATGCCGGATGCAAAGTAGATAGAAAAAGTACCTCGGGCACATGCCAATTCCTTGGTAGATCCATAGGTTCTTGGTCCTCCAAGAAACAAAACTCTATTACCTTATCCACAGCCGAAGCGGAGTATGTTGCAGCCGGGAGTTGTTGTGCACAACTCCTTTTGATGCGACAAACTCTAAGGGATTATGGTTACAATATGAACCGTATTCCACTCCTTTGTGACAATGAGAGTGCCATTAAAATTGCCCACAATCCAGTTGAGCACTCTAGGACCAAACACATAGACATCTGGTATCACTTTTTGAGAGACCACTCTATGAAAGGAGATATAGCCATTTCCCATGTCAACACCGAAAAGTAATTAGCCGACATATTCACCAAGCCACTTGATGAAAAACGCTTTTGCGAGCTTTGAAATGAACTAAACATCCTTGATGCTCGGAATGTGGCTTGAAAATTTGCATACCTGTATGAATTCTTCAAAATATGTTGATTGGATTGTGAAAATCATCTCTCTCAATTTTCTCCAAAAAACAATGTCAATTACTAGATCTTGGTGAATTATGGTCATTGCTTGATTGTTGTATGCTTACTGATCATATTCATCAAGATTAGTTGATTTGATTTGCCTCCCTATTTTCTAAATATGTACCTTCAAATATATATGAATGGGCTAAGAAGTTCTTGCCTGGTGACCACGGACTAGTCTGTGGTTACCCAGACTAGTCTACCCATGCAGACTAGTCCGCAGAGTGCCGGTTAGGCCGGACTAGTCCGATAGACTACGGACTAGTCCAATATAGCCTCTGGAAAAGTTCGGACTAGTCCGGTCATTTCCGAACTTGTCCAATTTTTCGTGTCCATAACCCTAGCCGCTGCCAAACCCAAATTCCCTCACCCTCACAACTTGCCTCAAGCTTCTCTATCTACGCTCAAGCTCCCAAGGCGATTTTGCATCCCCTCCATCAAAAAGTTCCACATTTTGGTGGAAATCAAGCTTCTTCACTCGGGGATAGAAGTTTGCGGACTTGTCCGGTCTTCAACACCCTCCTCTCCAAGATTCAAGCGATTTCTTCAGTAATTTTCTCCCAAACCCTAGAAATCCCTATTTTCTTCATTGTTGATCGAATAGCCTAGCTTCTTTCACCTAATACTAGTGTCCTTGATGTATTGCATTAATGTTAGGCTAATTTTGCATTGAGTAAGTCCATTTGTCTCATAAGTTATGTTTCTGAGGATGAATATCGGACTAGTCCGGTCCATGCACGGACAAGTCCGGTCACCTGGACTAGTCCGTGCCTGTACACCGGACAAGTCCGATCTTTCTGAACTCAAAACCTAACCTTTTAATTCCTCAATGAAAATTCTCTTGTCATCCATTCAATTTCTTGTCATCCATTCTTATCCATACCTTGCGCAATTCATTCTCATGGCATGTCGAACCCTCATGACGAAGCTTCAGACTTCGAAGCCGAGATGGCCCAAGAAGCCCTGCTTTGGTCCTCGACGGACCAAGGCAAGAAGCGACCTTCCGAGCCAGCCTCCTCTCCTACTCAGTATCAAAATAGGGTGGCTCGACGCAAGGTGCCTGCTTCCAGGGCTACCACTGGTGGTGGCCGTAGCTCAGCGAGTGCTCGCCAAGCGAAGGGGAAAGGCAAAGGAATCGCGACGGGCCCGATTGGCCTCTTAAAGCTGTCTGCTCCAAGGGAAGGAGCCAGAGACTCCACTGAGGAAAGGTTCAATGGAAAGGGCAGCGAATCGACTGCAAAATTCAGAAAAGTTGATTGGTATGGCCGTCCGAAGCAAGCTGGCGATGGAAGATTTTGGAGTAACTTCCATGCAGACTTCTACAAGTCTGTACATCTCCAAATGAAGACACCCGTGGTGCGCAGCCAGTGGATTGATTGGGCACACTTCGAGAAGAAGGGCTTCTCACCGTTTGTTGAGGTGGTAGAGGCAATTGAAAATCATGGCTTGAAGGACCTCTTCGCCTTCAAGTACAATTGGAATGATGAAGTGGTGGCCCAATTCTATGCCACTTGCCACTTTGCAAGCGATGAAGAAGAAAGGGTGACTTGGATGACTCATGGATCCAAGTACACCATCACATATGAAGAATTTGCAGAGATTCTGCATCTTGACACCTCGAGCAATGACAATGTGATTATCCACAACATTGGTGTCATCAAGAAGGAAAGAATGAAGTTCCTCTATGAGCCCAACTCCAAGTTCAACCCCCCTTCTACCAAGAACATGAAGCCATTCTTTGTGGTGTTGAACAGAGTTTTGAGGAAGACAATTGCCCCCAAGGATGGGGATGTTGGGAGTGTGCAGGGCTATCTCCGGACCTTGATGAGGGTCATAAGCAAGAACCGCAAGTTTGATGTGGCTGACTATATCTGGAACGATATGGTAAACATCTCTTGCACACCCAACAGGTCATGTGGCTATGCTCTGTATCTTATGTTCATGATTGAGAAGGTCACTGGCATTGAATTTGTCAAACATGTGGAGCATCTTCCTTTGCGGCCCCAGATGCCTCAAAAGCCAAGCATTCAGGCTGCTCCATCTCTGGCCGCCAGTCATGAGGCTCCGGCAAGAGGAAGTGGAGATGCCAGGGCTGCCCCTTCCACTAGGGCAGCCCCTTAAAAAGGGTCTGCAAGTGGCATCTTAAAATACTTGGCTGCTATCCTTGCTTCCAGCAGAAAGGCTGAAGTGAAGGCCCACAAGCTTAACAAGAGAAGAAAGGAAGACATGAAGTATGTCAAGGCAAATGTGAAGCAGATTTGCTAGAAACTGTAGATCGAGCCCATTGGATCTCCGGTAATCTCTGATGATTCCGACTCCAACTACACCGAGCTCGGGCCCTTGACCCCCTCCGAGCTTGCCTACTTTGGCATTGGGGGCTCGAGTGCCTCTGCACCTCCTCCTCCTCATCATCAGCCCGAAGACGAAGATGAAGACGATGAGAGGACCGACAGCGAGGCGTGAAGACTTTAGGTCCCTCCTGTCCTTCTTTTTGGTGTCTTGATGCCAAAGGGGGAGATATTGAGGGGGATTCTTAGGTCTTAGGTCTTAAGCTGTAGGATGCGAGAAGAGAGCTTCCTTTGTGCCTTTTATCTATTTTGTGAGTTCTAAAACGTTTAATATGCTCCTGTTACTTAATGGTTCTGTGATGCAATGCTTTGAACTGCTTGTGAATTAATTTATGAAATCTGTGATTTTGCTCCTACAATGACATATATGCTTGTTGTTGATGTGTTAATGTCAATTATGTCATTCTATTCATGATTATTGTTTCAATGCACTTAGTTATGCATACCACCCTAAAGAATGCACATATGGATCATGTTTTCATTGCTTGATGTATTTTAGACTCATATGTGCATACTTTATGAAAATCTCAACTTTTTGTCATATTTTGTGAAATCTCAATTGGTTGTCATGAATCACCAAAAAGGGGGAGATTGAAAGTTCATCTAGGAATCCCTTGTGGGTTTTGGATGATTTATGACAAGCAAATGAGATCCTAACCATTTTGTTGAGATGAGCACAAGTTTTAATGTGAAAATGAGCAAAGAGCCAAAAAGAAGGGAGAATGAGAAGCAATGCGGAAAAGAGCTCAAGGAACAAGTGTGGTAGATCATTGTGTTTGGAGTATGTTAAGGAAACACACCCCAAGAGCTAAAGAACAAATAAACATACACATTGCACAAATTTATACAGGACCGGACTAGTTCGATTGACATCGGACTAGTCTGATATTTCTCCGCACAAGATCGGACAAGTCCGATATCACCATAGACTAGTCCGATATCTCTCTGACTAGAATCGGACTAGTCCTCCCCAGTGAGGACTAGTGACCAAAACACTTCACAAGCTGCACAAAATCGGACAAATCCGATCACTCGTCGGACTAGTCCGATATCGTTCTGATGTAAATCGGACAAGTCCGATATTGGCACGGACTAGTCCGAAAACCCTCTGACCTAAATCGGACAAGTCCTCGAAGTGCGGACTTGTCACCCAATTCACCTAGGGTTTCACTGATCCAGACAAGTCCGATGGTTATGAGACTAGTCCAAAGATTTCTAGAAGCAAAATCGGACAAGTCCTCTCCTCGCCGGACTAGTCCAATATTTAGGGACACTTAGGGTTTGCTACACACAGCACATCGGACTAGTCCGGTGTCCACCACGGACTAGTCCGATCTTTCTAAACCCTAACGGTCACTTTTAGAAACCCCATATAAATAGATGTGCACGGCCCAACTTTAATCTCTCTTGACCCCCTGTGCCGTCACACCTCCCAAGAGCCTTAAAAACACATCTCTCCACGAAATCAAAAGCAACAAAGATCAATCCCTTGAGGATACACTTTGGAACATTTGAGAGACACGATTCATCACTCTTGAGCTCTTGGTTTGATTCCCTAACACACTCTTGTGATTTTAATTGTAATCTTTTGAGTGTGTTCTTGGTGGAGTTCTCATTATAATCTAGGGGAGCCCTCAACGTGTTAGAAGGCCCCTTGAATTCGGTTATTTACCCTTTGTGATAAGAGGAGAGGATTGGCCTTCGTGGCGATCCGACGAGGGTAGGGTTGGAGAAGACCCGGTCCTTTTGTTGACTCCTCAATGTGGATGTAGGTTGCCTCTGTGGGAGCCGAACCACGGTATAAATTGCTTATGTTCTTGCTTTGTGTTCATCGTTCTTATTCATCATATCAATCTAGGGTTTCAATCAATCTTACTCATTTTATGTTGAAACATCAAATATAAGATTGACTTGTGGTATACTCTAGCTCATAATCTTGCAACACCTCAATTACAAGTATATTTTTGATGCATACATCCTAGAATCAAATTAATCGATCAAACTTGATTAACCTAGTTGGTACACACCGGACTAGTCCGCACTTTACCGGACTAGTCCAATATCTCGAGTTTTGATTTGGTTGTTAAGTGTTGCAGGTTCCGACAAATATCGAAAATGCCTATTCACCCCCCCTCTAGGACACATTCAATAGTGTAATCCGCCTTTCCAATTTTGAAACCATTTTGAGTTAGAAAGTCTCTAAGGCACTCATACCAACCTCTAGGAGCTTGTTTGAGGCCATAGAGAGCCTTACGCAATTTGTACACATGGCTTGGGAATTCTTTATCTTCAAAACCGGGGGGTTGCTCCTCATACACTTCTTCCTTGATTGGACCATTGAGGAACGCACTCTTGACGTCCATTTGATATAGCTTAAAATCATGGTGAGTAGCAAAGGCAAGTAATATACGAATTGATTCAAGCCTAGCTACGGGAGCAAAGGTTTCATCAAAATCCAAACCTTCGACTTGTGAATACACTTTGTCCACAAGTCGTGCTTTGTTCCTTGTAACCACCCCGTGCTCGTCTTGTTTGTTGCAAAACACTCACTTTGTGCCCACAAAATTTGCATTAGGCCTCTTCACGAGCTCCCACACTTGATTTCTTTCAAAGTTGTTGAGATCTTCTTCCATGGCCATCACCCAATCTAGATCTCGTAGTGCTTCTTCAACCTTGTGAGCCTCCAATGAAGAAAAAAAATAGTAATGTTCACAAAAATATGCAACACGAGATCGAGTAGTTATGCCTTTGGAGATGTATCCAAGTATATTGTCAACGGGATGGTTCCGTTGAATGCTTTGGTGCACTCTTGGGTGAGGCGCTTGAGGTCTTGAATCTTCATCTTCGTCTTCCTAATTTTCATTGTCCCCCCCCCCTTGAGTGATGCCTCCATTTTCATCTTCTTGGAGCGCATGTTGGGGGACTTGATCTTGACCATTTGAGGAATAGCTTGCTTGATGTGTAAGATGGTCACTTGAATCTTGAGATTGTTCTTGTGGTCATATATCTCCAAGCGCCATCCTTCCTATCACCACTTGTGGAGTTTCTTATTGATCTAGCACATGATGATCAACTTGCTCCACTTGGGAGCCATTAGTCTCATCAAACACCACGTTCCGTGCTACTTCAAAAATTTCGGAGGATTTGTTGAAGACACGATAGGCGTAGGTGTTTGAGTCATAGTCAAGCAAGAAACCCTCATCGGACTTAGAAGTGAACTTCAAAGGTCTAGGCTTCTTGTTGAGAATGTAGCATTTGCTCCCAAAAACACGAAAGTAAGAAATGTTAGTCTTGTTACCATTTAGGAGCTCATAGGACATATTCTTGAGTATGCGGTGAAGATATAATCAGTTTATGGCATGGCAAGCGGTGTTAACCGCTTCCGCCCAAAACCAGTCCGACATCTTGTACTCATCAAGCATGGTTCTTGACATCTCAATTATAGTTGTATTCTTTCTCTCGGCTACCCGATTTTGTTGAGGCGAGTAGGGGGCCGAGAACTCATGCTTGATGCCTTCTTCATCCAAAAACTCTTCAACTTGAGTATTCTTGAATTCGAGGCTGTTGTTACTCCTTATGGTCTTGATACTTAAGGAAAAATCATTTTGAGCTCTCTTTAAGTATTTCTTGAGGACACCTTGAGTCTCACTTTTATTATGCAAAAAGAATACCCAAGTAAAACGTGAAAAATCATCAACAATAACAAGATCGTATTTGTTACCGCCAATACTTATGTAGGTGATTGGACCGAAGAGAACCATGTTTAGAAGTTCCAATGATCTTGTTGTCGTCATAATGTTCTTGGATGGATGTGGAGCTCCAACTTGCTTTCCGGCTTGGCATGCGCTACATGGCCTATCCTTTTCAAACACAATATTCTTTAAGCCACAGATGTGCTCGCCCTTAAGGAGTTTTTGCAAGTTTCTCATCCCAACATGGGCTAGCCTTCTATGCCAAAGCCATCCCATGTTAGTTTTTGCAATTAAGCATGTATCAATTTGGGCTTTATCCGCGGAGAAATCCACAAGATAGAGCTTTACCTTGAGTACACCCTTAAAAGCAATTGAGTCATTGCTTCTCCTTGTGATGGTCACACCCTCATTAGTGAACAAACAATTATAACCTTTATCCCATAGTTGTTATATGTACAAGAGGTTATAATCAAGTGAATAAACATGTAACACATTTGAAAGAGTATGATTAGGGGATATAGCAATTTTATCGGTGCCAAGGATTTTTCCTTGGCTATTGTCCGCAAAATAGATCCCTTAACTTGGATCTTCATTTTGCTCATACTCCACAAACATCTTCCTCTCTTCGATCATATGATTAGTGCATCCGCTATAAAGAACCCATTTGGTTCCACTGGAGGAGTATGCCTACAAGAAAGATTTAAGCCTTGGCTTTATGTACCCAAGCATTTTGGGGCCTTTGATGTTAGTCAAGAGGCACTTGGGCACCCACACACAAGATTTAGGACTCTTACGATGTGGCCCAACATACCTAGCATAGGCCTTTCCAAACTTGTTCCTCAATAAAATATATGATGCATCAAAATCATGAAACATAGGATGAGGTTCCTTCTTAGGCATTTTGGGTAATGTAGCAATGTTCTTTCCCTAATTGTTGTATGAACCTCCTTTGAAAAAGACAATCAAGTCTTTGCCGTTCTTGGGAGTTTTGGCATTGTGCCTACTCTCCCTACAATAGCCAAGACCATCCTTGACAAGGGGATGTCTTGTGTTGGTATATGCACTACGTGCATATGTCATCTTCTCCTTGTCAAAGATGTCACCCTTTGGTACTTGATTGATTTGTGCCAAATTAAGCTCATCTTTAATTTTTATAATCAAGTTTGAGCATTTGCAAGGTTTAGGCGCCTCGGATTTCACATTTGTGGAAGGTGAGCTTGTAGAGGAAGAAGGGGCATTTACCTTGAGAGACTTCACTTGTGTTTAAAGGATCTTGTTAGCTTGTGTCAAAATAACAAGTTCATCCTTGAGCACAATTGTAGTGTTCTCAAGGTTTGAGCAAGTTTCTTTGCTCAAAGCGAGTTCACGTCAAGTGCTTTGCTTCTTTCTCTTTCAATCTCCAAGAGCTCCTCAACCTCTTGACATCTCTCCTTTTGTTGGATGAGCATGTCCTCTTGACAGTTGATGAGCTCTTCCTTCTCAAATACCTCCTCCGTCAACAACCTCAATCTTTTCAAGGTACTTTTACTCATATCCTTAAGCATATGTTAATTTTCACTACTACTATCAAAATCATCATGCGAGGAAATTGAAGAGGAGGATTTAGATTTAACCTTCTTTCTTCCCTCCTTGGCCATGAGGCAAGTTGGCCTTGATTTATCCAAGTTGGGAAAGAGCTTGTTCTCCATGGTTGTCTTCTTCATAGCAATGGTTGCTATATTTTCTCTTCATCGGAGGAGGATTCCTCATTTGAATACCACTCCTTTCCAAGGTGGGCATGCCCTGATTGCTTCTTCTTCTTAAAGTACTTCTTCTCCTTGGACTTGCCTTCCTGCTTCTTCTTGTTTTCCTCATGTCGGCAATCCACAATGAAGTGGCCATGCTCTCCACAATTGTAGCAAGCCCTCTTTGATCTTGTCTTGGGCTTATCTTTGCTCTTGTTTTCATGATGGTAGCTCCCCCTCCTTCTTTTGAACATCCTCTTGAAGTTGTTGATGAAGAGTGCCTCTTCCTCATCGGTGTCGGGGCTCTCTTCATCACTCTCTTCCTTTTCTTGTGATCTTGAGGATGTTGCCTTGAATGCAACATCCCTTTTCTTGGAGGAGGAGAGCTTTTGTAGATCATTGTAGAACATAGCTTATTGCTCCATCATCGCATGGTTGATGATCCTTCCAAGCACTTCTTCGGGAGTCATCTTGTGAAAGCCCGGACTCTCACGAATTAGTGAGCAAAGAGTGACATTTCAAGGAATGAATGCTCGAATCATCCTCTTTACCACCTCATGATCGGTCCACCGGGTGCTTCCATAAGACCAACTCTTATTGATGAGAGTCTTGAGGCGGTCGTACATGTCTTTGGGAGATTCACCATCCATGATAGTGAACCTCCCAAGTTCTCCTTCGGTCATCTCTATGTTGGCCTCCCTAATGACACGGTTGCCCTCATGTGCCGTCTTCAGGGTGTCTCATATCTCCTTGGCAACCTCCAACCCTTTAATGCGGTTGAACTCTTCTCGAGTCAATGAGGAGGTAATTACTCCAACAGCTTGAGCATTGCGATGGAGAAGGACGGCTTGCTCTGGAGTGATGTCTTCCTCATTCTTAGGAAGATGTAAACCTAGCATAACAATTTGTCACAAACTAGGGTTTAAGGAATGAGATGCATCTTCATATTATTCTTCCACTTAGTTCCATCAAATTGAGGAAGTTTGCCAATGGGGATAGATACATAGTGATTGCTCGCGGTTAGTTGCTCATAGTTGTAAGGATATCGGGAGTAGTCTTGGGAACTACTCCCATTATCAACGTTGATCAGAGCAATTGGCTTGATCTCCTTCTTCGGCACATTGAGCTTCTCACGAAGACATTCCTTGAGCATACAAACTTCTTTGTCGTCATTTGGATCGTCTTGAAGAACATCGACGTTCTTCGTCTTGGTGTTATCAACAATCATCGGAATCTCATTGTCACCCCTTCCGTCCATTTCTTCTCCGAGTTGTTAGACTCTTGGTGGAGAAGCCTGCTTTGATACCAATTGAAAGTCGCCTAGAGGGGGTGAATAGGCAATAAGACCTGAAATGGCTTAATCAAACAAGATTAAATTACTGAGGCTGGACCTGTCTGGACAGGGCTAGACTAGTCCGCTCAGCCTAGGGTGAAAACCTAAAAACTTGATTTCTATAAGTTATTTGCGGAATTTAAGTTCACTAAAGATGTATACAATGTATCGTAACCTAGTACAACTTATATTGACAATTGTATGCAAATAGGTTACAAGATTTCAACAAGATCAAAGTGAAGAGCAATATGAACCCTAAAAGCAATTCTAGTGATTATCAAATGTAAAGCGACAAGAGAGACACGATTTATCTTGTGGTTAACCTCCACGAAGAAGCCTACATCCATGTTTAGAAGTCCACACAAGGACCGGGTCTCACTTGACCCTTCTCTCACCAAGCCACCACAATAGCCGGCTTGGTTTCCACTATATCAATGGGTAATCACAAAGTTTGATTAGGGCTGCTCACAAGTTGAGGCTCCCACAAATCAATACAATGAGGAGCACACGAAGTTCAACTCACATAAGCCACAAAACATAACACAATGTGCAAGAGATCAAACCGAGAGCCCAAGCGCGATGATCTTCCTTCACTCTCCTCCCCAAACCATAATCTCTTCAAGATTTGGTCTTAGAGGGCTAGTAGGACGAGTGGAAGGCTTTGGAAGGCTCTAGGTCACTTGTGGCGACGCTAGGGTTCAAGAGTTGTCAAATAGGGGCCGGGGTCCCCATTTCATAGGGGTCCCGAGAACTAACCGTTGCCACTAGGGCAACCCCGGACTAGTCCGACCCTGTGCCACGGACTAGTCCGGCCTTCTGGGATTACCGACAATTTCACGTCATTGATCGACAAAATAGATGATGTGCGCGCCAATGTTTGAATTTCAAAAGGCCACTGACAAAACGGACTAGTCCGGTTCAACATAGACTAGTCCGAAGTAGGACATAAAGGTTTGGTCCGTCCCAAAATGGGCACAACTGGGTATTGTCGGACTAGTCCAACCACAGGAGCAGATTAGTCCAACCCTCTAGGGTTTTCTCTCAGTTTATCTCACTAGGTCTCAAATGGACTAGTCCGTACCACCACAAACAAGTCCGAAATTTTCCACAGAGCTTTGCTCCATTCTAAAACGAACAAGTCCGATCTACGGGGACATAGCTCCAACTCCACTAAGGGATGAACGGACTAGTCCATACCCATACAGAAAGTACGATATCCTCCAGAGACCTTTAGTCCGGCTCAAAACGGACTTCTCTGCCTGGCCGGACTAGTCTGGCCTCCTAGGGTTTTTCCACATTTTGGCTTCTCACTTAGGTTTTTCTCTCAACCACCACTTTGAGCCCTCTAGAATGATCTCAAAGCACATGATACATCCACCATCTCACATGACACGACTCATATAAACTCAACACCATAGAAACCCTAATTTCTACACTTGAGTCTTTGATGCTCATTTTATCCTTTTCCTTTTTGAGTGATTTCATCTCATTTCAACCATCACACCCGTGCTTAAGATCAACTCAGCTCATTAGTCTCTTAATTGTCGTCATCAATCATCCAAAACCTACGGGGATGCCTAGATGCACTTTCACTCAATACATTGCCCATCATGGTAGCTCCAAAACCTGGTGAGCCTATACTGCTTTATATTGCTGCAACTACGGAAGTCGTTAGCATGGTCCTGGTCGCCGAGAGACCAGACACACCTCCAGGCTCCTCCACACAGAGGCTCGGACCCCTCCAAGAGGGTCTAGAGCCACCCGTAGGAGACAATCAAGGCGAGTCTAGGTCCCAACCCCTGGACACAGGTCCTAAAGGCCAGGTGCCTGTGGACCAACCTCTACAAAACAACACGTCAGACCCCTCCAGGAGGGTCTCGACAACTCAAGAAGCAAATTCGGACCCCTCTGGGAGGGTTCGGGTTGCTGGAGAGGATGGACCGGACCCATCTGAGAGGGTCCGAACTATCTGACGGTCTGTCTACTTCATTAGCGAGGTCCTTCACAACGCCAAGACTCGATATCTTGAAGTGGGCAAGCTAGTGTACACAGTTCTTATTGCCTCAAGAAAGCTCCGTCACTACTTCCAAGCTCACAAGATATCAGTGGTAACTTCTTATCCACTGTGAGCTATCCTACATAATCCCAACTCAACAGGAAATATTTTAATGTGGCCTGTGGAGCTGGCAGAATTCAATCTAAAATTCCTGCCTCGACATGCCATCAAGAGTCAGACACTAGATAGCTTCCTAGCAGAGTGGACTCCATCTCCATTAGGTCCGGGGGGCCCTAAGGTCCTGGTCTTCACAAAGCCTCACTGGACCCTCTACTTTTGACGATTTTGTGCAAAAGCAGGGGGCCGAAGCTGGAATCTTGCTCCTCACACCGATCGGGGAGCAAGTCAAATACATAATTCGGCTTGACTTCAAGGCGACAAATAACATGGCGGAATACGAAGCTCTCATCTTCCGACTGATGACAATGCTATCATTCAGCGTCCAATAGCTGCTGGTAAGGAGGGATTCACAACTCATCATCAAACAAGTCAAAGGTGAATGTAGTTGCAATAACCCTCAACTAGCAGCGTATCTTCTTGAAGTCCAGAAGTTGCAGAAAGATTGCCAGGTTCTGGACCTATGCCATGTCCAGCATCTCAACAATGCTGAAGTTGATGACCTCTCAACGAAAGCTTCAACCAGTGCTCCGACACCCGATGGAGTTTTTATTAGGAGATTACCAGCACCTGTCGCTCAGCCTGCCGAACTGAGTGATGGGGGCGAGACCAGCACCTTGAAGCTGGCGGTCTCGGTGGCCTTGTTACCATGTCATCCACAAAGGATCGTAGGCACCACAGGAAGCTCCGAGGAACCAGGTGTGCAAGATCAAGAAGCTCAAGTTAGTCCCGATACATGGATCTTAGAGGTACGTGACTACTTGAAGGACAACATCCTTCCTGAAGACGGTGTATCTACTGAACAGATTGCCCAGATGGCTAAAAGATACATATTGGTAGATGGGGATCTATACCAATGTGGCATCAATGGAATCCTATTGCAGTACATTTCTTGAGAAGAAGGTTGCGAGCTCCTCGCAAAGATCCATGGAGGCGAGTTTGGAAATCACGCATCATCCCACACGCTGGTCGGTACAGCCTTTCGGCATGGTTTTTACTGGCCTACAGCTCTCTAGATGCAATCGAGCTGGCCAAGAGATGTGAAGCATGCCAGTTTCACGCAAAGAAGATCCACACACCGGCACAATCACTGTAGATGATTCATCCCTCGTGGCCATTCACTGTGTGGGGGATGGATATTTTGGGACATTTCCCAAAAGCAGTCGGTGGGTACCGATTTTTATACGTCTTCATCGACAAGTTCACAAAATGGTCGGAAGCAACTCCTGTTGTGACAATCAACAAGCAGTCAACGATCAAGTTCTTGAAGTCCATTGTCTGCAGATTTGGAGTCCCGAACAGAGTCATCACTGAGAACAGGACCCAATTCCGAAGTTCAGCCTTCCAAGAGTATTGTGAAGACCTTGACATCAACATCAGCTACGCATTAGTAGCTTACCCGACAAGTAATGGTTAGGCCAAGAGAGCAAATGTTGAGATTCTCAAGGGACTCAAGACCCGCACCTACGAACGTTTCAAAAAGCATGGTGCCAACTGAATTGAGGAGCTTCCATCCACACTGTGGGCAAGCGGGACAACACCCATCCGGGCCACTGGAGATACACTCTTCTTCTTGGTGTATGGAGCCGAAGCAGTCCTTCCTTCGAAGATCAATATGGGTTCCCTCAGAGTCCAAACCTATGACGAAGTCGTGCAGGATCAGTTTCAGCGAGATGACCTGGACCTCGCCGATGAGGCAAGGTGCCAAGTAGCTGTTCGAAATGCGCAATATCACCAGACGCTCCGACTCTATCATCATAGGTATGTTCGCAATCAGCAACTTGAAGAAGGTGATCTAGTGGTGCAGCGAATACTCTCTCCCGAAGGAGTGAACAAGCTCTCCCCAAGTGTTGATGGCTCCTAAGATATACTAACAAATCATCCCCGGCAACGGCACCAGAAATGCTTGTTGGTATTTCTTATGCACCATTAACTAAACATTTCCAACTGATGTGTCAGAAATGCTTGTTAATGGTTCTAATGGATCACAGAGTGAATTCCGCAAGCGCACGGAGGTATCATTGTAGCATTTCCCCTTAAGAGTATTCCCAAGGGTGTCATTTATTTGATCCCAAAGGAAGGCAGGGAAGAGATATAACAATCATCAAGTGGAAAGGGTAGAAAGGTATAGGTAAGAATCTAGTAAGGATGGATAAAATAATAGTGGAGGTAGTGTGACACACAGAAAAAGCTTTCAAGTCTAAGGGGGTAAGAGGATCCTAGAGGTTAGTTAAGGTTGAGAGTTATGGAGGTACTCCTACTATGCTCTATTGTACATATACATAGTCTAAACTAATTATTCATAAGCTAGATTAATAGTGCATACTTATGCTATGTGGTTCAACACATCGGGCACGGGCTTACCCCTAGCAATACTAGGGCGACTCCCGCCAAGAGCCTGTGGCATAGCCGAACATGGAGGATTACAAAGGACAGATAGGGCTGTCACCACCTACTGCCTACCTCTTCAATCCGTGGGTCTACGAGACATCCAATGCTACTTAGCTATCCTAGCACCATGCTAGCATATCAAGTAATTACCTTAATAGCCTAGGCACAATCCATCCTAAGGCAATGAATTGAATCATCATTGAACTAATGTTGATACACAACATAATTATCCATACTAACCTAGTTATGTTATAATTAACTAAACTATAGTGGGGGTCTATAGGTTCTATGATAATGAGATATATTCATGATGAAATAGTCATAGAAGCTATACCTTCCACATACATGGACTCCATAATCAAACAAGAAACAGTTTGCCCAAGTATATGTATAAGTAGAGACTAAAGATACTATCTTTATTATGCATAAAGTCACAAATACAAGAAAGAATACATGAGTCATACCTTTCCCAATGTAGGATTGGGAAGAGAGAGACTCCTTACTCCTTTCCCAATTTGGACTTGGGACTAGAGTCTCTCCTCTCTACAACCTAACTCCTCTAAGACTATGGATGATAGTGTAAACAATAGAGATGAAGCTCAAGTGGTGTGTGTTGAAGTGAGGAGTAGGGGGTCCTATTTATACTAGTGTTGAGGTTAGTTCCCGCCACCAAAAGCGTGGGAATCAGTCACCATTGACTCCTTCAAGCCAGAATGAGCCAACACACATCGTTTGACCACGTTTGGCGCCAGGAAGAGGTCGGCCGAACCCCTGGTTTAGCCGACCTGGTCAGCACTCCAAACGTGGAGTGCATCCTTCAGGTGGCTGCCAGGTCGGCCCCCTTGATGTATATGGGTGATACACCGTTGGATCTCCTCGGATACTTCTGTTTGTGGGCCATTTGATCCATGGGATGCCACGTGTCATCGCCTGATTGGCTGGGATGATATATTATAGGATTGGTCCCTCTACATTTCCTCATTTCCTGCATAAAATGCTGCATACACATATTTCTCCAAGTCCAAGTGGAATTTGTTTAGATAGAAAGGTGATGTGTGCAAGAAATGACAAATCCTTCACATAATTGAGTTAAATTGACGGATAAATTGGTATATAACAGCCGTCAACAAACTCCCCCAAGCTTATCCTTTGCTCGTCCCGAGCAAAGTCAAGACTTTAGTTGATGATCAGGAGTGGCTACAATGTCTTATTTTCAAAAGTATCTAATGCACAACAAGATACTCTACCTAGTATTGCAGAAATTGACTATGATACTCTACCTTTCTTAAGTTATCATGGGGCTTATGTTTTTTCATATTCATGAGTAGTTGAAAGGTAGAATAGCAAATGGAGCAAACATAGCCTAGAAATCAAGTTCCACTTAAATCCCGGAGAATTCAATTTTAGATAATAAGTACCTCAATTTGATTCTCTCAATCACTCCTTTCTGGATAGTGGAAATATTTCCTCACCAAAGCATTGTGCCTCTACTATTCCTACTCATTGAATATGGCTTGTATGTGGAGCTTGGTAAGGAAAGTAAGTAGGCATATTTGCATCACATATATTGCTAAGTCAAAAGAGTAAGCCTTAGGAGAATTTAAATCAAAACTTTTTGATTCAAGACTAGTGCATGTGTGATGGAGTGGAAGTGGTTGTGGATACTTGAGATAAATCCATTTTGGTATAATCTCTCTTTCTTTTGCAGGGATGAAACATGGCTACTTTTCTTCTTTTTTTCTCTTTTTTTCTCACGCTTATGATGTAAGCATGTTTTTTTTTTCATTTGTGTGCCATGTCTTCTACTCCCTTTCTTTGCAATGAATTTTGAAGAGAGTGCTAAACATGAATAACATGGAGTTTCTCTTTTTGTTGTGGTATGGTGGATATGATGGATGTTTTGCTTACTTCTAGTGTAGAAGTATGGCATGTGCAAGTGAAGTCTTGAATTCAAAAAGAGTTGAATAATTTCTCACATAGGTCTATACTAGTTTGACTAGGCTCAATGTGAAAGCAAATAGCATATGGATAAGTTTTTGTCTATGTATGAACATCATATGGCTTTGGTAGGTATTTCCAACCAATTGAGGGAAACTTAAATCTTTTTAGAATTTCTCCGGAAATCTAAGTTTTACTTTCAAGCTAGGACTAGCAGCCCTATTATTAATTCTAATCTTGCAACAACCTAGAATTAGATTAAGCTTTTGGTACCCACAACTTCCAAATTAAGGTAAAAGTATATCAAACCAATGAAAGCAATATTCGGAGAGTAGCAAGTTGTAAACTAGAAACTTAGGAAAATAAAATAGTGCAACTATTCATCATTTCATCTATGTGAATTCTAAATCATTCTTACCGTACATCTTTATTTGATGAAAGCAAATCTAACCTATTTTATTTTTTTATTTTTTTAAATGCAAGGTGGATGATGGATGGATGGAAAATAAATATGCAAGGAGTGTGATACATGTTACCTCAAGTGGGGGTCCTCCCCCAAGCTTGTTCTTCAACTACCTCCATGATAAGGGTTGAACCCTTGATGACAGAAGTACGCTGCAAGATCGGCTTGTTGTTGTTGTAGCGCCGTGTTGAAGTTGGTGAATTGAGAATCCATGTGTTGTTGCCAATCCTGGGTACCTTGAACATGCTCTTGGAGTGTGCTGTAGATGTCACCCGTTCTCACTTCAAGTTCTCCCATACGTCTAGTGAGTTCTGTCATTCCTTGGCTATAGTCATGATGACTTCTAGCCGAAAAGGAACGACGCCCTCTCATGGACGTTGGGGGCAAGCTGCTAGAGCTTGAAGTGGATAAGGGTGGATCCCTTTGCTATTCTTACCAAGATGATCCCCAGTCTCATACATCGGAGGTTGAGTCCATCCGGGCGCACAACCCGTTGGGTTCTCGTCCTCTTGGTATTCATGGACCGGAGAGATTATCGGTGGCATGCCTGCGGGTGCAGCCCTCGCACGATTCCTTGTTACCCTACCAGAGACATTACTTCCTCTTGCTTCCTCAAGGGGAAGAAGATTAATGGTTAGCCTCCGACATTTGTACAAATGAAAATACGGGTTAGGTAACCGAATTTCATTGACAAAGCCGGGATAGAAAAATATCAAGGAGCCATCATGATCATGCTTAAGGGTATGCCCTTGCACTAAATAGTATTCATCAATTAATTCTCTTTCAGTTTCAATATATTCAAATGAAGAGTATTTAAGTGCTCCTACCCTATCAGCAATATGAGTAATCAATGAAGTGCATTCAATTGGTCCTGATTTTGAAATGTAATCTAACCATTGTGTCATCATGGCTTTGACTGGAGCAACTTTTATCTTTTTAGTCATGGCAAACAAAAATTTCAATTCATCATCTCGCACAACCCTAACATCTCCCCTAGGGAACATAGTCATAGCCACCCATCCATGCATGAAGCATAAGGTAGGGTTTTGGATGTGGCTATTCCTAGGAGCCCTACATGTGACCTCACTAGTTAGCTCATGCCAAAAACTTTGTTTGTTAAACTTAGGCAAATTGTCTAAATCTAGCAAACACCATTTATGGAAGCCTAGGATGCTACCTAATTCTTTCCATAGGATGTTGTATTCTTTTTGAATCAATCTAAAAGTAATACCATCAAATCCTATTCTTAGCGTGCAAAGGAATTGGATAGTGAGAAGGCGTGAATCTTTCTCCTCTATGTGAGCAAAGTCATCAAATCCAATTGCATGCCAAATGGAAAGAAATTCGGAGTCCATACCTATTTTTGAGATCAAATGTGGATCGTAAGCCTTGGTGTGGCGGAACTCACGATCTTGGAGAAGCCTGCGTGCTTGATCTTCAACTTCGCTTTGTATGTCGAGGTCGTTGTCATGAAGAAGTTGGTGTGGGTTGCTTCTTTCTTCCATGGGGGTGTCCTCACACACATTTCTCCTCCTTGGGCTTGTACCCATGGAAGAGAGGCGTGCACTAGAGCCTTCACCATGGCTTGAGCTTGCAACCCCCATCCTCTTTCCGAACAACCTCTTCATGTCTTTTTGAGTTCAACAAGCAAGAACAAAACAAGGCGAGAAAAATCTGAAAAGAAGCGGTGTTTGGAAAACAAAACTCTCAACAAATTTTCTCCTCTTGAAAGCTTGAGTGTAAAATGCAAATGCAAACAAAAGAAAATCTTTTTGGGGATGGATTTGAGCAAGAGTGTTGCAATGAAGAGCAAGAAAACAAGGTGTAACACCCTCATTTTCATGCATCATGCCTTGCATGCACTCATATACATGTTTAATATTGATCCACATAAAGAGGAACGAGTTTAAAATTGATTCGGAGCATTTAAAATTGATTTGGAACAAAACCGCACTTAAAATGCAGGAAAGTGCAGACTAGTCCGATTTTGCTGAGGACTAGTCCAATTTCTCTCTGACTAAAAATGGACTTGTCTGTTTTTGCTGCGGACTAGTCTGATTTTGGCTCTGGAAACTTTTGGACTTGTCCGATTTTTTGCGGACTAGTCCGATATTCTAAGAATCCTTGAAAATCTGCTAAGTCCTTGGACTTTTCCAGACTAGTCCGGTGTTCCAACGGACTTGTCCGTTTTCCTCTCTGTTTAAAGTCGGACTTGTCCGATTTTTGGCCAGACTTGTCTGATTTTCTCTCTGGACGACTTCGGACTAGTCCGGTCCTTTCTGGACTTGTCCGATATTTTGTGACTCTGAGTTGATCTTTTGTTTTACGACTTGTTTCTTGGGTTTCACGTTAAGTGGGCCTAGGGGCATCGTGCCTAACTCATTTAGAGCCCGTGTGGGACTCTAAACCGGCCTCTACTCCTCCCAAACTCGAAATCCATCTAACCCTAGCCTCCACCTCTATATAAACAGCCCCACCGCATGGTTTGACATCTATTTGCCACTTTTCCACACACCCAAACCCTAGTTTGTGGGGAGCCACCATCAAGGAGGGAGGAGAAGATCCCAAGCAAGAAGAAGAAGAGGAGGAAACTAAAGAGGATCAAGATCTCCACCAAGTTTTCGTTCTTCACCACCAATTCATCCCCAAGTTCATCACCAACCCTAGATCACCAAGATCCAAGTGCTACCTCCAAGTTTCTTGATTCATTGGAGTTCTAAACACCTGGTATACCTTCTATTATCTTTTCCTTACGTGAATTCAACCCCTAATATCCGAATTTACATTGATATAGAAAACCCTAATCTGCTGATCTCGCAGAGGGCAGACTTGTCCGGTCTCTAGCGGACTAGTCTGATCTTTCTGGTTAAATTGTGTTGAATTAGTTCTAAAATTTGATCCAATCAACTCCAAACCTGTATAAACTTGTTATAAGCTATTAGAACTAGTTAGTTATTATTAAAAGCAATCAATTAACTAGTTCTACCTTGCATTTGCATTAATCATGCATATCATGTCATATTGAGTAATATTTGTGCACTCTTTGATTATGTTTCTTGTCTTGTATGTTTATTGTGTGGATTAGACGGATTTACGCTAGAGAGTGCCGCGGAGGATCCACAGCACCAAGAGTTTGAAGGCTTTGACCCTAATCAACCGCAAGAGCAAGGCAAGTGTCCTTGAAGCATATTGATCCTGTTTTAAAATAAATGTTTGTTTGCAAAACTGCATGCTGTGTCAATTTGATGGGAATCCTATGATAGGAAGTTTTCTAGAATTGTTTAACCACCCTTGTCACCTGGAATTATGGTAGAGAGTCAGGAAGGGCTTTTTACCTTTTTGCTTCACTTAATTAACTGGGATGGAAAAACAACACCACACATTTAATTAAGCATTAATGATATTTTGGTTAATGTGAACTGGTTAAATCTGATATGGTAATGGGTGATCTAAGCAAGCCTGGTATGTGGATGGGTTGGATGTCATGGTGGTTGCTTGCTTTAGATCTGAGGACCGGTTCATGCGAGAATAAGCCATGACTACAGTGCCACCACAAGGCCAACTATGGGTGCAGCGTAGCTGATTAATTAGGGCTTTGCTAGTGCTGTTTGGACCATTGTGGATGCTCGGGGAAGGGGTAGTCGGATTGGGTTTGTTGATGATTGGTGGGACTACCCTGGGATCCGAATGGCTCAAGAGGGGGCCCTTGGTTGAAGATGTGCTCAGTTGGAGACATCGCCACTGGTGAAACCTCAGTGGGGTCTAAATAGGCTAGTAATCCCTTTGTAAAGGCTATTTTGTGATCTCTTGGCTATACACCAAAGGAAGTGTAGTTGGCATCAGGGAGGTTCTTTAGTCGCCGACGGGTGATGAAATCACAAACATGTGGGTAAATTGGTACAAACTCTGCAGAGTCCAATAAAACTATCATGATAGCCGTGCTCCCGGTTATGAGCACCTGGACAACTTCCATGATTAGAGGGTACTTGGTATTGGGATGGTATTTGGGATGGTTATGGTTGGTATTATGGTTATGGATTAATTTCTGGTATTGAATATGGTTATTGGCAAATGGTGAAATCTGGAATTTTTGATGAGGATGGTGAATTGTGGACTGGTATTATGATATTACTTATGGTTATGATGGGTTTATTTCACATACATGTAATATATTGCTTTTCAAATGTTTTAATGTACTTTTCAGCACTTAACCATTATTATTGTCATCATTTGAATAAGCCACATGTCATACTTTCCCCACTCGCTGAGTACGACATGTACTTGCTCTTGCAATCCCCCCAATAGTTGTAGGTCAGGATTGGGAGTTTAATGGCGATAATGCGGAGTTTTTGGCCGTGTCTACCGTCAGCTTTGACTGTGGTGTTGATTGGAGCTGCGCTATACCCTATTGCTTATGCTGCCTAGCTGTTTAGTTTACTAAATTAGTTTATTTCTGCTGCATTATTTGGACTTGTTACAAATATTCATTAGAGGTGGTAATCAAGGATAATATGGTTTGTGTAATAAAATTTGGTTAATTATTTTTTTGTGGTAATTTTCTGTATACTCTTTTGTGATTGCACTCGTGTATGTGTGTTGAACATCCTGGGAACACATATGCGTTAGCTTGGTTCATTTTTTCAGAACCGGGCGTCACAGATTGGTATCCGAGCCACAGGTTGACCGGAGGATGCAGCCTAGATAGAATGGACACTTTAGAGCACATAGGAGCACTCAGGAATCAATTTGATTTTTTTGGCTTGTTGTTTGCTATATATATTGTTTGCTTGGGTGCTTAATAGAGGATTTTGGGATGCCTTAGCATTGCCATGTCCACCTAGGCTAGTGTAGCTAGCTGTTTAGTTTATATCCCTTGATGCATATAGTTGGGGGCGTTTTCTAATTCTTACCTATTGCTTTTCTTCAGATGGTGAGGACTCGCAACCAGAGGGATGGCAATGATGAGGAGGAGAACAATGGAGTGCCTCAGAACAACATCGGACAAGGACCTACTCAGGGAGCTATCAACATTGAGCAGCTATTGGCTATGCAAAACCAGCTCATGCAGACCATGATACAAACAATGGGATAGCTGCAGGCTGGCAATATCAACAATCAGCCCCACATGCCTCCACCGCCACCCCGCCTCCTCATAACCGATTGGGAGAGTTTATGAGGACTAGGCCGCCGACCTTTGCTCAAGCTGCCGACCCTATGGATGCGGATGATTGGCTAAAGTCCGTGGAGAAGAAGCTAGCTATTGTCCAATGCAGTGACCGGGAGAAGGTATTGTTTGCTTCTCATCAACTAGTTGGAGCAGCTGCGGATTGGTGGGATTCTTATTGCAATGCTCATGAGAACCAAGAGAGAATTACTTGGGCCGAATTCAAGGAGAATTTTCATTATCATTATGTGTCGGAGGGTGTTATGATCTTGAAGAGGCAAGAATTCAAGGAAAATCAAGCTTGAGTGAATATCTCAATAAGTTCACTCAACTCTCAAGGTATGCGCCTGAGGATGTTAGTCGAGACAGCCGGAAGCAATATTTGTTAATGAGGGGCTTGAACAATGAAATCCAAGTGCAACTACTCCATTGTGACTATGCAAATTTTTAGAAGCTTGTGGACAAAGCGATTGTGGTTGAGAACAAGATTCGTGAGATAGAGCAAGACAATAATAGAAAGGCACCATATCAAGGACAGCAACAAGGAAGTAATGTGCGCCCTCGCTTTGCGCTGCCCAATGCGCCTCATTTCAGCTCTTCTATTCCTGCTCAACGCTCTGGATTTGCATCGCGCCCAACTCATTTTGTGCAGCAGCGCCCTTTCATTCAAGCACCTAGGCCTCCGATGCCTTAAGCGCCTCGTGCTAATTTTCCTGGTGCCAATGTTCAAAACCAAGCTCGTCCCAATAATTCTGGTGGAGTTAAGAAGTGCTATACTTGTGGAGAAGCTGGACACTTTGCGCATCAATGTCCTAAGTCAGGCCTTGGTCAAGGAAGCAATGCGCCGAGGCAAAACCCAAGACCCAATGGAGGAGTGCCACAAGGAAGCCGTGGACAACAGAATTTTGCTCGTGGCAACGTGAACCATGTCTCTACAGAGGATGCTCAACAAGCGGATGACGTGGTCATTGGTATGTTTCTCGCCAACTCCAACCCCGCGACTATGTTATTTGATTCTGGAGCATCGCATTCATTCATTGCATCGAAGTATGTCGCCAAGTATAGTTTACCTATCTCTCATATGAAGTTTACTCTATTGGTTAAGTCTCCTGGAGGAGAGATGAGGAAAAATATAGTATGTCCAAAAGTAAGCCTTAGAATAAGGGGGGTAGACTTCTCTGCCAACCTCATTGTTTTGGATTCTCAAGGGTTGGACATTATACTTGGTATGGACTGGTTGAGGAAGCACAATTGAGTTATTGAGTGTGCCACGAAGACGGTGAAGTTGACCAATGAAGAAGGGATCACCGTAGAATTTGAAGCATCTCAAACCGCACCAAAGCAATTGAAGCTGAATCATATGGACGGTGCCGCAATTGAGGAGATTCTGGTGGTGTGTAAATTTTGGATGTTTTCTGGACGAGTTGACAGGTATGCCACCTGATCGAGACATTGAGTTTGTTATTGATTTAATACCTGGAACTACAGCTATAGCTAAGAGGCCTTATAGGATGCCTCCTTTGGAATTAGCGGAGCTCAAGAAGAGCAATTAGAGAAGGGTTTTATTCGCCCAAGCTCTTCGCCTTGGGGAGCGCCCGTCCTGTTCGTGGATAAGAAGGATGGATCCCAGAGGATGTGTGTGGATTACCGAGCTCTCAACGAGGTAACAATCAAGAACAAGTACACCTTGCCACGCATAGAAGACTTGTTTGATCAAATGAAGGGTGTTTGTGTCTTCTTTAAGATTGACTTGAGGTCGGGATATTTTCAAATGAAGATTAGACCATCAGACATACCCAAGACAGCTTTTAGGACACGGTATGGATCTTATGAGTACACCGTGATGTCTTTTGGATTGACAAATGCGCCTGCCTACTTTATGTACCTCATGAATAAGGTCTTCATGGAGTACTTGGACAAGTTCTTCGTTGTGTTTATTGATGATATTATGATCTACTCGAAGGACAAGAAGGAACATGAGGAACACTTGAGGCTTACGCTACAGAAATTGAGGGAACATCAATTGTATGCCAAGTTCAACAAGTGTCAGTTTTGGTTGAATGAGTTGCCATTTTTGGGTCATATAATCTTAGGAGGAGGAGTATCGGTTGACCCCGGAAAAGTGAGAGACGTGTTGAAATGGGAACCCCCGCAAAATGTCAAGGAAATAAGAAGTTTTCCTGGGATGGCTGGATATTACCGTCGGTTCATCAAGTACTTTTCCAAGATAGCCAAGCCTATGACAGAGTTGCTAATGAAGGGAAATGCTTTCCAATGGACTCAAGCTTGTCAAAATAGTTTTGAGGAGCTGAAGAAGAGGTTGACAACAGCCCCACTTTTGGTGTTGCCAGACGTGAGCAAGAGTTTTGATATTTATTGCGACGAATCGAGACAAGGACTTGGATGTGTATTGATGCAAGAAGGTCAAGTGGTCGCCTATGCATCAAGACAATTGAAGAAACATGAGCAGAATTACCCCACGCACGATTTGGAACTCGCGGCCGTGGTACGCGCATTGAAGATTTGGAGGCACTATATTCTTGGACATAGGTGTGAAATTTATACGGACCATAAGAGTTTGAAGTATATTTTCACACAAACGGATCTGAACTTGAGGCAACGAAGATGGTTGGAGCTCATCAAAGATTATGATTCGGGGGTCAACTATCATCCGGGAAAGGCCAAGGTAGTGGCCGATGCTTTGAGTAGAAAGGGAGTAAGTCATCAACTCACAGTTCGAGAGTTACCATATGAGTTATGTAAGGAGTTTGAAAGGTTGAACCTTGGATTTGTAAAAGAGATGGAGATGATGGAGTTAAATCCAACCTTGGAGCAAGAAATTCGAGAGGCACAAACTGCAGATTAGGAGATCAAGGAAATCAAGGAAAGGATCGAGGAAGGGAGAGAATTCAGATTTGATGAAGACGAACATGGTACCTTATGGCTTGGAAAGAGGATCGTTGTGCCTAATGTAAAGCATATTCGGGAGACAATATTAAAGGAGGCACATGACTCGCCTTACTCAATTCACCCTGGTTTTACAAAGATGTACAAAGACTTGAAGACTTGCTATTGGTGGGATAGCATGAAGAAGGACATAGCTGAATACGTAGCATTGTGTGATGTGTGCCAACGAGTCAAGGCGGAACATCAATGTCCAGCCGGATTATTGCAACCATTGAAGATTTCAGAATGGAAGTGGGAAGAAATTGGAATGGACTTCATAGTTGGGTTACCACGTACTCTGTTCGGGTACGACTCAATTTGGGTGATTGTGGATCGCTTAACCAAGTCAGCTCATTTTGTCCCTGTGAAGACCAAATATACAGCTGCACAATTGGCCGAAATATACATGGAGCATATTGTGTGTCGACATGGAGTCCCTAAGAAGATAGTCTCGGATAGAGGTTCTCAATTTACCTCCAGATTTTGGCAAAAATTGCATGAAGCTTAGGGAACGAGGTTGAATTTTAGTTCAGCACATCCTCAAACGGATGGACAAACCGAGAGGACCAATCAAATTTTGGAGTACATGTTAAGAGCTTGCGCTTTAAAGCATGGGAAAAGTTGGGACAAAAGCTTGCCATATGCGAATTTTCATACAACAATAGTTACCAAGCAAGCTTGAAAATGTCACCGTATGAAGCGCTTTATGGGAGGAAGTGTATGACACCTTTGTTCTGGAATGAGGCAGGAGAAACTCAAGTATTTGGTCTGGATGTGTTGCAAGAAGCCGAAAAGCATGTCCAAATAATTCGTGAAAACTTGAGGGCTGCCCAATCAAGACAAAAAGGCTATGCGGACAATAGGAGAAGGAAATTAGCCTTTGAAATAGGAGATTTTGTTTACCTCAAGGTGTCACCAATGAGAGGTCATAAGAGGTTTAACATAAGAGGCAAGCTCGCACCTCGTTATATTGGACCATTCAAGATTTTGGACAAAAGAGGAGAAGTAGCATATAAGTTGGAGATGCCAGCTCATCTTTCAGACGTACATGATGTCTTTCATGTTTCCCAGCTCAAGAAGTGCTTGAGAGTACCGGAAGAACAAGTGCCAATGGAAGGATTGGAATTAGAGGAACATTTGACTTATGCCGAGCAACCGTTCAAGATCTTGGAAACCAAGGAGAGAGTCACAAGGAACAAGGTTATTAGATGGTGTAAAGTTCAATGGAAGCACCACACAGAAAAAGAAGCAACGTGGGAATTGGAGGATGACCTCAAGAAGGACTTTCCCTATCTCTTCTCTTCCGCGTCGAATCTCGAGGGCGAGATTCATTTTAAGGGGGGTAGGTTTGTAACACCCTCATTTTCATGCATCATGCCTTGCATGCACTCATATACATGTTTAACATTGATCCACATAAAGAGGAATGAGTTTAAAATTGATTCGGAGCATTTAAAATTGATTTGGAACAAAATCGCACTTAAAATGCAGGAAAATGCGGACTAGTCCGATTTTGCTGAGGACTAGTCCGATTTCTCTCTGACTAAAAACGGACTTGTCCGTTTTTGCTGCAGACTAGTCCGATTTTGGCTCTGGAAACTTTCAGACTTGTCCAATTTTGTGCGGACTAGTCCGATATTCTAAGAATCCTTGAAAATCTGCTAAGTCCTTGGAATTTTCCGGACTAGTCCGGTGTTCCAGCGGACTTGTCCGTTTTTCTCTCTGTTTAAAGTCGGACTTGTCCTATTTTTGTCCAGACTTGTCCGATTTTCTCTCTGGGCGACTTCGGACTAGTCCGGTCCTTTCCGGACTTGTCCGATATTTCGTGACTCCGAGTTGATCTTTTGTTTTACGACTTGTTTCTTGGGTTTCACGTTAAGTGGGCCTAGGGGCGTCGTGCCTAACTCTTTTAGAGCCCGTGTGGGACTCTAAACCGGCCTCTACTCCTCCGAAACTCGAAATCCATCTAACCCTAGCCTCCACCTCTATATAAACAGCCCCACCGCTTGGTTTGACATCTATTTGCCACTTTTCCACCCACCCAAACCCTAGTTCGTGGGGAGCCACCATCAAGGCGGGAGGAAAAGATCCCAAGCAAGAAGAAGAAGAGGAGGAAACGGAAGAGGATCAAGATCTCCACTAAGTTTTCGTTCTTCACCACCAATTCATCCCCAAGTTCATCACCAACCCTAGATCACCAAGATCCAAGTGCTACCTCCAAGTTTCTTGATTCATTGGAGTTCTAAACACCTGGTATACCTTCTATTATCTTTTCCTTATGTGAATTCAACCCCTAATCTCCGAATTTACGTTGATATAGAAAACCCTAATATGCTGATCTCACAGAGGGCGGACTTGTCCGGTCTCCAGAGGACTAGTCCGATCTTTCTGGTTAAATTGTGTTGAATTAGTTCTAAAATTTGATCCAATCAACTCCAAAACTGTATAAACTTGTTAAAAGCTATTAGAACTAGTTAGTTATTATTAAAAGCAATCAATTAACAAGTTCTACCTTGCATTTGCATTAATCATGCATGTCATGTCATATTGAGTAATATTTGTGCACTCCTTGATTGTGTTTCTTGTCTTGTATGCTTATTGTGTGGATTTGACGGATTTGCGCTAGAGAGTGCCGCGGAGGATCTACAGCACCAAGAGTTTGAAGGCTTTGACCCTAACCAACCGCAAGAGCAAGGCAAGTGTCCTTGAAGCATATTGATCCTGTTTTAAAATAAATGTTTATTTGCAAAACTGCATGCCGTGTCAATTTGATGGGAATCCTATGATAGGAAGTTTTCTAGAATTGTTTAACCACCCTTGTCACCTGGAATTATGGTAGAGAGTCAGGAACGGCTTTTTACCTTTTTGCTTTGCTTAATTAACTGGGATGGGAAAACAACAATACACATTTAATTAAGCATTAATGATATTTTGGTTAATGTGAACTGGTTAAATCTGATATGGTAATGGGTGATCTAAGCAAGCCTGGTATGTGGATGGGTTGGATGTCACGGTGGTTGCTTGCTTTAGATCTAAGGACCGGTTCATGCGAGAATAAGACAGGACTACAGTGCCACCACAAGGCCAAGTATAGGTGCAGCGTAGCTGATTAATTAGGGCTTTGCTAGTACTGTTTGGACCATTGTGGATGCTCGGGGAAGGGGTAGTCGGATTGGGTTTGTTGATGGTTGGTGGGACTACCCTGGGATTCAAATGGCTCAAGAGGGGGCCCTTGGATGGAGATGTGCTCAGTTGGAGACATCGCCACCGGTGAAACCTCAGTGGGGTCTAAATAGGCTAGTAATCCCTTTATAAAGGCTATTTTGTGATCTGTTGGCCATACACCAAAAGGAAGTGTAATTGGCATCAGGGAGGTTCTTTAGTCGCCGATGGGTGATGAAATCACAAACACGTGGGTAAAGTGGTACAAACTCTGCAGAGTCTAATAAAACTATCATGATAGTCGTGCTCCCGGTTATGAGCAACTGGACATCTTCCATGCTTATAGGGTACTTGGTATTGGGATGGTATTTGGGATGGTTATGGTTGGTATTATGGTTATGGATTAAATTCTGGTATTGAATATGGTTATTGACAAATGGTGAAATCTGGAATTTTTTATGAGGATGGTGAATTGTGGACTGGTATTATGATATTACTTATGGTTATGATGGGTTTATTTCACATACATGTAATATATTGCTTTTCAAATGTTTTAATGTACTTTTCAGCACTTAACCATTATTATTGTCGTCATTTGAATAAGCCACATGTCATACTTTCCACACTCGCTGAGTACGACATGTACTCACTCTTGCAATCTCCCCCAACAGTTGCAGGTCAGGATTGGGAGTTTAATGGCGATAATGCGGAGTTCTAGGCCGTGTCTACCGTCAGCTTTGCCTGTGGTGTTGATTGGAGCTGCGCTATACCCTATTGCTTATGCTGCCTAGCTGTTTAGTTTACTAAATTAGTTTATTTCCGCTGCATTAGTTGGACTTGTTACAAATATTCATTAGAGGTGGTAATCGAGGATAATATGGTTTGTGTAATAAAATTTGGTTAATTAATTTTGTTCTGTGGTAATTTTCTGTATACTCTTTTGTGATTGCACTCGTGTATGTGTGTTGAACATACTGGGCACACATATGCGTTAGCTTGGTTCATTTTTTCGGAACCGGGCGTCACACAAGGTGAGCTAGAGAGTGACTTGGGGAGGTGTAAAATGATGTGGTGTGTGAAGAGAGGTGCTCCTCACAGCCACAATTTATAGGGTGCACCCTCCAAAGGTCACTTGGGGTTCAAAATATAGCCGTTGGAGGAAGGGGAGCCAATTTGGCTCCACTCCCTTTTCGGCTGACCAGGGGGTTCGGCCAACCTGACAGGTGCCCCCCTGGTTCCCAATTTTGCATGTGGCTACCCAACGGCTATAAAGTTAGCACGTTGGTGAAATGACACATGTGCAGCTTAGAAAAATTGTTCTTCAAATAATTTTTTTCAAATCCAATAAAAATTTTTCTTTTGAAAAGAAAGAAAGAAAAATGATAGCTTAGAATATAAGATTCTCAACTTGCTAGGGAAAATCAAATATGAAATGGGAAAAATCCGAATGGGGTGGAAAAAGAAAGAAAGAAAAATAAAGTGGGATAACTACCAATTTAACCTAATGGCGTAGGTCTCACCACGGTCCGATGAGATGGACATTCCTCCATCTTCATTTCACATCCGGGCCCGGAAGGATGGGCTCGGACGACTTGTCTTGCTTCTTCCTCCATTCCTTCTTTGGTGGCTTGGTGGACTTGGGCCTTCGGGAAGGTCCAGACGATTCCGTCGCCTTTGGATATTGGCGTGGTCGAAACGACGGATTCTCCTCGTAGATTAATCTTCTCATGAATGCAATGAGTGAGTCCACCTTTGGATGTGTGACTTCGACCTCTCTGATGTGTTTATCATTCGGCCCATACTTGATTCGAATCTGGAGCGTTGCTCTAATCTTGGCCGAAAGATAAACTTTTCCTCCTTGCCATTGATATGGAAGTGGATTTCTCCAGCTCCCACATCTATGCGAGCTTTTGCAGTGCTAGGGAATGGACGCCCAAGAATGAGTGGTGTATATTTCTTAGCGTCCATGTATAGCACCACAAAATCACGGGTATGAAGCAGTTCTGGATCTTCACCAGGACATCTTCAGCAATACCCGCTGGATAACATACTGAAGAGTCAGCCATTTGTAGCTGCATTGGTATTGGAGTCAGCTCTGTGAAGTTTAGCTGGTCGAATACAACCTTGGGCATCACACTAACACTTGCTCCCGAATCACGAAGTGTCTTGTAAAAGTGGTGAGCCCCAGTTGAGCATGAAATGGTAGGACACCCAGGGTCCTTCTACCAGTTGCTCTCTCGTACGGAAATCATGTTGACATTTTCCGTCGGAGGTTCTGGCTGGCCTGGCATCTTGCCATTCTCCATCGAAGTAATAGCAGCTGCCAGCTGAGCCAACTGAGTCTCGAGCATCTTTTTGAAGCTCAGTTGATTCTTGAAGGCTGAGGATAGTCCTTCAATCTTGGCATTGATGTTTTCCAGGGTCTTGTCATTAGCTGACAGCTTCTTGGATAGGGCATCGTTGATCTTGAGCTGGCTAATGGCAAGTTCTCTCAAGTTGGGCTGATTTCCAGGGTTGCCATTGTTGTTGTACCCTCCTTGAAAGAATGGGCGTTGTTGACCCCACCCTTGACCTCCTGGATGATAGCCATTGTTGTTGTTGAAATTTCCATTGTTGGCAAGGTATAGGGCATCCTCACGAGTTTCTGGGCAATCATTGCCCATATGACCCATGTCGCCACAGACTTCACACGTGATTTGAGAGTCTAGGGCATAGGCATTGCCAGACACTTCACCACTGGATTGTCCATCAATTTTCTTCATTAGGAGGTCCAATTTTGCAGCGATCATGTCCACCTCCTTCAAGGTGTGCATGCCTCGCTATCGGGTATGGATACGCTCATCATTCCATCTCATGTTGTACACCATCTTCTCAATAAGATATTTAGCTTTTGGCACCGTCAATGAGAAGAAGGCTCCTCCAGCAGCAGCATCCAAATGGTCATGAGCTGATGGGATCAGCCCGTTGTAGAAATTCAAAATAAGGAGCCAGTCATCCATCCCATGGTGGGGACAGGCTAGGATGTACTCCTGAAGCCTTTCCCATGCCTCAGAAATAGATTCCTCGAGCTCTTGCTGAAAGCTGGAAATCCTTCCATGTAGGGTGTTGGTTTTGCCCAATGGGGAGAATTTGGCGAGGAATGCCATAGAACACTTCTCCCAAGTGTCTACAACACTTCGGTTCACGTAGAACCACTGTTTAGCTCTCCCAAGGAGAGAGAACGGGAACAGTCTCAGAGGGACCGCATCCGGAGACACGTCCTTGATCATAAAAGTGCTACAGATCTCGAGGAATTATTGCAGGTGAGCACTTGCATCCTCGTTAGCCTTCCCACAGAATGGGTTGGCTTGCACCATAGTGATAAGGCCAGTTTTGATCTCGAAGTTCACATCTCGCGTGTTAATAGTGGGCCCAATAGGCACATTGTTAGCAGAGGGAGCTGAGAACTCACGAAGGGTCTTCTGAGCCATTGGCGTTTGGATTATTGGTGCAGAAATGCTGGCTTGCTTTGCCGCTCGAATCTTCTGAGGAGTAACGACACGGGGTCGGTCTCTCAGATGAGATTCGAGATCTTCAACAAAGTTTTCCGGCAGGCTGAAACTAGACATACACTACCCTATTTTCACATTTAAAATAAATGCGAAAACAAAGAATGGTTATCCTACTATAATCCTACCCAAGGTTCTATCCTATTCACTTAGTCATGTTATATATCTATTTGCCTTCTCCGGCAACGACACCAGAAATGCTTGTTGACGGCTCCTAAGATATACTAACAAATCATCCCTAGTAACGGTGCCAGAAATGCTTATTGGTATTTCTTATGCACCATTGACTAAACATTTCCAACTGATGTGTCCAAAATGTGTAACACCCTAATTTTCATGCATCATTCCCTACATACACTCACATACATGTTTAACATTAACCCACAACAAGAGGAACGAGTTTAAAATTGACTTGGAGCATTTAAAATTGATTTGGAATAAAACCGCACTTAAAACGCGGGAAAGTGCGGACTATTCCGATTTTGCTGAGGACTAGTCCGATTTCTCTCTGACTAAAAACGAACTTGTCCGATTTTGTGCGGACTAGTCCGATATTCCAAGAATCCTTGAAAATTTGCTAAGTCCTTGGACTTTTCCGGACTAGTCCGGTGTTCCAGCGGACTTGTCCCATTTCCTCTCTGTTTAAAGTCGGACTTGTACGATGTTTGGCCAGACTTGTCCGATTTTCTCTCTGGACGACTTCGGACTAGTCCGGTCCTTTCCGGACTTGTCCGAAATTTCGCGACTCCGAGTTGATCTTTTGTTTTACGACATGTCTCTTGGGTTTCACGTTAAGTGGGCCTAGGGACGTCATGCCTAACTCTTTTAGAGCCCATGAGGACTCTAAACCGGCCTCTACTCATCCCAAACTCGAAATCCATCTAACCCTAGCATCCACTTCTATATAAACAACCCCACCCCTTGGGCTGTCATCTATTTGCCACTTTTCCACCCACCCAAACCCTAGCTCGTGGAGAGCCACCACCAAGGAGGGAGGAGAAGATCCAAGCAAGAAGAAGAAGAGGAGGAAACGAAAGAGGATCAAGATCTCAACCAAGTTTCATTCCTCATCACCAATTCATCTCCAAGTTCATCACCAACCCTAGATCACCAAGATCCAAGTGCTACCTCCATGTTTCTTGATTCATTGGAGTCCTAAACACATGGTATATCTTCTATTCTCTTTTCCTTACATGAACTCAACCCTTAATCTTCAAATTTATGTTGATCTAGAAAACCCAAATCTGCTGATCTCGTGAAGTGCAGACTTGTCCGGTCCCTAGCGGACTAGTCCAATCTTCCTGGTTAAATTGGGTTGAATTAATTCTAAAATTTGATCTAATCAACTCCAAACCTGTATAAAATTGTTAAAAGCTGTTAGAACTAGTTGGTGATCATTAAAGCAATCTAGTAACAAGTTCTACCTTGCATTTGCATCAGTCATGCATGTCATGTCATATTGAGTAATATTTGTGCACTCTTTGATTGTGTTTCTTGTCTTGTATGTTTATTGTGTGTATTAGACGGATTTGCGCTAGAGAGTGCCGCGGAGTATCTACAGCACCAAGAGTTTGAAGGCTTTGACCCTAATCAACAGCAAGAGCAAGGCAAGTGTCCTTGAAGCATATTGATCCTGTTTTTAAAATAAATGTTTTGTTTGTAAACTGCATGCTTGTGTCAATCTGATGGGAATCCTATGGTAGGAAGTTTACTAGATTTGTTAAACCACCCTTGTCACCTGGAATTATGGTAGAGAGTCGGGAAGGGCTTTTACCTTTTTGCTTCGCTTGATTAATTGGGATGGGAAAACAACACTACAAATTTAATTATGTATTAATGATATTCTGGTTAATGTGAACTGGTCAATACGGTTTGGTAATGGGTGATCTAAGCAAGCCTGGTATGTGGATGGATTGGATGTCATGGTGGTTTGCTTGCTTTAGATCTAAGGACCGCTTTAGATGTAATTTTTGTTATTGATTTAATACCTGGAACCGCACCTATAGCTAAAAGGCCGTATAGGATGCCTCCTATGGAATTAGCAGAGCTCAAGAAGCAAATTCAAGAGCAACTAGAGAAAGGTTTTATTCGGCCAAGCTCTTCACCTTGGGGATCGCCCGTGTTGTTTGTGGACAAGAAAGATAGAACCCAAAGGATGTGCGTGGATTACCGAGCTCTCAATGAGGTAACAATCAAGAACAAGTACACCTTGCCACGCATAGAAGACTTGTTTGATCAGATGAAGGGTGCTTGTGTCTTCTCTAAGATTGATTTGAGGTCAGGATACTTTCAAACGAAGATTAGACCATCGAACATACCCAATATAGCTTTTAGGACGCAGTATGGATCTTATGAGTACACCGTGATGTCCTTTGGATTGACAAATGCGCCTGCCTTCTTTATGTACCTCATGAATAAGGTATTCATGGAGTACTTGGATACGTTCGTTGTGGTGTTCATTGATGACATTATGATCTATTCGAAGGATGAGAAGGAACATGAGGAACACTTGAGGCTTACGTTGCAGAAATTGAGGGAGCATCGATTGTATGCCAAGTTCAACAAGTGTCAATTTTGGTTGAGAGAGGTGCCATTTTTGGGTCATATCATCTCAGGAGGAGGAGTTTCGGTTGACCCCGGAAAAGTGAGAGACGTGTTGAAGTGGGAACCGCCGCAAAATGTCAAGGAAACAAGAAGTTTTCTTGGGATGGCTGGATATTACCGTCGGTTTATCAAGGACTTCTCCAAGATAGACAAGCCTATGACGGAGTTGCTAATGAAGGGAAAGGCTTTCCAATGGAATCAAGCTTGTCAAAATAGTTTTGAGGAGTTGAAGAAGAGGTTAACAACAACCCCAGTTTTGGTACTATCGGATGTGAGCAAAAGTTTTGATATTTATTGCGATGCATCGAGACAAGGACTCGGATGTGTATTGATGCAAGAAGGTCAAGTGGTCGCCTATGCATCAAGACAATTGAAGAAACATGAGCAGAATTACCCAACACATGATTTAGAACTTGCAGCTGTGGTACATGCATTGAAGATCAGGAGGCACTATATTCTTGGACATAGGTGTGAAATTTATACGGATCATAAGAGTTTAAAGTATATTTTCACACAAATGGATCTGAACATGAGGCAACGGAGATGGTTGGAGCTCATCAAAGATTATGATTTGGGGATCAACTATCATCCGGGAAAAGCCAATGTAGTGGCCGATGCTTTGAGTAGAAAAGGAGTAAGTCATCAACTCACGATTCGAGAATTGCCATTCGAGTTATGTAAGGAGTTTGAACGGTTGAACCTCGGGTTTGTAAATGAGACGGAGATGATGGAGTTAAATCCGACATTGGAGCAATAAATTCGAGAGGCACAAACCACGAATGAGGAGATCAAGGAAATCAAGGAAAGGACCGAGGAAGGGAGAGAATTTAGATTTGATGAAGATGAACATGGTACCCTATGGCTTGGAAAAAGGATTGTTGTGCCTAATGTAAAGCATATTCGGGAGACAATATTAAAGTAGGCACATGACTCGCCATACTCGATTCACCCCGGTTGTACGAAGATGTACAAAGACTTGAAGACTAGCTATTGGTGGGATAGCATGAAAAAGGACATAGCTGAATATGTGGCATTGTGTGATGTGTGTCAACGAGTCAAGGCGGAACATCAAAGGCCAGCTGGATTATTGCAACCATTGAAGATCCCGGAATGGAAGTGGGAGGAAATCGAAATGGACTTCATAGTTGGGTTACCATGTACTCAGTCCGGGTATGACTCAATTTGGGTAATTGTGGATCGTTTAACCAAGTCAGCTCATTTTGTCCCTGTGAAGACCAAATATACAGCTGCACAATTGGCCGAAATATACATGGAGTATATTGTGTGTCGACATAGAGTCCCTAAGAAGATAGTCTCGGATAGAGGTTCTCAATTTACCTCTAGATTTTGGCAGAAATTGCATGAAGCTTTGGGAACGAGGTTGAATTTTAGTTCAGCATATCATCCACAAACGGATGGACAAACCGAGAGGACCAATCAGATTTTGGAGGACATGTTAAGAGCTTGTGTCTTAAAGCATGGGAAGAGTTGGGACAAAAGCTTGCCATACGCAGAATTTTCTTACAACAATAGTTACCAAGCAAGCTTGAAAATGTCACCATACGAAGCGCTTTATGGGAGGAAGTGTAGGACACCTTTATTATGGAATGAGGCAGGAGAAACAAAAGTATTTGGTCCGGATGTGTTGCAAGAAGCCGAAAAGCAAGTCCGAATAATTTGTGAAAACTTGAGGGCTTCCCAATCAAGACAAAAGGGCTATGCGGATAATAGGAGAAGGAAATTAGCCTTTGAAAAAGGAGATTTTGTTTACCTCAAGGTGTCACCAATGAGGGGTCATAAGAGGTTTAACATAAGAGGAAAGCTAGCACCTCGTTAGACCATTCAAGATTTTGGACAATAGAGGAGAAGTATCATATAAGTTGGAGATGCCAGCTCATCTTTCATACGTACATGATGTCTTTCATGTTTCCCAGCTCAAGAAGTGCTTGAGAGTACCGGAAGAACAAGTGCCAATGGAAGGATTGGAATTAGAGGAAGATTTGACTTATGCCGAGCAACCGGTCAAAATCTTGGAAACCAAGGAGAGAGTCACAAGGAACAAGGTTATTAGATGGTGTAAAGTTCAATGGAAGCACCACACAGAAAAAGAAGCGACGTGTGAATTGGAGGATGATCTCAAGAAGGAATTTCCCTATCTCTTCTCCTCTGCGTCGAATCTCGAGGGCGAGATTCATTTTAAGGGGGGTAGGTATGTAACACCCTAATTTTCATGCATCATGCCCTACATACACTCATATACATGTTTAACATTAACCCACAACAAGAGGAACGAGTTTAAAATTGATTTGGAGCATTTAAAATTGATTTGGAACAAAACCGCACTTAAAATGCAAGAAAGTACAGACTAGTCCGATTTTGCTGAGGACTAGTCCGATTTCTCTCTGGCTAAAAATGGACTTGTCCGATTTTGTGCGGACTAGTTCGATATTCCAAGAATCCTTGAAAATTTGCTAAGTCCTTGGACTTTTCTGGACTACTCCGGTGTTCCAGCGGACTTGTCCGATTTTCTCTGTGTTTAAAGTCGGACTTGTCCGATGTTGGCCAGACTTGTCCGATTTTCTCTCTGGACGACTTCAGACTAGTCCGGTCCTTTTCGGACTTGTCCGATATTTCGCGACTCCGAGTTGACCTTTTGTTTTACGAATTGTCTCTTGGGTTTCACGTTAAGTAGGCCTAGGGACGTCGTGCCTAACTCTTTTAGAGCCCATGAGGGACTCTAAACTGGCCTCTACTTATCCCAAACTCGAAATCCATCTAACCCTAGCCTCCACCTCTATATAAACAACCCCACCCCTTGGGCTGACATCTATTTGCCACTTTTCCACCCACCCAAACCCTAGCTCGTGGAGAGCCACCACCAAGGAGGGAGGAGAAGATCCCAAGCAAGAAGAAGAAGAGGAGGAAACGAAAGAGGATCAAGATCTCCACCAAGTTTCGTTCCTCATCACCAATTCATCTCCAAGTTCATCACCAACCCTAGATCACCAAGATCCAAGTGCTACCTCCAAGTTTCTTGATTCATTGGAGTCCTAAACACCTGGTATACCTTCTATTCTCTTTTCCTTACGTGAACTCAACCCTTAATCTTCGAATTTACGTCGATCTAGAAAACCCTAATCTGCTGATCTCATGAAGTGTGGACTTGTCCGGTCCCTAGCAGACTAGTCCGATCTTCCTGGTTAAATTGGGTTGAATTAATTCTAAAATTTGATCTAATCAACTCCAAACCTGTATAAACTTGTTAAAAGCTATTAGAACTAGTTGGTGATCATTAAAGCAATCTAGTAACAAGTTCTACCTTGCATTTGCATCAATCATGCATGTGATGTCATATTGAGTAATATTTGTGCACTCTTTGATTGTGTTTCTTGTCTTGTATGTTTATTGTATGTATTAGACGGATTTGCACTAGAGAGTGCTGCAGAGGATCTACAGCACCAAAAATTTGAAGGCTTTGACCCTAATCAACAGCAAGAGCAAGGCAAGTGTCCTTGAAGCATATTGATCCTGTTTTTAAAATAAATGTTTTGTTTGTAAACTGCGTGCTTGTGTCAATATGATGGGAATCCTATGGTAGGAAGTTTACTAGATTTGTTAATCCACCCTTGTCACCTGGAATTTATGGTAGAGAGTCGGGAAGGGCTTTTACCTTTTTGCTTCGCTTGATTAATTGGGATGGGAAAACAACACTACAAATTTAATTATGTATTAATGATATTCTGCTTAATGTGAACTGGTCAATACGGTTTGGTAATGGGTGATCTAAGTAAGCCTGGTATGTGGATGGGTTGGATGTCATGGTGGTTTGCTTGCTTTAGATCTAAGGACCGGTTCATGCGAGAATAAGCCAGGACTACAGTGCCACCACGAGGCCAAGTATGGGTGCGGCGTAGCTGATTAATTAGGGCTTTGTTAGTGCTATTTGGACCATCAAGGATGCTCGGGGAAGAGGTAGTCGGATTGGGTTTGTTGATGATTGGCGGGACTACCCTGGGATCCGAATAGCTCAAGAGGGGGCCCTTGGTTCAAGATGTGCTCAGTTGGAGACATTGCCACCCGTGAAACCTCAGTGGGGTCTAAATAGGCTAGTAATCTCTTTGTAAAGGCTATTTTGTGATCTCTTGGCCACACACCAACGGAAGTGTGTAATGTGACCGACGTGTCACGGGCATGAGGGAGGTTCTTAGTCACTAAAAGGTGATGAAATCACGAACACGTGGGTAAAGTGGTACCACTCTGCAGAGTCTATTAAAACTATCATGATAGCCGTGCTCCTGGTTAAGAGCACCTGGACAACTTCCACGATTAGAGGGAAATTGGTATTTGGGATGGTTATGGTTTGGTAATGGTTATGGTTGGTTATGGATTAATTTCTGGTATTGAATATGGTTATTGGCAAATGGTGAAATCTGGAATTATGGATGAGGATGGCGAATTATGGACTGGTATTATGATATTACTTATGATTACGATGGGTTTACTTCACATACACATAATATATTGCTTTTCAAATGTTTTTATGTACTTTTCGGCACTTTGCTATTATTATTGTCGTCATTTGAATCAACCACATGTCATACTTTCCACACTTGCTGAGTACGACATGTACTCACTCTTGCAATCCCCCCCCAACAGTTGCAGGTCAGGATTGGGAGTTTAATGGTGAGAATGCGGAGTTCTAGGCCGTATCTACCGTCAGCTTTGCCTGTGGTGTTGATTGGAGCTGCGCTATACCCTATTGCTTATGCTGCCTAGCTGTTTAGTTTTCTTAATTAGTTTATTTCCGCTGCATTAGTTGAACTTGTCATTAATATTTATTAGAGGTTGTATTCGAGGATAATATGGTTTTTGTAATAAAATTTGGTTAATTAATATTGTTCTGTGGTAATTTTCTGTATACTCTTTTGTGATTGGACTCGTGCATGTGTGATGAACATCCTGGGCACACATATGCGTTAGCTTGGTTCATTTTTTGGAACCGGGCGTCACAAAATACTTGTTAATGGTTCTATTGGATCACAGAGTGAATTCCGCAAGCAAACGGAGGTATCATTGTAGCATTTCCCCTTAAGAGTATTCCCAAGGGTGTCATTTATTTAATCCCAAAGGAAGGCAGGGAAGAGATATAACAATCATCAAGTGGAAAGGGTAGAAAGGTCTAGGTAAGAATCTAGTAAGGATGGATAAAATAATAGTGGAGGTAGTGTGACACACACAAAAGCTTTCAAGTCTAAGGGGGTAAGAGGATCCTAGAGGTTAGTTAAGGTTGAGAGTTATGGAGGTACTCCTACTATGCTCTATTGTACATATACATAGTCTAAACTAATTATTCATAAGCTAGATTAATAGTGAATACTTATACTATGTGGTTCAACACATCGGCCACGGGCTTACCCCTAGCAATACTAGGGCGACTCCCGCCAAGAGCCTGTGGTATAGCCGAACGTGGAGGATTACAAAGGACAGATAGGGCCATCACCACCTACTGCCTACACCTTCAATCTGTGGGTCTACGAGACGTCCAATGCTACTTAGCTATCCTAGCACCATGCTAGCATATTAAGTAATTACCTTAAGAGCCTAGGCACAATCCATCCTAAGGCAATGAATTGAATCATCATTGAACCAATGTTGATACACAACATAATTATCCATACTAACCTAGTTATGTTATAATTAACTAGACTATAGTGGGGGTCTATAGGTTCTATGATAATGAGATATGTTCATGATGAAATAGTCATAGAAGCTATACCTTCCACATAAATGGACTCCACAATCAAACAAGAAATGCTTTGCCCAAGTATATGTGTAAGTAAAGACAAAAGATACTATCTTTATTATGCATAAAGTCACAAATACAAGAAAGAATACATGAGTCATACCTTTCCCAATGTAGGATTGGGAAGAGAGAGACTCCTTATTCCTTTCCCAATTTGGACTTGGGACTAGAGACTCTCCTCTCTACAACCTAACTCCTCTAAGACTATGGATGATAGTGTATACAATAGAGATGAAGCTCAAGTGGTGTGTGTTGAAGTGAGGGGTAGGGGTACTATTTATACTAGTGTTGAGGTCGGTTCCTGCCACCAAAAGCGCGCGAATCAGTCACCATTGACTCCTTCAAGCCAGGAGGAGCCAACACGCGTCGTTTGACCGCGTTTGGCACCAGGAAGAGGTCAGCCGAACCCCTGGTTCGACCGACCTAGTCAGCACTCCAAACGTGGAGTGCTTCCTCCAGGTGGCTGCCAGGTGGGCCCCCTTGATTTATATGGGTGATACATTGTTGGATCTCCTCGGATACTTCTGTTTGTGGGCCATTTGATCAATGGGATGCCACGTGTCATCGCCTGATTGGCTGGGATGATATTTTATAGGATTGGTCCCTCTACATTTCCTCATTTCCTGCATAAAATGCTTCATATACATATTTCTCCAAGTCCAAGTAGAATTGGGTTAGATAGAAAGGTGATGTGTGCAAGAAATGACAAATCCTTCACATAATTGAGTTAAATTGACGGATGAAATTGGTATATAACAGCCGTCCACACCAAGCTGGGAGGGTCCCTTCTGAGTCATGAATGTTTCTCTCCCGAGATGCGTTCGCTTGGCTACGGAGGATGGGATACCACTTCCCAACCCTTAGAACATAGAGCACCTCTATAGGTTCTACACTTAGCACGGAGGTAAGTCTGTTTTTGTATAGTATTTAATAGAGTCTATGAAGAGAGTCGGGTTTGTCCAAGATGTATAGCACACTTAACTTGGTCCATTTCTTTAAGTTTTTCCTTGCGTCCCCTGTTATTGAAACCTATTATGAAATACAATTGCATGAAAACAGACTCTACGTGCATTTCCTTTGCGCATGCTCTTAATTAATTTTCCCTTTATCTTCTTGCAAATAGTGAAGCTGTGCAATCCTCTTTAAAATTGGTTTCTAAGAATTAATGTGATGCATATTCAAGTATTATTGGTGGTCTTTTTTTTGGGATCTAGTGTTTGCTAAATGGTCTACTCGCCTGAAAACCAATGCCAATGACAGATCCAGAGTCGGCTACAGACTTAGCCTGTTCCAGCACCCTAAGTACGCCACCCTACCTATTTTGGTGTTGTGTCAAAGTAAGGCGGGTCCGGAAGGCACATAGACCTATGAAAGTACAAACAATATACTAAGTGTTATCATGTTGAATTGATTAGAATCCAGAATTCAAAGAAGGATAGTAAGTCACAACTAAACTATAGGCAAGAACAAGCAATTTTACTACTTTTCTTGTCTCTCGTGTGCAGGACAGATGATTTTCACGCTCATTCTAGGTGTCCCAACGTCTCGAGGGGGCCCAACATCGACGTTTCATACATTGATGATGGGCGTCACTAGAGCATCTAGCTCGGATATCACCCAGGGGGCCCGCCGTCGATGTTTCGCACATTGATGATGGGCATCACTGGAGCATCTAGCTTCGGTACCATCCAGGGAGATTGTCGTCGATGTTTCGCACGTTGATGATGGGCACCACTAGAGCATATAGCTCCGGTATCTCCCAGGAGGCCCGCCATTGACATTTCACAAGTTGATGATGGGTGCCACCAGAGCATCTAGCTCTGGTACCTCCCAGAGGGCCTGCCGTTGATGTTCCGTACGTTGGCAAGGGGTTCTCAGAGCTAACACGAATACTTGAACACATTTCCAATCTCTAGTTGGTAGATGCCCTCAATCAATTGAACACATCTACCAAGGGGCAAGAAGATTATGGCAATGACAAAAGTCAAGACAAAAAATGATGTTCGAGAGGATTTCATTCAAATTTCAAGTCTTGACAAGTTGAAAGTACGAAGGGAAAAAGAGGTCCTAGCTACTAACAGGAGTTGGGGTGGAACCACGCATCGATCTTCTCGGCAGCTTCCTGAACACTAGTCTTGGTAGCCTCCTCTATCTCTGCGATGGTCCGTTCAAGCACCAGAGCTAGCGACATTGAGGGGTCCCAACTACGGAAATCAGTCAGCACGTACTCTACGACTGACTTGGCCATGGTTTTCCCCCCAGTCTCAAGCTGGTCGATTATGACGTCTTCCATCGCTTCTATCTTGTCTCTGACTTGGTTCGGGGCTATTAAGGCTTGCTTCATTTCTAGCTTCGGATCAGTTGGTCGAACCGGACTGAAGCCCAGAGGTACCAGTTCACTCATTGCATGCCAAAGGAAGTCCCAGATCTGCTGAGCTTCATCATTTCACGTGGTTCGGAGATCCTCCAGAGACCTCCTCGTAGACTTTAGCTTTACAAAACCTTCTTTCGAGAATCGCTCGACCTCCTTGGCGTGCTGCTACATCTGCTAAGCTAACAGCCTTTCTTGGTCCGCAATTTGTTTCTCGCAGAGGTTCAGGTGGTCTTTCTTTTTTGCCAGGTTCTTTTCCTCTTCCTTCACCTTGTTTTCTCTTGATAAGACAGCAAGCTCTCGTTTGCAGAATCCTTCTCCAGCCAGCCACACTTGGTGCTTTTCATGCTCGCATCAGGACTTGAACCTCTCAATGCGGTCAGCTAAGTCCTGCTCATTGCGCTCCAACTTGTGAGAGATCTCAGCATCTCTCTCCTGGAGTTCTTGCTCGCTATTGTCGATATCCTTCTGTCACTTGAGGAGCTCATCCTCAGCTTGTTTAGACTCTCAAAACGAGCATCTGCCAAATTGTTGGCTTCTATCGCCCTGTCATAGATTTCGTGAGTCTTCTCGCTCAGATCTTCCATGGAACCCTCTAGTCATCTAACAGCTCATCCAGCCGCTACAGCCGTGTCTTCTCGGCTGCAAGCAGGTCCCTCAAGTCGGCCAAGCGAGTCTGTGTCAACTTCATCTTGAAGTTGAGAAGCTTCCGCCACCGCTCGTAGTCTAAGCCGAGTTGAACTTGACGAAGGCTTGAGCAAGCGTTGTCAATCAAGAGCGACAGGGGATTCGGCTCTGGACCTTCCTTCAGATCTGCTGGATTTTCCATAGCCTCCGGGACAGTCGTTTGAGCCCATCACACAAGAATGACCCCAAGAAGTCTTCATCAGCTGCGCCAAGCTCCAGGAGGTCGTCTTCCCCCGATGCAGATGTTGAAGCACCAGCAACTGATTTGACAGGCGCAAACTCACGCACCATCATGGTGTCTGTCGGTAACTCCAGCATGACGTCACGTGACTTCTACACACTGGCCATTGGTTCTAGCACCGTCGTAGTGTCGGCTACCGGTTCGATGTTGATTGCTGGCTCTGGCACCTTTGAGGCTTCAGCCAGCACCTTCGGCACCACTTCAACATTCATTGTTGGTTCTGGAGATGGCTCCGGTAATGCTGTAGCCTGCTCTGGTGCTGATGCAACCTCTTCAACACGGACCAGAAAAACCGCGACATCTCCAGCTGCTGGCACTGAGGTAATCTTGGTACCAATTGACTCCGAAACTGTCCCACTACCAGCCATGACCACAGGAGGAACCACGATGATAGCCGGCACTCCAGCCGGCAAGGTCTCTTCAGCAGCAACGCTGACCTGGTTGGTTGGTGGTGTAGCAGTAGCAGTTGGCTTCGACACTATAGAAACAGAAGAAATGCAAAATTTAACAAAAACCAAGAAGTGAAAGAAAAGACAGGTTTCTAGTGCTGACTTACCTGGGAGCAACGCAGCCCCAGTCAATGCGGAACCTCTTTCTCGAGCGGTCGGAGTCACCTGAACTGTAACACCCTAAATTTTTGCATCATGCATTGCATGCATGTTCATGCATTAAACATTAGTAGAATAAAAGCAAGATAATAAAACATAAAACATACATATACAAATATGTGTAGCAAAAGAAGAGAAAAAGAAATTAATAGCATAAAACATGTATTAGGGAATAAATATAAAAATAATAATCTATAATATATAAAATAAATAATATATATAATAATATATAAATAATAATAATAATAAATAACAATTAATTACGAAAAATAAATAAATAATAATGAAAAGAAAATAAAAAAGAAAATATAAGTAAATAAATAATATAAAAAAGAGGAGAAAAAAAGAAAAAGAAAAAGAAAGAAGTCAACAACTGACGGCCCAGCGGCCGAGCCACCCCGCCAGCGCGCCCCCGCGCCTGGTCCCCCACGACGCCCGCGCCCCGGCCCCACGCGCTCCCGCCCGAGCCGTCCGACCGACCCCGCCCGCTCGATGCCGCCAGCCCCGCGCCGCGCGCCCGGCCGGCCCCAGCTCCCGCTGCTACGCGCCCGAGCTCGATATCGAGTCGATCCCTGTTGCCGCGCCTATATAAACGCTCGAGGGACTCGTATTTTTCCCGGCCCCAGAAAACAACGCCGCCGCCAGAGGCAAAGCAGTCGACGCCAAAAAACCCTAGAGCTGTCGTAGAAAGAAGGAAGACCAGAGGCTGCCGCCGGCAGGGAAGCAAAGGAAGAAAAAGGGAAGGAAGAGGAAGAAAAAGAGGAGGGTGCTGTCATCCACCGGAGATCGTCGTCGTCGTCGCGCCGCCGTCATCGTTCCGCCGGAGGACCCTTGCACCATCTACTTCATCTACGCGTCGTCCCCATCCCGCAATTGTCGAAGCCATCGCGCCTACGGTAGGATTCGTTTTTCCGATGCGAACTTTAGTGATGTATTAGATATAATAGACGTAAATATATTTTAGTTGCATCGTCTTTTATTTTCAGCAGCACTAATTCTTGCTAAAACCCCCGTAAACTCATATGAACACGTATGAACAAGTCGCACCTAATTAATAAGCAACCGTAGTTAACTAATTATTGAATTGTGCATGCATGCATGTCATTGCATGTTGATTAAATTTTGTGCATCATGATGATTTGTATGTATTTTCTTGTATGTGTGATCACGCGTAGAGGGACGTGTTCAAGAGGCCACATACAAGGATTTCCAAAACCAAGACTTCAAAGGGCTTGAGCAACCCTATCGGCCGGAGCAAGGCAAGTGTCCTTGGAGCATATTGATTCAGTTTTGAAATAAATGTTTTGTTTGCAAAATTGCATGCTTGTGTCAATTTGATAGGAAATCCTATGGTAGGAAGTTTACTAGTTTTGTTGACCACCCTTGTCACCTGGAATATATGGTAGAGAGTCAGGAAGGGCTTTTTATCTTTTTCCTTCGCTTAATCAACTGGGATGGGAAAACAACTATACTACTCAACTTAATTATGCATGAATGAGATTATGGTTAATATGAACTGGTTAATATGATATGGTCATGGGTGATCTAAGCAAGCCTGGTATGTGGATGGGTTGGATGTATGGTGGATTACTTGCTTTAGATCTAAGGACCGGTTCGTGGAGCGACCATCCAGGATTTACAGTGCCACCACGAGGCCACACACCTAAGGAGGTGTGAGACGACATAATTGAGATTCTATAGTCATCGAAAGGTGATGAAATCACAAACACGTAGGTAAAGAGGTACAACCTCTGCAGAGTGCGTCTAAAACTATCATGATAGCTGTGCTCCCGGTTATGAGCAACCTGGACCCTCACATGATTAGAGGGAAATTGGGATTTGGGATGGTTATGGTTTGGTAATGGTTATGGATGGTTATGAATTAATTTCTGGTATTGAATATGGATATTGGTATGTGGTGATGGATATGGAATATGGACTGGTACTATGATTTTAATTATGGTTTATGATGGGTTTATTTCACATACACATAATATATTGCTTTTCAAATGTTTTATTGTACTTTTCAGCACTTAGACATTATTATATTCGTCATTTGAATCAGCCACATGTCATACTTTCCACACTTGTTGAGTACGATATGTACTCACTCTTGCAATCCTCCCAACAGTTGCAGGTCAAGATTGTGAGTTTAATGGTGATAATGCGGAGTTCTAGGCCGTGTCTACCGTCAGCTTTGCCTGTGGTGTTATTGGAGCTACGATATCCCTTATGCTTAGTTTTCTTAGTTGTTTTAGTTTATTTCCGCTGCATTAGTTGAACTTGTCATTAATCTTCATTAGAGCTTGTATTCGAGAATATTTTGAATTATGTAATTAATCTTGTTTTGTGGTAATTTTCTGTATACTCTTTTGTGAATGCACTCGTGTATGTGTGTTGAACGTCCTGGGCACAGATATGTGTTCACTTGGTTCATTTTCGGAACCGGGTGTCACAAATTGGTATCAGAGCCACAGGTTGACCATAGGACGCAGCCTAGATAGAATGGACACTTTAAAGCACATAGGAGCACTCAGAAATTGATTTGATTTTGTTGGCTTGCTGTTTGCTATATATATTATCTGCTTGTGTGCTTAATATAGGATTTTGGGATGCTCTAGCATTGCCATATCCACCTAGGCTAGTGTAGCCAGTTGGTTAGTTCGTATCCCTTGATGCATTTAGTTGGGGACGTTTCTAAATTCTTACCTATTGCTTTTCTTCAGATGGTGAGGACTCCCAACCAAAGGGATGGCAATGATGAGGAGGAGAACCATGGAGCACCTCAGAACAACAATGGACAAGAACCTGCTCATAGAGCTATCAACATTGAGCAGCTATTGGCTATGCAGAACTAGCTCATGCAGACCATGATACAGACAATGGGACAGCTGCAGGCTGGCAATAACCACAATCAGCCCCACATGCCTCCACCGCCACTCCCACCTCCTCATAACCGTTCGGGAGAGTTTATGAGGACTAGGCCATCGACCTTTGCTCAAGCCGTTGACCCTATGGATGCGGATGATTGGCTCAAGTCCATGGAGAAGAAACTTGCTATTGTCCAATGCAGCGACCGGGGGTGAAAGCATCTAGGCCCCATGAGGTACGGTTTCGGTGATTAATGACAACCATTCGATATTACTAATGAATTTGTGAATGCAAGGTCTCAATAATCACTCGATCAAATGAAATCAAAATGACATTGGAGACCCATATAAAATAAACTAATGAGATCAAATCGAATCATATGAAGACAAGAAGTGAAAGCTCCAACTTGACATCACTCAATGCTTGAAGACTATCAGAACAACATTTCAAACAAGTGTCAAAGAGGTCACACGTTCAAATTCCAAAAGAACAACTCAAAACAACTCGAAGTCAACAAGTTGAACACACCGGATCATCCGATGATTTCAGAGTTGACTACATCGGTTGAGTTGTGTCAACGGAAGAAGAAGACCTCAGAGCAAAGAACTCACCGGATCATCCGATGTGAATGGCTCAGTGACATCGGTCCATTAGTACAGTTTGCAATACCATTGGACCAAGTGAAGCACCGGATCATCCGATGTGCAGACTTACACACATCGGTCGATCACTCCAGTAAGCATCAAGATCAAGTAAATTCTGGAGGAAGAGCCACCGGATCATCCGATGAGAAGACAGGGGCAACATCGGTCTAACAACGGTCATATCTGACACAGTGACATCAGCTAATTTGGCTTTGACCGATGATAACTGAAGGGGAGACATCGGATCATCCGGTGTTCGCAGAGCAGTGATGTCACCCTACTTTTCCAACGGCTATTTCGTGGAGGCTGGCTATTTATACCCCTTCAACCTGTCAAATCGACAAGACTTGAAGCCCAGACATACTCTACACATTCTAGAGCATTCAAGACATAGAGCTACCACTTCCATAACATTTTTCACCACTTGTACACCAAGAGATAGGCTAGAACTAGCTAGAGATAGTGCTTGTGTGCCTCCATTCTTGGTGATTGGAATATCTAGTGTAGTGAGAGCCGTAAGGGAGTGTCCCTTGGTGTGTGTAACTAAGAGAGACTTCCGGAGCTTGCCAAGAGGATTGTGGAAGCCCGGAGGATTCAAAGTGTACAAGGCTTGAGCTCCACCTTGCCAAGGTTGGCGAACGGAGAAGAATAGTGAAGACCCCCTTGTCTCGGTGACTTGGGAGTGGCAAAACCCTTTGGTGGGTGCCACAACGTGGACGTAGGAAGATCCTTGTGATCCTGCCGAACCACAGGATAAACTCCGTGTCCTTTGAGCGTTTGCATCCCTCTCCCTTTTACATTTATGCAATCTTCATTCCGCAACTTTAATTTACATTGATTGCATATATTAATCGCATAGGGAATTGGGATTTAAGTTGTTAGTTTTTAATTACCTTCAAATTTGAAAGAAAGCCCAATTCACCCCCCTCTTGGGCGTTTCGATCCTTACAATTGGTATCAGAGCCTTGTTGCTCATTGGATCATTCTAGCTTCACCGCTAGAGAGCTAAAATGGCCAAGAATGGGGGTTCAGTTCCTACCTTCGAGGGCAAGAACTTTGCCTATTGGAAAGCACGCATGCGCGCCTACCTAGAGGCTATTGCTCCCGAAGTCTGGGAAGCGACCCATGCGGGGTTTGGAGATCTTAACTATGTTGGTGATCAACTAAAATGGGATGCTAAGGCTAGAAATGCAATTTATGAATGTATAAGTCAAGACGTATTTGCTAGAATTGCTAGTAAGGAGAAAGCTTGTGAAATTTGGGCATGTCTAATTGAAATACATGAGGGCTCATCTCGTGTTAAAGAACTCAAATATCACTTGCTTAAATCCAAGTACGATGAATTTAAAATGCTTCCTCATGAGAATGTTAACCAAATGTTTTCTCGTTTAAATGTGCTCATTGAGGAGATTAACGCACTTGACATTGCTTCTCTTGGTAAGGGACTTATCAACCGCAAGATCCTCATTCTTCTACCCAAGCCCAAGTATAACATTATCAATTCAATGCTCCAAAAAGAGTCACTTGACAACATTGAATTTTCGGAGCTCATTGGAGAAATTCATGCTCATGAGATGAGCGTACTTGGAATGATGGAGGAGTCATCGTCAAAAACCATTGCTCTCAAGGCTTCAACCAAGAAGACAACTCCCAAGAAGAAGAAAGTGGTTGAGCCTAGCTCATGTGAAGAAGAGCAAGCAACAAGCGAAGATGATGATGATGAGCTTGCATTGATGATGAGGAAATTCTCACGTCTAAACTCCAAGATCGCAAAGAAGGGATACTCTTTTGATCCCAAGAAGAAAGCCTTCCTCCCAAGAAAAGATGAAAACAAGACATGTTATAATTGTGGTGATCTAGGCCACATATCATATGATTGTCCAAGACCGGACAAGAGGAAGGACAACCACAAGGGAAAGCATCGAAAACTAGAAGAAAGTGATGAAGATGAAGAAGAGGTCAAGCCCAAGTGCTCCTTTGGAAAGAAGAAATCCGACAAAGGCAAGAAAACAAAGCTCTTTCCAAAGAAGAGGAGAGGGCCTCAAAAAGTCTTCATGTGCGAGGCCAATGAGTGGATCACGGATGAAGAGTCAAGCGACGAAGAGAGTGAAGATGAAGAAAACTTGGCGGGCCTTGCCATCATCAACAAGGATAACTCACCTCTTCGTCCACCTCCTATGTGCCTCATGGCGAAAGGTAACACTAAGGTGAACTACAAAGCCGGAGGAAAGCATTGGGTACTCGATAGTGGGTGCACTCAACATATGACCGGCAATGATGGTATGTTCATCTCCATAGAGAACCCCGACAATCAAGAACAAGTCACCTTTGGTGACAACTCAAAGGGGAAGGTAATTGGTTTAGGTAAAATTGCTATTTCGCATGATTTGTCTATTTCTAATGTGCTCTATGTTAAGTCTCTCAGTTTCAATTTGATTTCCATTGCACAACTATGTGATCTTGGACTAACGTGCACCTTTGACAAGAATGGTGTTGTAGTGACTAGTGAATCAAGCAAAGAACTAATCTTCAAAGGTTTTCGGTATGGACATCTTTACTTGGTGGACTTCTCCAACAAGGATGCTAGCTTGACCACTTGTCTTTTCACTAAGACAAGCTTGGGATGGCAATGGCATCGACGCATTGCTCACATTGGAATGAGCAAACTCAAGAAGTCATTCAAGCTTGGGATGGTGACCGGCGTGAAGGATGTCACATTTGAGAAGAACAAGATTTTTAGCGCTTGTCAAGACGGGAAGCAAGTTGCTTCACACCACCCAATGAAGACAATGGTCTCAACCTCCAAGCCACTAGAACTACTCCACATGGACCTCTTCGGACCGTCCACATATCAAAGTCTTGGTGGTAACCTCTATTGTCTTGTTATTGTGGATGACTACTCTAGATATGCTTGGACTTTGTTTCTAGGTGACAAGGGTGAAACTCCGGAAGTCTTCAAGACCTCTGCTAAACGTGCTCAAAGGGAATTTCAACTTCCCATCATCAAGTTCCGGAGTGACAACAGCACCGAATTCAAGAACTACAACATTGGTAAGTGGTGTGACCATGAAGGAGTAACACATGAGTTTTCGGCCACATACACCCCTCAACAAAACAGTGTCGTTGAAAGGAAGAACAAGACTCTCATCACCCTTGCTAGAGCAATGCTTGATGACTATGGCACGTCGGAGAAGTTTTGGGCCGAAGCAATCAACACGGCGTGCCATGCCGCTAATAGGGTCTATCTTCATCGACTACTTTAAAAGACCCCATATGAGCTCCTCATTGGGAGAAAGCCCAACATCTCCTACTTCCGAGTCTTCGGGTGCAAGTGCTACATCTACCGCAAGAAAAGGCTCGGTAAGTTTGAAAGAAGGTGTGATGTTGGTATCTTTCTTGGTTATGCGTCAAACTCAAAAGCATATCGAGTATTCAACCAAACCTCCGGGTTAGTTGAAGAAAGTTGTGATGTTGAGTTTGATGAGACTAATGGCTCCCAAGAGGAGAGTTTTGGTCATGATGATATAGATGATGAGCCTCTACGAGAAGCCATGAAGAACATGACCATTGGATATATCAAGCCCGAAGTTGAGGAGAGCCATGATCAAGGGGGAGCATCAAGTTCCAACATCAACACCTCCATGGCGCCTCAAGTTGATGAAGAAGAAGAAAAAGATGATCCATTGCCAATGCAAGATTCACAAGCCACACAACATCAACAACAAGAAGAAGAAGTCCAAGATCAAGTCCAACCACAAGACGAGCAAGATGCTTCCCACCACCAAGTGCTTCACAATCACTTATGAGGCATGGACGCATCTCCAAGGCGCATCCAATTGATCAAATCATCGGAAGTCCGTCACGGGGAGTAAGTACTCGTTCTCGCCATGTCGCTTCGTTTTGTGAGCACTACTCGTTTGTTTCGTGTGTAGAACCCACTCATATAGAGGAAGAACTCCAAGATCCAAATTGGGTGATGGCCATGCAAGAAGAACTCAACAACTTCACCCGCAATGAAGTTTGGGTGTTGGAGGAGCGACCCAAGGACAAGAACGTCATCGGAACGAAGTGGGTTTACCGCAACAAGCAAGACGAGAATGGCGTTGTGGTCCGCAACAAGGCAAGACTTGTGGCCAAGGGTTTCTCACAAGTTGAAGGACTATACTTTGGAGAAACATTCGCTCCGGTCGCTCGGTTAGAAGCTATTCGTATACTCCTTGCTTTTGCTTTGCATCACAATATAATGCTTTATCAAATGGATGTTAAAAGTGCCTTTCTTAATGGTTATATTAACGAGCTTCTTTATGTTGAGCAACCTCCCGGGTTTGAAGATCCGAGGAATCCTAATCATGTGTATAGGTTACACAAGGCGCTCTACGGGCTCAAGCAAGCACCTAGGGCATGGTATGAACGTCTAAGGGATTTCTTGGTCATGCAAGGATTCAAGATCGGGAGGGTGGACACTACACTCTTCACTAAGGACATCGACGGGGATTTATTTATTTGTCAAATTTATGTCGATGATATTATTTTTGGCTCAACTAACAAATCTCTTAGCCATGAGTTTGGCACCATGATGTCTAGGGAATTCGAGATGTCAATGATTGGAGAGCTCAACTTCTTCCTTGGATTTCAAATCAAGCAACTTCAAGAGGGGACCTTCATCTACCAAGAGAAGTACACCAAGGACCTCTTGAAGAAATTTGAGATGGGAGATTGTAGCTCAAGAAGTACTCCAATGGCGACAAATTGTCATCTCGACGCGGACTTGGATGGTAAACCTATTGATCAATCTCACTACCGTTCCATGATTGGTTCATTGTTATATCTTACCGCATCTAGGCCCGATATCATGTTTAGTGTGTGCTTGTGTGCTCGCTTTCAAGCGGCACCTAAAGAATCGCATAAGAAGGCGGTCTTTAGGATACTTCGGTATCTCAAGCATACTCCAAGTGTAGGTTTGTGGTACCCCAAGAACGCTAGTTTCCACCTCTTGGGATACTCGGATTCGGACTTTGCCGGATGCCGTGTGGATCGCAAGAGTACCTCCGGTGGGTGCCACTTACTTGGGCGTTCCCTAGTATCTTGGTCAAGCAAAAAGCAAAATTCCGTGGCTTTGTCCACCGCGGAGGCGGAGTATATAGCGGCCGGTGCATGTTGTGCCCAAATTCTATATATGAAGCAAACCCTTTTGGACTTTGGAATTAAATTTGGTTGTGTGCCTCTCCTTTGTGACAATGAAAGTGCGGTTAAGATAGCTAGAAACCCCGTTCAACACTCCCGCACTAAGCACATTGATATTCGCCATCACTTCTTGTGGGATCATGAGGCTAAAGGAGACATCTCTTTGCAAGGTGTTAGGTCCGAAGAACAATTGGCGGATATCTTCACTAAACCACTTGATGAAAAAACCTTTTCTAGACTTAGAAGTGAATTAAATGTGCTAGATGCATCTAACGTCATGTAAGTTGCCATGTTCATGTAAGGATGCATATCATATAGGTCTTGTCTAACTCCCAAAGGATAGGGGCGAGCTAGAAATAGTTTTCCTTGAGGAAGCCTTCGGAAGGTTTAAACTTGGCAAGATAGATTTATTTTATGCCTTGCATGATCCCTGCCATATAGACTTGCACTCATTTAATTTCTTGCACTATAATTTGTTTGGCATTGCATACGGTAGATTGTCACAAAGGGGAACCTACCTCATGAGAAAGAGACTTGTTTGAAATACAATATCTCAACTCATATAAGGTGGAAAGAACAAAATGTTAGGTACGTTAATGCCTAGAGGAACATGCTTCAAAGAGATAGAAGTCTTCATACTCTACCTCACAAAGCATGGGCCTTACAATTTATTTGGATATTTTTCCTCTCATTTTTCTCGGTGTTCCATTTGCTTTAAGGTTTAGCCAAGCTATTGGCATATTAGCCTTTTTGAGGGGTAAGGGGTTGCCCAAAAAGTCCTAAGACATGTGTTTCTCTTTGCTTGTTTGTTTGGTCAAAGGACATATATGGGATGTTATTGTTCTGTCGTCATCGGATTATCCGATGCCTAAGTCAATCCCTCATCGGATCAATAGGTGTTCAATCTTCAAGGTCCAGTTCAGTCAGAATCTCAAATGATCTGACGCATTCATTCCGAAAAACATCGGTCCATCCGGTGTTCTCTATTCTGGAGCTGAGGTAAATTCAACCGATGTTTACTTCCTCCAACGTCGGATCATCCGGTGTCAACATCACTCTTTTGAACACTCTTACTGTGCTATTTGACCGATGATCCAAACCCTAAATGTCGGTCCATCCGATGTCAACAGCAATTTTTGAATATCCTTACTGTGGCATTCGACCGATGCGTCCATCTTGTAACATCGGTCCATCCAGTGTTAAAATAACGGCTAGGGTTTGGGACCCACTATTTAAACCCGAGCGCCGCCTTCGCCTTCCTCTCTCCGATCCCAACGCCTCCTCCGCTCCTCTCTCGCCGCGCCATCACCTCCACCGCCGGACGCCGCCGCCGCCGCCCACAGGCCGCCGCCGCCGCCGTCCCCGGCCGTGACCCTCACCACAGCGCCGCCGCCGCTCACAGCGCCGCTGCCCAGCGCCGCCGCCGCTCGTAGCGCCGCCGCCGGATCTCCCTCGCCAAGCCGCCACTCGCTGCCACCGCCGCTAGCACCGCCTCCACCGCCTCTGCTCCACCCCGGCACAACAGCAGCCCCCCAGTGACATCTCCGTGGTGCCTCCACGGTCGCCGTCTCTTCATCGCTAGGGTTGCCGGCCGTGATCCTTCTTCATTCTCGTGCATCACCCGATCGCAATGGCTCGCGACAAGAAGAACAAGGGCAAGGCCATCGCGGAGCCCGCCGCGAAGAAGCAAAAACTGTCAAAGGAGGATAAGAAGGCCTTGATGGCCGCTCGCGCCGCCGAGGAGCGTGAGCGTGGCTGAGGAGGGTCGCTAAGGATCCGCGAGGCTCGTCCGAGGCAGCCTCCAATGATCGACGACTCCGAGGCTGAAGATGAGCCGGTTGAGCCTCTCGTATGCCGACGCTCAGCCCGGACACGTGGGGGTCACACCGAGGCTGCTCCTCGTCCGAGACCGACGGCAGCCGACCATCGTGAGGACAGGGAGGCCGAGAGGGCCATCTACCAGATGGAAACGGCAGACCGTGTCGGTGAGGGAGTCCGTCTCACGGACTACAGGAAGCTGAAGGCCAAGCAGCTTCGGAAGCTCAGATGGAGTGTGTTGCTTGAGGAGTGGTACCCGCAGCCCCGGGAAGCTTTGGTGGACAGTCGCTTTTGGACGGTCACACAGGCGTCTCTCTACGAGACCTACACACGCCGAGGCCACAAGCTGTTCCAACACAACTACATGGATTGGGATCAGCTTGCAGTAGCCGCAGGGACAGAGATCAGGCCATTCTTTGAGAGATACAGGGGCCTGGTACAGTTGCTATCATATGAGCGGAGTGCCTACATGGAGGATTGGGTCCGCGTGTTCTATGCCACCCTCTACGTCTCTGAGGGCAGAAGATCCATTGACTTCATGTTCATGGGTCAGCACTACCACCTGACGAGGCAGACGCTGGGACAGTTGCTTGGAGTAGACTTGCACGACACCTGCATACATGAGAGAGTCTACGGTCAGGCAGACCCGCCGAGGACGCCGCTCACTGGAGGAGTGGCACCTGCTCTGGAGGAGATCCGATCACTGTTTGGACCCACCTTCTCTCCAGACCAGCCGAGAGTACCGGCCTTGTTGACTCCAGCAGCGCGCACGATGCACCTCGCCCTGCGTCGCTCTCTCCTGCCGAGGTCCGGCTATCTTGAGGGTTTCACCAGCCTCCAGCAGACGATCCTGTTCTACATCATGAACGGGATGGAATTTGACATAGTGGATGTCATCATATGCGAGATGGAAGATTTAATCACAGAAGGTGTGGGCATGATGAGGCAGCTAGTATATGGGCACTGGATCAGCTACCTACTCACTATGATGGTTCCCGAGGGGTCCGCCATGCACGACCGTCTCTCTGACGAGAGTGTGACACGGTTCGGACACTACCGTGCCCCGGCTCCTGGAGACCGCCGCCTTGGCCGTCCAGTTGAGCGTCAGATCAGGGCCCGACTGTCTGAGGAGGACTGGTCTGACCTAGAGAAAGAGGATGAGCGACTAGCAGAGGCAGAAGCTCAAGGAGGAGACCTCCAGCACGTCTGGTCCGAGAGCGACACAGACGACAGTATCAAGGAGTACTTCCCTCCTCCTCCTCCCTCACCGAGGCAGCACGACACAGAGGCAGGAGGATCAGCTGCTCCACCGCCGACACCACCCCCTGTGTCCGAGGCGCAGGTGTCACAGCCGTCAGAGCTGTCGACACTTCTTCAGCAGATGATAGAGCAGCAGCGCCAGGACAGGCTCGCGGCTGAGCAGGCCAGGGCCGAGCAGGCTGCTCACCTGGCACAGCTTCAGAGGCAGCAGCAGGAGCTTCAGCTGGAGATCGCCCGACAGAGGCGAGAGGATACGGACTGGTTCACAAACCTTGTTGATCAGATGCACTGACGTACCCTCGACCAGCAGCAGCAGACTCAGCAGGCTATGATGGGGATCCTAGGGTTGATCACCAACCTATACACTCAGACTGGGATCGCCCTTCCTCCACAGCAGCCTGTACTGGGACTGGCTCCAGGTGCGGCTCAGGTGCCTGCGACTCCGATTCCTTCTATCAGTATGTCACCTCTTCTGGCACCCAGCGCACCGATCCACTCTCCTCTGCCGGCGACGACTCTGTTCCAGTAGACGCCGGCATCTGTGGTCAGTGCTCCGCTTCCTCCAGCTCCATCTCCACCGGCGCCTTCCGTACCTGCTACCTCCTCTCCAGCACCGACAGTGGACCCCCCAGCTCCCTCTGCTCCAGCTCCTGCGACCGGCGACTCCAGCTCCGACGACAGCGACGGTGACCAGTTCGTCATCGCGCCTAGCTCTCAGGGTCAGTAGGCTCTCTGATCCCTTTTTGGTGTCTTGATGCCAAAGGGGGAGAAGAGGTAGAGGAGTCAGGGGGAGTAGTAGTAGTATCTCAGTCTCAGGGGGGGTTTATTCTTTGTTTCTTGTGTGCTTGAGTACCTTTTGTAATTTTAATTAAGCCTTTTTCACTTATGTCATTTGCTTATGGTATTAATCGATTGAGCTTTTCGCGCCATTAATTTCATTTGTTTTCTACAAGCTAAATGTGTCTTATCTTGTATCCATTGCATATCTACTTGAGTATTGTACCATCAAATTCATTACTATTGCGCTTTAAATTATTGTGTTGTCATCAATCACCAAAAAGGGGGAGATTGAAAGCATCTAGGCCCCATGAGGTACGGTTTCGGTGATTAATGACAACCATTCGATATTACTAATGAATTTGTGAATGCAAGGTCCCAATAATCACTCGATCAAATGAAATCAAAATGACATTGGAGACCCATATAAAATCAACTAATGAGATCAAATCGAATCATATGAAGACAAGAAGTGAAAGCTCTAACTTGACATCACTCAATGCTTGAAGACTATCAGAACAACATTTCAAACAAGTGTCAAAGAGGTCACACGTTCAAATTCCAAAAGAACAACTCAAAACAACTCGAAGTCAACAAGTTGAACACACCGGATCATCCGATGATTTCTGAGTTGACTACATCAGTCGAGTTGTGTCAACAGAAGAAGAAGACCTCAGAGCAAAGAACTCACCGGATCATCCGATGTGAATGGCTCAGTGACATCGGTCCATTAGTACAGTTTGCAATACCATTGGACCAAGTGAAGCACCGGATCATCCGATGTGCAGACTTACACACATCGGTCGATCACTCCAGTAAGCATCAAGATCAAGTAAATTCTGGAGGAAGAGCCACCGGATCATCCGATGAGAAGACAGGGGCAACATCGGTCTAACAACGGTCATATCTCACATAGTGACATCAGCTAATTTGGCTTTGACCGATGATAACTGAAGGGGAGACATCGGATCATCCGGTGTTCGCAGAGCAGTGATGTCAGCCTACTTTTCCAACGGCTATTTCGTGGAGGCTGGCTATTTATACCCCTTCAACCTGTCAAATCGACAAGACTTGAAGCCCAGACATACTCTACACATTCTAGAGAATTCAAGACATAGAGCTACCACTTCCATAACATTTTTCACCACTTGTACACCAAGAGATAGGCTAGAACTAGCTAGAGATAGTGCTTGTGTGCCTCCATTCTTGGTGATTGGAATCTCTAGTGTAGTGAGAGCCGTAAGGGAGTGTCCCTTGGTGTGTGTAACTAAGAGAGACTTCCATAGCTTGCTAAGAGGATTGTGGAAGCCCGGAGGATTCAAAGTGTACAAGGCTTGAGCTCCACCTTGCCAAGGTTGGCGAACGGAGAAGAATAGTGAAGACCCCCTTGTCTCGGTGACTTGGGAGTGGCAAAACCCTTCGGTGGGTGCCACAACGTGGACGTAGGAAGATCCTTGTGATCTTGCCGAACCACGGGATAAACTCCGTGTCCTTTGAGCGTTTGCATCCCTCTCCCTTTTACATTTATGCAATCTTCATTCCGCAACTTTAATTTACATTGATTGCATAGATTAATCACATAGGGAATTGGGATTTAAGTTGTTAGTTTTTAATTACCTTAAAATTTGAAAGAAAGCCCAATTCACCCCCCTCTTGGGCGTTTCGATCCTTACAGGGGGGAAGTGCTTTTCCCTTCTCATCAACTAGTTGGAGCAGCTGCGGATTGGTGGGATTCATATTGCAATGCTCATGAGAATCAGGAGAGGATCACTTGGGCCAAATTCAAAGATATCTTTCATTCTCATTATGTGTCAGAGGGAGTTATGATTTTGAAGAGGCAAGAATTTGAGAAATTAAGGCAAGGAAGATCAAGCGTGAGTGAATATCTCAATAAGTTCACTCAACTCTCAAGGTATGTGCCTGAGGATGTGAGCCAGGACAGCCGGAAACAATACTTGTTCATGAGAGGCTTGAACAATGAGATCCAAGTTCAATTGCTCAACTGTGATTATGCCAATTTTTAGAAGCTTGTGGACAAAGCAATTGTGGTGGAGAATAAGGTCTGTGAGATGGAACAAGACAACAAGAGGAAGGCGCCATATCAAGGACATCAACAAGGAAGTAATGTGATCCCTCGCTTTGCACCACCCAATGCGCCTTACTTTAGCTCTTTGCACCTACTCATCGCCCTAGAATTGCACCGCGCCCAACTCAGTTTGTGCAGCAGCGCCCAGTCATGCAAGCACCTAGGCTTCCGATGCCATATGCACCTCGTGCTAATTTTCCTGGTGTAAATGTTCAGAACCAAGCTCGCCCCAATAACTCTGGGGAGTTAAGAAGTGCTATACATGTGGAGAAGCTAGACACTTTGCACATCAATTTCTTAAGTCAGGACTTGGTCAAGAAAGCAATGCACCGAGGCAAAACCCAAGACCCAATGGAGGACAGCCACAAGGGAATCGTGGACAGTAGAATTTTGCTCGTGGCAATATAAAGCATGTCTCTACAGAGGATGCTCAACAAGCGGATGGCGTGGTCATTGGTATGTTTCTCGCCAACTCCAACCCCGCAACTATGTTGTTTGATTCTGGAGCATCGCATTCATTCATTGCATCAAAGTATGTCGCCAAGTATAGTTTGCCTATCTCTCATATGAAGTTTAATCTATTGGTTAAGTCTCCTGGAGGAGAGATGAGGACAAATATAGTATGTCCAAAAGTAAGCCTTAGAATAAGGGGGTAGACTTCTCCGCCAACCTCATTGTTTTGGATTCTGAAGGATTGGACATTATACTTGGTATGGACTGGTTGAGGAAGCACAATGGAGTTATTGAGTGTGCCACAAAGATGGTGAAGTTGACCAATGAGGAAGGGATCGCCATAGAATTTGAAGCATCTCAAACTACATCGAAGCAATTGAAGCTGAATCATATGGATAGTGCCGCAATTGAGGAGATTCCGGTGGTGTGTGAATTTTTGGATGTTTTTCCGGACAAGTTGCCAGGTATGCCACCTAATCGAGACATTGAGTTTGTTATTGATTTAATACCTGGAACTGCACCTATAGCTAGGAGGCCGTATAGGATGCCTCATGTGGAATTAGCGGAGCTCAAGAAGCAGATTCAAGAGCAATTAGAGAAGGGTTTTATTCGCCCGAGCTCTTCACCTTGGGGAGCGCTCGTTCTATTTGTGGACAAGAAGGATGGAACCCAAAGGATGTGTGTGGATTACCGAGATCTCAACGAGGTGACCATCAAGAACAAGTACACCTTGCCCCGTATAGAGGATTTGTTTGATCAGATGAAAGGTGCCTGTGTGTTTTCCAAGATTGATTTGAGGTCAGGTTACTTTCAAATGAAGATTAGACTGTCGATCATACCCAAGACATCTTTTAGGATACGATAAGGATCTTATGAGTACACCATGATGTCTTTTGGATTGACAAATGTGTCTGCTTACTTTATGTACCTCATGAATAAAGTCTTCATGGAGTACTTGGACAAGTTCGTCGTGGTGTTTATTTATGATATTATGATCTACTCGAAGGATGAGAAAGAACATGAGGGACACTTGAGGCTCACGTTGCAGAAATTAAGAGAGCATCAATTGTATGTCAAGTTCAACAAGTGTCAGTTTTGGTTGAAAGAGGTGCCATTTTTGGGTCATATCATCTCAGGAGGAGGAGTATCGGTTGACCCTGGAAAAGTTAGAGACGTGTTGAAATGGGAACCTCCGCATAATGTAAAGGAAATAAGGAGTTTCCTTGGAATGGTTGGATATTATCGTCGATTCATCAAGGACTTTTCCAAGATAGCCAATCCTATGACGGAATTGCTAATGAAGGGAAAAGCTTTCCATTGGACTCAAGCTTGTCAAGAAAGTTTTGAGGAGTTGAAGAAGAGGTTGACAACAGCCCCAGTTTTGCTACTGTTGGATGTGAGCAAGAGTTTTAATAGTTATTGCGACACATCGAGACAAGGACTTGGATGTGTGCTTATGCAAGAAGGTCAAGTGGTTGCATATGCATCGAGACAATTGATGAAACATGAGCAGAATTATCCTACACATGATCTTGAACTAGCAGCCGTGGTACATGCATTGAAAATTTGGAGACACTATATCCTTGGACATAGGTGTGAAATTTATACGGATCACAAGAGTCTTAAGTATATTTTCACACAAACGGATCTGAATTTGAGGCAATAAAGATGGTTGGAGCTCATCAAGGATTATGATGTGGGGATCAACTATCATACAGGAAAGGCTAATGTAGTGGCTGATGCCTTGAGTTGGAAAGGAGTAAGTAATCAACTCACGGTTCGAGAGTTACCATCCGAGTTATGTAAGGAGTTCGAACGGTTGAATCTTGGATTTGTGAATAAAATGAGAATAATGGAGTTAAACCCAACCTTGGAGCAAGATATTCAAGATGCACAAACCACGATGAGGAGATCAAGGAAATCAAGGAACGGACCGAAGAAGGGAGAGAATTCAGATTTGATGAAGACAAACATTGTACCTTATGGCTTGGAAAGAGAATCGTTGTGCCTAATGTAAAGCATATTCGGGAGACAATAATAAAGGAGGCACATGACTCGCCATACTCAATTCATCCTGGATGTACAAAGATGTACAAGGACTTCAAGACATGCTATTGGTGGGCCAGCATAAAAAAGGACATAGCCGAATATGTTGCATTGTGTGATGTGTGCCAACGAGTTAAAGCTGAACATCAAAGGCCAGCGGGATTATTGCAGCCATTAAAGATTCCGGAGTGGAAGTGGGAAGAGATTGGTATGGACTTTATAGTTGGATTACCATGTACACTGTCTGGATATGACTCGATTTGGGTAATTGTGGATCGATTAACTAAGTCAGCTCACTTCATTCCCATCAAGACCACCTATAATGGAGAGAAATTGGCGGAACTGTATATGGGAAGAATAGTATGTTTGCATGGAGTTCCGAAGAAGATAGTCTCGAATAGATGTTCACAATTCACTTCCAGGTTTTGGCAAAAATTGCATGAAGCTTTGGGAACGAGGTTGAATTTTAGTTCAGCATATCACCCTCAAACGGATGGACAAACCGAGATGACCAATCAAATTTTAGAGGACATGTTAAGAGCTTGTGCTTTAAAGCATGGGAAAAGTTGGGATAAGAGCTTGCCATATGCAGAATTTTCATACAACAATAGTTACCAATCTAGCTTCAAAATGTCACCCTATGAAGCACTATACGGAAGGAAGTGTAGGACACCTTTGTTTTGGAATGAAACAAGAGAGAACCATGTATTTGGTCCTGATGTGTTACAAGATGCTGAAAGGCAAGTTCAAATAATACGGGAAAACCTAAGGGTTGCTCAGTCGCGACAGAAAGGTTATGCGGGTAATAGGCGAAGGAATCTGATATTTGAAGTTGGAGATTTCATATACCTCAATGTGTCACCTATCCGAGGGCGACACCGGTTTAACGTCAAAGGAAAACTGGCACCTCGCTATATCTGGCCATTTAAGTTTTGGACAAACAAGGAGAAGTAGCATCTCGACTTGAGCTGCCGGCATATCTCTCCGATGTACACGACGTGTTTCACATCTCTCAACTCAAGAAGTGTCTAAGGGTGCCGGAAGAACAAGTGCCGAAGGACGAGTTAGAACTTCAGGAGGATTTGTCCTATATCGAGCAACCTATCAAGATCTTGGACGTGAAGGAAAGGGTCACGAGGAATAAGAGGATCCGTTGGTGCAAAGTGCAATGGAACCACCATACGGAAGCCGAAGCTACGTGGGAATGTGAAGAAGACTTGAAGACTGAATTCCCTCATCTTTTCTCCACGCTGTCGAATCTCGAGGGCGAGATTCACTTTAAGTGGGGTAGGTTGTAACACCCTAAATTTTCACATCATGCATTGCATACATGTTCATGCATTAAACATTAGTAGAATATAAGAAAGATAATAAAACATAAAACATAAATATACAAATATGTGTAGCAAAAGAAGAGAAAAAGAAAATAATAGCGTAAAACATGTATTAGGGAATAAATATAAAAAATAATCTATAATATATAAAATAAATAATATATAAAAATAACAATAATAATAAATAAAAATTAATTAGGAAAAATAAATAAATAATAACGAAAATAAAATAAAAAAGAAAATATAAGTAAATAAATATATAAAAAGGAGGAGAAAAAAATGAAAAAAAGAAGTCAACAACCGACGGCCCAGCGGCCGAGCCACCCCGCCAGCGCGCCTGGCCCCGCACGACACCCATGCCCCGACCCTACGCGCTCCCGCCCGAGCCGCCCGACCGACCCCCCCCCCCCCCCCCCCCGCTCGGTGCCGCTAGCCCCGCACCGCGCGCCCGACCGGCCCCAGCTCCCGCTGCCACGCGCCCGAGCGCGGTACCGAGTCGATCCATGCTGCCGCGCCAATATAAACGCCCGAGGGACTCGTATTTTTCACGGCCCCAGAAAACAACGCCGCCGCCAGAGGCAAAGCAGCCAACGCCAGAAAACCCTAGAGCCACCGTAGAAAAAAGGAAGACCAGAGGCTGCCGCCGCCAGGGAAGAAAAGGAAGAAAAAAGGGAAGGAAGAGGAAGAAAAAGAGGAGGGCGTTGTCGTCCACCGGGGATTGTCGTCGTCACGCCGTCGTCGTCGTGCTGTCGGAGGACCCTTGTGCCATCTACTTCGTCTACGCGTCGTCCCCATCCCGCGATCGTCGAAGCCGTCGCGTCTACGGTAGGATTTGTTTTTCCGACACGAATTTTAGCGATGTATTAGATCTAATAGACGTAAATTGATTTTAGTTGCATCGTCTTTTTATTTTCAGCAGCATAATTCTCGCTAAAACCCCCGTAAACTCATATGGACACGTATAAACTAGTCATACCTAGTTAATAAACAACCGAAGTTAATTAATTATTGAATTGTGCATGCATGCATGTCATTGCATGTTGATTAAATTGTGTGCATCATGAAGATTTGTATGTATTTTCTTGTATGTGTGATCACGCGTAGAGGGATGTGTTCAAGAGGCCGCATACAAGGATTTCCAAAATCAAGATTTCGAAGCGCTTGAGCAACCCTATCCGCCGTAGCAAGGCAAGTGTCCTTGAAGCATATTGATTCAGTTTTGAAATAAATGTTTTGTTTGCAAAATTGCATGCTTGTGTCAATTTAATGGGAAATCCTATGGTAGGAAGTTTACTAGTTTTGTTGACCACCCTTGTCACCTGGAATATATGGTAGAGAGTCGGGAAGGGTTTTTTATATTTTTGCTTCGCTTAATCAACTGGGATGGGAAAACAACTATACTACTCAAGTTAATTATGCACGGATGAGATTATGGTTAATATGAACTGGTTAATATGATATTGTAATGGGTGATCTAAGCAAGCCTGGTATGTGGATGGGTTAGATGTATGGTGGATTACTTGCTTTAGATCTAAGGACCGACTCGTGGAGCGACCATCCAGGATTTACAGTGCCACCACGAGGCCAAGTATGGGTGCAGCATACCTGATTAATTAGGGCTTTTCCAGTGCTATTTGGACCATTAAGGATGCTCGCGGAAGGGGTAGTCGGATTGGGTGTGTTGATGATTGGTGGGACTACCCTGGTATCTGAATGGCTCAAGAGGGGGCCCTTGGTTGAAGATGTGCTCAGTGGGAGACATCACCACCGGTGAAACCTCAGTGGGGTCTAAATAGGCTAATAATCCCTTTGTAAAGGCTATTTTGTGATCTCTTGGCCACACACCTAAGTAAGTGTGAGACGGCATAATTGAGATTCTATAGTCATCGAAAGGTGATGAAATCACAAACACGTGGGTAAAGTGGTACAACCTCTGCAGAGTGTGTCTGAAACTATCATGATAGCCGTGCTCCCGGTTATGAGCAACCTGGACCCTCACATGATTAGAGTGAAATTAAGATTTGCGATGGTTATGGTTTGATAATGGTTATGGATGGTCATGAATTAATTTCTGGTATTCAATATGGATATTGGTATGTGATGATGGATATGGAATATGGACTGGTACTATGATTTTAATTATGGTTTATGATGGGTTTATTTCACATACACATAATATATTGCTTTTCAAATGTTTTACTGTACTTTTTAGCACTTAGCTATTATTATATTCGTCATTTGAATCAGTCACATGTCATACTTTTCACATTTGCTGAGTACGACATGTACTCACTCTTGCAATATCCCCCAACAATTGCAGGTCAGGATTGTGAGTTTAATGGCGATAATGCGGAGTTCTAGGCCGTGTCTACCGTCAGCTTTGCATGTGGTGTTATTGGAGTTGCGCTATCCCTTATGCTTAGTTGCTTAATTAGTTTATTTCCGCTGCATTAGTTGAACTTGTCATTAATCTTCATTAGAGCTTGTATTTGAGAATATTTTGAATTGTGTAATAAAATTTGGTTAATTAATCTTGTTCTGTGGTAATTTTTTGTATACTCTTTTTTGAATACACTCGTGTATGTGTGTTGAACGTCCTGGGCACACATATGTGTTCACTTGGTTCATTTTCGGAACCCGGTGTCACATTAACCCACCATTGTCGGTGAGAAAAATGTCCTAGACTTTGCCCCGAGAGTTTTGGATGTAGCCACTAGTGGCGCTACCGTCAGAGAAGACATTCCGGACCCGATTCCCGCCATTGGCATCGGGGCCGAAGGAAAAGACTTTTCAGACCTAGTGCCCGCCACTGGCACTGGGACTAAAGCTGATGATTTCCCGGGCACGGAGCTTGTCTTGGACGATGTTGACGGCTGTTATATACCAATTTCACCCGTCAATATAACTCAATTATGTGAAGGAAATATTATTTCTTGCACATGTCACCTTTCTATTTAACCTATTTCCACATGTACTTGGAGAAATTGGTGTATGCAGGTATTTTATACAGAATTGAAGTGAAACTAGGGGGTTGATCCTATAAATTATCATCCCAACCAACCAGGTGTCACAACGTGGCACCACATGGATCAAACGGCCCACAAACAGAAGTATCCGAGGCTATCCAATGGTGTAGCACCCATATCTTGTAATGGGACCCCACCTGTCAGTCACCTAGAGGAAGAACAGGTCGTTTGAAGCCAGGACCAGGTCGGTCGACCTCCCTAGTCGGCCAGCTAGGTCCTGGCACCAAACACAGTCAAACACCACGTGTTGGCTCCTCCTGGCTTGAAGAAGTCAATACTGACTGATTCGCTCGCTTTTGGTGGTGGGAACTTGTGAGACCTATGTGTGCTAAATACACTGGATATGGCAATAAAAGTTTTGAATACTACCAAAACACCTTTTTAGCAAGGTCTGACTCTAGCTCTGAGCTTCTGCAAGGTCTGACAATAGGTCCGACTTGTTTCTTCAAGGTCCATCATGTTTTTGGGTAGCTCCAGTGAGCTTTGTCTTTAGCTCCAGCATGTCTTTGATAGCTCTGGCATGTCTTTGTTAAGCTCCGATATGTTTTGATAGGTTCGACTTATGTTGGTTAGCTCTGACATGTTTTTCTAGCTTCGGATTTTGGGTTGAATAGTTCCGACTAGCTTTGGCAAGCTCCAGCGCTAGGTTGTACTAGCTTTGGTAAGCTCCGGTGCTAGGTTCTACTAGCTTTGGTAAGCTCCGGCTCAAGCTCCGGTTAGCTTTTGCAAGGTTCGAAGCTTGATCGCAATGTTCCTGCTTTTTCTATGAAATGTTTTGAACTTGCTTTACTTTGTTAGAAAGATTGCTTAGTATTCATTTGCTAAGTTTTTGGTGCGTTTTTGGTTGATATGACTGATATCATTTTATTGTGGTTTTGCAACATGCTTATGTGAGGTGCTCACGTAAGGTGTTGTGTTCAAAACTAATTTGAGTCAAGTCACGGACTTGGGCTTGTACATATTGGTTGTTTGTTCATGTGCAGGTGTTGCTTGAGTTCAAGTCATGACTGGTGACAGGATCCTTTGGACTAGTCTCAGGGAGGAGATGAGGTTCCAACAACCAAGTTCCGGAGGAATTGTGGTTGAACGGGTCAGGAGGTCATGCAGGATGATTGAATCAAGGGCAGTGCATATGAAGGTTACAGGTCGCACATATGCATGCAGTGCATGATGTGGCAACATGGTTCTGAAGACGGGTTATGGAAGGGAGATTTGATTGGAAGGATCAGATCGTATCGGATGTTGACTCAGGTTGTGGCTGAGTCGTGTTTGACTCAAATATGGAATGTTTTGAGTTGGTTATGATAGGATTTCGTGTGGGACATGAAGTTGAGTTGTTTTAGGAATGTGGGATACGTTCCTAAGGTGTTTGGAAGTCTTAAGATTGCTTCTATCTGCGTATAGAAGAGTCCTAAGCAGTTATGGAAAGTTTCAATTCGTGATTTGAGTAGGATTAGAGTCCTAGATTGGTTTGGGTTGGTCTCATGGCTGGTTATATAAGCAAGGGAGGACAGAGCTCAAGGAATACGACTTTGGGGCTTTCCCTCTTGTATTCTATTGAATAAATATCGTAGTTTAAAGGAACTTTTATGCCTTGTTCATCCGACTTGTTCCAGACATGTTTTTTTTCGTCGAGTTTTCTGCACAGCACTACCTTTCTTCGGTGATTTTATCATAACTCGAGTTTAACCGATCCAATTGACGTTATTCTTTTTGGGTTGTCTTCACAACTTAATTTTCTATCATCTGTAAAAATTTCACAGTCATTGGATTTGTAGTTTTTAATCTACAGGAGTTTCTTTGCAGTATTGCAGATCTGTTTTCTACTCGATAGAACAGATTGACCTTTGTTTGATCTTTCGATCGTAACTTGAGTTTCTCTCGACGGATTTGAGTGATTCTTGTTGTGTAGTTTTCGTGACTTCATTATCTATGATATATATCACTTTTTTCATGGTAAAATGCGTTTAGATTAGTCGCACACACGGTTTTTTAACGGATCAGTTTTCTGCCGAGGGGTGTTTTTGTTGCTTCCGCTGAAAAGTTTTAATCTACCATTCACCCCCCTCTCTGGTATCTTTACACGTGCTTTTTGATCCTACAGAACTGACCCTTCTCCAAGCTATAAATAGGACCCCTCACCCCTCACTTCAACACACACCCCTTGAGCATCACTCTATTGTATACACTAGTTCTCCTAGTTCCTTAGTTGAGGTTAGGCTGTAAAGAGGAGCCTCTAGTCCCAAGTCCGAATTGGGAAAGGTATGGCTTATGTATATTCTCTTGTATTTGTGACTTTTTGATTTATAATAATACCATTATTAGTCTTTATTTACTTATATACTTGGGCAAAGCGTTTCTTGTTTGGTTGTGGAGTCCATGTATGTGCTAGGTGTAGATGTTGTTATGATAACATGATCCTATTATCATGTTATCATAAACATCATACACCACCACTATAGTCTAATTAGGTAATAATATGATAATGTTAATATGAATATGTTAGTGCTTGGTCCCAACACGTGTTCAACGATGATTAGGTTAGTCATTGCCTTAGGGTGGCTTGTGCCGCGGCCTCGTATGTATTTACTTAATATGCTAGCATGGTGCCAGGATAGTTAAGTTGCGTTGGATGTCTCGTAGACTCACGGATTGAAGAGGTAGGCAGTAGGTGGTGACAAACCTATCTGTCTTTGTAATCCTCCATGTTCGGCTATGCCACAGGCTCTTGGCGGGAGTCGCCTAGTGTTGCTAGGGGTAAACCCGTGCCCGATATGTTGGACCAGTAGGCCCTAGTATTCACCATTAGCATATTCATGTGTACTTTATTAGGCTATGTATATGACTAATTAGAGCATGGAGTATCTCCCTCTCGTAGTCTAACCCTCGCTAGGACAACCTTACCCTTATAGTAGATTGCGTAGGTGTGTGTCACACTACCCATATTATCAGCTTACCCCTGTCTTGATAATTGATTAGTATCCCATAGCTTGATCATAAGAGTAGTGTTTACTTTACTCCATTGCCTTCCTTTGGTATAAATATGATACCCTTGGGGATACTCTTGGGTGAAATGCTACACAATAGTTTCCGTGCGCTTGCGGACCTCATCTCCTTCGAGAGATGATCTGTGACGTTAGTAGCTGTCAACAAGCATTTATAGCACCATTGCCGGGGAAGGTAAAGGAAGTGAAGGATAGCTATCACTTTTCATTAAGCTATAGGTACTTACAGGATTACCCTTGTTTGTTTTCTATTTTTGTGGTGAAAACAGTGTAGTGTTGGCTAACCCATTTCATAGGATGGCCAACGAGGACGCTAGTTCTCAACTGCAAGATGATTCAAGGCGTACCTCAACAAATGTCCGCTAGGCAAATCCATTGCCTTTCGCAAAAGAATTTAAGCTTCCAATAGGAGCCAAACTCATCCACCCCCAAGCTTGGGGAGGCTCCAAGAGTTCTTCTTGGTTTTCCTCCACCATGGGGTGGATAGTTGGATCTTCATCCCACACTCATGTCATGAGTTGGTCCACCAATCCATGACCACTTTTGTGCTGGAACTGAAGGAGTCCTATTCTCATTCATCATGGACGAGAATATGGTCTCTACTCAAGGGGTGGATTGAAGAATGCTCTTGTTCCCTTAGCTTGGCATGCTCACCACTTAGCAAGGTGGACATGCTAGCTATGGAACTACACCTCTCATTGAAGTACCATGAAGACCAAGCCAATGGAGAAGGTTTTGGAATTAACCAAGCTATTGATATTCACAAGGTTGGTGAAATTCCATGTCAACATGGGGCACTTGGGGAATCACTTGGGGAATCATTTCCCTAAGACCCATGATGATTCATCCTTCCAAACACAACTCCAATGGCTATCATTTACAAGGAGGTCAAGGGTGGAATCAATACCACCCTTGTAATCAAGGAGGCTATAGCGATTTCAAGGGATTTAAGTTCAACGAGCCTACCTTGAAGTATCTTGTCCATGGCCAAGCAAGAAATCAATACAACATCCATATGAAGCCCTTGGCCGAGGACAAGAAAATTAAAGAGCATTCAAGATCCAAGATGTCCCACAATTACATGTTGGGATTCCTACCCATCGACTAAGCCTATGCAACCTAGGACAAGTGACATTATCGATAAAGCGTTTCTTGTTTGAATGTGGAGTCCACATGTCACCATGCCCAAGGAAGCTTTTGATCCATGATCAAAGCATGGGTTAACCTTAAGGGATATCAAGAAGGTTGAAGTGGCACCCCTAAGGAAGGACAAGCCTCACCAAGCTCTTAAAAGAATATCTTCAAGAAGGAAAAGTCGTCACTACATCAACAAGTCTTCGTCAAGACGACGGAGAGGCTAGGGCCACCATGTGGCCCACATGTCCAACTAACATGCCAAAGGAGACTTGGAATGTCAATTAAGAGAAGTTGTCCACGTCTTCAACTCCGGGATTGGACAACAAATCATCGCACTATAATTGACGGAGGTAAGTCCCACTCATCGGACTTCAAAAATTCGGTGAGTCCTTGCCAATAGGTTAATTGGTAGTTATCTCATATTTATTTTTCAATTGCATGTTTGAATTTCCCACCAATCTTTGCATTTGCATTTAGCATGTTTGAATTTCCACACTTGCATGTTGGAAAGTAAAATTTCCAACCATCATAAAACTAAAATTTTGAATTAGGAAATAAATTTATTTGGATATGAACCTTGGGCGTAACCACTTGAATCTATCTTCCTAATTCAACCCAAAAGTATTTCCATGAATATTCATTGCATTTGCAAGTTCTTTCAAGTTGGCAAAACAATTTGACAAAGGGTACAACATGCTTTTTAGCTAACGTAACCCGTTTTTGAGTTGTTTTGTTTGTTCTTGATTTTAGTGCAGCCAAGACAAAATTTGTAAAGAGGGTGGAAGGCCTCATCAAGCGCATATCCCTCTGTCAATCTCATTTTGAGTTCTTGGTGGAGGAATGCTCAAGATGTTGTCCCAATGGGGAACAAGATAAAGCTCATTCAAATCCAACCTCAATTTGGCATTGAACATGAAGGCTACACCAAAATCCATGGTCGTGAATTTCTCACACAACGGCCTTCAGCCAAAACTGCTCTTCAATTTAGGTACGAGTTTAATATTTTCCATCGTTTGAATTGCATTAGGATTGAATGATTTTTGCTTACATTGGTAAGGAAAGTTTACACCTTCTCATCACTCCTTATGCATCCTCACGAGAGTAAGTGTTGACATTACTCTTTTAGATTCTTCAAAAAGGAATGTCGCCTTACTTGGGAAGTGTTGGTACCCTGCGTATCGGGTACCCCACAATACCACAAGAAAAACTACGGAGTTCCACCCGTCCGAGTTGAACAACTCTGAAGGCTCCACGTGTCCCGCAGCACTGGACCTGCCTCCCTCGTCGGGTAGCTCCAGCACTGCCACGTGTATCATAAGGACGGACCTAACTCTCTTCATAGGGAGGCTTCAATCATGCCACATGTCCAGTGCTCCTGGACCTAACCCCCAATAGAGTCAAACTCCGTTGTTGCCACGTGTTTAGTAGCTTCGGACCTGCCTCCCCACAGAGAGAAGCTCCGGAGTTGCCACATGTCGAGCCTCCGGACGTAGGCCTGCAACGGGAAGATTGATGGATCTCTAACGGCGCAGACATTCAAGAGGCTATTAAACAATAGTTACAAGACCTGATTACATGTCATTAATGTTATGTTAATGACACAAGATCAAAGGACTATCAATGCCAGTAATGCCGCCATTAAGGCGCGTTATCACACTATTAACCACACTTAACCCAAGAAGATCGTGTACAGGTGATTAAAAACCGCCGAGGCCACTTGTCGGGCTAGGCAAACCATGTAACGGCGAGTACTTAGTGTATAAAAGGGTTGCACCGCACGGTGAAGGGGCATACTAGACGACACACAAGCTCATACGCACACAAGCAACCACACACTCATACAATCAACAACCACCCCGTGGAGTAGGGTATTACGGTCAGGCAGCCCGAACTACGTAAAAAACCCCCTGTGTCACCATCTTGCTCTTGATCTTACGCGCACCCCAACCGAATACGAACCATCACGGACTACGCTTTGGTAGTACTGAGGGAAGTGTCGTAACCACACTTCAACATTTGGCACGCCAGGTAGGGGGGCGCTCTAGATCATGAGATGGTGAATTATGTAGCAGCATCGTCCAACGGCCATGCGGGATAGCCTGATGGAGGGAATCCCTCTAATGTGCAACAGCCAGCTGACACTGTTGTCCCGACAGGTGCTGTCGCACCACCACCACCACCTGCTCTGACAAACAATGCTGGACAACAGGATGGTGTTTTCGCGTCGATCACTTCATCGACAAACAACAACCCTAATAACATGCTGAATGCAGCGCAAACTCTTCTTCAGCATCCACAGGTGCCCGGAGCACCTCAGGGTGCGGTGGAATAGTGGCGTGCTGATGTGGAGCATCTGGTTGCAGCCGCAGCTGATGCCATAAGCAACCAAGGTCCACCTCCTGCAGGGCATACACCTTCTCTGCGTAGGACCTTGTCTCACGGACTTGGTCCTCAAGTGTCACAACACAGGAGATGCGCTGTGCCCCAACATGTGACATCGCTCCCCCCCGGGGCACGCCGCACCCATACTGCATCGAGGCTTTCGACACATGATCTCCGGTCGGAGCACAACCGTTGATACAGGCGATAGGAAGGTTGCATCCATATCGAGCACGCTCACGAGAGGCAAGAGGCTTGGGAAAACCCTTCTCCTTTGGGAGTAGGGGGCGGCTGTTCATCCCTAGCTATGCATCTTCGCATGGTCAAATGGACTCTGAAGTTCCGGTCTCATCTGCCGAAGAAGTACAACAGGACTGTCAACCCTGTCGAGTTCCTCCATATCTACTCCACCGCTATCCTTGCGGCTAGAGGCAATGAGGCCATGATGGCCAATTACTTCCCCGTGGCTCTAATCGAGACAGCCAGGTCCTGGTTCATGAGTCTTCCGCCTTACTTCATCAACAGTTCACTGCCAACTTCGAAAGCTCCTACACCCGACGTGGCACAAAGCTGGATCTATTTGCCGTACAACAGAAAACGGGAGAGTCGTTGCGACCCTTCATCTAGCGGTTTTCACAGGTACAGAACACTATTTCTTCTATCTCCAATGTCTCTGTCATTCTTGCGTTCTAACATGGAGTTAGAGATAAGAAGATGTTGGAGAAGCTGGCAACCAAAGAAGTCAGCAGTGTGACTGAACTCTTCAACCTAGCTGACAAATGTGCTAGGGCTATAGAGGGTAGAGAGATGCACTCCAAACCATCTCCAGAGGCTGGTAAACCCTCCTCCAAGTCCAAAGCTTCTACCTCCGACAGTGGAAAAAAGAAGAAAAAGTCCAACGGCAAGAAGAATCTGTCGGTCGGCACGCCTGGTGCTGCTGCAGCAGCTGCAGCTGCGAGTGGCCGGGGGGCACACCCCAAAAAACGTCCATGACCATAGTCTGAACACGGAAGTGGCCAAAAGATGTGTCCGATCTACAAAACGAACATCCACAATATTGAAGATTGTCGTGAGGTCCAGCGCCTTGTTGAACGCAACAACAGGCGCCAAGAAGAAGCTCATTTCTACCAACGGGAAGGAAAGCAGAAGGTCTATGAAGCTCCGGCTGATCAGGAGCTAGGCTTCTAGGACCCCAAGAAGGTCCTGAAGGTTGTCTACAACTCCATCGATGATGATTATAACATCTCCGACAACGAGCGTCGGAAGACTCTCCATACGATATATGGAGGGTCCTGGGACTTCACTTCCCGGCGCATCCACAAGACCATGCGTCGGAGATGGTTGCCGCAGCTCCCACCACCAAGGGGAATCCCATCAGAAGTGGATGGACACTGCCATCACTTTTGATGCTTCGGATTGCCCAAAAACATGATCGAAGCTGGTAAATTTCCTTTGATGGTTTCTCCTACCATTAACAATGTCCATCTCTATCATGTCTTGGTGCGGTGCTCAACCTCCTTAGCTATGAAACTTTCAAGAAGATACAGCTCTGACTCTCAGACCTTCGCCCCTAAGGTCCCTTCTCCGGGATAGGTTCGGGAGCTTTCACTCCTCTCGGGTCAATTACACTCCAGGTGACCATCGGGACTCGGGACAATTATAGGACCGAGAAGTTGATCTTCGACATAGTGCACATTAGCCTTCCCTTCAACGCCATCCTAGGCAGGCCAACCCTGTACAGGTTTATGGCCGCAGGTCATTACGGCTATTTGGTGTTGAAGATGCCGACTCCTTCAGGCATCCTCTACATCCGCAGGGACCGTACTGCGGGAGTCACCGCGCTGGAAGAACTCCAAGCGCTTGCTACAGCGCAGGAGGAAGGATCCAGCAAGGAGCAAGCTGCTCAACCTTCGAGCTCTCATCAGCGAGGCTCAACTTCTCACCTTGCGTGCAGCCAAGCGGCAACACTGACATTTATGTCAAAGTCGTCCAAATCGGTTCTAATGCTGCCCATACCACCTGTATATCGGGAGGTCTGAACAACAAATAGGAACTCGCGCTCATCACTTTCCTCCGGGCAAATGTTGACGTGTTTGCATGGCAACCATCACAGATGGCTGGTGTCCCTAAGGAGGTGATTGAGCACAACCTAAAGATATATCCCGATGCTCGACCAGTACATCAGAAGCCCCAGAAGCAATCAGTCAAGCGGCATAACTTCATCCGATAAGAAATCAAGAAGCTACTCGAAGCTAGTTTCATCCGAGAGGTTCAGCATCCACGGTGGCTGGCAAACCCAGTCATTGTACCAAAGGTTGGCGGGAAGCTTCGGATGTGTATCGACTACTTTACCTTGAATAAGGCATGTCCTAATGACCCATTTCCACTACCTAGGATAGATCAGATAGTGATTCCACCTCCGGGTGCGAGCTATTGTGTTTCGTAGATGTGTATTTTGGATATAATCAGATTCAAATGTCTAGGGAAGATGAAGAGCATACTTCCTTCATAACGTTAGATGGGTTGTATTGATATACTGCCATGCCTTTTGGTCTCAAAAATGCTGCTTCAACTTTTGTGCGAACCATGCACAAAACATTTGGAGAGCTCATTAGGGACTTGATGGATGTCTACATCGATGACATCATCGTGATGGTCAAGAACAAGGAATCACTCCTTGACAACCTGCAAGCCGTATTCGACAAGTTGCGTGTAATGTGTACCAAGCTAAACCCGGACGTCTTCGTGGTCAGCTCCGGGAAGTTCCTTGGATTCTTGGTGACTCAACGAGGAATTGAGGCAAATCCGGCGAATATCAAGTATATTGAACAGATGTGGCCCCTAGCCCGCGTCAATGATGTCCAAAAGCTAACTGGATGTCTAGTTGCGCTCAGCTAGTTCATCTCGAGACTGGCAGAGTGGGCGCTTCCTTTCTTCAAGCTATTGAGGAAGTTCGAGCCATTCCATTGGTCTGAAGAAGTTGAAAAGGCACTCCATGAGCTCAGGTAGCTCCTCACCAAACTACCAATCTTGGTAGCTCCAGATCCTGGTGAGCCTCTTTTTCTTTACATTTCGGCAACTAAGGAGGTTGTCAATATGGTCCTGGTCGCAGAGAGATCGAAACCATCTTTAGTTCAGGAGTCCAGGCCCCTTCAAGAGGGCCCGGAGCTACCTGAAGGCGAGTCTGGCTCCCAGTCCCCAGGCGCAGATCCTAAAGGTAAGTTGCCTAAGGATCAACCTCTCTCATCTGAGGGAGTTCTCATGGCTAATCAAAAATATGATTCGGACCCCTCCGGGAGGGTCCGGGTAGCTCAAGAAGAAGATTTGAACCCCTCTCGGAAGGTCCGGGTAGCTCAAGAAGAAGGTCCAGACCCTTCTGAGAGGGTCCGGATCGATGAAGAAGAAGCTCTAGGCCCTTCCAGGAAGGTACATACCACCCAGTGGCCAGTGTACTTCATCAGCGAAGTACTACATGATGCCAAGACTTGATATATTGAAGTGCATAAGCTGCTCTATGCAGTTCTTATTGCTTCAAGGAAGCTTCATCACTACTTCCAAGCCCACAAGATATCGGTGTTAACCTCCTATCCACTGCATGCTATACTGCACGATCCAAACTCTACTGGAAACATCGCCAAGTGGGCAGCAGAGCTGGCAGAGTTCGATCTCAAATTCTTGTGTCGGCATGCTATCAAGAGTCGGGCATTGGCTGACTTCGTGGCGGAGTGGACCCCTTCTTCACCAAATCCAGGGGGCCAGAGTGAGCAAAAGTTGGAACCTAAGGTCCCGGTCTTCACCGAGCCTCACTGGATTCTTTATTTCGGCTGCTTTGTGCAGAAGTAGGGGGTCGGAGCTAGAATCCTTCTCCTCGCTCCAACCGAGGAGAAGGGCAAGTACATGGTACACCTTGACTTCAAGGCAATAAACAACATGGCAGAATATGAAGCTCTCATCTATGGACTCAAGGTGGCTCTATCATATGGCGTCAAGAAGTTGCTGGTGAAGAGAGACTCACAACTCATCATCAAGCAAATCAAAGGAGAACGCAGTTGTAACAACCCTCTACTCGCTGCTTACCTCCTTGAAGTCCAGAATCTACATAAGGACTTCCACGTCCTGGACCTCTTTCATGTCCAGCGTCTCAACAACGCTAAAGCTAATGAACTTTTGACAAAAGATTCAACTAGAGCTCAAGCTCCCGACGGAGTTTTTGTTAGGAGATTTTCTGGACCTGCCGCTCAACTTGCCGAACTGAGTGAAGGAGGTGAGACCAACACCTCGAAGCTAGCGGTCCCGATGGCCCTGTTACCATGGCGCCCACCAAGGATCGTAGGTGCTTCAGGAAGCTCCAAGCAACCTAGCACGCAAGATCCAGAAGCTCAAGTTAGCTCCGATGCATGGATCTCGGAGATCTGGAGCTACTTGAAAGACAACATCCTTCCAGAAGACGGTGCTTCCGCTGACTAAACTGTCAGATTGGCTAAAAGATACACACTGCTACAAGGGGATCTCTACCGACGTGGTGCCAATGGTGTTCTAATGCAGTGCATTGGCCGGGAAGAAGGCCACAAGCTCCTTGCGGAAATCCATGGAGGCGAGTGTGGGAACCACGCATCTTCCTACACGCTGGTTGGTAAAGCATTCCAGCATAGCTTTTACTAGCCTATAACACTCCAGGATGCAGTTGAGCTGGTAAAAATGAGTGAAGCATTCCAGTTCCACACGAAACAAATTCACACACCGGCTCAGTCGCTGCAAATGATACCTCCTACATGGCCATTTGTTGTGTGGGGGATGGACATTTGACCCTTCTTAAAAGCCGTCGAAGGTTACAAGTTCCTGTACGTCGCCATCAACAAGTTCACTAAGTGGTCGGAAGCTACTCCAGTTGTGATAATCAACAAGCAATCTGTTATCAAGTCTTAAAGTCCATAGTATGCAGATTTGGAGTTCCAAACGGAGTCATAACTGACAACAAAACCCAGTTTACAATTGCAACACTCCAAGAGTACTACGAAGATCTCAGCATACAAGTCAGCTACGCATCAGTAGCTCACCCGGCAAGTAATGTCCAGGCTGAGAGAGCAAATGCAGAGATACTCAAAGGACTCAAGACGCGCACGTATGAGTGCCTGAAGAAACATGGAGCCAACTGGATAGAGCAGCTTTCATCCGCACTGTGGGCGAGCAGGACAACACCCAATAGGTCAACTGGAGAGACACCCTTCTTTTTGGTGTACGGAGCTGAAGCGGTCTTTCCTCCGGAAATCACCATGGGGTCGCTCCAGGTCCGGACCTTCGACGAAGTCGCGCAGGACAAGCTCCAACGTGAAGACCTTGACCTCGTCGACGAGGGAAGGTGCCAAGCAACTATCCGGAATGCAAGATATCGCCAGGCGCTCCGGCGCTATCATCAAATGCATGTGCGCAACCGACCACTTCAAGAAGGCCATTTGGTGTTGTGGAGAATACTTACTCAAGAAGGGATGAACAAACTTTCCCCAAACTGGGAAGGTCCCTTCTGAGTTATCAAAGTTTCCCGCCCTGGATGCATTTGCTTGGCAACAGAGGATGGGACCCTGCTTCCCATCCATGGAACATCGAGCACCTCCGTAGGTTTTATGCTTAGTTTCACGAAGGTGAGTCAGTACTTACACATAATGTAAATTATAGAGTCTATGGACAGAGTCGGGTAGGTCCTCAAGAAGAACACCTGGATCCCTCCGGAAGGGTCCGGGCAGTTCAAGCACACTTAACTTGGTCATTATACTTTAAGTGTAGCTTACCTACCCTGGGTTAGAACAAGATGAATGGCACGATTAGCCTGGTTCCGTACCCTAAGTGTGTACTTGTCTCCCTTGTAATACATACCTATAATGAAAGACATTTTTGTGTGAAAACAGGCTCCATGTGCATCAATTTTGTACAGGCTCATTACATTTATATCTTTCTATTCTTGTCGATAATGAAGTTGTGCAATTATTTTTTAGATTTAGTCCGAGTTATTCATATGATATACAAGTTATATTGTTTATCTTCTGGATCTTAGTATTGCTAGATGGTCTAGTCGCCTAAAAAACAAAGCCAATGAAAGGTCTGGAGTGTGCTATCGACTTAGACTGGTCAGGCACCCTAAGTACACCACTCTACCTATATTCCAGCAGGTCTCAGTAGGGCGGGTCCGGATGGCATTCAAATCTAAAGAGATTGCATCAATATACTTGTTATCATGATGAGTTTCTATGGATCTAAAATTCAAATAAGAATGGTAAGCCACAAACAAGTTATAGACAAGAGGACGAATTTTACTGCTTTTCTTGTCTTTAATGCGCAGGAAAAAAACTCATGGCGATGGTGAATGTACAATCCCCAAGGGGCCCGCCATCGACGTTTCATATGTTGAAAGTGGGCGTCATCGGAGCTAACGAGCTCTGACAACTCCCATGGGGGCTAGCCGTCGACGTGAATAACTAATGGGGATCTAAACAAATATGGTGGAAAAATCACCCCGAGGGGGTCCACCGTCGACGTTCTACGTGTTGACAGTGGGCTCGAAGCTACAAAGCTCCGACAACCCCTAGCGGGCCCACCGTCAATGTTCCACGCGTTGACAGTGGGCGCCGTCGAAGTTACAAAGCTCCGACAACCCCCAGGGGGGCTGCCATAAATGTTCTACGTGTTGACAGTGGGAGCCGTCGAAGCTACAAAGCCCCGACAACCCCCACGGGGCCCGCCGTCAACGTTCTACGCATTCACAATGGGTGCCCTCGAAGCTACAAAGCTCCGACAACCCCCAGGGGGCCCGTTGTTGATGTTCTACGCATTGACAATAGGTGTCGTTGAAGCTACAAAGGTCTGACAACCCCCAAGGGGCCCGCCGCCGATGCTCTATGTGTTTGCAGTGGGCGCTGTCAGACCTACCTAGCTCCTACAACTCCCAAGGTGCCCGCCGTTGACGTAACAAAGGGTCCCTGGAGATGTCGGAAGTAAACTTCAGAACTCAGACCTATTGTTTTGGCTACGAGTGATAAGTGAAGTAATCAAGACATTGTCAAATCCTTTTGGTACATGTTCACAATGAAAAAGGGGAAAAATACAAGAGGGCCAACAATATAAAGGGCAATGCATTGAAGACACACACAAAATGGAATCATTCATTCAAAATTGGATAATTACAAGTGAAGGCAAAAGAAAAAGGCCCTAGCTACTTGAGGTTCTATGGAAGAACAAGATAACTTTTTCGGCAGCTTCTCGAACGCTGGCCCTAGCAGCATCTTCTTCTTTAATGATGGGTCCTTTGACTACTGGATCTAGAGATAATTGGGGGTCCCGTCTTTTGAAACATGTCAGCACATATTCGGTGACATTCTTGGCCAGGGATTTCCCTTCTATTTCCAGTTTGTCGACAATGACTTCACCCATTGCTTCCAACTTGTTGCCGGCAGAGCCTAGCGCCACCAGCGCCTTGTCCAGTTCTAGCTCTGATTTATTTGGACGTACCTGATTGAAACCAAGTGGCACCAGAGCTTCGTTAGCTCACCCCAGGAAGTCCTAGACTTGCTGGGACTCAGTTTCTCTCAAGATCCTTAGTTCCTCCAATGACCTTCTGGCGGCTGCAAGCTTCGAACCTTCCCGGGTGATGTGCTCGACCTCTTTGGCATGCTGCTGAATCCTTCCAGCCAGCTGCTTTTTGCGGTCAGCAAGCTCCATCTCCCGGAGGTGGGTGCGATTCCGATGGTTCGCTAGGTCTTTCTCCCTACCCTTCACCTTCCCCTCTCTAGTGGAGATATCAATCTCTCTCTTGGAGACTTCTTTCCCCACCTGCCAAATCCTCTCCTCCTCTTGCTTGCACCTCTGTTCAAACTTCTGGGTGCAATCAACCAAGCTCCGCTCTCCCAATGACAACCTGTAGGCGAGCTCCTTCTCCCTCTTCAGGAGGTCCTTTTGTTTCTCTAAGAGATTTTCCTCCCTTTCGTCGAGAGCCTCCTGGCGCTTGAGGAGTACTTCATTCAGTTCATTGAGGTTGTCCTGATGGTTGTTAGCAACCACATTGCTCTCCTTAGCGTACTCGAAAATCTCTGAGTCTTCACATCGAGGGCCTTGATGGTAGCCTCCTGCTCATTCAACAAGTGGTCCACCGCGTCAGCCGGGCCTTCTCCTTATCGATCCACTCCTGTTGGTTCGCAAGCCTTGATTGCGTTAGCTTTGTCTCTAAGTAAAGCCTGTTGCGCCAATGCTTCAAGGTGTGGCGCTCCTCTTCAAGGACCCCGGTGTCATGATCAAAGGCAAGTTGACTTGGCGGAGACTGGAATAGGAGTTGTCTGTCGACATCGCCAAAGGAATTAGCTCCGGACTAGCCTGAACCTCTTCCGCCGGCTCAAGCGGGTCTTCCAAGACGACTAAGGGGCCCCAAGGCGCGAGCTCCCTCTCCAGCAACTCCACGTCGGCTGAGCCTATCGATGGAAGCTTCTCCAACTCCACATCACTCAGAGCTGATGAGGAAGGTCCCACTGCCGGATCTTTGATTATTGGGTTGGTGGGTGGAGGACCTGCAATCGCCTCCTCAGGGTGCTCTGGCTCGAACATGGACACCTCTGGAGTAATCGTCTCCGGGGCTGGCATTGAAGCATCGTCCGGAGCTACCACCACTTTTGGCTTAAGGGCCAGAGCTTCAATTACTTCCGGCTCAGGGGCCAGAGCTTCAGTTATTTCCGGCTCAGATGTCAGAATTTCTGCTATCTCTGGCTCTACTGCTGGAGCTTCAGCCGCTGGCTTTTAAACTGTCCGCACTTCTTCATAAATCTCTCCCCCATGGTCTAGCAGTACCACTGGATACAGCTCCACGACAGCAGGCGCCAGAGCTATCGTGTCTTCAGCCACCACTTGGGGAGGCACAGGGATCGAAGCAGGAGCCTCTGACTGCACAGTCTCAGTTGCTGCAGCAGGGGCCGAAGCTTCAGTTTTCTTTTTCGACACCCTGAAAACAAAGGATTGAAAAATTCAAAACAGGGTAAAGACAGAAATTTCAACTCAAGGTGAGAACATAATGCTTACCTTAGGAGTCTTCCACTCCAGTCGAAGCCGAACTTCGTCTTTGGGCGATCGGAGCCAGAACCCACCGTAGTTGGTGTGGTGGAGGCTCTGGGTTGCTGCCCGAAACTCGCCGCAGCCATCGGCGTCGCCTCAACCGGGACCTCCCTCGGTTGGGAAGGACCTTCAGACTTGTAACCCGTAGCTGGCACTGGGGTCGGGGTCGATTTCCCGGAGCTAGTGCCTCTCGTGGACACTTGCACCAAAGATGTTTTGTCTGCTGAAGTTCGACTTTGTCGAGGGGAAGATGCAGCTGAAGATGGAGCTGACCTAATGGAGCTCCCATCGGTGTGTCTCAACTTGCTCTTTCGGTTGGAAGATTCGGTTGGCTCCTTGCCCTTGCCCTTGCTGACGTTGTCGACTGTTTGGCTTGGAGCAGTGGGAGCCCTCCTTTTCGAAGCTTCGAGAATGAAAATCCCAAGGGTCCCATGTATCTCCCCCAAACTAAGGTCATCTAGCTCCACCATCCCCTCCTAGAGCTCCCTACTGATCTCAGGAACCATGTTTAGAGGGAGGAAGTCCGCTGGTGGAGTCAGGGCGTCCTAGGTGATTACACCCTGCTGAAAGTTTTGGAGATGGAGCTTCAAAGCCTCATCATCCAAGTTAGTCTGAAGACCGGACTCGATACGGTTGTGATCCATCTCGCTGTTGAAAGCTCATGCGGGCCACTCCATTGTCTTCAGCGGAGCCCACCTGTTGACTAGGAAGTTACCGAAGACCATATGAGGGGTCACTCCACCCTCCACACATTGCTCAATTCTAGTCAGGACAGGTTTGTATGCTTCGGACAATACCAGAACTACATTCCAAGCGTCGGTGTCGACATTGGGGAGGCTCTTAGGCAACTTCAGCCCATCGTGATGATACACCGTGATGACCACCTAGCCCTTCTTCCAGTTGTCCCACTTCTCGGAGGGGAAGGTCTTCAAGTACTTGAAGGGACAGTTCTTGCGCTTCACGAAGTAGTAGAAGCCAATCAACTCAGCCCCCTTCCCCATAGTGTGGACCATGAGGAAGGGTCCAAAAGAGTTTGATGCTTGGCGGCAGGCTCACCCACATCTCGCAGATGTGGACGAAGGTCACCACTAGTGAGAATGAGTGAGGGTCGAGGTGATGAAGTTGGAGCCCGTAGAAGTCCTGCAGCATCAAGAGGAAACTTGAAAAAGGTGGGATCAGCCCCACCATGGCATACGCCGAGAAGTAGATGATCTCACCGACGCGTTCCTTTTTGAAGGGAAGCTTGCCGAAGCGGATCGAGTTGTTGAAGGAGTCGCTGGACCATCCCATGTAGGTCCGGACCCTCGACAAGTCTTTGTCGCTCTTGATCTTGTTGTGTGGAAGACCCAACTCCATCACGGCAAAGTAGAGTAAAAGTTGTAAAAGCTAAGCAAAGGTGGAGAGGTTCTGAGCGCAAGTTCGAATGAAGGCGTAAAGAATCATCAAGTGTTGGCTTTCCTTCTTAAGTAAGCCCCCGCAACGCTTGGATGGAAACCACGTCGAGATCAAGATTTTATTGCAAAAATTTACCATGTTAATGACAAACGGGTCTGGGTCCACTTTGAAGATAAAGTCGCACGAGGTGAACCATTGTCATGATAGAAAGTTAGAAGCCCGAGGGCGGCGGCCTGACAGGGCGCTCAGAACCGATACGGTTTTCATGTTAGAAACTGGCGACCTTTAATTGTGTGAAATCTGCAAGCCAGGATCTCACCAGCCGCATCAAGAGGATCCACGTGGCGATGGCTTAACTGCTGATCGTTGCCCCAACAACCAAAGAAAATACCTTTGAAGCCGTAGTGCAGAAATCGAAGATGGCCCCACCTCTGGTAGAATAACTTCACCCAAAGGATTTGTCCCAGAGGTGGGCCCAGGGGTCACTTTCGGTACCCTGCGTACCGGGTACCCCATGATACGGCAAGAAAAACTATGGAGTTCCACACATCCGAGTTGAAGATCTCCGAAAGCTCCACATGTCCCGCAGCACTGGACCCGCCTCCCTCGTTCGGGTAGCTCCGACACTGCCACGTGTATCGCAAGGCCAGACCTAACTCCCTTCATTGGGAAGCTCCGGTCATGCCACGTGTTTAGTAGCTCCGGACATGCCTCCCCATAGATAGAAGCTCTGGAGCTGCCACATGTTGAGCCTACGGACCTAAGCCTGCAACGGGAAACTTGCTGGATCTCTAACAGTGCGAACATTCATGAGGCTATTAAACAGCCGTTACAAGACCTGATTACATGTCATTAATGCCATGTTAATGACACATGATCAGAGGACTATTAATACTGGTAACGCTGCCATTAATGCACATTATCACACTATTAATCACACTTAATACAAGCAAATCGTGTATAGGTGATTAAAAATTGTCGGGGCCACCTGTCAGGCCAGGCAAACCAAGTAACGGCCAGTCCTTAATGTATAAAAGGGTTGCGCCGCACAGTAGAAGGGGCATTCTAGATGACACACAAGCTCATATGCACACAAGCAACCACACACTCATACAATCAACAACCACCCCGTGGACTAGGGTATTACGCTTAGGCGGCCCGAACCACGTAAAAAATCCACTGTGTCACCATCTTTCACTTGATCTTACGCATGCCCCAATCGAATAAGAACCTCCGTGGACTACGCTTTGGTAGTACCGAGAGAAGTGTCGTAACCACACTTCGACAGGAACAAATTTAAATAAGTAACTAGAATTTCATAAGCATTGCTAAAATTGACTTAGACATTTTCGACCTAGGTAATGCTTATGGAATTACTTAATGGTTGAATTGGCATGTAGCAACCTAGGAATAGTGATGTCCATAATTTTGATTTGAAACTCATTCATTCATGTATCACTAAATTTCAAATTTCTAGTTGAGAAATTAAAAATGTTCAGGAGCATAAAATTAATAATATTGTTTGCCATGATCCAAATGATAAATATTTGCTCTTGTAGAAAAACAATGATGGTTAGAAATTTTACGAGATGAAGGGATCCATATATTGTATTTATATCACTTGCATTGCTATGAGTAGTAGTTTTAGAAAATGTTCAACTTGATTTATCTATAAAGCCCCACTCCTAGCAATGATTCATACATTGTTCATAGATACACTTGAAATTGGACCCAATGCCTCTTTGATTTTATTCTCCCCCATACGTACAAATGAAGATTCGGTTACCTAATCCAAAATTTTATTTGTACAAGTATCGGAGCTAACCATCCCTCTCTATCATAGAGAGGAAGTTTGCGGGAGTAAAATAATTATGCAGGTATTCAAAGATCTGATTGTTGGAACCCTAAGAGGATTCTATTTCAACGTATCTTGGCCAAGGAGTAAATTAGGATAGTTGTCACCTATCGGAAATTAAGCCCGAAGGTCAACCATAACTATACGAGGCCAAGAGAGTTGACATGGAAACCCTCCGTGAGCAACCAATGGGCTGCTACGAATAGGTGAGAGCATTATGCTCTTAACTATTCTAAGCACTCATTCAAGCTCAAGGGAATTGCCACCATCATTGGGTGTAAGTTATTCCTTTGTGGCTAAAAGGTATGATGTACCATAACAAAGGAATGACAAGATCACATCCAATGTATATTGGGTGCAAGTTGTTCCTATGTGGCTAGAAGGTATTTTATACCTTAGCCAAGGAACAACGGATCACACTCAACCCATGTTGAGTGCACGTCATCCCTTTGTGGTTATAAGTATGTTGTACCTTAGCCAAGGAATAACGGATCATACTCAACACATGTTGGGTACAAGTCACTCCTTTGTGGTTAACGGTTATCATTACCTTAGCCATGGAATGACGGATCACACTCAATGCGTGAGGGGTACAAGTTTTTCCTTAATGGCAAGAAGGTATGATACACCATAGCCAAAGAATGACGGAACACACTCAACGCATGTTGAGTGCACGTCATGCCTTTGTGCGGAGGGTTATCATTTCCTTACCCAAGGAATAACAAGGTACATCCAACCTATGGAAACATTGAGGTGTGGATAAGAAACATCGAGAACACTCTCCTTGACCAAACTCGTGGAATCCATGCAAGGCAACCCAACATTGACATTCAACCCCTCCAACGTCAAAGCCATGCTACAGCACGGTTAGGCCAACCTCATGTCCTACATTCGTCATTAGGGTTTGACCCCTATCGCGGACCTTGACCAAGAACAAGCTTGGGGGAGGACCCACCACCTGAGGTAACTTGTATCACACCGCTTGCATACTTATTTTCCATTCACCCAACATCCACCTTGCATACAAAAAAAAATTAAAAAAATAAGTAGAATAGATTTGCTTTCAAAATAAAATAAAAGATGTGCAGTAAGAATGATTTGGAATTCACATAGATGAAGTGATAAATAGTTGCTCAGTTTTAATTTTCCTAAGTAACTAGTTTAAAACTTACTACTCTCCAAAATATTGCTTTCATTGGCTAGAATTATTTTTGCCTTGATTTAGAAATTGTGAATAGCGAAAGATTATCCAATTCTAAGTTATTTTGAGATATGGTATAGTGATAGGGCTGCTATTCCTAGTTTGAAAGTGAAACTTAGATTTCCAGAGAAATTCTAAAAAGATTTAAATTACTCTCATTTGATTGGAAATACCTACCAAAGCCATATGATATATTACTTTGATAGACCTTATGCATATGCTATTTGCCTTCACATTGAGCTTTGTCAAACTAGCATAGACCTATGTGAGATTTCATTCATTACTTTTTGAATTCAAGACTTCACTTTCACATGCTATACTTCTAAGTGAATTTCCATTATACCACCATTCCACAATAAAAAGAGAAACTCCATGTCCTTCATGCTTAGTGCTCTCTTCAAAATTTATTGCATAAAAAGGGAGTAGAAGACATGGATACAAGAGAAATAAAATACATGCTTACATCATAAGCATGAGAAAAGAAAAGAGAAAAAAGAAGAAAGAGAAAAGTAGCCATGTTTCATCTCTGCAAAATAAGAAAGTCCACTCAAAAAAGGAGTCATCTCAATATACACATCCACTCCATTCCATCACAGATGCACAAGTCTTGAATCAAATGGTTTTTGAATTGATTTCTCCTAAGGCTTGCTCTTTTGACTTAGCAATATTATGTGTTGCAAATATGCCTACTATATTCCCCATAAAGATCCACATACAAGCCTTATGTAGAGTTAGGATGAATTTAGGCAAAGTGCCTTGGTGAGGACATATTTCCACTACACATAAACGAGAGACTTGAGAGAATCAAATTGAGATACTTAAAATCTAAATTGAACTCTCGAAATTTGAGTGGAACTTGATTTCTAAGGTATGTGTGCTCAATTTGCTATTCTATCTTTCAACCAACCATGAATAGGAGATGGTGTAAGCCCCATAATGACTTAAGATGGGTGAAGTACCATGCCAATTTTCGCAATACTAGGTAGAGTATTTTGTTGTGCACATGGTACTTTTGAAAAGAAGAACATTGTAGCAACTCCTGATCATCAACCTAAAGTCTTGACTTTGCTCAGGATGAGCAAATGATAAGCTTGGGGAGTTTGTTGACGGCTGTTATATACCAATTTCACCCGTCAATATTACTCAATTATGTGAAGGAAATATAATTTCTTGCACACATCACCTTTCTATTGAACCTATTTCCACATGTACTTGGAGAAATTGGTGCATGCAGGTATTTTATACAGAATTGAAGTGTAACAAGGGGAATGATCCTATAAATTATCATCCCAGCCAATCAGGCGTGGCCGTGTGGGACCACATGGATCAAATGGCCCACAAATAGAAGTATTTGAGGCCATCCAATGGTGTGGCACCCATATCTTAGAATAGGACCCACCTGTCAGTCAACATGGAGGAAGAACTGGTCGTTTGGAGCCAGGACCAGGTCAGTTGACCCCCCTAGTCGGCCGACTAGGTTCTGGCGCCAAACGCGGTCAAACACCACGTGTTGGCTCCTCCTGGCTTGAAGAAGTCAGTGGTGACTGATTCACGCGCTTTTGGTGGTGGGAATCAACCCTTCTCCAAGCTATAAATAGGACCCCTCACTTCAACACACACCTTTTGAGCATCTCCTAGTTCCTTAGTGGAGGTTAGGCTATAGAGAGGAGCCTCTAGTCCTAAGTTTAAATTGGGAAAGGTATGGCTCATGTATCTTCTCTTGTATTTGAGATTTTGTGCTTTATAATATTATCATTATTAGTATTTATTTACTTATATACTTGGGCAAGGCGTTCCTTGTTTGGTTGTTGAGTCCATGTTTGTGCTAGGTGTAGATGTTGTTATGATCTATACATAATTCCATTATCATGTTATCATAAACATCGTACACCACCACCATAGTCTACTTAGGTAATATTATGATAATGTTAATATGAATATGTTAAAGCTTGGTCCCAACATTGGTTCAACGATGTTTAGGTTAGTCATTGCCTTAGGGTGGCTTGTGGCATGGACCCTTAGGTATTTACTTAATTCTAGCAATGTGCTAGGATAGTTAAGTAGTGTTAGATGTCTCGTAGACCCACGAATTGAAGAGGTAGGCTGTAGGTGGTGACAGTCCTATCTGTCCTGTGTAATCCTTCATGTTCGGCTATGTCACAGACTCTTGGCGGGAGTCACCTAGTGTTGCTAGGGGTAAACCCGTGCCTGATATGTTGGAACACTAAGCCCTAGTATTCACCATTAGCATATTCATGTGTACTTTATTAGGCTATGTATATGAGTAATTAGAGCATAGTAGGAGTATCTCCGTCTCGTAGTCTAACCCTCGCTAGAACGACCTTACCCTTAGAGTAGATTGCTTAGGTGTGTGTTACACTACCTATATTATTAACTTACCCCTGTCTTGATAATTGATTAGTATCCCATAGCTTGATCATAAGAGTAGTGTTTACTTTACTCCATTGCCTTCCTTTGGGAGAAATATGATACTCTTGAATACTCTTGGGTGAAATGCTACACGATAGTTTCCGTGCGCTTGCGGACCTCATCTCCTTCGAGAGATGATATGTGATGTTAGTAGCCGTCAACAGACGTCGGGACCGAAGATGCAGCAACCGAAGGTACAAACACCACGGACCTCAGGGTCAGGCGCAGCACCGACAATGGCACCGCTTCTGTCGGAGCTGCCCTGACAGAGCTACCATCAGCTCGCGTCAACTTCCTCTTACGGCTGGAGGAATCCGTGAGCTCTTTCCCCTTGCTCCGACTTGAGTCGTATTTCTTCTTCTAGCTCGGCTCTGACAAAACCTTGCATTTGCCACCGGAAGAGGCAGGTTCGGACCCCCCGTGCTAACAGGAGGCCGAAGCTTCAGGGATGACAATCCCTTCGGGCAGGTTACTCCTCTGAAGCACCACAAGAATAGTGTCATCGAGGATTGGCATCTCCTTCTGCAGCTCCCTTCTGGTCTCCTGGCCTACAGACTGCAGAAAGAATTCTGATGGTGGCACCAGGTCGTCTCTTGAGATTGAGCCACTGTACAACTTCTGCAGTTGGAGACAAAGAGCCTCCTCGTTCAAATTGGTCCCAAGGCCAACTTTGATCCGAAGAAAGTCCATCTGTCCCATGTAGTTCCAAGAAGGAAATTCCCGCTGCTTAAGTGGAGCCCAACAGTTGGTCAAGACTTCAAGCCTCCTTCAACCAGGTGTCGAATCCTAGTGAGCACTAGGTTATACTCCTCTGATAGCTCCGGGAGCAATTCCCAGAAGTCACTATCCGTCGTCAGGAGTCCTATTGGCATTTCCAATCGGTCGTGCTGGTCCATTCACACAATCACCCAGTCGCTCTTCCAGGTTTCCCACTTCCTAGAGGAAAAGGACTTGATTTACTTGAAAGGAGAATTTCTACATCTCATGAAGTAGTAGCATCCAATCAAACTATTACCTTTACTAGTCGTTTGGATGGTAAAGGTCTTGAATGGCGGCATGTAGGGCCACACACCCACCCACATCTCGCGGAAGTGGACGAAAATAGCCACTAGCAAGATTGAGTGGGGGCTGAGATGCTAAAGTTGAAGCTCGTATACTTGCAACAGCATAAGCAGGAAGCTAGAGACCGGTAGAACTAGCCCGACCATGACGTACGCCGTGAAGAATATGATGTCGTCGGAGCTCTCCTTCTTGAAAGGGAGCTAAGCTGGAGACCGGCAGAACTAGCCCGACCATGACGTACGCCGTGAAGAATATGATGTCGTCGGAGCTCTCCTTCTTGAAAGGGAGCTTCCCATGGCAAAATGGCGAATCGAGTTGTCAAAGGAAGGGCTCTGCCACCCCATCAACTTCCGTACCCTTTTAATATCCTTCTCACTCACAAGATTGGTGGGGGGAAGTCTGAGTTCCATCACTGCAAAGCATAGCAAAAGCAGAGAACGTGATGCAGGGGATGAAGCAGAGAGTTCTATGCGCAAGCAAACAGATTGAGGCGTAAGAGTTCTCTCCTCCTGCAAAGCCTCTTCCTTTATCAGCCTCTGCAACACTTGGATGGAAGCTGCACGTGGAGCACAGTTACTCACCGTGAAGTGACCTCACCTATGACAAGAGGACCCAGGGCCACTTCACCAAAAAAAGTCGTACCAGGAGAACTGATGTCCTAATGATAAGTTGAAAGCCTGAGGGCAACGACCTGACAGTGCTATCAAGATTGCGCTGGGAACTGATATAAAAATCGTATTGGAAACCGGCGACCTTCAATTGCGTGAGATCAGCACGTCATGTATCTCACCCGCCAAACAAGAAGGGCCACGTAGCGAAGGCACAGGAGCGTGCCATCCTTTCAACCGCCTAAGAGAAAAGTTGAAGAAGCAACACGAGAAGTGATGGTGGCCCCACCTTCAGGATCAAAACCTCACCCCGAGTTGGGCACGGGGGCCACTATTGGTACCCTACGGACCAGGTACCCCTTCATACAAGAAAGAGAAGCGTTGAATCCCACTTTCCAGGAAGTGACCTCCATAGGCCAACACGTGTCCTGCAGTGTCGGACCTTCCTCCCTCCTTAGGGTGGCTCTGGTGCTGCCACATGTCCAGTTGTGCCGGGTCTGGCTCTCTCCTTAGGGTGGCTCTGGTGCTGCCATGTGTCCAGCAGTGCCGGATCTGCCTCCCTCCTTAGGGTGGCTCCGGCGCTACCACGTGTCCCGCACTGCTGGACCTACCTCCCTCCTTAGGGTGGCTCCAGTGCTGCCATGTGTCCCGCAGTGCTGGACCTGCCTCCCTCCTTAGGGTGGCTCCAGCGTTGACATGTGTCCTATGGTGACACATCCACCTCCCTACTAAGGGAAGCTCCAGCGCTGCCACATGTCCTGTAGCACCGCACCTGCGTCTCCGCTAAGGGAAGCTCTGGTGTTGCCATGTCTCACGTGTCCGGATTTACATCTTCAACGAGAAGGACTCTGGTATTACTAACGGCGTGGACGTTCAAAGGCAATCAATTAGCCGTTACAAGACCTGTTTAACGCGTCATTAATACTGCATTAATAACGCATGATCAGAGGACCATGAAGCCTAATAACGCTGCAATCAAAGCACGTTATCACCCTAATAAACCACCATTATACACTTAGATCGTGTATAACATAGTGAATACCGTTGGGGCCACCTATCGGGTCACATCACGCTGTAACAGCCAGTCCTTCGCATAGAAAAGGACTGTGCTGCACGGTAGAACCCGAAAAAGAAAAAAAAACATCGAAGGCCAAGGAAATTCAATACAAAAACACCCCCGTGGAGTAGGGTATTAAGCTTAGGCGGCTCGAGCCACATAAAAACCACTGTCTTACATCGTTACTGAGATCTTGAGATTACGCCCCTGCCTAAATAAGAACCTTTGTGGACTACTTCTTAGTAGTACTGGGGGAAGTGTCAATTGCACACTTTGACATTGCTGGACCAATTTTTTTTTAATTACTGCAGTGGGCTGCTGGGCCATGCTCGTGCTTGGCACGGCCCGAAGCCGGCCCGTCGGGCCACGAGTCATGTCTGGGCTGCCATTTTTGGCCGCCAGCCCGACCGGCCGGTCACGAGCCGATCCGTCGTGCTTTCAGGCGGGGGACATTTCGGCCCAAAGCACGAAGGGGCCGTGTCGGGCCGGCCTGATTCCCACCTCTACTGCTGACCTGCAAAATAGGTTCCTCCGGCTCTGCCGCTCCTCGCTCACTCGACTTGGGGAAAAAGTCTACGTACCCCCTCAACTATGGACTACAGACTAATTTACCTCCTATTACTAAACCGGATATTTAACACCCATCATCTAATTAGTCCCTTAAAGTGGTTTAGGCAATATTTTACATGTAATTTTACTATGGGGCCCACATGTCATGCTAATTGATTTGAGAAAGAACCGTACCAATCATTTTTATTTCTTCTGTTACCTCCGCTTGGCGTTCCTTGACTGTCAGGCAGAATTGGTTATTTTTTTTCCTTCTATATCTCCGTCTAGTCCATGATAGGGAATTAGCGGCATGGTTATAAGCTACATCCATGGCGATGGCATGCTTGTCGAGTTCTCCCGCTTCAAAATTCCTCCACAAATCTAGCTAAACCTAGCTTCTCTCTCTTGTTTGGCCAAACTAGCATCCACATGCAATCATGTGCGGCATGGAGGGAGACAGATGCTACTCCAATTACTTGCTCGATGATCTGTTGGTCCCGTTCCCGCAGCTGCAGCACAACGTAAGTTGGGCGGCCAACGCTGGCATCTAGCGACTTGCTCCCGCTGCTCAACTCACTGGCGCCTGCTGCCAACATGCTGACGACAACGGAGCCCGATGATGAGACTGAAGTCGTCGAGATGATTAGTGTGGTGGCGCAGTGTAGCGAGCGCGCGCTATGGCCATAGAAGGAGCACCAAGAGTTGCTGGCCCACCTTGATCTATTGTACATGTGGGTGAGAGTTGAGCGAGAGAAAAACAGAAAAATTGAAATTCTTAACCTGACACGAGGGCCGCACACCAAAGCACATGTAAAACATGCGATGTCAGCGGCTGAGGTGGAAAAACCACCTTGTAAAACCATCTTAGGGGGCTAATTAGATGGTTTTGGATACATTATGATGCTAAATATTCGGTTTAGTAGTTAAGGGTGTAAAATATTCTCTAGTCTATTGCTGAGGGGGTATGTAGACTTATTCCTCAACTTGGGTGACGTAAGAAGTCAACAGGGGCCGTGGATGGCACCGCCCAGCTCCTCCATTGGTTGGAGCTCACCCTCGCGCGCCGGTTGACCACGACCTACGGACGGCTGCTGCCCGTGTCCATGGCGACGCCGCCTGTCCACCATCGAGAAGCATTATACATGGCCAGACCACTTTTCCCCAAATTATGGATGTCAAACATAGATGTCCAATGGGTTGTGCCAGACCGGCCCGGCCAAAGCCCGACCGGGCTTGGACCTTGAAAGCCTTGGCTCAAAAATCGATCGGGTCGTATGTCGGGCCGGCCCAACAGGACCACATCTTGGCCCAAGAACAGTTTGAGCTCATGTTACACTTGTCGTGCCATGTCGGGCCTTAAACGGGCCGTCTCGGGTCGGGTAGGTTCGAAACCCTAGATAAAATATACATGCCAAAAATTTATGTTATACGAACTTAAACATGTCGTTTTGGAACGAGCCACGTGGGTTACGCGGGCCACCCAACGGCCCAGCCGGGCCAAATGTTAAACGGGTCGTGTCGGGCTGGTCCAACGGGCCTGTGCCTAAGCCCAAGCATGGCCCGGGATGGGATAAGGGTTGGCTCGAGCCCGGCCCGGTCCGCTCAGTGATGGGTCGAGCTCATGCGAGGCCAAAAACACCGGGTTTCTGGTTGGTCCAATTAGCCCCGCCCATTTGGACAACTATAAATGCAAAATAGGGGTAGTCCAGGCAGCAGTTAATTATAAGTTTTAGAATTATGATGTAGAGCTCCTTGATTTTTCTATATATGAGCTACACTAGAAAGACATCTCTAACATATATCTTGGGGAACGACTAGAATGCAATCAACACTTTGGTGTAATATGCAAAAATTAAATCTTAATCACACGATCTTCATCCAACGATTATTGCATTTTTACACTTAAACTCTCTCACCTGATAGCATAAATGCAGTGTAAACACTTCTGTTAGGTGGAAGAAGGGTTTAAGTGTAAAAATATAGTAATCATTGAATGAAAATTGTGTCGTTCAGATTTAATTATTGCACGATTGCACCAGAATGTTGATAGCATTCTAGTTGTTCCCTATATCTTGATTATTTTTTTACTTATGAGTCTGTTGTAGCTCAACAGTTTGTATAAAGTGGTTCACTTAAGAAAACTAAATAATATATTTACTGCCTCGACCTAAATAATGTATCGACTATTCAAAATGTACTTGAGGTAACTGTTTAGTAAACAGTAAAACTGTAACGTTTCCTTAAGTTTTCATGTAACATTGCTAGCAATGCACTTGACGATAATTGATATCATATAGTCAATTGACCACGTCACCTGTGTTAAGTAACTATTCACTGTTCATATTTTTTTAGCCATGTAAAAGTGTTCCTCTCTCTTTCAAAGATAAAGAAACATTATTTAAACATCAGATATTATTTGATCTTATAGAGTGAAGCATGATTGGTTTCTGTCGTGCTGAAGTTAACAATCATTAAATCCAATTTGTCGCTTGGAAGGTGCGAACTCACTTGATTTTTAGCGCTAGAACTAGGTGATACTATTCGAGGATAGTGTTCTCCATTCGTTTCCTTAAGCAGATCTGCAATATATTTTTTTCCTTCCCTTGAAGTGTCAAAATGTCATTCCTACAGAATCTATTAATGTAAAACTATATATTAAGACAATGATTTGCAGATGAATGGTGATTGTTGAAGGGTGCCGGAAGTGAAGTTTGAGATCATGTTGAAAGGATTGAAGGAGGAAAGGACATCAAGTCGTCAATTGAGGTAAATAAAAGTTTTATCCCACATATTATTTTGTAAGTCGAAATTGTAATATCAAAATGTTGTTCTAAGGTGTTGATGCATGGGATACATAATTTAGAAATAAAGACTAATAAATCGAACCTGTGAATCTGGTACATTAGCTTCCATATCTACAAGAGTACCACCGGCATCCCATGCATCTTGTCTTGCCCTTTTGGTTAATGAATGGATGAATGATGCCTTGGAACTATTAGAAGAAATACTGTACCAACAGTATCGAGTGTAACATGAATACACGATCAGTATTGTGTCCTTACTGTGGTCCTACGATTTTCTTCCGCTTGTAAAGCACATTTGTTTGTATAGTATTGAGAGATATTCTATAGGATATGGTAAACTTAAATATGAGGTAACATTCTTTTCACATTATTAATGGCTATGAAGTAAGAAAGTTAACATTGCTAAAGTTCGTAGGAATTGTTTGAAGGGCGGGGTGAAGGTGCAGCTCACAACTTGAAGAATCCGTTAAGATTCTATTCTGATGTGCAGAGTAAGACGAAATGGTGGAAACATGGAGTAACAATGAATGAAAATGAAGCGGGATAAAGATTGAGTGCTGAATGTCTGCCAATCGGATCTGCTATTTTGTACGTTGAATGTTTTTACATCATTATTGCAATGTGCGTGATTGCAGCCTGGACGGAGCTGCCTGGCTCAAGCAGGACCCAACACTTCCAATTTGAAACATGCCTGTACCTGCCGTTGCTGCTTGAGCATTATTATGGCTTTAGTCTGGTTAGCATGTTTTTGTGACTATATATATACTCCACAATACTTATATACTCTAAATCATAATCTATATGCATGTTGGATGACGCTAAAATATGATTATGTTGGCCGAGAGAAAAGTTTCTTTGCTGCTTACAGATAAAATATCTTGTGAAGGTTAGACCATCCGCACTTATATACTCTAAATCATAATCTATAAATATACTCAATACTTCCCGTATGTGCACTCTGTAAACTTACTTTAAATTTTACAGTAATATTTTCAGCAGTCTTTCTAGCGTACCACTACGGATAGCCTTAGGTCATGCAAATCTCAATTGAGTACTAATTTTAAATGGAGAATGGTGTATCTATTGCATGCCTCCAGCTAGGATTGATAGAACTATAAAAGATATGATGATCTAAATTGACATTTCTCACCATTTTCAAAAAAAAATCATCATCTTTCATGATCTAAATTGCAACCATGAGAAATGATTCTCTCACAATTCTAGAGTTTTTCATCATCACAATCGTCTACTAAGCCCTCATGAATCCTAAAAATTGCGGGTTGCCAAGATCACCGCAGCGGCCGATGTCTAAGTCACAGGCACGCTTCGCCTCTGTTGACGCGAACCTGCCACTAATACAAAAGACTATCTCAGACGGCTCTAAACATATTATCACAAGCGGTTTTCAAAAACACCTCTAACAAGGCGCTAGTGAAAATCAGCCATTTTCACAAGCGGACGCTACAAATCTCCTGTGATAATGGTTTTCCACAGGCGGTTCTTTACGTATAATGTGCCGCACGTGATAACGCATTATCACAGGTGGTTTCTTACATACAACGTCAGCCTGTGATAAGATATGAAACAACTAATTAAATGCTATTATTTCTAATTTTCTACTAAAATTGAAATAACAACAATCACAATATATTTAATGCAATTCATGGTTTATACATTGCAATTCATAGTTGATACATTGCAATTCAGAGTTTCTATATTGCAATATATAATTTACACATAACAATTAATTGTTGATACATTACAATTCATAGTTTCTCTCAGGCTCACATCAAATACACTATGCCGTCGAGCTTGCTCTCTAACACATCTCTTATATTCCTGTGGATTTGAAACATAAAGAGTGTTGAAATTAAAAAAAATACAATGATGAATGATATCTGACCTAGCTTGATCCCTAACACATAGTTACTACTAAAGTGTCTATATGGCAACAACTAAAGTGTCTATATGTTACAGGGCATATGATTCTCATAAAAGGTTATTTTTTCATTGACCAAATGACCACAAAGGTTAAAGTAAACTAAATTAGTTCTCTATACACAGTGATAATACCAAGAGCATAAATTTATTTAAATGAATCAAGCATGACGATCACCGGAAATGACAAGAAGCACAAAGGACAAATATGACAAGATATGCATATAAAGTGTAAATTAAAGATTGATGACATAGTAAAGCAAAAACTGAAAACAAGCAATCAGAATAAAGACTCAAGGAAATGTAAAATATGGATCCCCATATATGTCAACATGAGGAGCTGATCCATACTCTTGCATGCAAGCATGCATCTGGGTCACACCAGGCTCTGGATCAGTATCATACAAAGCAACATGCGAGAGTGAGGATGGCGGGACTGAGAGGATGTGATGGCGACAAGAGTGAGGACGGTGATGAAAGCGAGAGTGACCACGACGAGGGTGAGGACGATGCTCTGCGATGATGGTGGTGGGAGCGACCACAACGAGGGTGAGGACGGCGAGGGTTAGCACGGCGCACGGCAGCGACGGTGGCGAGAGTGACCACGGCCAAGGCCAGGACAGTCGGCAGCGACGATGACGAGAGGAACTAGGGCGAGGGCGAGGACGATGAGCGGGGGAGGGCTTGGCAGCAAAATGAAAACTTTTACACCAGGGTGCAGACTTAGATTTGCGGAGTGTGACTGACATTTTATAGGAGTTTATTATCATTGCGATCCTTCCTCTAAAGACCGCTGTAAATTTTTTAAATAATTTATAAATATAATTATCATAGGCGGCTGCAAGCTAAAGCTGCTTGTGAAGCTGAGGAGTCGGACCAGGAATTTATAAATATTATAATCACACGCATCCTTTTGTAACAATCGTCTGCAAAAACTTTTCCATCAATTATGACACTTTGTCAACAACTAATGCGATACATTTCTACATCAATGATGTGTAACATATCCATTAATGCGATATATAGTTCATTAGTCGATGGTTATATGCAATTCATTCATTTATGGATATAACACATCCATTCAATGATTGACGCTTAGAATATAATAGTTATAACACAAAAGATAGCACACAAATGAACAACATTAAGTTTATTAACTTAAAAACAACACTGCAAAACAAGAAAAGAAAAACAACAAATACTAATACAATTACTCCTCCTCAGGCTCCTGGGATGGCTTCGGCGGAACCGGAAAATCTAGTTTCCTGCTCGTCACTGCCACCAGGTTCCTGTGGCCGTCAACCTTGAGCTCCTAAGCCATCATCTCCCACAGAGCGTCGAGATGACCGACTACTTTCATTACCTGAACAAATAGTGGCCCAGGGTGCCCATTCCAGTACATTCTAGAAGGGTACTGAGACCCAGAAGCCGCATGGAGCAAGATGTACTGTTAAATACATCATGCGCCATCTTGAGGCAGAAATCCTCCATTTCTCGAGGGAGAGGATGTAGGATCGAATAGCACGTGTAAAGCTATCAGGGGGGGTGAATGGTAGATTAAATTTTTTTTAGCGAAAGTGAAAACCCCTCGGTAGAAAAATGATCTGTTAAAGAAATCGTATGTGCGACTAATCTAAACGTGATCAATTGTGACTAACGGTACCCTGCGTATCGGGTACCCCATGATACCGCAAGAAAAGCTAACGAGTTCCACCCTTTCAAGTTGAAGACCTCTGAAGGCCACATGTGTTGCACAGTACTGGACCCGCCTCCCTCGTTTGCGTACCTCCGGCACTGACACGTGTATCACAAGGCCGGACCTAACTCCCTTCATAGGGAAGCTCCAGTCTTACCACGTGTCCAGTAACCCCGGACCTAACCCCCAGTAGAGGGAAGCTCCGGTGCTACAACGTGTATAGTGGCTCTGAACCTAACTCCCCACGATGGGAAGCTCCGGAGCCGCCACGTGCCGAACCTTCGGAGCTAGGACTTCAACGGAAGACAGAGAGATCTCCATCAGCTCGGACCTTCAAGGGACATTTAAAGCGACAGTTACAAGACCTGATTATGTGTCATTAATGCTATATTAATGACACACGATCAGTGGACTATTAATAGGGAAACACCATCATTAAGGCGCGTTATTCCTTTTAATTACGCTTAATACCTATAGATCATGTATTAGGCTATGAATCACGCCAGGGCCACATGTCGGGCCAGGCAAATGTTGTAATGGTCGGTCCTTAGACTAGAAAAGGGTTGCGCCGCACGATACATGGAGAGGCAAGCTCACACGCTCACAAGCGCCAGACAGATTCATACATACAACACACGACCCGTGGAGTAGAGTGTTACGCTCAGGCGGCCCAAACCACATAAATCTCACTTGTGCCCCAACCAATCAAGAACCTATGCGTGCTACGATGTAGTAGTACCGGGGGAAGTGTCGATCGAACACTTCGACATTTGGCGCGCCAGGTAGGGGCCTGTACAGAGATTTTAAGATGGTGAACTCTGCCGCTGGATCATCCAACGGCAATGCTATGCAACCTGCTGGGGGGAATCCCTCCAATGAGCAACAGCCAGCTAGCGCTGTTGTCTCGGCAGGCATCGCACCACCTCCACCTGCTCAAGCTAATAATGTTGGGCAACAGGATGGAGTCCTTGTGTCGGTCACTGCATCGACACACAACAACTCAGAGAACGCGCTGATTGTTGCGCGTACTCTTCTGGAGCGCCCACCAGCGCCTGGAGCACCTCAAAGTGCTATGGAGCAGTGGCGTGCTGATGTGCAACATCTAGTTGCATCCGCAACTGATGCCATCAGCAACCAAGGTCCTCCTCCTTTTGGGAAGGCACCTTCTCAGCATAGGACCTTGTCTGGAAGACTTGGTCCTCATGCATCACAGCACTGGAGGCGTGCTGTATCTCAGCAGGTGACTTCATTGCCCTTTGGTGCGCATCGCACCCACACTGTGTCGGGACTCTTGATGCATGATTTGCGGTCGGAGCTCGACCGCCATTACAGACAGCAGGACGGCCGCGTCCACATTGAGCGTGCTTGCGAAAGGCGGGAGGCTCGGGAAACCCTCCTCCTTCAGGAGTGGGAGGCGGCAGTTCAGCCCTAGCGATGCACTTGCGCATGATCCGCTGGCCTCAGAAGTTCTGGCCTCATCTGCCAGAGAAATTTGACTGGACTATCAACCCCGCCGAGTTCCTCCAAAAATACTCCACCGCCATTCTAGCGGCAGGTGGCAATGAGCCTGTGATGGCCAACTACTTTCTAGTGGCTTTAACTGGGATCGCCAGGTCCCGGTTCATGAGTCTGCCGCCCAACTCTATCAATAGTTGGGCGAAGCTATGCCAGCAGCTCACCGCCAACTTTAGGAGCTCCTACACCCGGCCCGACACTGAACTGGATCTTTTTGATATGAAGCAAACATTGGGATAATCATTGTGGTCCTTCATCCAACAATTTTCTCAGGTACGCAACACCATTCCCTCCATCTCCAACGCATCTGTCATTGTGGCATTCAGACAAGGTCAGAGATAAAAAGATGTTGCAGAAGCTGGCAGCGAAGGAGGTAACCAGCGTCACGGAGTTATTCAGCTTGGCCAGTAAGTGCGCCCGGGCTGCATAGGGCCAGCAAATGCACTCTAAGCCAGCTCTGGAGGCTAATAAAAGACCTCCAAAGCTGAAGCAACTACCTCCAGTGGTGGCATGAAGAAGAAAAAGACCAACAGCAAGAAAAAGCCGTCGGCTGGCACGCCTACTGCTGCGACAGCTGCAGCTCCAGGTGGCCAGAGGCCACACCCCGAAAAACGACCTCGAGCTTCGTCAGAAGACGGAGGTGGTTCAAAGGTGTGGTGTCCGATCCACAAAACGGACAAACACAACTTAGAAGACTGCCGGGAGGTCCAAAATCTTGTCGAGCGCCACAACAAGTGCCGAGAAGAAGCTCCTTTCTGTCAATGGGAAGGAAAACAAAAAGTTGATGAAGCTCCGGCTGAAATAGAGCTAGGTTTTCAGGACCCCAAGAAGGTCCTGAAGGCTGTGTAAAACACAGTCGATGACGATTTTGACATCTCTGACAACGAGCGTCGGAAGACCCTCAACACCATCTATGGTGGGTCTTGGGACATTACTTCTCGCTGCGTCCTTAAGACAATGCAACGGGAAATGGCTGTCGTAGCTCTTTCTACCAAGGCAGAATCGCATCAGAAGTAGATGGATACTCCCATCACTTTTGATGCAATAGAGTGCCCCAAGACCATGGTCGGAGCTGGCCAATTGCTACTGATGGTATCTCCCACCATAAACAACGTCCAGCTCTACCATGTCTTGGTAGACGGGGGCGCAATGCTCAGTCTCTTGAGCTTTGAAGCGTTCGTGAAGATCCAGCTCCAACTCTCGAACCTTCTCCCTTCAAGACCTTTCTCTGGGGTAGGTCCAGTGGCTATCAAACCTCTCGAATTCATTATGCTCCCAGTGACCTTCGGGACTCGGGAGAAGTATAGGACCGAGAAGTTGGTCTTCAACGTCGCTCACATCAGTCTGCCCTTCAACGCCATCCTAGGCAGGCCTGTCCCGTACAGGTTCATGGCCGCAGCTCACTATGACTACCTGGTGTTGAAGATGCAAACACCTTTGGGCGTTCTATGGATCCGTGGAGATCGCACCGCCAGAGTTACCGTAGTGGAAGAATTCCACACACTTGCAACGGCGCAAGAGGGAACCTCCGGCAAAGAGCTAGCTGCTCAACCTATGAGCACTTGTCATCGAGGCTCGACCTCTGCACCACAAGTGCAACCAAGTGATGACATCGACGTTCCCGTCAAAGTCATCCAAATCGAGTCCGACGCTGCCCAAACCACCTGTATATTGGGAGGCCTAGACAACAAATAGGAACTCGCGATCATCACTTTCCTCCGGGCGAATGTTGACGTGTTTGCCTGGCAACCATCACAAATGTCTGGGTTCCCCAGGGAGGTGATTGAGCACAATCTGAAGATTTATCCCGACGCACGGCCAGTACATCAGAAGCCTCGGAAGCAATCACTTGAGCGGCCAAACTTCATCCATCAAGAAATCAAGAAGCTGCTCGAAGCTGGTTGCATCCAGGAGGCTCATCACACAAAATGACTGGCAAACCCAGTCATTGTACCCAAGGCCAGTGTGAAGCTTCAGATGTGTATCGACTACACCACCTTGAATAAGGAATGTCCAAAAGATCCATTTCCACTACCTAGAATGGATTAGATAGTGGACTCCACCTCCGAGTGTGAGCTATTGTGTTTCCTAATGCCTACTCTGGATATCATCAAATCCAAATGTCTAAGGAAGATGAAGAGCATACTTCCTACATAACAGTAGATGGATTGTATTGTTATACTGCCATACCATTTGGTCTCAAAAATGTTGCTTCAACTTTTATGCGAGCTATGCACAAAACCTTGGGAGAGCTATCAGGGATTAGGTGGAGGTGTATGTCGACGACATCGTAGTGAAGGTCAAGAACAAGGAGTCACTCCTTGACAACTTGCAAGCGTCTTCGACAAGTTGTGCATCACGCGCACCAAGCTGAACCCGAACGAGTGTGTCTTCGGGGTTAGCTCCGGGAAGCTCCTTGGTTTCTTGGTGACTCACCGAGGAATTGAGGCGAAGTCGGCCAAGATCAAGGCTATTGAAGATATGCGGCCCCCAGCCCGCATCAAGGATGTCCAGAAGCTAACTGGATGTATAGCTGCACTCAGCCGGTTCATCTCAAGATTGGCAGAGCGGGCACTTCCCTTCTTCAAGCTATTGAGGAAGACTGGGCCTTTCCATTGGTCCGAAGAAGCAGAAAAAGCATTTCAAGAGCTCAAGCAGCTCCTCACCACACTACCGATCTTGGTAGCTCCGAACCCTGGTGAGCCTCTACTACTTTACATTTCTGCAACTATAGAGGTTTTCAGCATGGTCCTGGTCGCAGAAAGACCAGAGCCACTTCCAGTTCAGGAGCCCAGACCCCTCTGAGAGGGTCTGGAGCTACCTGAAAGCGAGTCTGGGTCCCAGCCCCCAGGCAAGGATCTTCAAGGCAAAATTCTAGAGGATCAACCTCTCTCATATGAGGGAGTTTACACGGCTGATCAGGAAAATTCGGACCCCTCCAGGAGGGTCCGGGAAAATCAACAAGAAGGTCTGAACTCCTCCGGGAACGTTTGGATCGATGTAGAAGAAGCTCTGGGCCCCTCCGAGAGGGTCCGAACCATCCAGTGGCCAGTGTACTTCATCAGTGAAGTACTCCATGACGCCAAGACTAGATACATTGAGGTGCATAAGCTGCTTTACGCAGTTCTTATTGCCTCAAGGAAGCTTCGTCATTACTTCCAAGCCCACAAGATATCAGTGGTAACTTATTATCCACTGCGTGCCATTGTGCATAATCCTAATTCTATTGGGAACATCGCCAAGTGGGTAGCAAAGTTAGCAGAACTCGATCTTGAATTCCTGCCGTGACAAGCTATCAAGAGTCAAGCCTTGGCTGATTTTGTGGCGAAGTGGACTCCTTCTCCATCAAATCCCGGGGGCCCTAGTGAGCAGAAGCCGGAACCCAAGGTCCCAGTCTTCACCGAGCCTCATTGGACCCTCTACTTCGATGGCTCCATGTAGAAGCAGGGGGCTGGAGCTAGAATACTTCTCCTCGCTCTGACCAGGGAGAAGGTAAAATATATGGTGCACATTGATTTCAAGGCGACCAATAACATGGTGGAATATGAAGCTCTCATCTATGGGCTCAAGGTGGTGCTATCTTTTGGCATCAAGCAGATGCTAGTGAAGGGTGACTCGCAGCTTATCATCAAGCAAGTCAAAGGCGAATGCAGCTGCGATAACCCTCAACTCGCTGCTTATCTTCTTGAAGTCCAGAAGCTCCAGAAGGACTTCCACGTCCTGGATCTCTGCCATGTCTAGCGTCACAACAATGCAGAAGCTGACGAACTCTCGACAAAGGCTTCAACAGGAGCTCTGGCTCCCGATGGAGTTTTTGTTCGGAGATTGTCAAGACCAATCGCTTAGCCCGCCGAACTGGGTGAAGGGGCAAGACCAGCACCTCGAAGCTGGCGGTCCTGATGGCCCTATTACCATGGTGTCCACTGAGCGTCGTAGGTGCTGTAGGAAGCTCCGAGCAACCTAGCACACAAGACTCAGAAGCTCAAGTTAGCTCCGATGCATGGATCTCAGAGATTCGGAGCTACTTGAAAGACAACCACCTTCCTGAAGACGGTGTATCTGCTGACCGGATTGTCAGATTGGCTAAAAGATACACACTAGTAGAAGGGGATCTCTACTGGCGCGGTGCCAACAATGTCCTAATGCAGTGCATTGCAAGGGAAGAAGGTCGCGAGCTCCTCACGGAGATCCATGGAGGCGAGTGTGGGAACCACACATCTTCCGGCACGTTGGTCGGCAAAGCCTTTTGGCATGGATTCTACTGGCCTACAACAGTCGAGGATGCAGTAGAGTTGGTGAAAAAGTGTGAAGCGTGCTAGTTCCACGAAAAATAAAATTCACACACCGGCTCAGTCACTGCAAATGATTCCTCCTACATGGCTATTCGCTGTGTGGGGTATGGACATCTTGGGACCTTTCCCAAAAGCCGTCGAAGGTTACAAGATTTTGTATGTCGCCATCGACAAGTTCACCAAGGGGCCGGAAGCTACTCCAACTGTGACTATCAACAAGCAATCAGCAATCAAGTTCTTGAAGTCCATAGTCTGCAGATTTAGAGTTCCAAGCAAAGTCATCACTGACAACAGAACCCAATTTACGAGTGCAACATGTCAAGAATATTGCGAAGACCTCGGGATTCAAGTCAGCTACGCATTAGTAACTCACCCGAAAAGTAATGGCCAAGATGAGAGAGCAAATGCAGAAATTTTAAAAGGACTCAAGACACGCACTTATGAGCGCCTGAAAAAACACGAGCCAACTGGATCGAGGAGCTTCCGTCCGCACTCTGGGCACGCAGGACTACACCTAATCGGTCTATTGGAGAGATACCTTTCTTCCTGGTGTACGGAGCTGAAGCAGTCCTTCCTATAAAGATCACCATGGGGTCACTCCGGGTTCGAATCTTCGACGAAGTCATGCAGGACCAGCTCCAGCATGAAGACCTTGACCTCGTCGACGAGGGAAGGTGTCAAGCAGCGTTTCGGAATGCACGTAATCGCAGGAGCTCCGACGCTATCATCAAAGGCATGTGCGTAACCGACAGCTTGAGGAAGGCGATCTGGTGTTGCAGAAAATACTGACTCGAGAAGGGATGAACAAACTTTCCCCCAACTGGGAAGGCCCCTTATGAGTGATCAAAGTATCCCGTCCTGAATGCGTTCGCTTGGCAACTGAGGATGGGACCCCGCTCCCTAATCCTTGGAACATCGAGCACCTCGGTAAGTTTTATTCTTAGTATCATGGAGGTGAGTCTATAATTATTTGCAATGTGAAAAGCATTATTGTGTAATCCGGACCTATAATGAAAAGCATTATTGTGTAAAAAGCAGACTCCACGTGCATTAAATTTGAGCAGGCTCATTCTCTCTTATTTATCCTTCTCCTACTTGTCTATAACGAAGTTGTGCAATTTTTTTTTGAGTTTTAGTCCAAGTTACTCATATGTTGTACAAGTTATATTGTTGGTCTCCTCGGATCTTAGCATTGCTGCATGGTCTACTCGCCTGAACGCCAAGCCAACACATGTCCGGGGTGTGCTATCGACTTAGCCTGGTCCTGCACCCTAAGTACGCCACTCTACCTACATTCTGGCAGGCCTCAGTAGGGCGGGTCCTAAAAGCATTTAGATCTGGAAAGATTAGATCAATGTGCTTATTATCATATCGAATTCCTTTGAGTCTAAAATCCAAATAAGAACAGTAAGTCACAAACGAGTTATAGACAAGAAAATGAATTTTACTATTTTTCTTGTCTTTGATGCACAGGAAAAATGAAAACTCATGACGATGGTGGATGATGCCGGAGCTACCAAGCTCCGACATCCCACAAGGAGTGATATCATCCTTCAAAATTTCTTCCGATGTCAAAGGAAGCAAGGAAATTCGCTCTCCTTTGTACACAAAAGACAGCTTGTTAGTCCTTCCAAAAATCTGGACATCACGATCATATAGCCATGGTCGACCGAGCAGAAGCTGGCAGGCTTGCATAGGCACCACGTCGCACTCCACATGATCATTGTATTTACCAACAGAGAATGGTACAGTCACGGTATGACTGACACGTAGCGCACCACAATCATTAAGCCACTGCATCTTGTATGGACTAGGATGACGCCGTGGTTTCAGTCCCAATCTGTCCACCAATTCTTGGCTAGCAATATTGTTGCAGCTACCATTATCAACGATGATGCAACACACCTTATCTTTGATTATTCCACGGGTATGGAACAAATTATGTCGCTGCCCGTTGTCTTCCTTTTCTGCTGTTACACTAAGCACTCGTAGAGAAATAAAGCAATTATGTTCTCCTTCTTCAGGCTGGATCTCATTCCCTTCCTCCTCAATTTCTTCATCACATATCTGTCCAGCATCCTCCGGATCACTCTCGGATTCCCATTCGCCTTTCTCATTCAACAACATGGTCCTCTTGCTTGGGCATTGGGCAGCAATGTGCCCACGGCCGTGGCATTTATGGCATACAATTTCTCTGCTTCAAGAAGAAGATGTAGCTCCCGAGGCATTGCTGTGGGCTGTTGAACTTGCAGTGGGTCGCTGCTGAGTTGTTGGTGATGACGCGGTGGAGGCTGCCATCTTCGATGGAACAAATGATTGAGAAGACTTGGCTGCAGCTCCTTGAGATCGTCCACCACCATAGGAAGTACTTGACTGCTGTTTGCGCCATGGGGCAGCAATAGAATAACTTCCATAAGATTTTCCACGTGACCCTTGCTGAATCTTTTTCTCTGTTCGCATAGCTTGATCAACAAGATCCTGCAATGTACGATATGGAAACATCTCCACAAAACCAGAAATTTCTTCATTAAGACCTCCTAGAAATCTTGCCATTGTTGACTCTGCATCTTCTCTTATTCCCGCCCGCACCAACAGCAGCTCCATCTCCTTGAAATACTCATCAACTGATCTCTTTCCTTGCTTTAACATTTGCAACCGGTTCCTGAGATCACGCTGATAGCTAGATGGCACGAATCGCCTTCTCATCACTTGCTTCATCTCCTCCCATGTATTGATATATCCACGTCCCAAATCACGTTGATTCTCCTGCACTTGGTTCCACCAAGTGAGAGCGTATCCAGAGAATTCCACCGAAGCAAGATTCACACGGCGCTGAGCCGAAAGATTATGTACTCGGAATATTTGATCACATTGCTCAGCCCATTCAAGAAATTCATCAGGATTCTCCTTTCCAGTAAACTTTGGAATATTCAATTTGACACGAGCGATGTTATCTGGGTTGTCATGAGGACGTCGACCACGATGGTATTCCCTTTCTTCAAAATCAGCAGGCCGGCGATGATGACGCCGAACAAACCTGCCACCTTGACCGAAAGGATTTTCATCATCATGAGATCCTTCTTCATGATCTTGATCTTCAAACTCTTCGTCTTCAAAATTCACGCGGTGACCATCAGCATTGCGCCTATGTGCGCGACGCCCACCATGGTAATTATTAAAATCAGCATGGCGACCACCACCAGATCCGTCAGGGCCATGTCCGAAGCGATTGAATTTATGGCTGAAACCAGAATTCTCATAGCCGGACTCCTCTCGATGATGGTCCTCTTGATCACGACATGCTCGACGTCCTCCAGCCGCGGGAAGACGCTCATCGAGGAGCCTGCCCATGGCCTCCATGAGTGAATCAGCCATGCGACGCATCTCATCCCGTGAGACAGGGGGTTCCCTATCACCATGGTGTCCACCATGAACACTTGAATCTGAGCCTGCCATGTTAGGAGCAGCAAGAAAAAAAATATATATGTGGACACACTCGATCTCACCTCTTACTTACCCAAGTTCTTGCCTGATCTCAAGAACTGTGATGGTGCTGGTGTGACAGCTTCAACGGAGGTGGTAAAGAGGCCGTAAGGAGTACAAATCGAAAGTCCCGGTTTATGTTTTTAGTGGAGCTATAGGTGGCTGAACAAGACGGGCTACGGTACTGCCAATCAAGTGAAAAAAAGATGTGCTCAAAAGATAATTTTTTTTTTGCTGCTATCAAGATTACCACCAACTTGGATATGAAAACTGAAAATTTCAACACCCAACCATAACACAAAATTCTTCACAATCTTTTCACTTGTGCTCTCTTTTTTTTACTATATTTTTTTAATAACACTAACAGGGGTGCTGATTACAAAAGATATAGGTAACCAGTAGTGACGAGCAACTGGAAGAAAACAAACACAAGATAACAGTACCGTCAAAGGGCTATAGGTATATATTTTTTTTTAGGCTTTGGACTATAGGACAAACAAATATATGTAAAAGATAAACACTAGAATGAATATGTGGATGGTGAAACTGTAACGGATTGAAAAAGGGTGGTAGGGTGGGTGATAAAAAAATGAACCTACCGTGACAACGATAGCTCTGATTACCACATGATATGCACCGAATTTGGTTCGGTGAAGGGTGGCCCGATCTTCACGACAGGAGGTTCAAGAACGAGATAACTTGCTGTAGAAACAGCGCGGATAACTAGCTTTATACCTGACCAAGGTTGGATGCGACCAAGCGACGGGGAGAGAGACACTGAAACCGCGAAGACTTCGACTCGATCTCCGAATGACCGCAGAACCACAACCGGAGCTAACCCACACAAGACGGGGTAGCCATACTGGAACCCGCAGAGCACGAATTAGTGGATCTCAGAGAGATCTCTCCACAAGTTCAAGAAGAACAAGGAAGAACAAGGGTTGAGTAAGACACTCAAGCAGCTCGGTTGCAAATTTCACTGGAATAATCTTAATTCATCAAAGTGTTGCCCTTGGCTTACAAAAGAGGGATATTTATACCAACAACTAGTCTAAGAATAGATGTGAACTGAAAAAGCCACGTGAGAAGGTGGAAGGCCAACTGGCTTGATCATTCATGCAGTGGTCATCAATTTCCCGCATGTCTTCTGGCCTTCTGGGTGGTCTTCAGTGTTTTAATCATAACTCCACCTAGGGACATCCAAAAGACATGGGACCAAATGCGTTGGAAAGATAATTTGATAACCTTTCACACAATGTGTAGCATGCTTCACGAAATATTGTAGAGTGATACAGTTTCTCACGGAAACTTGGGTATCAGGCTGACTGTTGATCTTCTAAATAGTCTGCACCAAAAGCACTCGGCTGCCAAGCTGGGACCTCTAAAGCACTCGACACTTAGTGGCATTAGAAAGTTGACTCCAACACCTTTCCAACAAGTACTCATGGACCTTCACAGCTTCTATGAATCAAAAGATATGACTGTTTCTTCATGATAGTTCTGCCAGGCCGAACTGGTTCGACGTAGTTCTCCTCTCTGGTTCAGTCTTGGCGTGTCCTTGTCATCCTCCTTGGTGAACCTGAGTAATAGAAACATGTACGATTTAGGAAGTATATAATTCTCATTAATAAATGGAATTTCACAAAGTAGTGCGTGCACCTCTTTTTGTAGCTGTTTAGCTCGGCTACGAGTAATTGGTCCATCGAAAACATGAGCTGGTGCAGCTTGACTTGATGATTGTTCCATATTGCTTGATGTAGTCGTTATACTTGATGGTGTGGTCATTGATGGTGTGGTCGGCGTGGGCATATCAAGGAGGCCCACCGTCGATGTTTTAAATGTTGAAAGTGGGCGCCGTCAGAGCTAACAAGCTCTGACAACACCCATGGGGGCCGCCGTCGACGTGGAGCATAATGGCAATTGAAGTGAAGATGGTGGAACCACCCAAAGGAATTTGCCGTCGACGTATTCAATGATTGATGGTGGATATCATCGAAGCAGGGAAGCTCCGACAACCCCAAGGGGCCCGCCGTCGATGTTTTTATGCGTTTGACAGTGGGTGCTGTCAGACCTACCAAGCTTTGAGAACCCTAGGGGGCCCGTCGTCGACATTACGCATTGACAGTAGGTGTTGTCGGACCTACTAAGCTCTAACAACCCCAGGGGGCCCGCCGTCGATGTTTTTATGCATTGACAGTTGGTGTCGTCAGACCTACCAAGCTCTGACAACCCCAACGGGCCCGTCGTTAACGTCTTCCGCGTTGACACTGGGTGCCGTCGGACCTACCAAGCTCCGACAACCCCAGGGGGCCCGCTGTCGACGTTTTTACGTGTTGGCAGTGGGTGCCGTCAGACCTACCAAGCTCTAACAACCCCAGGGGGGCCGCCGTCGATGTCTTACGCGGTGACAGTGGATGGTGTCGGACCTATCAAGCTCTGAAAACTCCCAGGGGGGCCCACCGTCGACGCAACAAAGCTCCCTGGAGAAGTCAGAAATAAACTTCAGACCTAAAAGCTACAAGTTTGAAGTGTCCAAGTCATCAACACATCATCAAATCCCTTTGGTACATGTTCGCAATCAAATTGTATACATCTATTAGGGGGCAAACAAGATAAAGGACAATGTATTGAAGACAAGGACAAAATGGAATTCATTTCAGAAAGATTGGATTTCATTCATTCGAGGATAGGATATTAATAAATTGGAGAGTTACAAGTGGGAGAAAAAGAGAAAAGTCCTAGGTTCTGCAGAAGTATGAGGCAACTTTCTGGGCAACCTCTTGAACGCTAGCCTTGGTTGTGTCTTCCTTATCATCAACGGGCCTTTCGAGCACCAGATTCAGAGAGAATTGGGGGTCTCGGCTCTTGTAACACGTCATCACATATTTGGCAACGTTCATGTCCAGAGATTTCCCCTCCATGTCCAGATGGTCCACGATGACGTCACCCATCACGTTAAGTTTGCTGCCGACAGAGTTGAGTGCCACCAGCACTTGGTCCAGCTCTGGCTCTGGATTATCCGAACGTACTAGATTGAAGCCCAGCAGCATCAAAGCGCCACTGGTTCGCCCCAAGAAGTCCCACACTTGTTGGGACTCAGTCTCCCTCATATATAGCAGCTCCTCCAGTGACCTCCAGGCGGACGCAAGCTCCGAGCCTTCCCCGGCAAGGCACTCAACCTCTTTGGCGTGCTACTGAATGCTTTCAGCAACTTGCTTTTCGCGTTTGGTGAGCTCCGACTCCTGGAGGTGGATGCTATTCCGCCGATTGGCCAGGTCTTTCTCCCTGCCCCGCACTTTCTCCTCTCTGGTGGAGACTTCAACCTCTCTCATGTTGATGTCTTGTCCCCTCTGCCAGAGCTTCTATTCCTCCTAACTACACCACAGATCAAGCTTTTTTGTGTGGTCAGCCAAGTTTTGCACTCCTAGAGAAATTTTCTGGGCGAGCTCCTCCTTTCTCTTCAAAATATCCTCCTGCTGTTCCAGGAGTTTCTTTTCCCTCGCATCGAGGTCTGCTCGACGCTTTAGGATAATCTCGTTTAATGTATTGAGGCTGTCGTGACATTCGTCAGCAGCATCGTTGCTCTTCTTGGCATGCTCGAGAATCTCCCGAGAATTAGCGTCGAGGGCCCTGATGGAGGCCTCCTTTTCATCCAGCAACTTGCCCCAATATTCCATCTGGGCCTTCTCCTTCTCGACACACTCCTTTTCATCAGCAAGCCTTGTCTGCGCAAGTTTGGTCTTGATGTGAAGCCTATTGCGCCAACGCCTCAAGGTGTGGTGTTCTTCTTCGAGGACCTTGCTGTCATGGTTGAAGGCGAGGCTGACCTAACGGAGGCTCGAGCAGGTTGTCAATAGACAACGCCAAAGGAATAGGCTCCAGACCTGCTGAGGTCATCTCCGCCGGCTCCAGGGGGTCTTCAAGAACAAAAATCGGGTCCCATGACACAAGCATTGTCCCCTGCGGTCCTGCGGCACTAGGGCCGCCTCCCAGAAGCTCTTCTGCTTCTATTGCCACCGATGAGGTTCCCGCCCTTGGAACATCATCCTCCGGGGCTGATGCCAAGGGTCCCTCCCCCGAATCTTCAGCTCACGGTTCTACAGGTGCAGGGCCCGCTGCTGACTCTTCTGGGCGCTCCAGCTCAGACGTAGATGCCCCTGGAGCAATGACCTCTGGGGCGGACATTAGCACTTCTCTGGAGCCCCCACCACTACCGACTCACGTGCCATTACATCTACCACATCCATCTCAGTTGTCGGGGCTTCAACTATCTCTGGCACAAAGGCTGGAACTTCGGGCACCTCCGGCTCAATCATCGAATCTTCGGCCACTTTCGGCATGGGCGCCGGAGCTTTGGTTACCTCCAGCTCAAGTGCTGGAGCTTCCATCACCTTCGACTCTTGCACCAGAGCTTCAGTCTCTGGTGCCGCTGCTAGTGGTGCATTTTCATCAAATTCTCCCCTGTGGTCCAGCGCTACCACGAGAGCTTCTGGCGTCCCCTCTAGATCCAAGTCCACGACAGCTGGCGCTGGAGCTGCCGTGTCTTCTGCCACCACTTGGGGAGGCTCGGTGGTTGAATCCTGAGCTTCAGCATGCACAGCTTCAGTCGCTACAGCAGATGTCGAAGCCTCGGATTTCTTTCTCCACACCCTGGAAACAAAAGGTCGGGAAGATTAAAGACATAATAGAAATAAGGTTAGCACCACTAGGTGAGTTGACGAAGCTTACCTAGGGATGCTACTGCCCCAGTCACCGTAGAATCTCTTCTTTTGAGGTCCAGGGTCAGAGCCCACCAAATCTGGTGAGACAAAAACCTCGGACCTTGGTCGGGAGCCACCTGCAGCAGCTGGAGTCTTCTCATTCGAAACCTCCCTCGGTTGGGAAGGGCCTCCAGACCCGGAGACCACATCTGGCACCAGAGCCAGATTTGATCTATCAGAGTTGGCGCCCCTTGAGGACGCATGCATCGGAGGAGGCGTGGCTGCCAAAGGCCTACCTCACCGGGGAGAAGGAGCAGTTGTAGTCGAAGCTGACCTGACGTGGCTCCCATCAGCATGCCTCAACATTCTCTTCCGGCTAGAGGATTCGGTTGGCTCCTTGCCTTTGCCCTTACCCTTGCCAATGTCATCGACTTTCTGGCTCACGGCAGGGTAACCACCCTCTCACAAGTTTCGAGGATCGCAATCCCGAAGATAGGGCGCCTCTTGACCACGCCCAAGTCGGCCAATGTTGGCATTCTCCTCCAGATCTCCCTGCTAACCTCTGAAACCATGTTCAAAGGCAGGAAGGCAGCTAGCAGAGTCAGGGTGTCACGGGAGATACCTCCATTTTGAAATTTTTTGAGATAGATCTTCAGGGCTTCATCGTCCAAGTTGGTGTTCAAACTGACTTCAATTCGGTTATGATCCATCTCACTATTGAACGCCCATGCGGGCCATTCCCTAGTCTTTAGCAGGGCCCACCTGTTCACTAAGAAATTGCCGAAGACCATTTGGGGGGCTACTCCTCCCTCTATGCATTCTTTGATTCTTACCAGGATGGGCTTGTACGCATCAGACAACTCTGGAACTACGTTCCAGGTGTCGGTGTCGACATTGGGAAGGTCCTTGGGCAGCTCCAGCTTCTCATGCTCCAGCTTCCGCTTAATGAAGTAGTAGAAGCCGATAAGGTCCGTCCCCTTGCCGGTGGTGTGGACCGTGAAGAAGGTCCGAAACAGCTTGATGTAAGGAGGCAAGCCCAGCAACATCTCGCGAAAGTGGACGAAAGTCACCACTAGCAAGATGGAGTGGGGGCGATATGATAAAGCTGAAGGCTGTAGAAATCCAGCAACATTAAGAGGAAGCTTGAGAAAGGCGGGATCAGACCCACCATGCCGTATGCCGAGAAGTGCACCATATCTCCGGTGCGCTCCTTCTTGAAGGGGAGCTTGCCAAAGCGGATGTCCTTGTTGCAGGAGTCGCTGGACCAACCCATGTAGGTCCGGACACTCGCCATCTCCTCATCAGTCTTGACCTTGCTTCGGGGAAGACCCAACTCCATAGCGGCAAGGTGGAGCGAAAGTTGGAAGGCTATGCGAAGGTTGGGAGGCTCTGAGCGCAAGTTCGATCAAAAGCGTAAAGAGTCCTCAAACCATGCTAGCTTTCCTTCTTAAGTAAGCCTCCACAATGCTTGAATGGAAACCGCAATGGGACCAGGATCAATGTAGGATCGAAGAGCACGTGAATATCTACCAGAGGGGGGGTGAATGGTAGATTTAAAAATCTTACGCAGCGGAAACAATTAAACCCCAAACCCTTTGGCAGAAAAATGATCTATTGAAGAAATCGTGTTTGAGACTAATATAAACGTCTTTCACCGTGACAAAAGTGATAGATATCAGAGATAATCAAGTCACGAAGACAACACAAAAAGAATCACTCCAATCCGTCGAGAAAAACTAAAGTTATGATCAAAAGATCAAACAAAGGTCAATCTGCCCTACCCGAAAAAAAACAGTTCTGGAACGCTGCAAAGAAACTCGTGTAGATCATAGACCACAAATCCAATGACCGTGACATTTTGATATATGATAGATAATCAAGTTGTGAAGACAACCCAAAAAGAATCACGTCAATTGGATCAGTAAAACTCGAGTTATGATAAAACCACCGACTAAAGGTAGTGCTGTCCAGAAACTCGACGAGTAAAACTTGTCTGGAACAAGTCGGATGAACAATTCACAAAAGTTCCTTCAAACTACGAATTTTATTCAATATAACACAAGAGTAACAGCCGCAAAGTCGTGCTCCACGAGCTCTGGGCTCCCTTGCTTATATAACCAGCCCTTAGGCCAACCCAAAATCAACTAGGACTCCAATCCTACTCAGATCACGAATCGTAACTTTCCATAACTGCTCAAGATTCTTCTATACGCAGATAGAAGCAATCTAAGACTTCCAAACACCTTAGGAACGTATCCCACATTCCTAAACAACTCAAATTCGTGACCCACACGAAATCCTATCATAACCATCTCAAATCTTTCCATATTTGAGTCAAACCCGACTCAGCCGCAGCCTGAGTCCATAACCTAGTCGGTTGGACCTTTCCGACCAATTCTTTACGTCCATATCTCTTCATCATGCCTCGGAACCATGTAGCCACGTCCATGCACTCCTTGCACACGTGCAAACATCTTCCAATGATGTCCACGATACCTTCATATGCATTGTTCTTGATTCAATCATGTTGCGCAACCTCCTGATCAGCTCAACCACAATTCCTCTTGAATTTGGTTGTTGGAACCTCATCTCCTCCCTGAGACTAGTCCAATGGATCCCATCACCAGCCATGTCTTGAACTCAAGCAACACCTGCACATGAATAAACAACCAATCCATACGAGCCCAAGTCCTCGACTTGACTCAAGTTAGTTCCGAACACAACACCCTACGTGAGAACCTCACATAAGCATGTTGCAAAACCACAGTAACACAATATCATCCATATCAACCAAAACGCACCAAAAAAACTTAGCAAATGAATACTAAGCAATCTTTCCAACAATGTAAAGCAAGTACGAAACATTGAAAATGAAAAGCAAAAGCACTGCGGTCAAGTTCCGGACCATCCCACAGCAAGCCAGAGCTTGAGCTGGAGCTAACAAAAGCTAGTAGAACCTAGCACCGGAGCTTACCAAAACTAGTACAATGAAGCACCTGCCGGAGCTTACCAAAACTAGTAGATCCTAGCACCGGAGCTTACCAAAACTAGTCAAAACTAGTCAACCCAAAACCGGAGCTGGACAAAGTACGTCAGAGCTTAGCAAAATCATGCTAGAGCTATCAAATATATGCCGGAGCTATCAAAGATATGCCGGAACTAAAGATAAAGCTCACCGGAGCTGACCAAAGCTAGTCGGACCTAGCATCGAACGTAACCGGAGCTACCTAAAACAAGCCGGACCTACCGTCGTACCTTGCTGTAGCTCGAAGCTAGAGTTGGACCTTGATAAAAAGGTGTTTTGGTGATATTCAAAACTTTTATCATCAAAGCCAAGTGTATTCACTACAAGCCAATGTATTCAACACACATAGGTCTTACAATCAAGTTTTCAAAAATCTACCCTACCAATGACGAATGGGCCCGGGTCCACTCCAGCGGAAAGGCCGAAGTTATTACCCCAGGTGAACCGTTGTCATGATGGGAGGTTGGAAGCCCGAGGGCGGTGGCATGACAAGGTGCGTGGAACCGATACGGTTTTTGCATTGGGAACCGATGACCTTCAATTGCGTGAGATCCACACGCAAAGATCTCACCTGCCACATTCAAAAGAAACCATGTGGCGATGATTTAACCACGAAGCATCGCCTCAATGGCACATCAGAAGACCTTTGAAATTACAGTGCGGGAATCGAGGATGGCCCCACCTCGGATAGAATAACTTACCTAAAGGATTTCTCCCGGAGGTGGGCTCGGGGGCCACTTTCGTTACCCTGCATACCGGGTACCCCATGATACCGCAAGAAAAGCTACGGAGTTCCACCCTTTCAAGTTTAAGACCTCTGAAGGCCACACATGTTGTACAGTACTGGACCCGCCTCCCTTGATTGGGTAGCTCCAGCACTGACACATGTATCACAAGGCCGGACCTAACTCCCTTCATAGGGAAGCTCCGGTCTTGTCACGTGTATAGTAACCCCGTACCTAACCCCAAGTAGAGGGAAGCTCTGGTGCTACCACGTGTATAGTGGCTCCGAACCTGCCTCCCCACGATGGGAAGCTTCGGGGCCACCACGTGTCGAACCTCCAGAGCTGGGAATTCAATGGAACACTGAGAGATCTCCAACGGCTCGGACCTTCAAGGGACATTTAAAGTGACAATTACAAGACCTGATTACCTGTCATTAATACTATATTAGTGACACACGATCAGTGGACTGTTAATAGGGAAACGCCATCATTAAGGCGCTTTATTCCTTTTAATTATGCTTAATACCTGTAGTTCACATATTAGGATGTTAATCACGCCAGGGCCACATGTCGGGCCAGGCAAATGTTCTAACAGCCAGTCCTTAGAATATAAAAAGGTTGTGCCGCATGAAACATGGAGAGGCAAGCTCACAAGCGCCAGACAGATTCATACATACAACACATGACTCGTGGAGTAGGGTGTTATGCTCAGGCGGCACGAACCACGTAAATCTCTCGTGTCATCATCTTGTTCATAATCTCACTTGTTCCCCAACCAATCAAGAACCTCTACGGGCTACGATTTAGTAGTACCATGGGAAGTGTCGATCGAACACTTCGACAGTGAAAAAACTAGTATAGATTGTGGAGAATCAAGTTTCAAAGACATCACACAAGAATCACGAAAATCCGTTGAGAGAAACTCTAGTTACGATCGAAAGATCAAACAAAGGTCAATCTGGTCTACCCGAGAAAAACAGTTCTGGAACAATGCAAAGAAACTCGTGTAGATCAGAAACCAAAAGTCCAATGACCGTGAAATTTTTGCATATGATAGAAAATCAAGTTATGAAGACAACCCGAAAAGAATCACATCAATCAGGTCTGTAAAACTCGAGTTATGATAAAACCACCGAAGAAAGGTAGTGTTGTGCAGAAACTCAATGAGATAGACTTGACGAAAAGAAGTTGGACGAACAAGGCACAAAAGTTCCTTCAAACTACGAATTTTGTTGATCAAAACACAAGAGAAACAGCCCCAAAGTTGTGCACCATGAGCTCTGGCCTCCCTTGCTTATATAACCAGCCTGAAAGCCAACTCAATTCAAACTAGGACTCCAATCCTACTCAATTCATGAATCGAAACTTTCCAAAAGTGCTCAAGACTCTTCTATACACAGGTAGAAGCAATCTTAAGACTTCCAAACACCTTGGGAATGTATCACAAATTCCTAAAACAACTCAAATTCGTCACCCACACGAAATCCTATCATAACCAACTCAAAATTTTCCATATCTGAGTCAAACACGACTCATCCACAGCCTGAGGCTATAACCTAGTCAGTTGGACCTTTTCGACCAATTCTTTATGTCCACATCTCTTCATCACACCTTGGAACCATGTATCCACGTCCATGAACTCTTTGCACACGTTCAAACATCTTCCAACGACGTCCACGATACCTTCATATGCATTGTTCTTGATTCAAACATGCTGCGCAACCTCCTGATCAACTCAACAATAATTCCTCCCAAACTTGGTTGTTGAACCTCATATTCTCCCTAAGACTAGTTCAATGGATCCCATCACCAGCCATGTATCGAACTCAAGCAACACCATCACATGAATAAGCAACCAATACTTCTGAGCACAAGTCCTCGACTTGAGTCTCGTTAGTTCTGATAACCACAACACCTTACGTGAGAACCTCACATAAGTATGTTGCAAACCTTAGCAAAAAGATATCAACCATAACCACCAAAACACACCAAAAACTTAGTAAAATAAAACTAAGCAAACTTTCCATAATACAAAAAGCATGTTCAGAACATTGCAAGGTAAAAGTAGAACCACTGCGATCAAGCTGCGAACCTTGCCAAAGCTAACCGGGCCTTGGACTGGAGCTTACCAAAGCTGGCAGGACCTAGTGCTTGAACTTACCAAAGCTAGTAGGACCTAGCGCCAGAGCTAACCAAATATAGTCAGACCTAGTGCCGGAGCTTACCAAAGCTAGTCGGACCTAGAGCTAGATCTTGATGATAAAGATGTTTTGATATTCAAAACTTTTACCGCCATAGCCAATGTATTCAACACACATAGGTCTCACAATCTCCCCACTGATGAATGCATTGAAAACACCACTTAAAATCCAAACATTGGCTTATTCACATGAAAATTTGAAAACAATTTCTCCCCATTTTTGAAAATCGATAGAAATAAAATTCTCCCCCTATACTTATTTCTCCCCCTTGCTTTCTCCCCCCTTTGACAATGTATTCAACATGGTAAAAAAGAGAAATTTTAATTTGTTATGAGCACATTATAACATATACATATAGAACAAAGCTCATCCAGGTCATACTATCAAATAACTTACACTATCACAATAATGAGATACATAAAGTAGTGTAAGCCATGCTAGAGATCAAATGTAATTTTCAATTTAAGCAAGTCATGATCTCACAAACTTAACTATTTTAAAACCTGAAGGCATCATACTTGTTGCTGCAATTTTCCTTTTTTTAAGCACAAATTTTGGTCGTATGAAATTTGCACGAGATTATATGTGCATCTGCCTTATTCTAACCATCCAAGCCAAGCCTATGTCATTTGACAATCAAAAGCTTAAGGACATGGTTTTAGTCATACACAACTTCTTCCAAGTTCATATCTAAGTGCAATGATAAGCCATCTCAAAAGAAGAAGTGCGATGCATGCATATTCTTTTGATCTTTTATCATTTTTTTATTTGAACATAAAAGCTCAACATGTGGATAGTTGATTGATTAATTTTTCATTATTAAAAGCACTTGTGAGCATGCAACAAGTTCAAAACAGCAAGAAAGTTCGATCATGAGCAGATTTAGTATATGTAATTATTCCAATTACTAGTCATGGCAAAAACTACAAAATGTATAACATGAGTAATGTAGTAAGAACTTTCAGCATGTAAAAGGAATCACAAAGTCATATATGTATGAAATACTATGCTCATATTATTTTAAATTTAGATTCACACATAAAGTTCCAAAGTTTCAAAAACTCCCTCTCAAGTTAAGCTATTAGGATTCATAACCCCTATTTCACTATAAATGTAACAAAAATGAGTGAAATCCAAAGGTTTTGTAAAAATGTCATCCAACTGTTGTTCGATATCTACATGGTAAAGCACAATGTTTCCTTTTTCAACATTATCACGGAGAAAGTGATATCTAATGTCAATGTGCTTAGTTCTAGAATGTTGCATTGGGTTTTTAGCAATGCAAATGGCACTAGTGTTATCACAAAATAATAGAACACTATCTAGATCAACCCCATAATCCTTAAGTGTTTGGACAATCCAAAGAATTTGTGAGCAAGCACTAGCAGTAGCTACATATTCAAATTTGGTTGTGGATTGTGCAACTGAACTTTGTTTTCTAGAGGACCAAGCAACAAGTGAATTACCAAGAAAATGACAAGCACCCTAAGTAATTTTCCTATCAATCGTACAACCCCCAAAATCAGCATCGGAAAAAGCTCTCAATGGAACGGATGGGGAAGATGGAAGAAAAATGCCAAATTCTTGAGTTTCATGTAAGTACCTATGAATCCTTTTGACGGCTTGGCGATGTGAAGCACGTGGGGAAGCTTGAAACCGTGCACAAAGACATACGCTAAATTGTATGTCCAGTCTTGATGCCGTGAGGTACAAAAGTGATCCGATCATGCTTCTATATTCTTTTTGATCCACGGGTTCACCATCTTCATCAAGTTTAAGTGTCATTGTTGTTCCCATCGGTGTCTGTAGAGGCTTGCTTTTGTTTATGTTGAAGCGCTTAAGAAGATCTCTTGTATACTTCATTTGATGCACAAAGGTTCCCTCCTTAGTTCGCTTGATTTGCAGCCCCAAAAAGTATGTGAGTTCTCCGATCATACTCATCTCAAATTCCGAACTCATCATAGCTGAAAACTTGGACACAAGATCATGAAAAGCACAACCAAAGATAATATCATCCACATACACTTGAACGAATAATGAGTCATTGCCATGCTTAAGCACAAAAAGAGTTTTATCAACCTTGCCCATGGTAAACCCCTTTTCAAGTAAGAATGTTTTTAACCTATCATACCATGCTCTAGGGGCTTGTTTGATACCGTACAAGGCTTTGGATAGTTTGTAACATGATTAGGAAAATTTGGATTTTCAAAATCTGGTGGTTGCTTGACATAAACCTCATCATCTATATTGCCATTAACAAAAGCACTTTTAACATCCATTTGATATAACATGAAACCTTTAGATGCAGCAAAAGCTAACAAAATTCTTATGGCTTCTAATCTAGCAACATGAGCAAAAGTTCTATCAAAAACTGGACCTTCAATTTGTGTGAAACCTTGTGCAACCAACCTAGCCTTATTCCTAACCACAACCCCATCCTTACTTTCTTTATTTTTAAACACCCATTTAGTTCCAATTAAAGTGTGACCATGAGGTGGAGGTACAAGTTTCCAAACATTATTTCTTTCAAAATTTTCTAACTCTTCTTGCATGGCAATAATTAAAGATTCATTAGTGAGTGTGTGTGATATATCTTTGGGTTCAAAAGAAGGAACAAAATTAGAATGAGCGTGAGAGTTTGGACTCGTTCGTGCAAGCTTCCAATCATTTGTTGCGGAGGATGACTTTTGAGAATCCGGAGGGGAGTAGACACTTCACAAGCTTCTTCTTCTTCATGTTCATCACAAATCGATGAGCTTGTGACTTGAGGACGATCTGGATCAGCAATGATGGTCGTCGGTGCTGGTTGAGAATCAACATCTGGAGCAGAACCAAAGTCATTAGCTGCTGAATTTTTGGGCAGCAGCTCCAATTCTTCCTCATCTTCAACAAAAATGTGCTCCCCCTGCGGATATGGATCCGGAACTGCAATGTTTGAGCTAGTACCTGTGCTAGCTTCATCAAAAGACACCTCACAAGTCTCCACAATTTTGTTAGTGTCAAGTAAAAACACACGGTAAACTCCGCCTATGTTGTAGTGACATAGCCGGTCCCAAGCCCGAATAAAGGAGAAGGGGTTGTGATAGGCTTGGCGAGCCAGCAACTATACTTAGCCATTCTCATGGAAATGAAACACATTGGACATTCGTTGGGGCGTAACCCTCTTAGCGACGCGCCATACCGGAACCCTGTTATGGTGTTAAGTGGGTGATGGCCAGGCCGCCACCACCTTAGTGGTGCGCCATATCAGAACCTGGATGTGGTGTTAAATGGGCGAGGGCCGGATCGCCACCACCTTAGTGGCGCGCTACATCATCGCCCGGATGTAGTGTTAAGTGAGCAAGGGTCTTTGCATCTTCCTCGACGGATGCGAAGGGTAAGGAAGCTAGCCGAGGAAACTAGGTTTTGGGTGGTAGTTGGAATGTAGGATCCTTGACGGGAAAGCTACGAGAGTTAGTGGACGTTGCAATTAGGAGGCGTGTAAATATCCTTTGTGTACAAGAGACTAGATGGGCAGGTCAAAAGGCAAGAGAGATTGAGAATACTGGTTTCAAGCTTTGGTATTCTGGCTTGATTGGGACTAGGAATGGTGTAGGCATCCCAATAGATAAGAGCCTCAAGGATGGAGTTGTGGATGTACGTAGACGGTGGGATATGATCATCCTAGTCAAAGTAGTTGTGGGGGACCTTATCTTGAATGTCATTAGTGCTTATGCCCCACAAGTTGGGATCGACATATGTACTAAGAGACAATCTTGGGAGGACTTGGAGGATATGGTTAGTAGTGTACCAATAGCCGAGAAGCTCTTCATAGGAGGAGATCTCAATGGCCATGTAGGTACAACTAACATAGGTTTTGAGGGGGTACACGGAGGTTTTGGGTGTGGCGGTAGAAACCAGGAGGGTAAGGATATCCTAGACTTTGTCGTAGCCTATGACCTATTGGTAGCTAACACCCTGTTTAAGATGAGGCTATCTCACTTAGTGACCTTTACTAGTGCCCAACATTCTATTCAAATCGACTATATCCTCACAAGGAGAAAGGAGAGGGGGGCATGTTTAGATTGTAAGGTGATTACTGGGGAATGTGTTGTTCCACAACATAAACTTGTGGTAGCCAACTTTCGTTTCCACGTGCGTGTGTCACGATACAAAGGTGTTAAAACCGCTAGAACAAAGTGGTGAAAGTTGAAGGATGAAGCACAACAATCATTCAAAAGGAGGATGATCGCGGAAGGTCCTTGGAGCGAAGAGGAAAATGTGGATAGTATGTGGGTGAAGATGGTGACTTAGATTAGGAAGGCAGCTAGGGAGGTGCTTGGGTGGATAAAAGGTAAGAAACTTTTAGATAAAGACACTTGGTGGTGGAATGAAGATGTACAAAAAGCTATTAAGGAGAAGAAGGAGTCTTATAAGAGCTGGCATCATGAGAGAAGCACAAGTAACATGGTGAAGTATAAAGAGGCTAAGAAAAATGCAAGGCATGTTGTGAGTAAGGCAAGGGGCAGACCTATGATGCGCTATATGCGAGCCTAGGGACAAAAGAAGGCGAAAAGGATATATACAAGATGGCGAAACTTCGCGAGAGGAAGGTGAGGGATCTCAACCAAGTCAAATGCATTAAGGATGAGGCAAATCAAATTCTATTGAAGGATCAAGAGATTAGGAACACATGGCGGGACTACTTCAATGGACTATTCAATGACAGGAATGAGAGCATTAGGTTCGAGTAGGATGACTCATTTGATGACACCAGCAGACGATTCGTGCAGAGGATACAAGAGTCTGAGGTTAGAGAGGCCCTAAAAAGGATGAAAGGCCCTCGGCCCCGAAGATGTCCCCATTGAGGTGTGGAGATGTCTGGGGGATGTAGCAATAGAATGGCTCACTAAACTATTCAACCGCATTTTTCAGTCAAACAAAATGCCTGAAGAGTGGCGGAAAAGTATTTTAGTACCCATCTTCAAAAATAAAGGAGATGTTCAAAGTTGTACTAATTATCAAGGAATTAAGCTTATGAGTAATACTATGAAGCTATGGGAGAGAGTGATTGAACACCTCTTAAGGAAAGTGACCAATGTCACTAAAAACCAGTTTGGTTTTATGCCTGAGAGGTCCACTATGGAGGCAATTTTCTTACTCCGTCAGCTTATGGAGAGGTATAGGGAGCAAAAAAAGGATCTACATATGGTGTTCATTGACTTGGAGAAGGCATACGATAAGGTACCAAGGCCGGTCATGTGGTGGGCGCTAGAGAAACACAAAGTCCCAACAAAGTACATTAACCTTATCAAGGATATGTACGATGATGTGGTGACAAGTGTGCGCGTAAGACATAGTGAAACCGATACTTTTCCTATCACAGTAGGGCTATACCAAGGATCAGCCTTAAGTCCATACATCTTTTCCTTAGTGATGGATGAGGTGTCAAAGGATATACAAGGGGATATCCCTTGGTGTATGCTCTTTGCTGATGATGTAGTGTTGGTAGATGAAACTAGGGATGGTGTTGATAGAAAAGTGGAGCTATGGAGGCAGGCCTTAGAGTCTAAGGGGTTTATACTCAGTAGAACCAAGACCAAGTATATGAGATGCAACTTTAGTGATGTCAGGTGCGAGGATGGAAATGTTAGTTTAGTACCTAAGAGGGACACATTTCGATATTTAGGATCAATGTTACAAAGCAATGGTGATATTGACGAAGATGTTTGCCACATGATCAAGATCTGGTGGATGAAGTGGCGACAAGCATCTGCAATCTTATGTGATAAGAAAGTTCCACGAAAATTGAAAGGAAAATTCTATAGGATGGTGATCAGACCTGTGATGCTGTATGGAGCAGAATGCTAGCCAACTAAAAGGCAACAGGTCCAACAAATGAGTGCAGGGATGCGCATGCTACGGTGGATATGCAGTCACACAGGAAGAGACAAAATTAGGAACGAGGTGATACGTGATAGGGTAGGGGTGGCACCGATTGAGGAGAAGCTAGTCCAGCATCGCCTATGGTGGTTTGGGCATATCCAACGGAGACCTCCAGAAGCACCGGTTAACAGTGGGATTATAAAGAGTAGAGAAAATTTTAGGAGGCACTACAAGAATCCATCAATAGGATGTCGGGCATAGTAAAGACGTCGGGACCGTCGAACTGAAATTATCTAATGCCGTCAGTTTCTAGACCCGACGGCTATAAATTTATAACTTTCGGTGTCCTAGCCCTGACCAACAGCTAGAAATACAAATGTCGGTCCGCCAACTAAAACTGACATAAAAATTAACACCGTCGGTACAACTGGTCAACCAATGATTCTATTTATAACCGTCGGCAGAGGCGACGGCTCTAAAATCGCGCGCTCTCCGGGTCCAATTTTTTAATTCAGCTAGCACGGTGGCGCCTCTCCGTCGGATTTTTTTTTTTGGGCTGGCACTGCTCTCAGGGAGTCCAGCATATTAAATACCTAGCCCGTCCCTTGGCCTCCTCAGAATCCAAATCGACCGCCGCCCAACGCTCAAGGTCCGCCGCCCAGCGCTCATGGTCCGTCGCTGCCACTACAGATTGGCTGCCGCCGTTTGCGAGAATCCGACTCGCGTCGACGACCTCCGCGTCCCCGCACGTCCCGGGCCTCTCCCCCCTCCCCTCACCACCCTAACGGCCTCGCCCCCTCCTCCCTCGCCACTGCGTCCGCGGCTGCCGACCCGGTGCCCTGGCGGAGGAGTGCTGACGGTGCGAAGCTGGTCGAAGAGGAGGCCATGGCGGTGCGAAGCTGGGTGGCCCCAACGGCGCGAAGGAGGTCGGGGAGTTGGTTGCGCATCCTATATATTCCAGAGTGCTAGGTCCGAGACCAGCTTGGCGGAGATGCTTGTCAGGATGTAAACTATGGAGCGGTTTTGGTCCATAAACTGTGCGTTCATTTTTTTTTGTGTTCATTTTTTTGTGCTTGTGTTGAGCAGATTGATGTTTGGCTCGTGAACAGATTGATTTTTGTGCTTATGAGCATATTCCAGATTAGGTTCGTGCTTGTATGTGCTTGTGAGAAGGTTCATCTTGTGTTGTGCAGATTGATATTCATATTGTGTTGTGCAGATCGAGTGTTCTGCAATTGATGTTTGTGCTTTAAGTTGTGACCAGATTTATGTTCAAATGGAACGTGTAGATCTGAGCAGATTGAGGATGGCACGGAGACCGAAGCTGGATGCTCTTTTTTTTGCTGCGTCGGAGGCACAAGAACGTCGGTTTCAGTTTGAAACTGACAGCCTTAAGGTTGCATGTGTGTTGGTACAGCCCCAACAGCTATAAGTTGTAAATACGTCGGGCTTTATAAACCGACGCCTATAAACAATAAAAGCGTCGGCACCGACGTCTTTAAATGTTAAATATGTCAATTTAAAAGTGTCGGCTAAAACCGTCGGTGTACCGACGACTATAAATTATAACTGTCGGCTACAGTAGACAACCAACGGTTATATACCCGACGTCCTTTTACTCGTTTCTTGTAGTGAGGGGTAGAGGTCGACCAAGGTTGACATGGCAGGAGACAGTGAAACGAGACTTAAAGGAGTGGGACATACCTAGAGATTTGGCTCATGATAGGACTGCATGGAAATTAGCAATTCATGTGCCAGAATCTTAGTTATTCAAATTTTGTTACCCTTATCTTCTTTCTTATTAATCCATTTCTAAAATAAACAAAATGTAGAATCTTATTTTATTTTTATTTTTTTTATTTTTTTTATTTTTATTTTTTTATTCATCTTATTTTCTATTACTTTCTTTTTCAAAAATTGTTGGGTTTCATTTCTAGCCAACCCCAACTTGTTTGGGACAAAGGCTTAGTTGTTGTTGTTGTTGTTGCAAGTAAAAGCATACGATAGACTCTAGTATGAGATGGATAACCAAGAAACATGTCATCAATGGATCTCGGTTCAAATTTATCAAGATTATCATATTTCTTAACAAAGCATTTGCAACCAAAGACCCGAAAGTGTAACACTAGGCCTATGTCCAAACCAAAGCTCATATAGTGTTTTACCTAGCTTAGCACACAAGAAAACACGATTTGAGACATAACAAGCAGTTGCAATTGCCTCAGCCCAAAATTTTCTAGGGGTTTGATATTCATCAAGTATAGTCCTAGCCATCTCAACTAAGGTTTTGTTCTTTCTTTCTACAACATCATTTTGTTGAGGTACATATGGTGAAGAAAATTGATGATCTATTCCATTTTCAGCGCAAAAGTGATCAAAAGATTGATTTTTAAATTCAGTTCCGTTATCACTTCTAGTTGCTTTTAAAGATTTTTGGTGATCAATTGATAATCTAAGAAATAAATTTCTAAAGTGACTAAAAGCTTTATTCTTAGATTGTCACGCCCGGTCATCATAAAGATAAACAGACGCTAATCACATGTACGCCAGGATCAGTTGAATCGTACATGCATTGACGAAAGTGAAATATCATTACATAGCCATGTTCGAATACATAAAATAGTCTTACAATATGACCCGAAGGTCTACAAATACACACCACAAACTTATATACAACATCTAAACAGTTCACCAAGATTAAACTACAGCGGAAGACTAAATAGATGAGAACAGCTCCATCTCCACAGACAGTCGCGCGAAGGATCGCCAGCCTAGCCCAAGTCTTCCGGGTTGACAAAGAATTCTTCTGGTGCCGCTTCTTCTTCATATTCTAATGGAAAAGTAAACGCTTGAGTACATAGAGTACTCAGCAAGTGCGGGAAGAGAATGACATGATTGGCTAAAGCAAGGGAAGGCCAATTATGGCTTAAGCACTATGCTTAGAACCTAACCTTATCTTTCAATTATCAATATCATAATTCAAGAAGTAATTCAACATATAATTAAAGATGATGAATGTAACTTGATTCATAAATAACCACCATTTCCCAACCATAAACTAATTATGAACTGGCCCCAAGCCGCTCTTGTCCGTGAGCACGGCTGTCATGACAGTTTTACCAAATCTCTGCATAGAGTGTACCCTTTCCCCACAAGTAGTGATTTCATCCCCTGTTGCCAGGTGGACTAAGTGAACCTCCCTGAATGCCTGTGATAGCTAACCACATTTCACACTTCCTTTGGTGTGAGGCCAGGAGATCACAACATGGTCTTTACAAAGGTACTCCCGACTAGTGCTAGCCCTCTAAGGTTTCCACCACTGAGGCATTCGCGGAGTAACCCTCCACCTCAGAGCCCCCTCTTGAGCCTTGCAGTTCCTAGAGAAGTACCCCTGCATCATTCCCCGCACCATCCAACTACTAGCATTTCATCGGGAGAAACCTAATTAATTGACCAAGCTGCCCCATCTCAGTCTCGTGGTGGTACTATAAAGCTTAGTGGCTTCCTCCATAAACCGGTCCTTAGAATCCGGTGGTACCAAACCCAATCCCGGGTCTCGTGCAAACTGCACCATACCAAATCTATCCAATCGCCAGATTCTTATCCACTACTATTGTATATCCACCACAATTAAAGTAATCATAAAGTTTAACATGTCACAATTGTATGAAATCCCATTCCCAATGTCTAAGCATGGCTAAGCATAATTAGTTACCTATCTACTTCCCAACCCACATCAGGTGACAAGGAATTATATGGAACAAGGCATGAAACATGTAATAGGATATCAATTTAATTAGCATGCATCTAACTAAAATCCTAAAATTGGTACAAGATGGTCAAGGGCACTTGCCTTCGTCGAAGACTTGGTTGTTGGAGAAGTCTTGGTCTTGGAGATTGAAGTTGGGGTCGTAGTACGACTCTAAATATATTGCCCAAGCATGGCAAAGAGAAATAAAGGCTGAAATAAGTAAAGAGCACACATCACATGGCATCAAACATACACATAGGCATAAAACTATATACTAAAGCGTCCCTATGAGGTATTTATTATTTCACATAGCCAAAATATGCATTTTATATTTATCTCACATTTTTAGGATTTATCTATGGCCCAAAAATCATTTTTATTGAATATGGCCAAAATGTATTTTAAACATTTTTAATAATTTTTCCATGGTCAAAATATATTTTATTTGAACTCTACAATTTAATTACAGCATAAAAACATTTTATACAAATTTTCCTACTGTTTCTACCTTTATTTATCATTTTTATCTATTTTCTACATATTAAATACACCTATAAACAATATTCAGCAATTAAATAAAAGTCAAGGGACTGATTAATAAGTTTCCTACACTGATTCTATAAATTTCCAGGGGTTAGATTGACTATTTAAATGATTAAATCCAATTCCAGAGAGTCCAGGGGCTAGATTGCTTAATCCAGGGGCTAGATCTGAATTCCAGCAAAGGCCAGGGGGTAGCTGGTGAATTTCCAGGGGCTGCGATGTAAAAGCGGAGGCGGGAAAACTAGATTCAATGTGGGCCGTCGGATCCGACATGAACACGCGAGATTTTAAAGGTCGAACCGTTACGCGCTTCTAATCTTGGCCGTTCGGATTGAACCGAGGGCCGAGATGCGGCCACGTCGCCCCGGCGACGCTGATCTCGCGCGCGCGCAGCGGCTCTCGGCGCCCGCGGCGGTGAGCTCGCCGGCGTTGGCCCAAACGGCCAAAACGCCGCCCAAACAATGCGCTGAGGACGTGGAACGAAAGAGGGGGAAAAAGGGAACTCGCCTCGAGTGTTTTCGGGGCTCGAAATCGAGTGGAGGAAGGTCGACGTCGAGGGATGGCGGCGGTTAGCGTCGGTGCCCGTTGATTCCGTTGAAACCTCGGCGATTCTCCCACGCAAGCTTGTCCGGCGTGCTCCTGAGTTCACGGCAAAGAGTTCAGAGGGGGTGGAGGGGTGAGGCGATCGCCGGCTCGTCGGGAACACGCATTACTTATCGAGGATGGAGGTCGGTTAGGGTTAGTGCGCGGGGAAGAAGAAAGAGAGGGGGAGAGGGGGGATTTATAGCGGGGGGAGCGGCGGCAGTTGAGGGCGCGTGCGTGGGGCAGTTTCCCCGGGGGGACTCGGCGAGGGCGAGGCGGTTGGAGGAGGTGGGTGTTGGCGCGGCGCGGGCGCGGCGCGGGAAAGAGAGGCGACGGTTGCTGGGGGTTGGAGATGACAAGTGGGGTCCCAGCGGCAGAGAGAGAGAAGAGGTGAGGGGCTGGCTGGGCCGCGGGTGAGGGGAGGGAGAATTGGGCCAGGGGGAGGGATTTGGCCCAACAGAGGGTTTTATTCTTTTTCTTTTTCTTTTTCATTTCTTTTCTTTTGATTTGAATTCAAATTCAAATTTCAACGAATTCTACTCGCTTGAACTTCAAAAATTCACACAAAAATGCAACACACAAATGCACTATGGTTTGGTCAAATTTTATTACATGAAATATGGGTGTTACAACTCTACCCCCCTTAAAAGGAATCTCGCCCTCGAGATTCGGACGTCCTAAGAGAAAAGATGAGGGAAATCCGCCTTGAGATCTTCTTCTCTTTCCCATGTTGCTTCTGCCTCTGAGTGATGTTTCCATTGCACTTTACACATACGAATGACTTTGTTTCTGGTGACCTTTTCTAATGTCTCAAGTATCTTGACAGGCTGTTCCACATAAGACAAATCTTCTTGTACATCAACTGCTTCCATAGGTAATTGTTCCTCAGGCACTCTCAGACACTTCTTAAGTTGTGACACATGAAATACATTATGTACATCTGACAAGTGCGGCGGAAGCTCAAGCTGATAAGACACTTCACCTCGTCGTTCGAGTATCTTGAACGGACCAATGTAGCGGGGTGACAACTTGCCTCTTACTTTAAATCTTCTCAACCCTCTCATAGGTGACACCTTCAAGTACACAAAATCACCGATCTCAAAGGTTAGATCACATCTTCGAGTATCCGCATAACTCTTCTGTCTTGTTTGGGCTGCCTTTAGGTTCTTCCGAATTTCTTGCACTTGTCTTTCAGCCTCTTTCAACACATCAGGACAAAAGACTTGGCTTTCCCCAGTTTGATTCCAAAACAACGGTGTCCTACATTTCTGTCCATACAATGCTTCAAAAGGAGACATCTTCAAACTGGCTTTATAACTATTGTTGTAAGAAAATTCGGCATATGGCAGATTCTTATCCCAACTTTGGCTATTCTTTAGAGCACACGCTCCCAACATGTATTCTAATATCTGGTTGGTGCATTCTATCTGACCGTCAGTCTGATGATGATACGCCGAACTAAAGTTTAGACGGGTATCCATTGATTCATGCATCTTCTGCCAGAATCTTGAGGCGAATTGAGTGCCTCGATCTGAAATAATCTTCTTAGGAACTCCATGTAAGCATACAATCCTGGAGATATACATTCCGCCAACTTGGGACCATTGTAAGTTTCTTTCACGGGAATAAAGTGAGCAACTTTAGTCAAACAATCCACTATGACCCATATAGAATCATATCCAGACTGTGTTCTTGGTAGTCCCACAATGAAATCCATACTAATTTCTTACCATTTCCATTCCGACACTTTGATCGGTTGCAACAACCCTGTTGGTCTTTGGTGTTCCGCCTTAATCAATTGACATGTATCACATATGGCCACATATTCTGCTACATCCCTTTTCATTCCATGCCACCAATATCGATCTTTAAGGTCTTGATACATCTTTGTGCTTCCGGGATGAATGGAGTATGATGAGTTATGGGCTTCCCTTAGTATCAACTCTCTAATCTCCTTGATATCCGGAACACAGATCCTCTTTCCAAGCCATAGGGTTCCTTGTTCATCCTCCCTAACGTTCGGAGCTTTTCCCTTCTTCATCAACTACTTGATCTCCTTGACCTTCTCATCATTCTTTTGTCCTTCTCGTATATCACGTTCAAGGGTTGAGTCCACTTCCATAGCAACTGCTTCAGCACTAGATACTAGGCATAAATTTAACCTTGCAAACTCTTCACATAACTGGGGTTGAAGAGCTTGTACTGACAAGTTATTACATTGTCCTTTTCTGCTTAGAGCATCAGCGACCACATTAGCCTTTCCTGGATGGTAGTTGATTTCCACATCGAAGTCATTTATTAACTCCAACCAACGACGTTGTCTGAGATTAAGATCTGGTTTTGTGAATATATACTTCAAGCTCTTGTGATCTGTGTATATCTCGGTTCTTTTTCCCATCAAGTAGTGTCTCCATATCTTCAATGCATGGACAACAGTTGCCAATTCTAAATCATGTGTTGGATAATTCCTCTCATGTTTCCGAAGTTGTCTTGAAGCATAGGCTACAACATGTCCTCCTTGCATTAAGACACATCCTAAACCATGACCAGATGCATCACAATAAACTACAAATTCCTTCTGCATATCAGGCATCACCAATACCGGTGCACTGGTTAACCTCTTCTTCAACTCGGCAAAGCTTACTTCACATTCGAGGGTCCACTTGAAAGCAACTCCTTTCTCAAGCAACTTGGTTAGTGGTCGAGAGATCTTTGAAAATCCCTCGATGAATCGACGGTAATAACCAGCCATGCCTAAGAATCTTCGTATGTCATGTACACTCTCAGGTGTTTCCCATTTAAGGACATCGGCCACTTTGCCTGGATCCACTGCTATACCTCCTTCAGATATGACATGACCCAAAAATGACACTTCCTTTATCCAAAACTCACACTTACTAAGTTTGGCATATAATTGGTGTTGGCAAAGCTTCTGTAGAGCCATCCTGATGTGCTCCTCATGCTCTTCTTCAGTCTTGGAGTAGATAAGTATGTCATCGATGAACACCACTACAAACTTGTCCAAGTACTCCATGAATACCTTGTTCATTAGATACATAAAATATGCTGGAGCATTGGTCAATCCAAACGACATAACTGTATACTCATATAGTCCATACCGAGAGACAAATGCAGTCTTGGGAATGTCTGAGGGTCTAATCTTCAGTTGGTGATAACCCGAGCGAAGATCAATCTTAGAGAACACACATGCTCCTCTCAACTAATCAAATAAATCTTCAATTCTTGGCAGTGGGTATTTATTCTTGATTGTTACCGCATTTAAGGCATAGTAATCAACACACAACCTCTGCGTACCATCCTTCTTAGGTACAAATATGACTGGTGCTCCCCAAGGCGATGATCTAGGATGAATATATCATTTCCCCAATAACTCCTAAATATGATCTTTTAGTTCAGCTAGTTGTTTAGCATCCATTCTATACGGCCGCTTATATATTGGGGCCGTTCCAGGTACTAAATCAATGATAAACTCAATCTCTCGATCAGGGGGCATACCTGGTAAGTCATCTGGGAATACATCCGGAAACTCACTCAAAACCCTGATGTCTTTTGTACTCTCAAGATGGTTGAGTTGTACAAATGCCTCTTGTGTCTGATCTGGCTTGAACTCCACCGTAGTGCCATCTGGGTGTGTTAAGCAAACTGTCCTAGTTGCACAATGAATTACTCCTTGATTCTTTGTCAACCAGTCCATTCCCAGAATGATGTCTAATCCTTGTGAGTCCAACACTATTAGGTTGGCCCAAAAGACTACCCCCCTTATGTTTATACTCACTTTACGGCATAGATGCCTTGCCACCATCTCTCCTCCTGGAGATTTTATCAACAATGGCCGATTCAAGAATGCAACTACCATGTCATGTTTCTTTATGAAATCTTTGGATATAAATGAATGTGTAGCACCTGAATCAAACAATACTGTGGCGGGGTGGGAATTAGCAGAAAACATACCGATCACCACATCAGGTGTTTCCTGCGCTTGCTCCAAAGTCACATGATTGACACGTCCAGGTGGGTTCTGCTGCTTCTTTGGACAATTGTTGGAGTAGTGTCCCCATTCTCCACACTTGTAGCATTGAACTCCCGCAGCATTGTTCTGGCCCTTGTTACCTCCTGATTGATTTCTTGGGGGTTGACCGTTGGGACGGTTAGCTGGAGCTGAAGGGCGAGGTGGTTGCATCTGCTGGCGAGGGGGTTGCATTGGCTGGCGTGGAGGTTGTTGTTGCTGGCACATTTGCTGATTGTAGGGAGTGGGTGGCCTGTAGTTGAAGTTTGGAAATCTCTGTCCTGAGTAGTTCATAGGACGAGTCATCTGGTTTGCAGGTTGAGGGTTGAGACGAGGGCGTACATTGCTACTGGAGGCATGGCTCAAAGCCAACTTCCTCTTCCTTTCATCATCATCCAGTTCTTTCTTAGTCCTCTCCACCTCAAAAGCTTTGTCAACCAACTTCTGAAAGTCGCTGTAGTCGCTGGAAGACATAGCAAACTTCAATTCCTTGTCCAGTCCATTCTTGAAATGGAATTGTTTCTTGGAATCAGTATCCACATCGGTTGGGGCATAGCGGGATAACTGGGTGAATGCATTCAAGTAGGCTCTCACAGTCATACGGCCCTGCTTTAACATAAGGAACTCCTCACGTCTTGCTTGTATTTCTCCCTCAGGCACAAAGTGATTGCGGAAATTGGTCCTGAATTCTTCCCAAGTAATGTTTTCCGGATCCTGGTGGGCTTCAGTGAAGGCGGTCCACCAGTCAGCTGCCGGTCCTTGGAGTTGATGGGAGGCTAATAGTACCTTCTCTCTTCCTTCATAGTGTATGAGCCTCAACTTGCTTTCAACCGTTCGAAGCCAATCATCAGCATCCATTGGTTTAGTGACTGTGGCAAAGGTAGGTGGATGAGTGTTAAGGAAGTCCCTTAGAAAGGACCTGGGTGGAAAAGGTGGTGGTGGCGGAAGGTTGTATTGTGGTGGTGGTGGGGGTGGGGCTTGCTGCAGGTTGGTAACAATCTGGGTGAGGTTGTTGAGCAGTTGGGTTTGAATGGCCGTCATCTGCTGCATTTGCTGCGCTGCTGGGGCTCCTCGAGCACCCCTACCATTCCATCCTGGCACACCTCCAAGTCCTTCCTCTTGGGGCACAGCACCCTTTCCACGACCTCTACCTCTACCTCTTCCAGCCATCTGTATAGGGAATAATTGAAACTTTAGGACAATAGATAAGATATAGAAGGGTACGCTATGGCAAACGGTCCCAACTACATGCATCAAGGGAAACATATATATAAAGAAAGCAAATTCATTAACCAACTAGTGCGGATGTGGACAAGATGCTAATGCATTCCACAACTCGCACGACACACTAACAAGCCTATATACAAATGACGTGGATGTGGACAGGATGCCGAAGCATTCCACAACTCACGTCGCACACACACACACAACATAAAGCAAACTAATACAATACTGTGGACAGGATGCCGAAGCATTCCACAACTCACGTCGCACACACACACACAACATAAAGCAAACTAATACAATACCAAAGATAATACAACTCAAGACTAGAGAGGGCGCAGCTACACGCTCCTACATACTAAGGATAGGTGTCTTGAGTCGTCCAACAAGGTAACAAGTCTACCCCTACTCGTCGGAGTCCTCCTCGGTCTCCTCCTCGAGATCCTCCTCCTCCGTGTCCTCCCCCGATCTCAGGGGTGAGTTCTCACGACGATTCAGAGAGTTCGGGTCCCACGGCTCAACGTCCGAAGTGTACTGAGGAGAGTTCGGGTCAGCTCCAGTGATCCGCGCGTAGCGTCGACGAAGTCGCTCGTAGCTGTCAACAAGGTCCCTGCTGTCCTGAAGCTCCTGCTGACAACGCTGGAGTCGTGAAGACAACTCCACAACGTCGTACACAAGCCTCTCGCTCTGAGTGTGGTGCAGAGGCCCTTCGACGTCACGTCCAGTGAAGTCGGCTGTGCCACTAGGGCGCTGAGGGGTGAAGTTGTGCTCCGTGCACCCGAGGCGGAACCTGTGGGCGTGACTCCAGTAGGTAGTCGCCTCCCACGTAGCATCCTCCTCAGCCGCATGCTGGGAGCTCCTCCAAGCCGGAGAGAAGTGTGAGTGCAGCAGCTCCGAGTCGTAGTAGAAGGACAGCTGAGAAAACCACTCCAGTCCACCAATAGAGGGTACAGAGACCCTGGTGGTGTGACAAGGAATTATATGGAACAAGGCATGAAACATGTAATAGGATATCAATTTAATTAGCATGCATCTAACTAAAATCCTAAAATTGGTACAAGATGGTCAAGGGCACTTGCCTTCGTCGAAGACTTGGTTGTTGGAGAAGTCTTGGTCTTGGAGATTGAAGTTGGGGTCGTAGTACAAATCTAAATATATTGCCCAAGCATGGCAAAGAGAAATAAAGGCTAAAATAAGTAAAGAGCACACATCACATGGCATCAAACATACACATAGGCATAAAACTCTATACTAAAGTGTCCCTACGAGGTATTTATTATTTCACATAGCCAAAATATGCATTTTATATTTAGCTCACGTTTTTAGGATTTATCTATGGCCCAAAAATCATTTTTATTGAATTTTCTATGGCCAAAATGTATTTTGAACATTTTTTATAATTTTTCCATGGTCAAAATATATTTTATTGGAACTCTACAATTTAATTACAGCATAAAAAAAATTTATACAAATTTTCCTACTGTTTATACCTTTATTTACCATTTTTATCTATTTTCTACACATTAAATACACCTATAAACAATATTCAGTAATTAAATAAAAGTCCAGGTACTGATTAATAAGTTTCCTACACTGTACAGCGGCTAAATCCATAATTCTATAAATTTCCAGGGGTTAGATTGACTATTTAAATGATTAAATCCAATTCCAGAGAGTCCAGGGGCTAGAATGCTAAATCGAGGGGCTAGATCTGAATTTCAGCAAAGGCCAGGGGGTAGCTGGTGAATTTCCAGGGGCTGCGGTGTAATAGCGGAGGCGGGAAAACTAGATTCAATGTGGGCCGTCGGATCCGACATGAACGCGCGAGATTTTAAAGGCTGAACCGTTACGCGCTTCTAATCTCGGCCGTTCGGTTTGAACCGAGGGCCGAGATGCGGCCACGTCGCCCCAGCGGCGCAGATATCACGCGCGCGGCGGCGCTCGGTGCTCGCGGCGGTGAGCTCGTCGGCGTTGGCCCAAACGGCCAAAACGCCGCCCAAACAATGCGCTGAGGACATGGAACGAAAGAGGGGGAAAAAGGTAACTCACCTCGGGTGTTTTTGAGGCTCGAAATCGAGTGGAGGAAGGTCGGCGTCAAGGGATGGCGGCGGTTAGCGTCGGTGCCCGTTGATTCCGGCAGAACCTCAGCGATTCTCCCGCGCAAGCTTGTCCGGCGTGCTCCTGAGTTCACGGCAAAGAGTTCAGAGGGGGTGGAGGGGTGAGGCGATCACCAGCTCGTCGAGAACACGCACGACTTACCGAGGATGGCGGTCGGTTAGGGTTAGTGCGCGGGGAAGAAGAAAGAGAGGGGGAGAGGGGGAATTTATAGCGGGAGAGCGGTGGCGGTTGAGGGCGCGTGCATGGGGCAGTTTCCCCGGGAGGATTCGGCGAGGGCGAGGCAGTTGGAGGAGGTGGGTGTTGGCGCAGCGCGGGCACGGCGCGGGAAAGAGAGGCGACGGTTGCTGGGGGTTGGAGATGACAAGTGGGGTCCCGGCGGCAGAGAGAGAGAGAGAGAAGAGGGGAGGGGCTGGCTGGGCCGCGGGTGAGGGGAGGGAGAATTGGGCCAGGGGAGGGATTTGGCCCAACAGAGGGTTTTATTCTTTTTATTTTTCTTTTTCATTTATTTTCTTTTGATTTGAATTCAAATTCAAATTTCAATGAATTCTACTCACTTGAACTTCAAAAATTCACACAAAAATGCAACACACAAATGCACTATGGTTTGGTCAAATTTTATTACATGAAATATGGGTGTTATATAGATGCCATAAAGTAAACCCAACAGTATCTAGAATAATCATCAACAATCACAAGAACGTACCATTTACCTCCAAACGATTGAACACGTGAAGGTCCTACGATGTCAAGGTGCAAAAGTTGACCCGATTCAGTTGTCATGATCATTGTGAGAGGAGTATTACCTACAACCATCTTAGCATATCTAAAAGAAGAGCACATAATTTATTTGTCCCTTTTCAGCTTAGGCAGCCCACGTATGCGATCAAGAGCACTAACTCACGTGAGTTGATCAAGGCCTACGTGACCAAGTCTACAATGCCAAAAATATAAGTCTTTGGAACAATTTGTAACTGTACGCATATGCTTAGAAGAAGACATATCAAAATCAGCTTTAAAAACTCTTCCAAATCGAGACATGTTAAAAATAAGATCACTATTTGAATCTACAACTTTGCAGCAATTTTTATTGAAAATAATTTCCAAATTTTCATCTAGCAATTGTGAAACAGAAAGCAAGTTGTATTTCAAATTTTTGACAATTGCCACATCTTTCAAAGTGTAGTGATCATTTACCATAACTGAACCCTTAGCAATTATAGGAGTTGAAGAATTATCAGCAAAAGTAACATTCTCTACACATGATACAAAAGAGAGGGAGGAGAATCATTCTTTGTTACCGTTCATGTGGCGTGAGCAACCTGAATCCACAATCCAAATGTTCTCCTTCCTCAAGCGTGTAACCTACATAGAAGCACAATACGTCGATGACTCAATACTAGGATTAGTTAATAGGCATTTAGGAATCCAGTACTGAGTCACACGATGTCCAGTAGGAACAACACGCGACAGCTGAGATAAAACAGCAGGTTTATGAGTCAAAGTTTGAGATTTTTTGTTCTTAACTACTGACCTATAAAGTGTTACTTGTGTAGCACGAAAATCAGTAGCTCCAGAGGCAAAAACAGAAGGTCTAGAGGTTAAAACAGAAGCTCCAAAGGTAAACTTTGAGTGTTTCTGACTCATAACAACAGGTTGCATGTTCCTAACATTCATATTAGTATGTGCAGTAAATTTTGCATGAGAGTTATAAGATCTAGCTTGCATTTTTTGTTCTTTTTTATGTTGTTTAACTAGTCTATAACAGAAATCTATGAAATGACCATCTCTACCACAATAGGTACAATGAAATTTAACTTTGTGTTCATGTCTGGATGAGCATGCAATATGTTTATTTGAACTCGAATGTGACAACACTCCTTCAGATTTAAAAGCCACCTCTTTTGGTTTAGGAAATGTTTTAATCAAACCAATTCCGAATGATTTTACAATTTTAGGTGGATGTGCTTTGCCATGAGCATGGGAATCAAAACCTAAACCAGTTTTATCATTACAAGATTTGGATGAATTCAGCAGTAAGTTTAGATTTTTGTTCCCAATACAAAATTACACCAGTGTCCTATTCATGTCATCAAGTTTCTTGGACAATTTTAAGTAGTTTTCACATGAAGTTTTTCCTTTTAGTTTGCAATTGGAACAATATTAAAATTCTTGAGCACGTAAAGCATTGTTCAGTATTGAAATTTCATTCATATCATCTTTTAGTTTCTTTTCAAGATCATTATAGGTAGAACAATGCAAATCAATTGTAGAACAAGAAGCATCTTTTAATTTTATGTTATTAAGTGCAGCAAACTTTTTGTTCTTTTCAATCTCTAACTCAAGTTTATCAAGAGTGGAGGAGTGTGCATTTCTTAAGGAGGACAATTGTTCATATATTAAATTGCATGAGGAACAAGAATCATCACTAGGAATCAAGGTTTTCAAACGATTAATTTTAGATTCTAGTGACTCAATTTTAGCAGCATTGTCCCTAAGCTTTTTGTCCTTTTTCTTAACAATAATAGTTGCATGGGAAATAGCATCACACATTTCATCACAAGTAGGACATACCTCTTTATTGTCACTGTTGTGTTCTGCATCCTCCGTACTTGATCTGGATTTGCCCGCCATGAAGCATAAGTTTGCAAGATCATCTTCATCTTCGTCACTTCCAATGTCTACATCACTTGAGCTAAGTTCTTGAAGTGTGGTGATGAAACTATTTATCAGTTTGCGTCCTGTAAAACCCTTCTTCTTCTTGTTGGTATTAACAGAAGAGGACTTGACTTTATTCTGCTTTTCATCACGGGTAGAAGGACCTGAAAGATTAGGGCAATCTGTACAAAAGTGTCCTGTCTTTCCACATTCAAAGCATCGTTGAGGTCTGAAGCTTCCTCTCCTTCTAGTTCTCACATTTTGCAATGCTTTTGAGAACTGAGTAGAGATGAGCACTAGCTCTTCTTCTGGAAATTCTTCAATCTGTTGCAGGGTTAGTGAAGACAGCAAAGCAAGTGTATTGCTAGATGAATATTGGCCGGAGCTAGGCATATCATGTTGAGAAACAAATATAAGATACTTGTTGGGGTTCTTACGTGAGATTATGTCAATTTGATGAGTTTTCAATTTAGAATATAGCACATCTAATGTAAGTGTACTCATGACAGTAGATTCACAAATAGATGTGACTTTCATCTCCCAAATTGTCATGTCTAATGCACTTAACAATTGCCTAGCATTTTTAGCATCTGGAAAATTAACATTGACACTACGCAAGTTGCTGAGAATTTTATTAAAGCGAGCAAAAAGGTCATCAATGGACTCACCGGGTTCCATCTCAAAATGAATGTATTCCTTTTTGAACATATCCTGCTTTACCTCCTTGATCGTGTTGGATCCTTCGTAGTAGTCAAAAAGTGCCCTCCACACATCGTGCGCCCATCGGAGGTGTGCAACACGATCGAAGTCGCTTTGAGTTAGTCCGCTGATTATCAAGTTGCGGGCTTTGTTGTTGTTGTCAAAATCTCTTAAGTTTGTAGCCGTGACTTGATCGTTTGGCGGTACGTCGTAAGGCTTGTACCCTTTTTCCCATATCGCGAAGCCTTGCGCCTGGATAAAAGCTTCCATGCGTGCTTCCAAACCTGAAAATCAATACCAACAAACACGCAAGGTTTTGTCAAGTATTTCTCCATGAGGATTAGTCAAAAACATGTGCGAATCACAAAGATTAGAGCATCATGGCTCTGATACCAATTTTAGGATCGAAGAGCACGTGTAAATCTACCAGAGGGGGGTGAATGGTAGATTAAAACTTTTTTAGCGGAAGCGAAAACCCATCGACAGAAAAATGATCTGTTAAAGAAGTCATGTGTGCAACTAATCTAAATGTGATCAATTGTGACAAAACTAGTATAGATTGTGGAGAATAAATTCACAAAGACGTCACAATGAGAATCATGAAAATCCGTCGAGAGAAACTAAAGTTACGACCGAAAGATCGAACAAAGGTCAATTTGGTCTACCCGAGAAAAACAGTTCTGGAACACCGCAAAGAAACTCGTGTAGATCAGAAACCACAAGTCCAATGACCGTTAATTTTTTACAGATGATAGAAAATCAAGTTGTGAAGACAACCCAAAAAGAATCACGTCAATCGGATCTGTAAGACTCGAGTTATGATAAAACCACCGAAGAAAGGTAGTGTTGTGTAAAAACTCGACGAGAAAGACTTGACGAAAACAAGTCGGACAAACAAGGCACAAAAGTTCCTTCAAACTACGAATTTTGTTGATCAAAACAAAAGAGAAACAGCCCCAAAGTCGTGTGCCACGAGCTCTGGCCTCCTGTAATTGCATCTAGGATATCCCTTGTGGGTTTTGGCTAATTGATGACAAACATATGAGATCCTAACGAAACTACTGAGATGATTGCAGGACAAACAAGTGAAACATTTCGGTGCACACAAAAAAGGTGAAAAATGAAGTGGTGTTCAAAGAGAAATACTTTGATGAAGCTTGGAAGACCAAAATAGATTTTGAATGTATAGGGAGTGTATGAAAGACACACTCCAAGAGCTCACAACTTTGCGTGAGGGTAAGGGATTAAAATTAACCTAACTTTCACAAAGCACCGGACTAGTCCGATCATGGACCGGACTAGTCCGTTCACCTTTCTGGAATCCCACTCACAAGGAGACCGGACTAGTCCGTGCACCCACCGGACTAGTCCGTTGATGTTTCTGGAGTCTCTCATACTGAGGGACCGGACTAGTCCGTTGAACTTTCTGTAATCTCCCATTCGTGGAGATCGGACTAGTCCGCGGACTAGTCCGATGAACTTTCTGGAGTCACTTTCACACAGCACCGGACTAGTCCGAGGTTGGACCGGACTAGTCCGGCAAACTTTCTGGACCTCAAAACACATTGGGACCGGACAAGTCCGGACTTGCACCGGACTAGTCCGGTGTTAGGGTTTTTCAACGGCTAGCTTTTGGAAACCCTATAAATAGAGAGTCCACGACTTTCCTATCAACACACACGTCGAATATTGATCAAAGAGCAAACCCTAGCGCCGCCACTTCGTCCCAAGAGCCCAAAACACATCTCCTCACACATCTAAAGTTCAAAAAGAGTGAAATCAATTGAACACTTGGATTCGGGATTGGGAAATCGTCATTCTTTCATTGCGAGCTCTTGGGGTTTGATCTTTCTACACTCATACTCTTCATTGTAATACTTTTGAGTGTATTTGATCACTTTTTCATTGTAATTCTCGTGGGAGCCCTCAACGTGTGAGGTTGCCCCACAAACTTAGTGATTACCCGTGATAGTGGAATCAAGTCGCCTTCGTGGTGACTTGAGGAGGGAAAGGGTTGGAGACCCGGCTCTGTGTGAGTTTCCTCAACGAGGACGTAGATCTCGTGGTGAGATCGAACCTCGGGAAAAATCCGTGTGTCTTGTGTCTCATTTACTTTAAATTTTGTTCATTAGATCATTTGAGTGCTAAACTTCAACATAAGGCAATTAGATGTTACACCTGCATTCTTATATTAATCTCAAGTACAAATATCAGTTGTTCTCAATTCCGCTGCTAAAGAAATTTATTTTCCCAATTAACACCTGATCAACACACATAATTTTTGCACACTGGACTAGTCCGCCCACACAACCGGACTAGTCCGGCCAACCAAGTTTTGACGATTCTATTAAGTGTGCAGGAAATTCAAAAGGCCTATTCACCCCCCTCTAGGCCACATTCAATTGGTATCAGAGCAAGGTTCTCCACCAACGAGACTCACATCTCGGAGAGATCAATGGCCTCTGAGAAGAACAACGATATCTCGAAGATGAACATTAATGAGGAGGAACAAGAAACTAAAGCTCTTAATGTGCTGAAAGAGAGACCACACGATGATGAAGAAGTGCGACAATTGAAGGCACTTTTGAGAAAGAAACTGCTAGGACAAAAAGGAAAGGAAGAAGAGAAGACGACGGGGAGTGGTCATCACGACTACTCCCGACAGCCTTACAACTACAACCGTCTCAACTCCAACAACCATTATTTTTCCATTCCCATGGGAAAACCTCCATAGTTTGACGGAAGCGACTATACAATGTGGAAGTACAACATGAAGATGCATCTAATATCCCTAAATCCTAGTCTATGGCACATCGTTTGCACTGGCATAGATATCCCGGACACGGATGAAGAACTCACCCCAAAACAAGAACAAGAGATTCACAGAAATGCACTAGCCGTCGCTGTGATCACATCATCATTAAGCAGAGAGGAATTCACCAAGATTGATGGCTTAGAAAGTGCAAAGGAAATCTGGGATACACTTAAGACGGCTCACGAAGGAAATAGATCGGTTCGTGAAGCAAAAATCGAAATGCTTGAAGGAGAGTTGGGGAGATTCGCTATTGAAGAAGGCGAATCACCTCAAGACATGTACAACCGGATGAAGGCAATCATCAACAAGTTATGTGCCTATGGAAGTAAGAAATGGACGGATCACGAGGTAGTCAAGAGAATGATTAGAGCCTTCATGCCAAGAAATGTCACACTTTGCTCAATGATTAGAGAAAGCCCCGGTTTTCACAAATTGACCCCCGATGAGTTGTTGGGGAAGATCATAAATCATGACATGATGGAGAAAGAGGCAACATACGTCAAAGACTTGGCCGAACTCACTTCCTCCAAAAGGAAAGAGGTCGCTCTCAAAGCTACATGCCGACCCAAACTCAAAGAAGCTCGTGAAGATCAAGATGATGGGCACACAAGTGACGAGAGCATCTTGATGATGAGGAAATGGTACTCTTTATCAAGAAGTTCAAGCGAATGATGAAAAGAAGACACGGCAACAACTCAAATGAAGGCAAAAGCAAGGACAAAGGAAAATCCAAGGCTCGACGCACTTGCTACAACTACGGAGAGTATGGTCACTTCATGATGGATTGCCCCTATGAAGAAAACAAAAAGAAGAAGGAAAAAAGATCTCAAGAAAATAAAATTTTCAGAAAAAGAAGACAAAACCATCAAGCTCACATTGGCAAGGCGTGGGACTAAAACGACGAGTCCTCCTACGATGAAGAAGAAGAGATGGCCACTATTGCAATCAAGAAACCTACTATGAAGGCCACACTCTTTCCAAACATGGGAGGACGGGACATGAACAACCACACTTGCCTTATGGCTAAGGAAGGCAAGAAAAAGGTACGGCTCACTCCTCCTACGCTAAATTCCTCTATTGATGACTTTGACAGCTCTAGCGATAACGAAGAAATGTTTAGAGGACTAAGTAAAATTGCTCTAAAGAAAATGGAAATGTTGTCGAACGAAATTTTTGAGAAGGAAGAACTTCTTGATCGACAAGAAGATATGCTCATCCGTGAAAGGAAGAGATATCAAGAAGTTGAAAAGCTTCTCGAGCTTGAAAGAGAGAAGAACAAGTCGCTTGAAGTTGAGCTAGTCTTGAGTAAGGAAACTTACTCAAAGCTAAAAGACTCGCATATTGCAATCAAGGAAGAACTTGCTAACTTGTCAAAAGTTAACAAGATCCTTGAGGTGCAAGTTGAGTCGCTCAAGCAAAGTGACTCTTCTTCCTCCAAGATCTCTTCCTCCAAAGATATGAGTTAGACAACAATCGGAACTTGCACTTGCTCTAGTAAGAAGAATATTATTTCTAATACATCAACTTCTCATAATATGCATGCCCCTCCATGCGGCATCTTTGATAAGGAGAAGATCAAATATGCACGCAGTGCATATATGGTCACTAGACCTCCTAATGTCAAAGATGGCCTTGGTTTTGATAAGAACAAACACATGCCTACTTCTAATCATGCTAATAATAGAATTGTCTTTGTCAAGGAAAAATCTCATGAATCTGAACCACAAACATTGTTTCATACATTTAATGCTTCTTATGTTCTTATGAAAGCCAAAAATGGAAGAGTCATTGCCAAATATACAGGGCCATGCCACAAGAACTTGAAAACTTGTGTGTGGGTGCCCAAGACTCTTATGACTAACCTGAGAGGACCCAAGCAAGCTTGGGTACCTAAAACCAAGGAATAATTCTTTTTGCAGGCTTACTCCTCCGGCAGAACAAAATGGGTACTTGATAGCGGATGCACAAATCACATGACCGGAGAGAGAGGTATGTTTGTGGAGTACGAGTACAACAAGGATCCAGGTGAAGGCATATACTTCGGAGACAATAGCCAAGGAAAGGTCCTTGGTAGCGGTAACATTGAAATATCCTCTCAACATACCTTATCAAATGTTTTACACGTAGATTCTCTAGATTATAACCTTTTGTCAATATCCCAACTATGCAACAAAGGTTACAACTGCTTATTCACTAATGAGGGTGTGACAGTTTTTAGAAGAAGCGATGGCTCGATTGCATTCAAGGGAATGTTGAAGGGCAAGCTTTATCTAGTTGACTTCAACAAAGATAAAGCCGAACTCAACACTTGCTTGGTTGCTAAGACCAACATGGGGTGGCTGTGGCATAGACGGCTAGCCCATGTTGGGATGAGAAATCTGCAGAAACTTCTAAAAGGTGGTCACATCCGTGGTCTTAAGGATGTGGTTTTTGAAAAGGACAGGCCGTGCAGCGCTTGTCAAGCAGAAAAACAAGTCGGAGCACCACACCCCGCCAAGAATGTGATGACTACCGCAAGACCGCTGGAACTTCTCCACATGGATCTTTTTGGTCCAGTCTCGTACATCAGCATCGGCGGTAACAAATATGGTTTAGTAATTGTTGATGATTTTTCAAGATTTATCTGGGTATTTTTCTTGTATGATAAATCAGAAACTCAGGGGATCCTCAAGAAGTTCTTAAAAAGAGCTCAGAACGAATTCTCATCAACCATAAAGAACATCAGAAGTGACAATGGGACAGAATTCATGAATCCCCAAGTTGAAGAGTTTCTCGATGAAGAAGGGATAAAGCATGAATTCTCAGCACCCTACTCCCCTCAACAAAATGGAGTGGCCGAAAGGATGAACAGAACATTAATCGAAATGGCGAGAACTATGTTGGATGAATACAAGACATCAGATCGGTTTTGGGCAGAAGCGGTGAACACCGCTTGCCATGCCACTAATCGACTGTACCTCCATCGACTACTGAAGAAAACTCCATATGAGCTCCTTACCGGTAAAAAGCCAAATGTTTCTTATTTTAAAGTTTTTTGTTGCAAATGTTTTATTTTGAACAAGAAACAGAGGGCCTTGAAGTTCGCTTCGAAGTCCAATGAAGGATTCTTGCTCGGTTATGAATCGAATGCCTACGCCTATCGTGTCTTCAACAAGGTGTCCGGCCTTGTTGAAGTAGCACGTGACGTAGTGTTTGATGAATCTAACGGCTCACAAGTGGAGCAAGTTGATAAGTGTGTGCTAGATGAAGAGGAAGCTCCATATGAAGCACTGAAGAAAATGGGACTTGGTGATATCTTACCACAAGAGCAAACATTTGACTCAAATGCACAAGTTGAATCTCAACGCGGAGGCAATGATCAAGGGGGGGCCCTTGCACAAGATCAAGAGGAGGAAGGTCAAGAAGATCAGGACCATCATGGAAGCAATGATCTAGGGGGAGACAATGTACATGAAGATAATGAAGAACAAGCAACTACACAAGCTCCACACCCAAGAGTACACCAGAGCGTGCAAAGAGACCACCCTGTCAATGACATCATTGGAGATATTGCAAAGGGGGTAACTACTAGATCTCGCGTTGCAAATTTTTGTGAATCCTATTCTTTTGTGTCTTTTCTGGAACCATACAGGGTAGAAGAAGCCTTAGGGGATCCAGACTGGGTGATTCCAATGCAAGAGGAGTTGAACAACTTCAAGAGAAATGAAGTATGGGAGCTAGTGGAGAGACCAAAGGCGAACATAGTCGGAACTAAATGGGTCTTTCGGAACAAGCAAGATGAACATGGAGTAGTAACAAGAAATAAGGCAAGACTGGTGGCCAAAGGTTATTCTCAGGTCGAAGGTTTGGACTTCGATGAAACTTTCGCTCCTGTAGCTAGACTTGAGTCCATTCGTATTTTATTGGCATATGCTACTCACCATAATTTTAAGCTGTATCAAATGGACGTCAAAAGCGCTTTCTTAAACGGCCCGATCAAGGAGGAAGTTTATGTGGAGCAGCCACCAGGATTTGAAGACCCGAAGTATCCCAACCATGTCTACAAACTGCGTAAGGCTCTCTATGGCCTCAAACAAGCTGAGCTTGGTATGAGTGTCTTAGAGATTTTCTAATTCAGAATGGATTCAAAATTGGTAAAGCTGACTATACACTTTTGACTAAACATTGTGATGATCATTTATTTGTATGTCAAATTTATGTTGATGATATTATCTTTGGATCAACTAACAAATCCTTCTGTGAAGAGTTCAGCAAAATTATGACAGATAGGTTCGAGATGTCAATGATGGGCAAATTAAAGTTCTTCTTGGGATTCCAAGTGAAGCAACTAAGAGAAGGTACATTTATAAGCCAAACCAAATATACACAAGACATTCTCAAGAAATTCAATATGGACAAAGCCAAGCCCATCAAGACACCCATGGCCACTAATGGACATCTCGACCTCACTGAAGACGGTCCAAATGTAGATCAAAAGGTATATCGGTCTATGATTGGCTCTTTACTTTATTTATGTGCATCTAGGCCAGATATTATGCTTAGTGTTTGCTTGTGTGCAAGTTTTCAAGCTGCACCTAAAGAGTGTCATTTAGTTGCTGTAAAAAGAATCCTAAGGTACCTTGTGCACACACCCAACTTGGGCCTTTGGTATCCCAAAGGATCCAAATTTAACTTGATAGGATATTCCGATGCCGACTATGCAGGATGCAAAGTCGATAGAAAGAGCATGTCAGGGACTTGTCAGTTTCTTGGTAGGTCCCTGGTATCTTGGTCATTTAAAAAGCAAAACTCCATTGCCCTTTCCACAGCAGAAGCAAGATATATTGCAGCCGGTAGCTGTTGCGCACAATTACTTTGGATGCGACAAACCCTTAGGGACTACGGCTATAACCTTAACCATATCCCACTTCTATGTGACAATGAAAGTGCTATAAAAATTGCACACAACCCAGTAGAGCACTCAAGAACTAAGCACATAGATATCCGTCATCATTTCCTTAGAGATCATTCATTAAAAGGTGACATTGCTATTTCACATGTTAGAACTGAAAAACAACTTGCGGATATTTTTACCAAACCATTGGATGAGAAAAGGTTTTGTGAACTTAGGAATGAACTTAATATTCTTGACTCTCGAAATGTGGCTTGAAACATTGCACACTTGGTTGATACTTCAAATGTTACATTTTATTGCTAAAACTTCCCCTCAATTTTTCCCTTTTTGGTGCCTTGATGCCAAAGGGGGAGAGATTGAGACTAGGAGATATTAAGACTAATAGTTTGAGAGTAGTTGGTGTCTTTATGTTTTTGTGATCAAGGACATGTGTACTTAATTTTAAAACCTTGTAATGCACTATTTCTTCTCTTATGTGTGATGCTTATTGTTGCTTGGATGATTATCTTTATACTCATTGTTGATTATCTTTACTTCATCACACCTTGTTGATCACACACTTGTTAGGCACCCCACCATAAAGTGTGTGCATATGTGAGAAGCTTTTTTGTGGACTTATCATTATTCTCATATGTGCACACCTTATGAAAATCAAGATTTTATTCTCAATTGTGATATCTCAAATGGTTGTCATCAATCACCAAAAAGGGGGAGATTGTAATTGCATCTAGGATATCCCTTGTGGGTTTTGGCTAATTGATGACAAACATATGAGATCCTAATGAAACTACTGAGATGATTGCAGGACAAACAAGTGAACCATTTTGGTGCACAAAAAAAAGGTGAAAAATGAAGTGGTGTTCAAAGAGAAATACTTTGATGAAGCTTGGAAGACCAAAATAGATTTTGAATGTATAGGGAGTGTATGAAAGACACACTCCAAGAGCTCACAACTTTGCGCGAGGGTAAGGGATTAAAATTAACCTAACTTTCACAAAGCATCGGACTAGTCCGATCATGGACCGGACTAGTCCATTCACCTTTCTGGAATCCCACTCACAAGGAGATCGGACTAGTCCGTGCACCCACCAGACTAGTCCATTGATGTTTCTGGAGTCTCTCATACTGAGGGACCGGACTAGTCCGATCATGGACCGGACTAGTCCGTTGAACTTTCTGTAATCTCCCATTCGTGGAGATCGGACTAGTTTGCAGACTAGTCTGATGAACTTTCTGGAGTCACTTTCACACAGCACCGGACTAGTCCGAGGTTGGACCGGACTAGTCCGGCAAACTTTCTGGACCTCAAAACACATTGGGACCGGACAAGTCCGGACTTGCACCGGACTAGTCCGGTGTTAGGGTTATTCAACGGCTAGCTTTTGGAAACCCTATAAATAGAGAGTCCACGACTTTCCTATCAACACACACGTAGAATATTGATCAAAGAGCAAACCCTAGCGCCGCCACTTCATCCCAAGAGCCCAAAACACATCTCCCCACACATCTAAAGTTCAAAAATAGTGAAATCAATTGAACACTTGGATTCGGGATTGGGAGATCGTCATTCTTTCATTGCGAGCTCTTGGGGTTTGATCTTTCTACACTCATACTCTTCATTGTAATAATTTTGAGTGTATTTGATCACTTTTTCATTGTAATTCTCGTGGGAGCCCTCAACGTGTGAGGTTGCCCCACAAACTTGGTGATTACCCGTCATAGTGGAATCAAGTCGGCCTTCATGGTGACTTGAGGAGGGAAAGTGTCGGCGGTTGGAGCCGGCAGATCTCCCTACACTACTGAAGTGATAGGGGAGTTTGATGTTTGGTGTGGGCGCGCGGAGATTCAAGAAGGTGAATTGGAGTTTGGCACAGGAGACACAACAATTTACGTGGTTCGGGCCGCCTGAGCGTAATACCCTACTCCACGGGTGTGTTGGTGTTGTATTAGCTGTAAGAGCTTGTCACGAGTGTATATGGTGCGTGAGTTCGTTCGTGCGTGAACGTCTCCCGCGTGTATCGTCGGCCTGTCCTTTTATAGTATAAGGACAGGCCGTTACAAGCTAGTCTGGCCCGACATGTGGCCCCGGCGGTTACTAGTATTGATACACGATTAATTGTTGTTAATGATACTGTAATGGGCTTTGACAGCACCATTACTGGTTTTAAGATCGTCCATTTAAGTGTCATTAATATGGCATTAATGACACTTAATTGGGTCTTGAAGTCCTTGGCTCTCCTTTGAAGGTCTGGAGCTGTTACAGGGTCTTCCGGAGGTTAGGGGTTGAAGGTCCGACGATTGGACACGTGGCAGCTCCGGAGCTTGCTGTGGGAAGCAGGTAGCTCCGGGGCTACTCGACACGTGTCAGGTCCGGAGCTTCTCTTGGTCTGGGGTTAAGTCCGGAGGTGCCATTTGGGTACGTGGCCCGGAGCTTCCCCCTTGTGGGCGGTAGCTCCGGTTTGGCAGTGCACGTGGCGTCCCAGGGATTAACCATGTTAAAGAAGCGGGTCCGGTTATGTCTGACATGTGGGCCTCCAAGGGTCTTCAAACCAAGTATATGACCTTCCTTTGAGATTTTCGTAACCTCAAGGGGTGTACGGTTTCTAGGGTACCGACAGTGGCCCCATGGACCTACCTCCGAGGAAGATCACTGGGGTGAAGTCATTCCATCGGAGGTGGGTCCATCCTCGCGACTCTTGAACTGAGTCTTCAAGGGTCTTCGAAGGTGCCGTTGGTAGGGATTTACGGTTAGATCCCGACGCATGGCACTCCTTAGGCGACAGATGAGATCTTTGACGTGCGGATCTCACGCAATTGAAGGTCGCCGGTTCCCGATACGAAAACCGTATCGGTTCCGCGGGCCCTGTCAGGCCGCCGCCTTTGGGTTTCCCGCCGCGTGATGACAATCATTCGCCTGGGTAAGAGCCTCGACTTGATCGTCGGGGTGGTCCCAGGCCCTCTTGTCATCGGCTGGGTTGAATTCTTGAGTGGTATCTTTGACTTCCCTGCGGTTTCCATCCAAGCGTTTCGAGGGCTTACTTAAGAAGGAAAACACGCACCGTCGGGAGTTCTTTACACCTTTCATCTGATCTTGCGCTCAAACTCCCAACTCGTGCTTCGCTCCTCTTCTCTTGCCTAGCTATGCCGCGATGGAGTTGGGTCTGCGCGAGAGTCGCTTGAAGACCGACAGCAATTTGAAGAAGGTCCGGGCCCTCATGGGGTGGTCCTCGGACTTCTTCAACCGCTTGGTCCGTGCGGGCGGAGAGCTCCCCTTCGAGAAGGAGCGTGCCGGCGAAATGGTGTACTTTTCTTCGTACGCCATGGTGGGTTTGATCCCACCTTTTTCTTCTTTCTTCTTGATGCTGCTAGACTTCTATGGTCTGCAGCTATACCACCTTGGCCCTCACTCCATTCTCCTCGTGTCTATCTTTGTCCACTTCTACGATATGTGGGTGGGCATCCCCCCCTGCATCGAACTCTTCCGGACCTTCTTCACCGTCCACACCACCGGCTGGAGCAATGAGTACCTTGGCTTCTACTACTTCGTGAAGCACAAGAAGTGCCCATTCAAGTACCTCCGGTCGTTCCCTTCCGGGAAGTGGGATGACTGGAAGAAAGATTGGATAGTCATCAGGGTGGAGGAGCACGAGAGGTTGGAGCTGCCCGACGGTCTGCCCGGCATCGACACGACGATCTGGAGTGAAGCTCCGGTGCTGGCGGAAGCTTTCAACCCCGCCTTGACCAGGATCAGCCAATGCGTGGAGGGAGGATTGACCCCTCAGGCGGTATTTTGCAACTTCCTGGCCAACAGGTGGGCGTCGCTGAAGAGGAGGGAGAAGCTCGCTTGGGCCCTCAACAGTGTGATGGACGAGGATCGGGTTGAGACCGGGTTGAAGTCCAACATGGTGGGGAAGACCTTGGAGTTCCACCTCAAGAAATACCAGCACGGCATCGACATCGACGGTGATGACTTGACTCCACCGTCGGCCTTTCTCCCTCTGAACGTGGAAGTAGAGTTCAGCAGGGAGCTCCGGCGCCAGATGCCCGTACTTGACGACCTTGGTGTCGTCGAGAGAAGATCAACCACCCGGGTGGCGATCCCCAAGATGCCTGAAGATGGCTCCGTCCCTACCCCACAGCCGAGGGTCGAGGTCGTCGGCAAGTGAAAGGAGCTCGCGGAGGAGCCGGAGAGCCGGAAGAGGAAGCTGCGACACGCCGACGGAAGGTCCGTCGGGCCCGCTACTTCCGCCTCGGTTCCTTCTCCTCAGAGGGGAAGATATTCTGCAACCGTGGTGACTGTCCCCGTAGTGGGGTCCTTCCGGAACGATACCGTTCCTGCAGTGGGATCCTCCCAGAGCGCGTCTGTCCCCGTGGTGGAACCCTCCTGGGGTGCTAGCTCCGGGCGCACGACTCTGGCACCTGGGACAGTGGGAGCCTCCAGGTCCAGGGGTTCCTCCCGATCGAGGAGATCCTCGACCTGGGAAACGCCCGTGGCTGCGACAAGTTCCGGGGGTCCTTCCGGAGCTCCTACGCCGACCGTGGCCAGCCCGGAACGTCCGGGAAAAAGGTTCCGCACAAGCTGGTGCGGAAGCCTTCCAAGGTAATTTTTTAATCTTTACCTTGGACAATTATTTAATTGTAGCAATTGTTTGTTAATTTTCTTCGTCCATCATCTGCAACGTCCCCAAGAAGGGGAGTGAAGCTCCACCCTCAGCCACAGTGTCTGAGGCAGTGGGAGCTTCTGCTCCTGTCCCGGTGCCGCCCCAGGTGGTGGATGAGGCTGCGACAGCTCCGGCGCCGGCTGTCGTGGTCATGGACCTCGACTCGTCCCCAGAAGTTCCCGTGGTAGCCCCGGACCACGGGAGTGCAGACACGCCAGCGGCACCTGTCCCGGAGGTTGAAGCTTCGGGTCCTGGTGCTGCAGTGATGGAAGCTCCGGCGGTTGAGCCGGAGGAAGTAGTAGTTCCGGCCTCGGAGTCGGAAATTGTCGAAGCCCCGGCGGTTGAGCCGGAGGTGACTGAAGCCCCGGCATGCGAGCCGGAGGTCGAGGTAGTTCCGGCAGTTGAGCCGGTTACCTCCGAAGCACCGGCCGCTGAGCTGGTTATTGTTGGAGCTCCGGCCTCAGAGCTGGTCGAAGTGGAAGATCCTCCGGCTCTTGAGACGGTGGTCGAAGAGGTGATGGAGCTCGAGCCTCCCTCAGAAGAGGTGTCCCAGTCGGAGCCAGTAGCAGCTCCTGCTCCAGAGGCGATGACGTCGGAGGTACCTGCGGCCGAGCCGGAGTGCCCAAGCGAAGTCGCTGGCCCCCTGCCCGAGGAGGTGAACGAAGAATTGGCGGCGGGGCCTTCTTCGATGGCGACTGAGGCCATCCCGGAGGACGGCCCTAGTGCCTTGGAAGCTCAGGGTTCCACTCTTGTAGAGTGGGACCCAATTTTTGTATGTGAAGACCCGCTGGAACCAGCGGAGGAGACCCCAGCAGGTCCGGAGCCCATCCCGCTGACGATGTCTATCGACAATGCCTGCTCCAGTCTGCGTCAAGTCCAATTGGCCTTCTTCCACGACAGCAAGGCTCTTGAAGAGGAGCGCCAAACCCTTAGGCGGTGGCGTAATCGGCTCTGCTTCGAGACAAAGTTGGCGCAGTCGAGGCTAGCGGATGACAAGGAGTGGATCAAGCGGGAGAAGATCCGTCTGGAGTACTGGGGCAAGCTGCTGGATGACAGGGAGAGCATGACTCATGCCCTCAACGCCCAATCCCAGGAGATTTACAATCAAGGCAAAGCAGCCAACAGTGCGGCCGAGGAACACCATGAAAGGCTGGAGGTCATTAACACTGCACTCATCAAGCACCGATAGGCACTTGAAGAGAGGGAGAAACGGCTCGAGAATGAAGAGCAGAAACTCCTTGAGCTGCGGGATGATGTCCTGAGAAGGGAAGAGGAGCTTGCCGAGAAAGTAGCTCTTGCGGACAAGGGCCTCGAGGAGCGCACCAAGAAATTGGAAGAGTGCTGCCAGGAGGAAGAGGAGAAGACCTGGGTGTAGGGGCAGGAACTCTACGAATACGAGTGTGCCCTTGTTGCCTGGGAGAAAAAAATGGAGGCTAGGAGAAGTACCTGGTCGATCGCCAGAACAAGATCCACCTCCGGGAGGAGGAGCTCGGAACACTTGAGAGGCGGGTTGCTGAAAAGATTCAGCAAAACACCAAAGAAGTTGAGCGCCTCGCCCGCGTGAATTCCGAACTGACGGCGGCCAGGAGATCCCTGGAAGAGATGAAGAGCTTAAGGGCGGCGAACTCCCTACAGATTTGGGAGTTTCTGGGCAAGGCCAACGACGCGCTGACACCGATGGGTTTCAGCCCCGTGCGCCCGGATGATCCGGAGCCGGAGCCCGACCTTGCGCTGCAGGTGTTGAGCGCAGCAGGTAGCAAGCTCTCCAAGGTGGGCGACGTCATCGCGGACCAACTGGAGTTTGAGGGGCAATCCCTGGCGAAGAACGTCGCAGAGTATGTGCTGACGTGCTACACCAGCCGGAACTCCCAATTTCCTCTTGACCCGGTGCTTGAAGGCCCCGTCGAAGGAGAAGGCGAAGCTACCCGAGCCAGCGTATCGGAGGTTGCCCAGAAGGTCGTCGAGTTCTTCCATAGGGTCTAGGACCATCTCTTTAGCTCTCACTTGTATTTTCTCTTCTTCTTCCTCAATTTTGTAATCTCTTGTCTCCAGATGTAATCTCTTGTCTCCAGATGAATGAAATCCCCAGATTTTTGAGAATTTCACTTTTTGTCTTCAACACTTTTATCTTCACTTGGTGCCCTGGTAGATGTACACAACTTGATTGTGAACATGTACCAAAAGGATATTGTGTTTTGTTGAAGACTCATTTGCTCCGAACTTGTAGAATTTTAGGTCCGAAGTCTTCGATAGTGAAGGCCCCCTGAGGTTGTCGGAGCTCAAAAGCTCTAGCATTGTCCACTGCTGGAGCTTGGTAGCTCCGGCAATAGCCTCTATCAACACGTAGAGCGTCGATAGTTAGTCCTCCGGGGTGTCAGAGCTGAGTAGCTCCGGCAGTGACCTTTGCCAACACTTGGTTTGTTGGCAGCAGACTCCATTTACGGGGTCTTCTCACCATCTTATATTCAGCTTCGACGGTTGGCCCCCTTTTGGGGAGTCGGAGCTTAGTTAGCTCCGGCTTTTCTCCATCAACGTAGACTTTATTTTTCCTGCACAATTAAGTCAAGAAAAATAGTAAAATTCGTTCCTTGTCTATAATTTCGTCGCGGCTTACGATTCTCAAGAAAACTTTAAGTTGAACGCGATTTTAAATACAACCGGATGCGTTGTCTTTTCTCTTAGATTCAACTGTCCATGGACCCGCCTTACTTTGGCTTGCCGGGGTGTAGGTAGAGTGGCATACTTAGGGTGCTTGACCAGGCTAAGTCGATAGCACACTCCAGTCCTAGATTGGCTTGGCGGCTTTCAGGCGAGTTGGCCATAAACGATAATTAAATCCAAAAGAACTGACAATACAACTCGAATCGTATATAAACTTGTCGAACTAAAAATTTCTTCAGAATTGCACGTCTTTGTTATAGACAAGAAAGAGAAAAATAAAAATGTTGAGCTTGTACAAAATAAATGCACGTGGAGTCTATTTCACATGAAGATGTCTTTCATTATAGGTCCGGGGTACAGGGGAAACAAGTACACTCTTAGGGTACGGAACCAGGCTAAGTGTGTTTCATTTCTCGTTTGACCCAGGGTAGTTAGCCACACTTTTAGTCCTGAGACTGTGACAAGTGTTGCATGAGCTTTGCGGACCTTTCGGGAAAGGTCCGGCTGCTCTCCCGGAGGAACTACACGACTCTGTACAATGACTCTATAACATACACCCCAAGTTACTCAAGACTCACCTCCATGGTATTAAGTGTAGAACTTACGGAGGTGCTCGATGTTCCAAGGATTCGGGAGAGGCGTCCCATCCTCGGTAGCCAAGCGAATGCTTCCGGGACGGGATACTTTGATCACTCGGAAGGGCCCCTCCCAGCCGGAGGAGAGTTTGTTTAACCCTTCTCTGGATAGTATTCTCCGTAGCACCAGATCGCCTTCCTTGAGCTGTCAGTTGTGTACATGCCGCTGGTGATAACGCCGTAGAGCTTGACGATATTGGGCATTCCGAACAGCTGCTTGGCACCTTCCCTCCTCAAGGAGGTATAGGTCTTCACGCCAGAGCTGGTCCTGCGCGGCTTTGTCGAAGGTCCGGACCCGGAGTGAATCCAAGGTGATTTTCGGAGGAAGGATTGCTTCAGCTCCGTACACCAGGAAGAAGGGTGTCTCTCCAGTTGACCAGTTTTGAGATGTCCTGTTGGCCCATAAAGTAGGCCGAAGCTCTTCGATCCAGTTGGCTCCATGTTTCTTCAAGCGCTCATAGGTGCGCGTTTTGAGTCCCTTAAAGATCTCTGCATTTGCTCTCTCAGCTTGGCCATTGCTGGCTGGGTGAGCTACGGAGGCGTAGCAAACTTGTATGCCGAGGTCTTCACAATATCCTTAGAACGCGGAGCTTGTGAATTGAGTCCCATTATCAGTGATGATCTTGTCTGGGACTCCGAATCTGCTTACAATGGATTGCAGAAAGTTGATAGCAGATTGCTTGTTGATCGTCACAACTGGAGTTGCTTCTGGCCACTTAGTGAACTTGTCAATGGCGACATACAGGAACTTGTAACCTCCGACGGCTCTTGGGAAGGGTCCCAAGATATCCATCCCCCACACAGCGAAGGGCCATGTAGGAGGTATCATTTGTAAGGGCTGAGCCGGTGTATGAATTTACTTTGCATGAAATTGGCATGCTTCACATTTCTTCACCAGCTCAGTGGCATCCTGGAGCGCTGTAGCCCAGTAGAAGCCAAGCCGAAAGGCTTTTCCGACCAGCGTGCGAGAAGATGCGTGGTTCCCACACTCGCCTCCATGGATTTCTGCGAGAAGTTCGCAGCCTTCTTCCCTTGTGATGCACCGCATTAGGATGACGTTGGCACCACGCCGGTAGAGATCCCCTTCTACCAACGTGTATCTTTTAGCCAATCTGACTACCCGGTCAGCGGATACATCATCGTCAGGAAGGATGTTGTCTTTCAAGTAGCTCCGGATCTCCGAGATCCATGCATCGGAGCTAACTTGAGCTTTTGAGTCTTGCGTGCTGGGTTGCTCGGAGCTCCCGGCAGCATCTACGACCCTTGATGGCTGCCATGGTAACAGGGCCATCGGGACTGTCAGCTTGGGGATGCTGATCTCGCCCCCTTCGCTCAGTTCGGCAGGCTGAACTGTTGTCTTTGACAACCTCCGGACAAAGGTTCCGTCAGGAGCCAGAGCTCCAGTTGACGCCTTGGTCGAGAGTTCGTCAGCTTCAGCGTTATGAGCACACTGAACATGGTGGAGGTCTAGGACTTCAAAGTCCTTCTGAAGCCTCTGGACTTCAAGGAGGTAAGCAGCTAGCTGGAGATTATTGCAGGAGCATTCACCCTTCACCTGCTTGATGATGAGCTGTGAATCTCCTTTGACCAGCAGTTGCTTGACACAATATGACAGTGCCACCTTTAGTCCGTAGATGAGCGCTTCATACTCCGCCATGTTGTTGGTTGCCTTGAAGTCAAGGTGTACCATGTATTTCACCTTCTCCCCAGTCGGTGCAAGGAGAAGGATTCCAGCTCTGGCCCCCTGCTTCTGCATGGAGCCGTCGAAGTAGAGGGTCCAGTGAGGCTCGGTGAAGGTTGGAGCTTGATGCTCCGTCTTCTGCTCGCTGGGGCCCCCAGGATTTGATGGAGGGGGAGTCCATTCTGCCACAAAATCTGCCAAAGCTTGACTCTTGACTGCTTGTCTTGAAATAAATTCAAGATCAAATTCAGCCAATTCCGCTGCCCACTTTGCAATATTCCCAGTTGAATTGGGATTATGCAGGATTGCTCGAAGTGGATAGGAGGTCACCACCGAGACTTTGTGAGCTTGGAAGTAATGTTGAAGCTTCCTGGAGGCAATAAGAACTGCATAGAGCAGCTTATGCACCTCTAGGTACCAAGTTTTGGCATCATGTAATACTTCACTGATGAAGTATACCGGGCGTTGAATGGTCCGGACCCTCCCGGAGGGGTCCGGAGATTCCTCTTCATTGATCCGGACCCTCCCGGAGGGGTCCGGATTCTCTTCGGGGACCTTCGGGTTCTGGCTGGAGGAACCCGGAGCTTCTTCAGAAATGACCTGGACCCTCCCGGAGGGGTCTAGGTCTCCTGAAGTGACTTCTTGCGGGTTCGAATCTGGGAGCTGGGACCCAGACTCGCTTTCAGGAACCTCCGGACCCTCCCGAAGGGGTCTGGATTCCTGAGTGTGGGGTAGTTCCGGTCTCTCTGCAACCAGAACCATACTGACGACTTCGTCAGTAGCTGAAATGTAAAGCAACAAAGGCTCACCAGGGTTCGGAGCTACCAGAATTGGTAGGGTGGTGAGGAACTGTTTCAGCTCCTGGAATGCCTTCTCTGCTTCTTTGGACCATTGGAATGGTCCGGACTTCCTCAATAACTTGAAGAAGGGAAGTGCCCATTCCGCCAGTCTTGATATGAACCGGCTGAGGGCTGCTAGACACCCAGTTAACTTTTGGACGTCTTTGATGCGGGTTGGTGGCCGCATGTCTTCAATGGCTTTTATCTTCGCCGGATTATCTTCTATGCCCCGGTGACTTACCAGGAAACCAAGAAGTTTTCCGGAGCTAACCCCAAACACGCACTTGTCCGGGTTTAGCTTTGTGCGGGTGGCCCGCAGCTTGTCGAAGACAGCCTGCAAGGTGTCTAGGAGTGACTCCTTGTTCTTGACCTTGACCATGATGTCATCGACGTACACTTCCACTATGTCTCTGATGAGTTCTTCAAAAGTTTTGTACATAGCTCGTACAAAAGTTGAAGCTGCATTCTTGAGACCAAATGGCATGGCTGTGTAAAAATACAATCCATCTACTGTGATGAATGAAGTATGCTCTTCATCCTCCCTAGACATCCTGATTTGATGATACCCAGAATATGCGTCTAGGAAACACAGTAATTCACACCCGGAGGTGGAATCCACTATCTGATCTATTCTAGGTAGTGGGAATGGATCTTTTGGACATGCCTTATTTAGTGTGGTGTAGTCGATGCACATCCGAAGCTTCCCGCCGGCCTTGGGCACAACGACTGCGTTCGCCAGCCATTTTGGATGGAAGACTTCTCGGATGAATCTGGCTTCGAGTAGCTTCTTCACTTCTTGTCGGATGAACTTCTGCCGCTCTACGGATTTCTTCCGAGGCTTCTGATGCACGGGCCGAGCATCGGGGTAGATCTTCAGATTATGCTCAATCACTTCCCTGGGGATCGCAGGCATTTGTGACGGTTGCCAAGCAAACACGTCAACGTTAGCCCGGAGGAAAGTGATGAGCGCGAGTTCCTATTTGTCGTTCAACCCTCCCGATATATGGGTGGTTTGAGCGGCATCGGAACCAATTTGGACGACTTTGACGGGAATGTCGGTGTCGCCGCTTGGCTGCACACGGGGTGCAGAGGTCGAGCCTCGTTGACGAATGCTCGGGGGTTTCGGAGCTTGCTCCTGTCTGGAGTCCTCCTCTTGCGCTGTGGTGAGTGCGTGGAGTTCCTCCAGAGCAGTTACTCCGGCAGTGCGATCTCCGCGGATCCGGAGAACGCCTACTGGTGTTGGCATCTTCAACACCAGGTATCCATAATGAGCAGCTGCCATGAATTTGTATAGGGCAGGTCTACCCAAGATGGCGTTGAATGGTAAATTGATCTGAGCGACGTCGAAGAACAACTTCTCGGTGCGATACTTCTCCCGGGTCCCGAAGGTAACAGGGATAGTAATAGCTCCAAGTGGGGTAATGGCCCCCGGACCTACTCCGGAGAAAGGTCGAGAGGGCTGGAGATCCGAAGGTCAGAGCTGAAGCTTAGTGAAAGCTTCGAAGCTGATGAGGTTGAGCCCGGAACCTCCGTCTACCATGACATGGTGGAGCTGGATGTTGTTGATGGTAGGAGATACCATCAAAGGTAGCTGACCTGCTCCAACCATGCTCCACGGGAAATCAGAAGCATCAAAAGTGATGGAGGTGTCCATCCACTTCCGATGAGGTTCCGGCCTGACTGTAGGGGCTACAGCGGCCATATCCCGCTGCATAGTCTTGATGACGCGACGAGAGGTGATATCCCATGACCCACCGAAAATGGTGTTCATGGTCTTCCGACGCTCGTTGTCAAAGACGTCAGAATCATCATCGACGGAGGTGTAAACGGCCTTCAGGACCTTTTTGGGATCCTGAAACCCTAACTCCTCTTCAGCCGGAGCTTCGTCGACCTTCTGTTTTCCTTCCCTCTGTCGGAAAGGAGATCCTTCCCGGCGCTTGTTGTAGCGCTCGGCAAGGTTTTGGACCTCCCGGCAGTCTTCCAAACTGTGGCTGCCCGTTTTGTGAATGGGACACCACACCTTGGGTTTGCCACCGTCTTCAGAAGATAGTCGAGGTCGCTTCTCGGGGCGTGGCCCCCGGCCACCCGGAGTTGCAACAGCTGCAACGTTGGATGTATCGGCCGACGGCTTTTTCTTGCCGTTGGTCTTATTTTTCTTCATGCCACCCCCGGAGGTAGCGGCTTCTTCTTTGGAGGATTTCTTGTGATCCTCCGAGGCTGGTTTGGAGTGCATTTCACGGCCCTCCGCAGCCCTGGCACATTTATCTGCCAGGCTGAAGAGTTCTGTGACGCTGGTGATCTCCTTGATCGCCAGCTTCTCCAACATCTTCTTGTCTCATTGTAAGGATCGAAATGCCCAAGAGGGGGGTGAATTGGGCTTTCTTTCAAATTTTAAGTCAATTAAAAACGAACTACTTAAGCCCAATTCCCAATGCGGTTCTAACTATGCAATCAACGTAGATATAACTTGTGAAGCAAAGATTGCATAATGTAAAGAGAGGGAGAGAAATGCAAACGCTAGGGGACACGAAGGTTTATCCCGTGGTTCGGCAAGATCGCAAGGATCTTCCTACATCCACGTTGTGGCACCCACCGAAGGGTTTTGCCACTTCCAATGTCACCGAGACAATGGAGTCTTCACTAATCTTCTCCGTTCGCCATCTCCGGCAAGGTGGAGCTCAAGCCTTGTACAACCTTCGATGTTCCGGGCTTCCACACACACTTTGGCAAGCTCCGGAACGATCTTCTTCAACTTCTCACTAGCCTAGAGAGTTCAATCACAAAGAAAGAACACACACAAGCTTCTCTCTAGCCTATTATAAATGATCTAAAAGTGTGGAAATGTATGCTCTATAGTCTTGAATGCTCTTGGATGTGTAGTTGGCTTCAGGTGATCAAGACTTGTCGAAATGACTGGGTTAGAGGGGTTTTATAGCCAGCTTAACTGAAATAGCCGTTGGAAAAGTAGGCTGACAGAACTTTACTGTGAACACCGGATGATCCGATGTCTCCCCTCTAGTTATCATCGGTGTAATTACTTTGGCTGACGTCATTGTGTCAGATATTACCGTTATTAGACCGATGTTGCCCCCAGTCTTCTCATCGGATGATCCGGTGGCTCTTCCTCCAGAATTTGCTTGATCTTGATGCTTACTGGAGTGATCAACCGATGTGTGTAAGTCTGCACATCGGATGATCCGGTGCTTCACTTGTTCCAATTGTACTGCAAACTGTACTGATGCATCGATGTTGTTGAGCCCTTCACATCGGATGATCCGGTGAGTTCATTTGTCTGAGGTCTTTTTCTTCAGTTGAGTCAACTCGACCGATGTGTTCATTTTGGAAATCATCGGTTGATCCGGTGAGTTGATTTTGTTTGCTACGAGTTGTCTTGAGTGAATCTTTTGTGTCTTGCTCGAATGACCTCTTAGACATTTGTTCCACAAGGATCTCTGATGATTCTTGAGCATTGTATGTTGTCAATTTTTGATTGAGTGACTTAGACATAGAGCCTTCACATCTTGTCTTTATCTCATGAATTTGATCTCGAAAGTTGAGTATCTATGGGTCTCCAATGACATGTTCATTTCATTTTATTGAGTGTTTATGGGGACCTTGCATTCACAAATTCATTAGTAAAGTTCAATGGTTGTCATTAATCACCAAAACCATACTACATGAGGGGGGGCCTAGATGCTTTCAATCTCCCCCTTTTTGGTGATTGATGACAACACAATAATCAAAGCGCAATAGTAATGAATTTGATAGAATGAACCTTAAAAGAATATGCAATGAATACAGGGTGTCACACTTGAAGCTTTAAACATCAATTAGTAACACAAGAGTGAATTCAAAGAGATCATAATCATAGATAAACATCAAATGAGTTCAAAAGATTAACAACTCATGGAAATAGGTTCATTACACACCAAAAGTAGAAAATACGCAAAAACAATAAAGATAAGCAAAGATAAGCTGGAGTCGACTCCCCCTAACACTAGGACTCCCCCTGACTCTCTAACTCTTCTCCCCCTTTGGCATCAAGGCACCAAAAAGGGATCCGAGCACCTACGGACCCTGAGAGCTGGGCGCGATGACAAACTGGTCACCGCCGCTGTCGTCGGAGCTGCTGGCCGGAGTAGCGGAGGAGGGTGCTGCCGGAGCCGAAGGTGCCACCGTCGGTGCCTGCTGAGGAGGAGGTGCTGGAGCAGGGACACTGGTGGGGAGTGAAGAGGAGCACCAGGAGCCAACCGCGGGGACATGCTGAACGAAGGAATCGGAGTGGAGGGAACTGGAGCCACGGGTGGAGCAGCTGGAGCCAAGACGGGAGGCGGAGGAGCTACTCCAGGTAGGTGCGATGGGAGGGCGATCCCGGTCTAGGTGTAGAGGTTGGTGATTAACCCCAGGATCCCCATCATCGCCTGTTGCGTCTGCTGCTGCTGGTCCAGAGTGCGCTGGTGCATCTGGTCGATGAGCCCCGTCAACCAGTCAGTGTCTTCACGCCTCTGACGGGCGATCTGACGCTGCATCTCCTGCTGCTGCTGCTGGAGCTCAAGAAGACGTGCAGCCTGCTCCGCGCGGGCCTGCTCGGCGGCCAGCCTGTCTAGCCTCTACTGCTCGACCATCTGTTGGAGGAGCGAAGTCAGCTCAGACGGCTGCGTGACCTGCGCCTCAGTGACGGGAGGTGGAGTGGGTGGTGGCGCTGTAGAACCTCCAGCCTCCGCGTCGTGCTGTCGGGGAGAGGGGGGAGGAGGGAAATACTCCTCGACACTGTCGTCAGTGTTTCTCTCTGACCAAATGTGCTGCAGGTCCTCCCCCTGAGCCTCAGCCTCTGCAAGTCTCTCGTCCTCCCGCTCTAGGTCGGACCAATCTTCCTCTAACAGACGGGCCCTGACCTGGCGCTCAACTGGACGACCAAGGCGGCGGTCTCCAGGAGCCGGGGCACAGTAGTGATCAAAGCGAGTCACACTCTCGTCAGCAAGTCTGGCCTGTGCTGCATCCCCCTCAGGCACCATCATAGTGCATAGGTAACTGATTCAGTGCTTGTAGACCATCTGCCTCATCATGCCTACCCCATCTGTGATCACGTCTTCCATCTCGCACAGGAGAATGTCCACAATGTCAAAATCCATCCCGTTCATTATGTAGAATAGGAGGGTCTGCTATAAACTAGTGAACCCCTCCAAGTACCCCGACCTCGGCAGGAGCGTGCGGCGCAAGGCGAGGTGCACAATGCGCGCAGCTGGGGTCAGAAGTGCTGGAACTCTCGGCTGGTCCGAAGAGAACGTGGGGCTGAACAGGGACCGTATCTCCTCAAGCTGTGGTGCCACCCCTCCAGTAAGTGGCCTCCTTGGTGGATCTGCCTGCCCGTATACCCTCTCGTGCACGCAGGTGTCGTGCAGGTCCAAACCAAGAAGCTGCCCCAACGTCTGCCTCGTGAGGTGGTAGTGCTGACCCATAAACATGAAGTCCATCGACCTCCTGCCCTCAGAGATGTAAAGGGTCGCGTAGAAGACACGGACCCAATCTTCCACATATGCACTCCTCTCGTAAGCTAGCAGCTGCACCAATCCTCGGTATCTCTGAAAGTACGAACGGACCTCCGTCTCCGCTGCCAACGCAAGCTGCCCCCAGTCCAGGTAATTATGCTGAAATGGCTTGTGCCCCCGACGCCTGTAGGTCTCGTAGAGAGACGCCTGGGTGACAGTCCAGAAGCGACTGTCCACAAGAGCCTCTCGGGGCTGTGGGTACCACTCCTCAAGCAGCACGTTCCATCGAAGCTTGCGTAGGTGCTTGGCCTTCATCTTCCGGTAGTCCGTGAGACGGACTCCCTCACCAACAACGACGGTCGTGTCCATCTCGTAGATGGCCCTCTCGGCCTCCCTGTCCCCATGACGGTCGGCAGCCATCGGTCTCGGACGAGGAGCAGCCTCGGTGTGACCCCCACGCGTCCGGGCTGAGCGCCGGCGGACGAGAGGCTCAACCGGCTCCTCTTCGGCCTCGGAGTCGTCGATCATGGGAGGCTGCCTGGAACGAGCCTCGCGGATCCTCAGGGACCCCCCTCGGCCACGCTCACGCTCCTCGGCGGCGCGAGCGGCCATCAAGGCCCTCTTCTCCTCCTTTGACAACTTTTGCTTCTTCGCGGCGGGCTCCGCGATAGCCTTGCCCTTGTTCTTCCTGTCGCGAGCCATTGCGATTGCGAGTTGAGCTTTGACGGAGTCGAGCGCACGGGGAAACGACAAAGGTGTCGCGGTCGAAACCCTAGCGGCGATGGAGCTTGGGGGGCACACCGGAGATGATTGAGGGAGGGCTGCTGTGGTGCCGGGGTGGAGCAGAGGCGGTGGAGAGAGGCGGCGGCGGCGCTTAGGGCGGCGGCGCTGTGGGCGGCGGTGGCCGGAGACGGCGGCGGCGGCGCCTAGGGCGGCGGTGCTTGGGTGCGGCGGCGGAGGTGGCGGCGATTAGGGCGAGAGGCGGCGGCGGTGAGAGAGAAATCGGGGAGAGAGAAGAAACCGGTGGCGTGCGGGTTTAAATAGTGGGACCCAAACCCTAGCCGTTATTTTAACACCGGATGGACCAATGTTAAGAGAAGTGAGCATCGGTCGAATGCCACAGAAAGGATATTCAATAATTGCTGTTGACACCGGATGGACCGACGTCTAGGGTTTTGATCATCGGATGAATGGCACAGTAAGGGTATTCAGGAGAGGGAAGTTGGCACCGGATGGTCCGACGTTGGATGAAAAAGCATCGGTGGAATTCATCAAGGTTTCAGATTTGTGAACATCGGATGAACCGATGTTTTTCTAATTGAACTCATCGGTCAATTTTGGGTATTGACTTAACTGGCACCTGGATTTTGAACACCTACTGATCCGATGGGGGAAGGACTTAGGCATCGGATAATCCGATGAAAACTAAACACCAACATCCCATATATGTCCTTTGACCAAACAATCAAACAATGGGAAACACATGTCTTAGGACTTTTTGGGCAACCCCTTACCCCTCAAAAAGCTAATATGCCAATAGCTTGGCTAGACCTTAAAGCAAATGGAACACCGAGAAAAAAGGAGGAAAAAATATCCAAATAAAATGTAAGGCCCATGCTTTGTGAGGTAGAGTATGAAGACTTCTATCTCTTTGAAGCATGTTCCTCTAGGCATTAACGCACCTAACATTTCATTCTTTCCACCTTATATGAGTTGAGATATTGCATTTCAAACACGTCTCCTTCTCATGAGGTGGGTTCCCCTTTGTGACAATCTGCCGTATGCAATGCCAAACAAATTACAGTACAGGAGATTAAATGAGTGCAAGTTTATATGGCAGGGATCATGCAAGGCATAAAATAAATCTATCTTGCCAAGTTTAAACCTTCCAAAGGCTTCCTCAGGGTAAACTATTTCTAGCTCGCCCCTATCCTTTGGGAGTTAGACAAGACCTATATGATATGCATCCTTACATGAACATGGCAATTTACATGACGTTGGATGCATCTAGCACATTTAATTCATTTCTAAGTCTAGAAAAGGTATTCTCATCAAGTGGTTTAGTGAAGATATCTGCCAATTGTTCTTCGGATCTAACACCTTGCAAAGAGATGTCTCCTTTAGCCTCATGATCCCGCAAGAAGTGATGGCGAATATCAATGTGCTTAGTGCGGGAGTGTTGAACGGGGTTTCTAGCTATCTTAACCGCACTTTCATTGTCACAAAGGAGAGGCACACAACCAAATTTAATTCCAAAGTCCAAAAGGGTTTGCTTCATATATAGAATTTGGGCACAACATGCACCGGCCGCTATATACTCCGCCTCCGCGGTGGACAAAGCCACGGAATTTTGCTTTTTGCTAGACCAAGACACTAGGGAACGCCCAAGCAAGTGGCACCCACCGGAGGTACTCTTGCGATCCACACGGCATCCGGCAAAGTCCGAATCCGAGTATCCCAAGAGTTCGAAGGTTGTACCTTTAGGGTACCACAAGCCCATACTAGGGGTATGCTTAAGATACCTAAGTATCCTAAAGACCGCCTTCTTATGCGATTCTTTAGGAGCCGCTTGAAAGCGAGCACATAAGCATACACTAAACATTATGTCGGGCCTAGATGCGGTAAGATAAAGCAATGAACCAATCATAGAGCGGTAGTGAGATTGGTTAATAGGTTTACCGTCCTTATCCGCGTCGAGATGGCAATTTGTTGCCATTGGAGTGCTTCTTGAGCTACAATCTCCCATCTCAAATTTCTTCAAGAGGTCCTTGGTGTATTTCTCTTGGTAGACTAAGGTTCCCTCTTGAAGTTGCTTGATTTGGAATCCAAGGAAGAAGTTGAGCTCTCCAATCATTGACATCTCGAATTCCCTAGACATCATTTTGCCAAACTCATGGCTAAGAGCTTCGTTAGTTGAACCAAAGATAATATCATCAACATAAATTTGACAAATGAACAAATCTCCGTTGATGTCTTTGGTGAAGAGTGTGGTGTCCACCCTCCCGATCTTAAATCCTTGCATGATGAGGAAGTCCCGTAGTCGTTCATACCACGCCCTAGGTGCTTGCTTGAGCTCGTAGAGCGCCTTGTGCAACCTATACACATGGTTAGGATTCCTCGGATCTTCAAACCCGGGAGGTTGTTCAACATAAACAAGCTCATTAATGTAGCCATTAAGAAAGGCACTTTTCACATCCATTTGATAAAGGGTAATATTATGATGTGAAGCAAAAGCAAGGAGAATACGAATTGCCTCTAATCGGGCGACTGGAGCAAATGTCTCCCCAAAGTCTAGTCCTTCAACTTGCGAGAACCCTTTGGCCACAAGTCTTGCCTTGTTGCGGACCACAACGCCATTCTCGTCTTGTTTGTTGCGGTACACCCACTTTGTTCCGATGACGTTCTTGTCCTTGGGTCGCTCCTCCAACACCCAAACTTCATTGCGGATGAAGTTGTTGAGTTCTTGCATAGCCATCACCCAATTTGGGTCTTGGAGCGCTTGCTCAATGTGAGTGGGTTCTACACACGAAAAAAACGAGTAGTGCTCACAAAATGAGGCAACGTGGCGGGAACGAGTACTTACGCCCCTTGAAGGACTTCCAATGATTTGGTCCATTGGATGCACCTTGGAGATGCGTCCATGCCTCATAAGTGGTTGTGAAGCACTTGGCGGTGGTGATGCGTGTTGCTCCTCTTGTGGTTGGACTTGATCATGGACTTCTTCTTCATCTTGATGTTGAATTGCTTGTGAGTCTTGAGTTGGCAATGGATCATCTTTCTCCTCTTCGTCTACTTGAGGCGCCATGGAGGTGTTGTTGTTGGAACTTGAAGCTCCCCCTTGATCATGGCCCTCTTCAACTTCCAGCTTGATGTCTCCAATGGTCATGTTCTTCATGGCTTCTCGTAGAGGCTCATCATCTATTTCATCATGACCAAAACTCTCCTCTTGGGAGCCATTAGTCTCATCAAACTCAACATCACAACTTTCTTCAACTAGACCGGAGGTTTTGTTGAATACTCGATATGCTTTTGAGTTTGATGCATAACCAAGAAAAATGCCAACATCACATCTTCTTTCAAACTTACTAAGCCTTTTCTTGCGGTAGATGTAGCATTTGCACCCAAAGACTCTAAAGTAGGAGATGTTGGGCTTTCTCCCAATGAGAAGCTCATATGGGGTCTTTTGGAGTAGTCGGTGAAGATAGACCCTGTTTGCGGCATGGCACGCCGTGTTGATTGCTTCGGCCCAAAACTTCTCCGACTGCCGTAGTTATCAAGCATTGCTCTTGCAAGAGTGATGAGGGTTTTGTTCTTCCTCTCAACGACACCGTTTTTTTTGAGGAGTGTATGTGGCGGAGAATTCATGCTTCACACCTTCACGGTCACACCACTCCCCAATATTGTAGTTCTTGAATTCGGTGTCGTTGTCACTCCGGACCTTGATAATGGGAAGTTGGAATTCCCTTTGAGCACGGTTGGCGAAGGTCTTGAACACTTCCGGAGTTTCACTCTTGTCACCTAAAAATAGAGTCCAAGCATAGTGAGAGTAGTCATCAACTATAACAAGACAATAGAGGTTACCGCCAAGGCTTTGGTATGTGGACGGTCCGAAGAGGTCCATGTGGAGTAGTTCAAGTGGCTTGGAGGTTGACACCATTGTCTTCATTGGGTTGTGTGAAGCAACTTACTTCTCGGCTTGACAAGCGCTACAAAGCTTGTTCTTTTCAAACGTCACATCCTTCACGCCGGTCACCATCCCAAGCTTGAATGACTTCTTGAGTTTGCTCATTCCAATGTGTGCTATGCGTCGGTGCCATAGCCAACCCAAGCTTGTCTTAGTGAAAAGACAAGTGGTTAGGCTAGCATTCTTGTTGGAGAAGTCTACTAAGTAGAGATGTCCATGCCGAAACCCTTTGAAGATTAGCTCTTTGCTAGTCTCACTACTCACAACAACATCATTTTTGCTAAATGTGCATGTTAGTCCAAGGTCACAAAGTTGTGCAATGGAAAGTAGATTAAAGCTAAGCGACTTAGCATACAACACATTAGAAATGGATAAATCATTAGAGATAGCAATTTTACCTAATCCTATTACCTTACCCTTAGAATTGTCACCAAAAGTGACTTGTTCATGATTATCGGGGTTTTCTATGGTGGTGAACATACCATCATTGCCGGTCATGTGTTGAGTGCACCCGCTATCGAGTACCCAATGCTTTCCTTCGGCTTTGTAGTTCACCTACACACATGAAGTTAATTTTTGACTTTAGGCACCCAAGCCAACTTAGGTCCTTGTATGTGAGATACAAGTGTCTTTGGGACCCAAAGTTGCTTGGGGAGCTTCCCCTTCATGCTCTTCATGTCTTTGCCAATGAACCTAGCTTTCACCTTGCCATTCACTTTGCTAAGAAGATAATAGCGATCATTGAAAATAGATTTGTAGTTAGTAGGCAATTTAGGTGAAGGTCGGTTAGGAAGAGGACACTCCCTTGTGTGGTGACCGGTGACCTCACAATGTTGGTAATAAGAACCAACTTCCTTGATGAAGCTTGTTCTAAGCTCCGGTGAGGGCACATTTCCTTTGTTGGGCACCGGGAAGGATCCAAGTCCTCTTTTGTTGAAGACTTTTGCTTGTTGGAAGAGGATTTCCTTGTGCTTGACTTCACCTTTTGAAAGTCTAGCCACACTAGTGCGGAGACTCTCAATTTCTTCCAACAAGTCCTTCTCCCTAGCATTAGCTCTCAAAGACAAAGACTTGTCCAAGCCATTAGAGACATGCGAAGTAATGGATATCTTATCATTAAGAGTTTGTTTCTTTGCATCTTTTAACTCTTGATCAAGCATGTCATGAGCAATGTTAAGTGTTTGGTATTCTTGAGTTAGCTTGTTGTACTCCTCCAAGAGAGTTTGGTGTGCTATGTTGAGCTCATCATTGTCTACCTTGATTTTAGCATTTTCTTCCTCAATTTGCTTGACATGAGATTTGAGCGTGTCATGCTCTTTAAGTATGCTTTCATACTTGTCAAGCAAATCAAGGTTAGCACTCTCAAGTTTAGCACGAATTTCTTCAAGAGTTTTAACCTTACTCTTCTCTCTCTTAATGATAGCATGATATTCATTAATCAAAGAAGTTAAATCATCGGGGGAAAGCTCATCATCACTAGAGTCGTCACATACCTTGGTGTTACCTTTATCCATGAGGCACATGGGTGGTGGAGGAAGAGGTGAGTCATCATGGTTGGCAATGGCAAGGCCGGCCAAGCTTTCTTCTTCTTCTTCACTCTCTTCATCACTTGTTTCTTCGTCGGTGACCCATTCATTTGCCTCACACATAAACACCTTTTGTGGACCACTTCTCCTCTTTGGGAAGAGTCTTGCCTTCTTGCCCTTGTCTTTCTTCTTCTTCCCAAAGGCTCTTGGTTTGGCTTGGCTTCTTCTTCATCATCATCACTTTCTTCAAGCTTGCGTTGCTTGCCTTTGTAGTTCTCTCTCCTTTTGTCCGGTTTTGGACAATCATAGGAGATGTGGCCTTGATCTCCACAATTGTAGCATATCTTGTGATCGTCTCTTCTTGGTAGAAATGCCTTTTTCTTGGGATCAAAGGTGTATCCCTTTTTGGTGATCTTGGAGTTCAAGCGTGAGAACTTTCTCATCATCAAGGCAAGCTCATCATCGTCATCTTCACTTGACGCTTGCTCTTCTTCACTTGAGCTAGGCTCAACCACCTTCTTCTTCTTGAAGCTTGTCTTCTTGGTGGAGGCCTTTAGAGCAATTGTTTTCGATGATGATTGCTCCATCATCCCAAGTACACTCATCTCATGAGCGTGTATTTCTCCAATGAGCTCCGAAACTTCAATGTTGTCAAGTGATTCCTTTTGGAGCATGGAGTTGATGATGTTGTACTTCGGCTTGGGAAGGAGCATGAGGATCTTGCGGTTAATAAGTCCCTTGCCAAGAGACTCAATGTCATTAATTTCCTCAATAAGAACATTTAAGCGTGAAAACATTTCATTAACATTTTCATGAGGAAGCATCTTAAATTCATCATATTTAGCTTTGAGCATGTGATATTTAAGTTCCTTTACACGAGATGAGCCCTCATGGATTTCTATCAAACAAGCCCAAATTTCACAAGCTTTCTCCTTACTAGCAATCCTAGAGAAGACATCTTGACTTATGCATTCATAAATAACATTCCTAGCCTTAGCATCCCACTTAACTTGATCACCCACATAGTTAAGTTCTCCAAATCCCGCATGAGTCGCTTCCCAAACTTCGGGGCAATAGCCTCAAGGTAAGCACGCATGCGTGCTTTCCAATAGGCAAAATTCTTGCCCTCGAAGATAGGAATCGAACCCCCAACCTTGGCCATTTTTGCTCTCTAGCGGTGAAGCTAGAATGATCCTATGAGCAACCTTGCTCTGATACCAATTGTAAGGATCGAAATGCCCAAGAGGGGGGGTGAATTGGGCTTTCTTTCAAATTTTAAGGCAATTAAAAACGAACTACTTAAGCCCAATTCCCAATGCGGTTCTAACTATGCAATCAACGTAGATATAACTTGTGAAGCAAAGATTGCATAATGTAAAGAAAGAGAGAGAAATGCAAACGCTAGGGGACACGAAGGTTATCCCGTGGTTCGGCAAGATCGCAAGGATCTTCCTACATCCACGTTGTGGCACCCACCGAAGGGTTTTGCCACTTCCAATGTCACCGAGACAATGGAGTCTTCACTAATCTTCTCCGTTCGCCATCTCCGGCAAGGTGGAGCTCAAGCCTTGTACAACCTTCGATGTTCCGGGCTTCCACACACACCTTGGCAAGCTCCGGAATGATCTTCTTCAACTTCTCACTAGCCTAGAGAGTTCAATCACAAAGAAAGAACGCACACAAGCTTCTCTCTAGCCTATTACAAATGATCTAAAAGTGTGGAAATGTATGCTCTATATTCTTGAATGCTCTTGGATGTGTAGTTGGCTTCAGGTGATCAAGACTTGTCGAAATGACTGGGTTAGAGGGGTTTTATAGCCAGCTTAACTGAAATAGCCGTTGGAAAAGTAGGCTGACAAAACTTTAATGTGAACACCGGATGATCCGATGTCTCCCCTCTAGTTATCATCGGTGTAATTACTTTGGCTGACGTCATTGTGTCAGATATTACCGTTATTAGACCGATGTTGCCCCCAGTCTTCTCATTGGATGATCCGGTGGCTCTTCCTCCAGAATTTGCTTGATCTTGATGCTTACTGGAGTGATCAACCGATGTGTGTAAGTCTGCACATCGGATGATCCGGTGCTTCACTTGTTCCAATTGTACTGCAAACTGTACTGATGCACCGATGTTGTTGAGCCCTTCACATCAGATGATCCGGTGAGTTCATTTGTCTGAGGTCTTTTTCTTCAGTTGAGTCAACTCGACCGATGTGTTCATTTTGGAAATCATCGGTTGATCCGGTGAGTTGATTTTGTTTGCTACGAGTTGTCTTGAGTGAATCTTTTGTGTCTTGCTCGAATGACCTCTTAGACATTTGTTCCACAAGGCTCTCTGATGATTCTTGAGCATTGTATGTTGTCAATTTTTGATTGAGTGACTTAGACATAGAGCCTTCACATCTTGTCTTTATCTCATGAATTTGATCTCGAAAGTTGAGTATCTATGGGTCTCCAATGACATGTTCATTTCATTTTATTGAGTGTTTATGGGGACCTTGCATTCACAAATTCATTAGTAAAGTTCAATGGTTGTCATTAATCACCAAAACCATACTACATGAGGGGGGGCCTAGATGCTTTCACTCGTACGCCCTGTCTGAATGCCACAATGACAGATGCGCTAGAGATAGAAGGGATAGTGTTTCGTACCTGAGAGAACCTCTGGATGAAGGACCGCAAAGATTCTCCCCCTTTTTGCACGACCGCAAAAAGGTCCAGTTCAGTGCCTGGTCGGGTGTATGAACTCCCGAAGTTGGCAGTGAACTAACGGCACAGCTCCTCCCAACTGTTGATAGAGTTGGGTGGAAGGCTCATAAACCAGGAACTGGCGGTCCCAATTAAGGCCACTGGAAAGTAATTGGCCATCACGGCCTCGTTTCCTCCAGCTGCCAAGATTGCGGTAGAGTATATCTGAAGAAATTCAGTGGGATGGACAGTCCCGTCGAATTTTTCCGGCAGGTGAGGCCGAAACTTCTGTGGCCATCTAACCATGCGCAGATGCATGGCTAGGACTGAACAGCCTCCTCCTACTCCTTCCAGAGTAGAAAGGTCTTGAGCTTCCCGTCTTTCACGGGCACGCTCAATATTGACACGGCCATCCTGCTGGTGGTATCGGCGATCAAGCTCCGCCCGGAGGTCATGAGTCGAAAGCCTAGATACCGTGTGAGTGCGTGGAGCCCCGGAGGTCAATGACTTCACTTGTCGAGATGCAGCACGTCTCCTGCTATTGGAGGCGTGCGGACCAAGTCTTCCAGACAAAGTCCGCCGCTGCGAGTAGGCTCGTCCCGAAGGAGGAGGACCCTGGTTGTTGAGGCGTTCGGCCGCTGCTACGACCAAATGCTCCACATCGGCCCTCCACTGCTCCAGTGCATCTCGAGATGCATCCGGAGGTGGTGGACGTTGGAGAAGAGCACGCGCTGCATGGAGCGCGTATTCCGGGTTGTCATGACTCGTCGACGCAGTAAGTGACGCCAGCGCACCATCACGTTGCCCAGCACGATTTGCTGGAGAAGACGGTGGTGGTGGGAGTGTGGCTCCTGCTGGTGCTGAGGCTCCTGCTGGTGGCTGCCTGTTGGAGGGATTGCCCCCAACAGCCTGAGCAGCAGGTTGGCCATTGGATGATCCAGCGGCTGAGTTCACCATTCTCAAAATCTCAGGCGCCCCTACCTGGCGCGCCAACTGTCGGCGGTTGGAGCCGGAAGATCTCCCTACACTACTGAAGTGATAGGGGAGTTTGATGTTCGGTGTGGGCGCGCGGAGATTCAAGAAGGTGAATTGGAGTTTGGCACAGGAGACATAATAATTTACGTGGTTCGGGCCGCCTGAGCGTAATACCCTACTCCACGGGTGCTTTGGTGTTGTATTAGCTGTAAGAGCTTGTCACGAGCGTATATGGTGCGTGAGTTCGTTCGTGCGTGAACGTCTCCCGCGTGTATCATCGGCCTGTCCTTTTATAGTACAAGGACAGGCCGTTACAAGCTAGCCTGGCCCGACATGTGGCCCCGACGGTTACTAGTATTGATACACGATTAATTGCTATTAATGATCCTGTAACGGGCTTTGACAGCACCGTTACTGGTGTTAAGATTGTACGTTTAAGTGTCATTAATATGGCATTAATGACACTTAATTGGGTCTTGAAGTCCTTGGCTCTCCTTTGAAGGTCCGGAGCTGTTACAGGGTCTTCCGGAGGTTAGGGGTTGAAGGTCCGACGATTGGACACGTGGCAGCTCTGGAGCTTGCTGTGGGAAGCAGGTAGCTCCGGGGCTACTCGACACGTGTCAGGTCCGGAGCTTCTCTCGGTCTGGGGTTAAGTCCGGAGGTGCCATTTGGGTACGTGGCCCGGAGCTTCCCCCTTGTGGGCGGTAGCTCCGGTTTGGCAGTACACGTGGCAACCCAGGGATTAACCATGTTGGAGAAGCGGGTCCGGTTATGTCTGACATGTGGGCCTCCAAGGGTCTTCAAACCAAGTAGATGACCTTCCTTTGAGATTTTCGTAACCTCAAGGGGTGTACGGTTTCTAGGGTACCGACAGAAAGGGTTGGAGACCCGGCTCTGTGTGAATTTCCTCAACGAGGACGTAGGTCTCGTGGTGAGATCGAACCTCGGGAAAAATTCGTGTGTCTTGTGTCTCATTTACTTTAAATTTTGTTCATTAGATCATTTGAGTGCTAAACTTCAACATAAGGCAATTAGAAGTTACACCTGCATTCTTATATTAATCTCAAGTACAAATATCAGTTGTTCTCATTCCGCTGCTAAAGAAATTTATTTTCCCAATTAACACCTGATCAACACACATAATTTTTGCACACCGGACTAGTCCGGCCAACCAAGTTTTGACGATTCTATTAAGTGTGCAGGAAATTCAAAAGGCCTATTCACCCCCCCCCCCCCTCTAGGCCACATTCACCTCCCTTGCTTATATAACTAGCCTGAAAGCCAACTCAACTCAAACTAGGACTCTAATCCTACTCAATTCACGAATCAAAACTTCCCAAAACTGCGCAAGACACTTCTATACGCAGAAAGAAGCAATCTTAAGACTTCCAAACACCTTAAGAACATATCCCACATTCCTAAAACAACTCAAATTCGTGACCCACACGAAATCCTATCGTAACCAGCTCAAAACTTTCCATATTTGAGTCAAACACGACCATCCGCAGCCTGGGTCTATAACCTAGTCAGTTGGACCTTTCCGACCAATTCTTTATATTCACATCTCTTCATCACGCCTTAGAACCATGTATCTACATTCATGCACTCCTTGCACACGTTCAAACATCTTCCAACGAAGTCCATGATACCTTCATATGCATTGTTCTTGATTCAAATATGTTGCGCAACCTCCCGATCAACTCAACCACAATTCCTCCCGAACTTGGTTGTTGAACCTCATCTTTTCCTAAGACTAGTTCAATGGATCCCGTCACCAGCCATATCTTGAACTCAAGCAACACCTCCACATGAATAAACAATCAATACTTCTGAGCACAAGTCCTCGACTTGACTCTCGTTAGTTCCAATAACCACAACACCTTACGTGAGAACCTCACATAAGTATGTTGCAAACATTAGCAAAAAGATATCAATCATAACCGCCAAAACAAACCAAAAACTTAGTAAAAGAAAACTAAGCAAGCTTTCCATAATCCAAAAAGCAAGTTTGAAACATTGCAAGGTAAAAGCAGAACCACTGCGATCAAGCTCCGAACCATGCCAAAGCTAACCAGACCTTGAACCGGAGCTTACCAAAGCTAGCAGGACCTAGTGCTGGAACTTACCAAAGCGAGTAGGACCTAGCGTCAGAGCTAACCAAATCTAGTCAGACCTAGTGCTAGAGCTTACTAAAGCTAGTCGGACCTAGAGCCGGACCTTGATGATAAATATGTTTTTGTAGTATTCAAAACTTTTATTGTCATAGCCAATGTATTCGTCACATATAGGTCTCACAGAGGATCATGGTTGCTTCGCTGCTGGCTCCCTCGACAGCTTGGCGGCGGTGTCTGGTTGTCATCCATTGGTGCGGAGTAGATGATGGTGCACGACGGAGAAAGAAGAGGACGATTATTGTTGTGTGGAGAAGACGATCGATGGTGCGGAGAAGAAGAACACGAGTGTGTCTTTATATCATCGTCTGCCTAGCAGTTCGCCTCTCGGCGTGCAATGATGGGACGATTCGAATTGAATTCAAAAGACACACGCTCTCTGCGCGTTCCCCTCGGTAACCGCAAAGATCGCACGCCTGGTTGCTTCACAGGCGGCCCTTTATTAAAAAACTGATTGTGAGAAGTAATTGAAAATCACGGGTGGTAGTTCAGGAGACACGTCTGTAATAATGGTGAATATCATAGGCGGCTTTTGTATACAGATGGCCTGTGAAAATGGATATGTTTACACCGGTGGTTTAGTTTTGCAAACCACATGTGATATTCTATCATCACAGACGCCTATTGATTTATTGGACATCACATGTGTATTTTTTAACGGACCGTCTGATTAGAAAAAGCGTGACGCCTGTGGAAACCCTTTATGTAGCAGTGTACTGTCATTGAGGTGGGATACTTTGTGTTGGAATTATGATTCAATGATTATATTTTTTCTTCTAATAAGATCCAAGGCCAAAAAATTAAATAAAAAGCGCTAGGGACTTATTTGTAAAATATGAGTGACTAAAGTATTATAACATACGGAAATCCTTGTCTTGAATTTATTGGATTGTCTTGAATCGCACATGTGTTTGCTTTAAAATTTGCTCGAATTGCACATGTATTTCGTGTTTACTTGCTGTCATAATTTTTTTTGAGAGCTTCTTACTGTAACCTGCCTATGGTTAAATTTGTATTGAATCTTGGGAGCCATGCATGTTCTTTTAATTATGTGTTGAAACTTTCGGCAAAATTCGTTAGGATGTCTTGTAATGCAAGCTTCAGTAAGAAAGTTTGAAGAGGGTGCTTACTACTCAATGTGATAAAAGTTTCATGATGCACGTGTAACATGAATTGCAGAACGCATGTTTTCTGTTGGAGACATTTTGGGTGTACGTTTTGACTTGTATGGCCTATTAATCATAACAGTTTGAAATTTGTTTTGTTGCTTTTATTTTCCTCTGTGATGTGGCAAGTATTATGGGCTGCTATGGGTGGACCAAACTAAATGTAAAATACCTACTTGTTTTCTCCACTGCACCCGAAAGTGTAGGGTTACAGTGAAAAACTGAATCACCCACTAATAAATGAATTAGCAGAGTTAGAAATCGCCACGGATGCGTAACAGAGCTGAGACCAAAATAGGAAAAAAAAAAGGCACTTCAGTATACTTTAGCGTTCATATACTATGATTTTTTTGTATGATCAAGAACGGGCAGTTATTTCCCCCAATATTTAAGGAAAACAAATAAAAAATAAATATTTACGAATAGGAGGTCGTTCAGTTCGTATAGTTCACAGCCCAAACTGGTGACATTTCAAGCTGTCCCAAAAAGACCAATCAGCTGTATATGCACATCTCGTAAACAATTTGTCATCCCAATTTGCTTTGTTCACAAATTCAGGCACATATCTATGCTTTTACTTGCTGCCAAAACCTGATGGACTTACCAGGTTCCATAAATTGGGACCAAAATTTCATAATTGTCCTGTATAGCATCACTCACGGCTAAACCAGAGCATGGCACACTACCAACACTATGACTTAACCGACAAACAAGGTATTTACCTTTAGGTGAACAAATATATCATGGAACGAATTTACTGTGGAACTGATTCCGAAATTAGAAGGTATTTCACTATTTTCTTCTCAAAAGTTTTCGCATAATGCTTGCAACAGAGCTCAACAATTTTCGATAACTGATTTTGTCGCAGAAACAAATAACCAATACAACAGAAAGCTCAACAATTTTAATACCTTAGATAAACAAAAAACAACTTATTTGTTGTTCATCTTAGTAAAATTAGGCATTATCCATGTTGGGCAAGGCCAGTTGGACCAAATCTGAGATGCGATTTCTTCCCTTCTGTGATTTTCCAAGTTGATAACGCCTATATCACGAGTGTGGTCCTGTGCTGCCATAATCAATTCATCATGATCGTCAGTGAAGTAGACACGATTTGCTTTTAGTTGAGGATATTCTGCAGCAGTAAGACAGAGCGAGTGGTTGTGCCCAAGAAACAGCATATGGTGTGGCAAGCTTTTAATTTTCACATGGGCTTTTGCATCCATGTCTACTTTGAATACCAGGATCTTCTTGGTAGTATATACCAGGGGTGATGCAGGGTCATACTTTGGTGCATCAGATAATGCATCATCATCGTCATTTACATACACTTGACTTGGATGATCTACCATTCTCCAAACTTGCAGAATATCACCCGATGGAGCTGGAATTAGATACATGCTCTCAGAATTATTATTCTTCACTTTGCCCATAATGACCTTCCTTGTAACAGTAGGGCCAACAAGATCAAATGCATCAATTTCTCCAAACGATGTCAATGCATACAGTAGACCATCCATGCATATGCAGTCTTTATAACCCGCGTTGTGCGGCAGCCAAGTCCACTCCCGATCTCCCATCCTTGCAAAGGAAAGTTGACCGTATGGATTATGGATGATCACCACAAAGTAGCTTCCCGTGGATGGATCAGGAAAAACAAATGCCTTGTAGTAGCAGTACTCACGAAGTGCGTTTAGAGCGTGTATCTCAGGTTGGTAAACGTTCTTCCCAGTGTAGTATGACAACTCATATTTGTAGATAGTGCCCGAGTCATTGAATATGGGCTTCACTTGCTCGATGGTGATGACTGACGGGAGAGCAATCTGTTCACTTGTGATTGGATTGAGAAGGTGCAGCTCAGACCTGTCATCTGCAGTAATGAGCAAACCATTAGAGGACCCGATTATGAACCTGCTGCGGATTGGTGGGTCCGGTACAGTTAACTTGTACTCCCTCCTTTCCACCAGGCTGTAGAGACAGCCAATGTTGTCATCAACAGATTCAGATGCGTAGAACAGGCATGGAGTCTGGGGCTGTTTGTACAATCCGAGGTTGCGCAGGCTGGTGTAGGCAGCGTGCCAAGAGGTACAGACAGAACCAGCGCGTACAAGGTCAGGGATATCAAGGTTTGCAAAGATAATCGTCCACACATCTTGAGGCAGCTCCGGCAACGTGCCCGCTGCAGTTTTGGAGCAGAGGCTGTTCGTAGTCACAGCTGTTCTGCTACAAGCCTTCATTGGAACAGAGGATTTCTACAAAGACGAGCTGCTTCTGCAGGAAACCTTGGAAGAAAGCTGTAATCTCTGATGAAGCTATGCAGAGGGAAGGCTCCTGGCCCTGGCTGCACTTTTATAGATCATCACCACACCAAGAAGTGATTTCAGGTCCGAATCGTTCTTAAGGCAAGGGTTTATTCTATTGGACCGGGATATCTGTTCACCTACTCGGATTGGGGCTCGGTTGGTGATGATCCACAAGGATATGGAGGTGTCTTCACGATCGAAGGTCGACGGCTCAAATGGAATCGCACGAAGTGGTGGCGGGGGCTGTGTTTGCTCGACGGCGGCGATTTTTTCTGGGGATTTTAGAAACCAGGACCGGGGGAAATCTAGGAGACTCGGGCCGTCGGGCGAGGGTTTATAGAGGTGCTGCTCCCCGATGGAAGTAAAGCGGAATCGACCGAGATCATCGAGGCTCGGTTGCGGCGCGCGTGCGGCACGGCTGGGGAAGGAAGAAGGGGATCGCTTCTGACGGACGGGGCCCGCGGCGCAGTGAACGGGCAAGAGGAAAGGGGCGCTCGTGGGCTGGCTGTTTCGGCCGAAGGAGAGAAGGAAAAAGGGTAAGAAGGCAAGAAGTGGTCTGGGCCAGGGAGAGATGGGTTTTCGGACTAGAAACAAGTTCTGGGTTTTCTTTTGTTTTATTTTCATTTGTCTATTCCAAATTTGAATTCAAACAAATTTATAGCATATTTGCGAGATTCCATTTTTAGTCAAAAAGTACACTCTTCTATTCAACTTGGCTTAAATCAATTTTTTTATCATATTCATCATCACACGATTCTACACATTATTTCCTTTTAATTTTATTTCTTCCTTACAAATTCTGAATTATTATTTGAATCCAAATCTGTTTGCATATGAAAATCAGGGTGTTACACTTTCTTGGTTCGTGCTTGAGTCGGTGCCCCAAAATCCAGAAGGTTCAAGTTTTCTTTTGTCTGAATGAGGTGAATGGACAGTCCCAGGCGTCGATCCTCGGCGCGTTATCCAGGACGTGCTCAACGAACTGAATGCGCCACCGCAGAAGGCCGATGCTTCTTCTTGGTCTCAACCGGCGCAGTAGCAGAAGGCCGAGGCCTCCTCGGCGATTCAACCAGCTAGGGGTGGCAAAAAATTGAGACCGAAAAACCGAAACCGAAAAAACCGAGACCGGAATCGAAAAGACCGAAATATCAGGTATCCGGTACTTTTCGGGTAGCAAATATAAATAATCGAAAAATAAATGTCGGGTTCGGGTACCACTCTCGGGTAACTGAAATAACCGAATAGTCCGTCCATCAAATAATAAGTTAAATTATGCGTGATAAACTATGAACAATTCAAATTTAGATATTTTATTTTCAAGTTGTGATGTGTGAAGTTGTTGGATTTAAACGTTTATTTTTGATTTTTCATTTGTCAGTTTATAATAAATTTATCAATCATATTAAATTTGTGCAAACATGATATGGATATAATGTATAATTTGGATATATCGGGTAGGATCGAAGACCGAACCGAAATTTTGATACGCAAAATGTTCGGGTACCTAATATTATTACAACAATTTGGGTAGTGATTTCAAGAAACCGAATTTTGAAAAAGACTGAAATACTCAAATCGAAATATTGGGTAGACCGAATGCCCACCCCTACAACCAGCGCTGCAAAGCACCGGCCATCGGCCTGGATTCTACCAACTCTATGTAAGGAACTTACTTCTCTTGTGGCCATTACAAGTGGTTCGGTGTCCCTAGCTTGCAAATAGGGATGCAAATTAGATATATACATTAGCAATGTATTCAGGAACTATTCGAGTTGACAGTCCAGTCACGCAAAGGTCACACTGGATTTAGTTTGAGTCATACAAATATGCCGTATTGATTGACCCCTACTGTAAATTCACCTATTGTTAGCATCATAGTATTCTCGTAGGTTTTCCCATGTGGGCCATGATAATATTCCTAGTTATCAGTTGAGTTAGACTACTACAAAAAGCATTTTCACAGGCGCCTCAATTTTTCAAACACAGGCGGTCCGTAAAAAATGCAACTGTGATGACGAATGATACAATAACCGCCTGTAACGACAGAACATCACAGACGAATTTTAAGAAACAATCGCTTGGGTAAATATAATATTTTCTCAGACGGTTCTTAATTGACCAATGCCTGGGTAAATACATGATTTTCACGGGCGGTCATTGTTTAAGAACCGTATGTACTGGTCCAATCATCACAAGCGGTTTTTATTGAAGAACTGTATGGGAAAAGTCATCGTTTTCACATGTTGTTTGTTAATCAAGAACCACATGTGATGCTGATAAGCTCCTGTCAAGCTAATCCCTGCACAACAAGCTCTTGTAGATGCAAGTAACACCCGTGACTCATCATTTGGATTGTTGAAAGCATCAATTTGAAGTCTGACGATCCTTGTAAGGATTTTCCCATCCATTTGAATGATTTCTTTTCCTCATGCCCATTTGAAAACTTAGGAATATGCTCCTTTCTCAGTTTTAATGTATAAATGTATTGACTAAAAATCAGTACCTACTTTCTTAATGCTTCACACAAGCGAGGAAGCGAACAATTTCAATCACAAATCTTGTTTTTATACTTTCATAGGGATTTAACCTTAATCTTTCAAGCATAGATTTATCAAATAAGTGAAGCTTCCTTATCACACATGTTAATGACAGTTATAAGTGAAGGATGTGCTAAAGCTAACGAAATCTGAATCGGACTGAAGATAAAGAGACCCTGCATATGAGTGGCAATATCCAGGTTAGACAACGTGAAGCTATGATTGCAACCTTCAACAACATGAAAAGTGATGTCAAGGTTATGCTTGCATCAACCAAGGCATGTTGTGAGGGTATACCAATTGTTGGGGCAAGCATAACCGTGATGCTCCAACAAGTGTTATGCCCTCACAACATGCCTTGGTTGATACAAGCATAACATTGGCATCACTTTTCATGTTGTTGAAGGCTGCCTTCATAGCTTCATGTTGTCTAACCTTTACATTGTCACTCATATGCAACATCTCTTTGTCTTCAGTCCTGTTGAGATTTCATTAGCTTTAACACACCTTTTACTTGTAACTACCATTAACATGTCTGATGAGGAAGTTTCATTTATTGATAAATCTATGCTTAAAAGATTAAGGTCAAATTCCTATGAAAAGGGTAAAAACAAGATTTGTGATTGAAGTTGTTCGCTTCGTCGCTTGTGTGAAGCACTAAGAGAGATGGTACTGATTTGTAGTCAATATATTCAGCCATTAGAACTGATAAAGTAACATCTTCGTAAGTTTTTAAAATGGAGAGGAGAGAAAGAAATCTTTCAGGACTTGTTTGGGTATACTCAATCTAATTGGATTGAAGTGGACTGAAGTGAAGAATGAAGTAATTTTCTCCTCAATCCACCTCTAACCACTTATATTGAAGTGGATCCACTCCTATCCAAACAAGCCCTTAAATAGATGGAAAGTATCGTCAGAATTCAATTAAAGCTTTTAACAATCTAAATGATGAGTCCCGGGTATTACTTGCATCTACAAGAGCTTGCTGTGAAGGGATTAGTTTGACAGGAGCTTTAAGAGTTGTGCTTCTATATGTTGTTTGGAACCAAGCTATTGGAAGGTCAGTCTGATCATCATAGGTCAAAAGAAATTTATATACACGTACAATTTGATAAATTATGGAACAGGTGAAGGTGATAGATATGATAGTCAATAAGCTGAAATGGATCACTTGTCCAAATTAGTCTTCTCTACTAAAGCGGAATTTAATAATGTTCGAAACATGCTATATAAAGCTGAAATAGAACATTGTTATAAGTTGATTTCATAGGATACAAATATATACAATATATATCATACATTTTTTCCAGTATTTACATCTTCTTGCATATAGGGTTTCAAATCCTTTTTAATGCTTCTCTTTACGCGCTTGATGTTTTCTGGTTCGGTGAAAAGGTATATTTCTTCATACTAATTATATTCCTCTTTATTATCTCCCACATTCTCAACCCCAACAATATTTTGATTTCCAGAAACAACTACGTGCATCTTCTCAGTTTCTGGATCTTGTGCATAAAAAACTTGTGCAACACTATCGGCGAGAACCCACAGGTCATCTTTATAACCCACTTTATTCAAGTCTACCAGTGTCAGCTCGTAATTGTCCACTTTCACACCATCAGGATGTTTTACCCATTGGCACTTAAATACGGGCATTACCATTCTTTTGCCATAATCAAGTTCCCGTATTTCCTCTATGAACCCGAAGTATGTGGTCTCTTGCCCTTGTGAATCATAAGCCTCAATACGAACATCACTATTTTGTGCAACACTCTTACAGTCTTTTTCTTTAGTGTAAAATGTGTAGCCATTGATGTCATATGCTTGCCATGATGTCACCAGAGCAGATGGGCCAGAAGCTAACTTCTTCATTGTTGCCTCTTCTATAGAGTTTCCGTATGGTATATTTTTGTCCATTAACCATTCAGTGAAACATCTCCTGTGCTTTCATGATCCAGTCCTCTGTGCGGTCTTGGTTTTGTTCGCGAAGCTCAATTTGGTATTCCTCAATGTACGAATCACCTATTGCGAGCTGTTGTAGTACACCAAAATGTGCACAGTGTACATTCTTGTAATCTTGAACGATAAAAGTTTTCTTACCCACTTTGCCTCTCCCACGCATTTTACTCTCATGTACTGGTATAGGCACACCTATCGGTTTTCCATCTTTGATGTAATCAGCACAACCCTCAATCACTTCTTCAGTGGTGTATCCTTCTATAATTGAACCCTTTGGGTGAGCACAATTCCGAACATAACCTTTTAATACTCCTAAATATCTCTCCAACAAAAACATATGATGTAAATATAGTGGCCCCAATGCTTTTATCTGATTAACAAGATGTATGATTAGGTGTACTTGCATATCAAAAAAGTATAGTGGGAAACACATCTCAAGCTTGCACATAGTCTCGACGATGTATGTTTTCAGATAGTCTAAATCTTCACATGCTATCACCTTTTGCGGTACTGCATTGAAGAAGTAACACAAATGTGTGATGACAACTTTTATATGCTCAGGTTTGATGACTCTTATTGCAATGACAAGGAACACTATCATCATCATGTGACAGTCGTGAGAATTATAGCCGAATAAAGACAAGTCTTTCATCGAGACTAGTTTGCGAATATTGGATGATAAACTCGTGGGCACTTTGATCCCACGCAAGCATTCGCAAATTGCTTTTTTCTCTTCTAGTGTCAAGTTGTAGCTGGCTGGGGGAAGGTAATGCTTCCCGTTCGCCTTTTCTACTGGATGAAGCTCTAGTCTCAAATCAAGATTTACTAGGTCCATACGTGAATTTAATCTGTCCTTTGTTTTCCTCGGCATGCTAGCAAGGTCCCAATGATGTTGTCAAATACATTCTTTGTAACGTGCATTAAATCAATACTATGGAAAAATTCCAAATTCTTCCAATACGGAATATACTTGAAAAAAATTGATTGTTTCTTGAAACCATGTCAGTTGTATCACCCGAAGATGTACTTTCTTTCTCTTGATTCCTTTACATTTTTTGCCCTTACCAAAAGCAATATGAATGTTCTTGACCATTTCGAACACAAGTTTTTCACTGTAAGGTTTTAGTGCAGTATCTTTTTTGATTTTGTTATCAAATTGTTCTTTCAACTTCCTATACTTGTGTGTATCTGTCAAGAACTGCCGGTGTCTCATGTACACCATCTTTGTGGATGAAGTGAGGTATAGAAATCCAGTTCTATCCACGCACCTTACACAACCTTTCTTCCCTTTCATTTGTCCCGATAATGTAAACAGTCCAGGATAATCATGCACAGTAACGAATATCATCGCTCTTAGCGTGAAATACTCCCGCTTGTACTCATCCCATGTACGTACCCCTTCATTCCAAAATTTTGTCATATCTTCCATTAAAGGTCCCAAGAACACATCAATTTCGATGTCGGGTTGTTTCAGACCTTGGATAAGAACAGATAACAAGATATATTTCCTTTTGTGACACAACCACATCGGAGGTTGTACATCGTTAAGACCACGGGCCATGTGTTGTGTATGCTCCTTTTTTCACCAAACGGATTCATTCTGTTTGTACTCAAGGCAAACCTTAAATTTCTGATTTCCTTTTCAAATTCTGGATACTGAATATCAAAAATTTTCCACTACGTTGCATCACCAGGGTGTCGAATATGTTTTTCATTCTTCTTGCGCTGCTCGGAATGCCAATGCATAAGTTCAGCCTCCCTAGGGTTTGAGAACAAACGCTTCAAGCGATCAATTACTGGAAGGTACCACATCACCAAGGCATGAATTTTTCTCTTATTCTTCTCGCTCGCATCGCCAGAAGTATCGTCATCGTCACCTTCAAGACCAATAATAAACTTCTTATTCTTCTGAGACTTTTTCATGTTGGTAACATTCTGGCAATTGTAGTCCTTCTTATATCGAATGACACCACAGATGGGGCATCTAGTTGCGAGCTCATGCTCTTTGCGATATAGAATACAATGGTTCACACAAGCGTGTACTTTTGTCACACCTAGTGCCATCGGACAAAGAAATTTCTTCGCTTTATAAGTGCTTCTGGGCAATTTATTTGGATTTGGAAGAATTTCTGCCAAAAGATTCAAAAGATCAGTGAAACTACAATCGGACCATCCGTGTGTGGCTTTCAACTTTAGTAGTTCTAGGACTGCACGCAATGTAGTAAACTCTTTATGACTGCCGTTTGATTCATCATATAAAAGCTCCATCGCCACATTTTGCAATGTCTTTATTTTACTTAAACCTTTACTTGCTCCCATCAAAGTCAACACATATGGTTCAATGTGACACAACATCTCCTCACAATCGAACTCATCATCATCATCACCATCTTGATTGTCACTACCATCATTGATATGAACATTATCGTCATTTGAACTTCTCTCATCATCTTTATCCACTTCATGTGTATCTAACTCACCATGCTCTGTCCATATTGTGTAGTTTTTTTTTGAAACCTCTTTTCACCAAATGATATTGGATTACTATAGTATCTATCTAAGCAATCTTTTTTTGCAGTCGATACATGGACATAGTATGTCATCTATCTTTTGCAACTTCGCATGTCTCTTGGATGCTTCAATAAAATTTGCAACATTATGAACGTAAATAGGATCGGGTCTTGGCATGTTATACATCCACGCTCGACGGGCCATGCTTTAATAACAAATTTTTTCTAAGATTTACAAAATTTGGCCACATATATGACCTAAAGGTCTTCTATAGAATGAATTTACAGAGACATAAAAAGCATGTATCATATGAGTGTATACTAGTATCATGTAGGTCTGTTCATAAGGGTTCCAAGAAAAGTTGTTTCATAATTTTCTAAGTTTCCTAGTGGCCATAATGGATTTTTTAAATTAGGCTTATTCATTGAAACATTTCATCGAACACGAGATGTGCATGCATTCATCTTCAACCTTTAATCCTTCAAATCTACTTTTTGTTCTGCAAAATTCATGGGTGAGCTCAAGGGGAGACTAAACTACATCTTTCAACCTTTAATCATTCAAATCTACTACAAACCTCAAGTGGTTGGGGGGGGGGGGGGCTGGACGCATATGCAAACACAACAAAACGAAACTGTGAAAAAAGAACAAATTAAAAACATGATAGTGAAGAAGAAGTCTCTTCTAACCTTTTCTCTATTCGAAGGTTGATCAACTAATGAATGCAGTATCGGCCGACGCACGGTGGAAAATTTTGGCAGCCTGTCGATGTCAATAGAAAATCTCCAGGGTTATGTTTTCTGTGGTGTTCGAGGGGTCTTTATATAGGCGTTCATTTTCACAGATGATTTTTAAGTGCTTCTCAGGCGGTTTGCACTTAATAACCGCCTGAGAAAAAGATTATCTCAGGCGGGTATTACTTACCAACCGTCTGAGATAATTTCCCAAGTCTGTTCTTCAATTTTCTTTACCCTTGCTTTATTTTTATTTAGATTCCAATATAAATACTCAAACATCTATAGATTCTGCAAATTGAGTCCAAATTTGATGATTCTTTCTTCTATATTTTTCAAAAATTAACATCTACCATATGTACCGAATATTTTAAAACTTGTATAGTTGACATTGTAATGTTTTGGTAAATATCAAATTAATTTATACTCACATATTATTCACATTTGTATATCTCCTAAAAAAGGGTCCTTCACTAAAATTGGTTTGTATGAACATATTTCCATGATTTATACATGTATGAATTTTGTTAATTTTTTTAAAGCATTCTAACATGTCAAAATTCAAATTGTCCATCATTCTAACTAAATGCTCATAAACATTTGAGACATTCATCAAATTTTGAACACACATTGATTCAAAAAATTTAAAAAAATCTGAAAAAATTCACAGAGGTTGGTATGATGACTAAAAATGTCCATTGAAAAAATAAATGAAAAAATCATTATATTCATCAAGATAGAAAAATGACAAATAACAATTGTTATATATTTTTTATGTTCTGACCAATTTCAAAGGCTTTATGAAGTGAAATTTAATGGTAAACTTTAATAATCAATCATATTACAAGAAAGTGGAATTTGGGCTTTTGAAAGGCCCCATATTTAATCAATAATATTAATTAAGAAAGAAGTAAAGATCTCTCAAGTGGTTGGTACTGAATAACCGTTTGAGAAAAATGTTATCTCAGACGGGTATTACTTACCAACTGCCTAAGATAATTGCCCGAGCCTGTTCTTCAGTTTTCTTTTCTCTTGCTTCTTTTTTATTTAGATTCCAATATAAATACTCAAACATGTATAGATTCTGCAAATTGAGTCCAAACTCGTTGATTCTTTGTTCTATATTTTTCAAAAATTAACATCTACCACCTGAACCAAATATTTTAAAACTTGTATGGATGACATTGTAATGTTTTGGTAAATATCAAATTAATTTATACTCACATATTATTCACATTTGTATATCTCCTAAAAAAGGGATCCTTCATTGAAATTGGTTTGTATGAACATATTTCTATTATTTATACATGTATGAATTTGGTTAATTTTTTTAAAGCATTCCAACATGTCAAAATTCAAATTATCCATCATTCTAACTAAATGCTCATATACATATGAGGCATTCATCAAATTTTGGACACACATTGATTCAAATTTTTTTTTAAATCTGAAAAAAATTCATAGAGGTTGGTATGATGACTAAAAATGTCCATTGAAAAAATAAAGGAAAAATCATTATATTAATCAAGATAGAAAAATGACAAATATAAATTGTTATATGTTTTTTATGTTCTGACCAATTTCAAAGGCTTTATGAAGTGAAGTTTAATGGTAACCTTTTATAATCAATCATATTACAAGAAAGTGGAATTTGGGCTTTTGAAAGGCCCCACATTTAATCAAGAATATTAATTAAGAAGAAGTAAAGATCTTCTCAGATGGTTGGTACTGAATAACCGTCTGAGAAAAGGAATATTAATAAATGAAAAGAATATTAATTAAGCTTACGTAAAGATCTTCTCAGGCTGTTGGTACTGAATAATCGCGTGAGAAAAAGATTATCTCAGGCGGGTATTACTTACCAACCGCCTGAGATAATTGCATCTTCGTAGACGGTTGGTAATTACCACCCGCCTGAGATAACCATCTTCTCAGGCGGTTGGTACTTAAAATCTGCCTGAAAAGATAGGCGTCTATATATACCCCTCGACTGCGTTGGAAAAACCTAACCCGGGCGAAATCACTTAGACGCCGTTAGGCTGCCAAATTTCGTTTGCCACCAAGTCTTCGCCACTCTCGTCGCCGAGCTTCGCAATCATCACCAAGCTTTGCTGTTGTCGCCGAGCTTTGCCATAGCCGTCGAGCTTCGCTGTTGTCCGTTTGCTTCGCCCTTGCCACTTCCAGGTACGCCAAGCGAAGCCCTTTCCGTCGCTGCTGAGAGAAGCTATAAACCCTAAACCCTTCAACCTTCCCTCCTCCGTCCCCGTGCCGCCTCCCTCCTTGATTAGGGTTCCTTGGTTAGGGTTCGGTAAATAAAGTTCTAAAACTAAATATTTCCTGCATCCCAAAGGTTTGATGTTTTTTAGAACTAATTTTAGGCATGTGTTGCGGTGTAGGTAGTGACCATGGGGTGTTACATTGGTTGACCTACTCCCCTTTTTCAATTCCTTTAAACAGTTTCTTGAACCTGTTAGATATTCTAACTGCAATACTGCCATTTTTGGTGCTTGAAGACCATGCCATGAAATGAGTTTCTTTGGCTATAGAGAGCAAAGTTGGGAAAGTGTTGTGTGGATACTATGGCAAAAGCTACATGAGGCATCACCAGATCAATTGCTTTTGACCATGTTTTCTTTCACTAATATAGCATCATTTTCAATCAACCACATAAAGATTTTGATTTTGGGAGAGATTCTAGCTTTCCAAATTAGTTTATAACCAGGTTCAGAATATGACCTAGTCAATTTAGTATAATAGAGAAGTCTTTGTCCACACAAAGTTCAAAGAGAATGATGTACAGGTTGGCTAGAGGTTTTACCTCTAACCAAATTTCTTGCCAAAAACTTATTGTTTAACCATTCTCTAAGGTAAATTTTCTGCTCTTGTATATATATTCTTGACTTTTCGAAGGTCTCTCGATATGGGAGAGTTAGACATTTCATGTCTCAATGTCCCAACCGGAGAATCCCTAATGTATTTAACTCTGACAATGTCCTGCCAAAGCCCTTTTTCCTTTTCCAATCTTCACTACCATTTGGTCTACAGACTGACATTCATCTTACTAAGGTACTTAACCCCCAGCCCACCCCTCCCTCTTTTTTATTTTTTACAAATGATACCCTCTCATATATGGACATGGATCTCTCTCTTTAAGCATATATGGACTAAGCACTTTGCACGGTACATAGCCTTATAATCATGTGATACCCTCTCGTTGCCACCGTGCATAGATTTTTTTCAAGTTTTTGAACCCTAACCATCCCACGAAGGTCTGGGTTAGTTTTTATTTTGCAAAATGTCAAGCTTACCATGCTTATACCAGTAAAAATTGAATTGTGTGGCAAGGCCACCACTGTTAACGAGCTTAGGGCATAATATACTTAGATATGGGATAAAATCTAAAAAAGATGAACTTGTGTAATGAGAGGCGATTTGGATTGTAGTACCTCTCGTTGAATTAAAGAATGTGTCTTGTTCTTTTTATCCTAAGCACCATCCATTCTAGCCACCTGCTGGATGTAATGGTATAGCAAGTCGAATATCTCACCTTGTAGTCATGTTTTGGCCATGACTTCATAAATTGTTTGACACGCACAAGTGGTTGATGGTTCTGTGGGACACTTCATGTAGAGTTAATATGCCATTCATTATATTTTTTGTCTTCTTAGTTCTAGCATTGAAAGCCCTAAGAAGACTGGTGCTAGTAGTAACAATAAGGAAGACAACATGGAGTTTACTGACTCCAGCAGTTCAGGCTCCTTTCACAGTCCATCGGATCCTTTTCCTAATATAAAAAATAAAAAGACTTCAGAGGATCTCGACCCGAAATATGATCCTGCCGACGAGGTATGGATCACGAATCTTAACTTCAGCAGTTCAAGTTAATGTTGGTTGTCAAGTATACGAAGTCTTATAATTCTTTTCAACCTAGATTAATTGCAAAGACAACGAGGTGACTTCGGCTCCTAAAACCGCAGAAGGTTCTCCAATGGATGAATCCTCAGGTTCACTCAAGAGGAAACGAGGGCAACGAGGTACCAATAAGGGTCAATTGGACCACATCATGTACATAACAAGGGTCGGTCCAAGTGGGCTTCCCCAAGAACCACTGGATTCAGTTACCAAGTACCCAAATGCATGCGGTTTTCTTGTTAGAGAGCTCGTGCCGATCACAACCGAGAATTGGAGAAAATTACCTGAGGAGACCAAGAATGAGTTGTGGGAAAGGACAAAGAAACAATTCAAGTTCTCGAAAGGCACAGAAGAAGCTGTAAAGAAAGCAACATTGGTCTCTTGCGGCAAGAAGTTTCGTGGCTGGAAGAGTGAAATGAATGCTTATGTTAAGGACGATAAGGTCCCTAGCCCGAGGAAGATGGAAAAAATCACACAAGCTCAGTGGCAAGAGTTTGTTCGTCAAAAGACCACACCTGATGCTAAAGCTCTAAGTGCAACTAGGTCAGAGCTTGTCAAAAAGGACAAATACCATCATCGCTTGGGGTCTGCCGGATATGCCCCCAAAGTCCAAAAATAGAATAAGATATTAGACGAAATTACCAGTAAGGGAAATCCTCACCTGTTAGAAGGCTGCGATGAGAGAACTCAGCGGTGGATCTTTGCTCGGTCAGGTTTGACCAACGAGGGCAAACTTGAAAAGCCCGACTCTGTAAATGAAGTAGAGGAAAAAATGAAAAAAGTAATTGAAAATCAACAGAAGGGTCTCTTCAAGCCGAAGAGGGATAATGAACAACTTACTGCTATCTCAGGAAACCCTGAACACAGTGGATGAGTTCGAGCAGTCTCTTCTCAAATGTATTGGCTAGGTGGTTTCCCTAAAGATAAAGACACATATAGAAGACGTGAGAAGTTTAAGAAAACACTTGATGAAACGATTGCTAAAAATTTCAAAGAAAATGTGCAAGAAATAATGGAACAGCTTAGACAATCGGAACAATTAGTGGCACCGAGTAAAGCGATGGTTCCCGTGCCAAAGGAGCAATTGGTATCTCCAACTGCCTACCCTAGCAGTGTAGGTTCTGTGCTAGGCTCAGGTTCAACCCATAAGTTCGCTATCGATGATATTGCTAAGGACAAATCTTGTCGTCTTCTTATCCTGATAGGCAGAGCAGGGAACAAAACCAAACAGGTTGCCACTGCTATGGCAAAGCCTGATCGTGACTTCAATGGGAATCCACTTACGTTGTATTATGCTGTGGTGCAAGTTCTTCAGATCATTGATAATTATTATGAAGATTATAAAGTACACCACATCACACATGAGGGGATCACGACCTTGGGGCAAGCTGTCAACCAATTAATCCTTTGGCACCGCGCGATATCGTGTTGGACGATGAGCCAATTTCTAGCCTCGTCGCATCTCAAAATACTGCAACCCCATCTTCTAAGCCGAAAGTCCAGGAAGATCCACTTCCCCTATGTCTCAGCAAGGATGATAGTAACCTTGCTAGTAAAGATAACCAAGAGCAACAAGTTGGACAACAGCTTCAAGCAGTACCAGAGCAAGCTGTTGCTAGTAAAAAGCAACCAGTTGAGCAACCACTTGAAGTAGTACTAGATCCAGCTGCTGGGAGTAAAGAGCAATCAGTTGAGCAACAGGTTCAATAACAAGCCAGTGTCCAACTTACGACGACTACTCCTCGATCACCAGTGCCTATCAAAGTTAGCTCATACGAAATTAAGAAACCTTCATCAGAAGTGTCAAAGTATTTGGAAACTATGAAGGAAAATATTAGAAAATTGAGTGCATCTCGTTCTTCTCATGAGCCAGCATTAGAAGATATCGATGAGTGAGAAGAAGACGTTGTCATGTATAATCAGCGGACGGCTTTAGTTAAACTAGGAGTTCCAATATACAAGCTTGATGATGTTACTCCTAAATTTGAGAATGGGAAGCCGTTCATGACATCCATACAACTTAGCAAACAACCTGCCCCGCTCAAAAGAATGCACGAGTGGTACATCCTTGCCAGCACAAAATATGATCTTTCTTGTGTCACATTTCGTATTCTAAAAGATGCATTCTGGACCACTGGAGTAGATAAATGAGTCATTTTATTTGAAGAGCCGCATACCCTTTTCTATCGGGGCATGCTCAAAATCAACCTGCTCTCGTCTAGTGTTTGTAAGTGCCTCTAATATTTTGCACTTGCTTTTCTTACTACACGCATACATATTTCATGAGATTATTACAATTCTGGACTTCTTCAATAGGATGCAATACATGGATAATGAAAAGATGAAATACAAGACAGGTATCCTTGACCCTACAGGGATTGCAAAGACACTATTCGACGTCAAGGCGGATCGAGACTCATCACAGTTCAAGCACATGAAAAAAAAAGAATTTGAAAAATCAATCGCAAAACTTAAGAAGGATAGAAGGACAGAAGTTGTAGCTTACATAGGACATGCAATGTTTAACTTTGTCAGAGATGGAAAGGACCTCGTAAAGGCTCCGTACCACTTCGAGTAAGTTTGACACATGACATTGAAATAGCAATTATTGCTAATTGTTAACACGTGTGTTTGTATGTTTGCAGTAATCACTACATAATGATCTTCATCAAGCCAACGCAAGGTTTGACAACAGTCTTGGACTCAGTCGATTACCCACCAGAGCATTACAAAGATTTCCTTTCCATTTTGAAACTGTACGTTTATTTAATAATTTTAATTTACACACATTTAAAATGTGTTGACAAGTTTTATATGACATTTCTTGTATTACAACGCTTGGCTGTTTTACGTGGAACAGATTGGCGGTGAGAGACCTCCTAATATGAATGCATTGGACATTAAAACATATTATGCTTGTCCGAAGCAGCCTGTTGGGAGTGTCTTATGCGAGTATTATGTATGCGAGCATCTTCAGACTGCCAGCGAATATAGAGTGAATCTTGAGGATGTAAGTTATCCTTAATGTCAATATCTTATTTTCTTACTTTTGAGTTTTATTTTCATTGTAACTAGCATAGTTTAATACTTATATTCTCTGCTGTTCAATATTACCAGAAACATTATTTTCATATTTTGATTCCAACTTCAAAATTCAATTGCTCATAGTACAACTGCTCCAAAAATACCAAATAAATTCCTGTACTTTGAGATTGTTCAAACAAACACATTCTAAAACTTGTTATGTGTCTCATTGCAGCACACGAAGAATGTGAACGAAGAATGACCGGTTTGTAGAAGTATTCCTGGTGGAGGAGCCGACAAGATTGTTGCAAACTGTGTCAATTCGTGCGTCATGAAATTTTGCAGAAAAGAAGTGAGTTCTTTGATGAAAATGGCGCAATAGATGATGTGCCAGAACTTTGCGACCATGCCAATAGAAATAATTTTTAGTGAAAACTTGTAAACTATGAGATGAATTGTATGTGTAACTTGTACATATGTATATTATTTTAGTGAAATTGACTTCTGTGATGATATTGTTGTCTTCTGTGATGATATTGTCAACTTCTGTGATTATATTGAATTGACCTGGAAATTAGAAATAACTGCAGCTAGTACTGCATAGGTTATACCTTGTCACAGGCGGTTATTTACCAACGGCTAGACCTGCCTGTGAAAAACAATTATCACAGGTGGCTAGATAAAGGTAAAGAACCATCTGTGATAACCTAACTATCACAGGCGGTTACTGTTATGGTACAAACCGGCTGCGATAAACTATCTTCACAGGCGGCTTGACATAGGTCAAGATCCGCCTGTGATAACACAATTTTCACATGCGGTTATATATGCTGCACGACCCGCCTGTGATAATATGTCTTCACAGGCGGCTAGCCAAAGTAAAGAAACGCCTGTGATAATGTGTCTTCACAGGCGGTTTCACTTCTCCACCTGTGAAATTGCATATTATCACAGGCTCTTCGTTTCAGGCAGTTTTAGAAACCGTGTGTGATAATAGGTTTAGAGCCGCCTACGATGAGGCTTATTGTAGCAGTGTTAATTGGCAAAATTATAATTCATCACATGGTCCAACATTGATACGATTTTCCAACATTCTTAGATATAGCTGTCATGGTGTTGTACATATCCATTTTTGCATAGATGCCATGTGAATTTGTTGTATGCCCATTTAAATACCGAGTTGCTTATGTTTGAGATGTTATTTCTTATTAAATATATAGGTTGTGGATGGAATTGAGGTTCCACCGGAGCAGCAAATTCAGTACAGAGAGTACTGTGTCCATAGCAGAAGCTGCCATGAAAAATCAAGTTTATATCATATGTGTTTGTTTGAAAGAAGTCCAGATAACATTGTTCAGAACCGCAAGGTAACACTTTTGGTTTATGTAAATATAGTTACCGTCTTCATTCTAGTTCCGGTTGCTTCTACATATGGTTCTTCAATGTAAAAAGAAGCACAATGAAATAGTTCAAGTGCACTGTCACACACAGTTTTATTAAGAATAAAACCAGCTGTAAAATACATTTATGTCAGGATCAGTTTCACCATACATGTATGACAAATAGTGATAATCAATTCTATATCGAATAGAAACAACATTTGTACCTTCAAACTTGTTATTGAATACCAGCAGAAGAGGAAAAACTCTAGAGCAACCAAATGCAAATCGACTGGTAGCAACGCGACCTTCTACACACCGTCTTCAATAGAACTTGCCTTTGTTGATTCTTCTTTTCACTAAGTGGATTGATGAAAATAATGGCAAGCGCATGAGTACATAGAGTACTCAAAAAATGTGAGAAATAAATGATATGAAGGCCAATCAAAAAGGAAAGGTTGATAGTGATTTAAGCACTAAGCATTAAAGCTATCATTAGCTTTCATTAGCAACCCACATCTAGATGAATATTACCAACCATAATAGAATAATAATAAAGCATCAATATCAATATCATTCCCAACCATCATCCCATCCATCGTCTTATTATGAAATCAGCCCCAAGCCGCTCTTGTTCGTGAGCACGACTGTCTAGATAATTTGACAAAACTCTACAGAGTGTATACCTTTTATTCACAAGCAGTGATTTCATCCCCTGTTGCCAGGTGGACTGAGTAAATCTCCCTGTTGCCCGTGACCCGTCGATCACATTTCACACTTCCTTTGATGTGTGGCTAGTGACCCGTCGATCACATTTCACACTTCCTTTGGTGTGTGGCCAGAAGATCACTACATGGTCTTTACAAAGATACTCCCAACTAGTTCTAGCCCTCTAAGGTTTCACCATCGAGGCATTCCCGGAGTAACCCTCCACCTTAGAGCCCCCTCTTGAGCTATGCGGATCCCAAAGTAGTAACCCTGCATCATTCCCTGCACCTTCAACTACTAGCATTCCGTTGAGAGAAACCTATTTAATTGACCAAACCATCCTGTCTTACTCTCATGGTGGTACTGTAAAGCTTAGTGGCTTCCTCCATAAAACGGTCCTTAGAATCCAGCAGACACAAACTCGAAAACCTGAGTCTCGTGCACGCATGCACCATACCAACCAAAACCAGCCTGCTAGATTCCTAACCACTACTTCATCATTTCTAATGTAACATAATGATCACAATTAATAACATAATCATGTGTTTAGATTACCATCCTAACTATTCAGCATGGCTAAGCGTGATAGCAATACCTAAAACCACCCAGTCCAACCCGGGCGACAAAGGAATTATATGGAACGGGTAAATAAAGTAGGATTCACATTAATTAAACATGGAACTAACTATAATTACAAAAATAGGCACTAGATGGTCAAGGGCACTTGCCTTTCATTGTTTAGCTACTCAGTCTTCTTGATTGAACTCTTGTCTTCATATCACCGTGTCGCTTCTTAATCGATATACGAATGCGTATAAACTACCGTCAAAAGAGAAATAAAAACATCCATGAACAATACACCAAAGTATTCACATAAGCATAAAATCCTATGCTCATACGTCCCTACGAAGTATTTATTATTTTTCATAGCTAAAGAAATGTATTTACCAATTATTTCTATTTTAAGAATTTATTTATAGGCTAAAAACATTTTTAATAAATTTCCCATAGTACAAAATATATTTTATATGCACTTTATAATTTTATTTCAGCTTAAATGGTTTTATAAATAATTTTGCTACATTTTCTACATTTATTCTCCATTTTGAGTAATTTTTTATAGCTAAAAACATTGTAATGAATTTTCTATGGTCAAAATATATTTTATTTGCACTCTACAATTTTATTACAGCTTAAAAAGATTTATAATTAATTCCCCTACATTTTCTATATTTGTTTTATCATTTAGAAATATTCTCCACTCACTAAATGCATTTTGAAACATTATTCAGTGATTATATATAACACCAGGGGCTATTTTGTCATTTTCCCTAAATGGACAGAGGTTAAAAGTAGTATTCACTAAAGTTCTAGGGGTCTAATCAATTATTTTATTAATTAATTCTAATTGTAGAGGAATCCAGGGCTTAAAGTACTGAACAGTGGCTAAAAAAAGATTTAAATAAAGTCTAGGGGCTCAGGTGCAAAAGTCCATTTTCCTTTTTGTCGAAGCGTACGAATGACACTTCCCCTGGTACTACTAAAGAGTAGCCCCCGGAGGTTCTTGTATCGGTTTGGGCGCGCGGAGATCTTAGACAAGAAGGTGACATAGATGATTTACATGGTTCGGGCCGCCTGAGCGTAATACCCTACTCCACGGGATATGTGTTGTTGTGTTAGGGATTTGATCGTGCTTGTGTGCGTATGAGCTTGGTTATTTTGTATCGTGCAGCACATAACTTTTATAGACCAAGGGATGACTGTTACATGTGTTGCCTGGCCCGACATGTGGCCCTAGATGTTATTCTTGCCTAATACACGATTAAGTGTGTTTAAGCACCCTAATAATGTGATAACGCGCCTTAATGGTGGCGTTACTAGTATTATGGGTCTTCTGATCGTGCGCCATTATTAGTGCATTGATGGCACATAATCAGGTCTTGTAATTGTAGCAATAAGAGTCCTTTGAATGCTTATGCCATTGGAGATCTGTATGTATTCCCATTGGTGGCGTAGGTCCAGAGGATTGACACGTGGCGGCTCCGGAGCTTTCCCTTGTGGGGGGTAGGTTCGAAGCTGCTATACACGTGGAGGCACCGGAGCTTCCTTCTACTGGGGGTTAGGTATGGGGTCACTGTACACGTGTCAAATACGGAGCTCTCCTACGTAGGGGGTTTAGCTTCGGTTTTGTGTTACACATGGCAGTGTTGGAGCTCCCCTATATAGGAGGTGGATCTGGTGCCGTTTGACATGTGGGGCCTATGGAAGTCTTCAACTTTGACTGGTGGAACTCCCTTGCACTTCTTGCGGTATCATGAGGTACTCGGTACGCAGGATACTGACACTTTTCTTTTATGAATTATTTTTCTACATGAAATTCGGTGGATGAGGTATACGGCTGGTAGACCAAGGGTGAGGGCGGGGGTCCACGGTTTCATCCTGATGCTATTGGACTTCTACGACCTCCAACTGCATCACCTCGACCCACACTCCCTCCTGCTGGTGGCGACTTTCGTACACTTCTGCGAGATGTGGGTGGGCGTGCCTCTTTGCGTCGAACTGTTCCGGACCTTCTTCACGACCCATACCACTGGCAAGGGGACAGAGTTGCTTGGCTTCTATTACTTCATGAAGCGCAAGAACTGTACCTTCAAGTACCTGAAGTCATTCCCCTATGGCAAATGGGATGACTGGAAGAAGGATTGAATCGTCATTGCAGTGGAGGAGCACGATCGGTTGGAGCTGCCCCAAGGACTCCCTAACATCGACACCGATGCATGGAATGTAGTTCCAAAGCTGTCGGATGCATTTAAACCTGTCCTGTCCAGAGTCCAAGAATGTGTGGAGGGTGGAGTGACCCCCCAGATGGTCTTCGGAAATTTCTTGGTGAACAGGTGGGCTCCGTTGAGGAGGAGGGAGAAGCTCGCCTGGGCTTTTAACAGTGTGATGGATGACAACCGGATTGAAACCAGTTTGAAATCCAACTTGGATGACGAAGCTTTGAAGCTCCATCTCAAGAAATTTTAGCACGAGTCTATTGCCGATGATGCCCTAGCTCCGCTGGCTACTTTCCTGCCTCTAAACATGATTCCAGAGATCAGCAGGGAGCTCCGGAGGAAGATGACGGTGCTAGATGACCTCAGTGAGGTGGAGAAGCATAGGTTCTCCAGGGTTGTAATACCCAGAGCTTCCGAGGAGGTGGTCGCCCCTACCTCGAGCCGAAAAGTTGATGATGTCGGCAAGGGCAAGGGCAAGGAGCCAGCCGAACCTTCCAGCCGGAAGAGGAAGGTGAGGCATGCTGATGGGAGCTCTGTTAGGTCCGCTTCATCTACAACTACCCCTTCTCCCCGACGAGGGAGATCTTCGGCGGCGACACCTCCTCTGGTGCAAGCGTCCTCAAGAGGAGCCAGTTCTGTACAGTCGACTCTGGTCTCGGCGCCAGCTACGGGCTCCAGGTCCGGTAGTCCTTCCCACCCAAGGAAGTCCTCGGCTGAGGCAACACTAATGATGACGGCAGGTTCTAGGCGACATTCCGGAGCTCTCTCCGTGCCAACGATGGCAAGTTCCGGCTCTAAGCCTCCGGCGAAGAAGTTTCGTGCTGATTGGAGCGGTAGTTTCCCAAGGTAAGCTTTGCTTTTTTCACCTTGATTTTCCATTCTTATTTTGTCATGTTTTGAATGTTCCATTTTTTTGACTGCAGGGCATCAAAGTCGGGGTCTAAAGCTCCGACCTCTGTTGCAACAGTCAAAACAGTGCGGACGGAAGCTCTAGCTTCAACCCCCGTTGCTTCTCAAGTGGTGCCTGAGGTCACGACAGCTTTGGCGCCAGCTGTCGTGGATCTAGATCCAGAGTCATCGCCAGAGACTCCCGTGGTAGCGCCGGACCACGGGGGAGACATACATGAAGCCGCTCCTATAGCGGTGACACCAGCGACTGAAGCTCCGACACAGGACATGGAGATGGTGGAAGCTCCAGCATTGGGGCCGGAGGTAATTGAGGCTCCGGTCGCTATGCTAGAAGTTGTTGCTGAGCTGGTAGATGAACCGGTGGTGCCAGAAGCTCCAGCTCTTGAGCCGGAAGTCGTTGATGCCCCGGCAACCGAGTTGGAGGTACTTGAAGTTCCGACCTCTGAGCCAGAAGTTGTTGAAACTCCGGCTGCCGAGCTGGAGATGGTTGATGTATCGGCGCCCGAGCCAGTGATAGAAGTGGCTTCGGGTGAAGCTGCAACGACCGCCCCAAAAGTAATTGCTCCGGAGGTGCCCATGCCCGAGGCAAAACACCATGAAGAGGCGGAGGCAGGCTCTTCACCCGCGGAGCCAGCAATTGAAGTTCTCGCATCAGGACCTTCAGCGTCGGCCCCGGAGGTAGAAGTTCACCCAGTGGGTTCTTCCTCAGCTACTGCCGAAGAGGTCCCGGAGGGCAGCCCCAGTGCCGTAGAAGCTCAGGAAACGACGCTTGTGGCGTGGGACCCTATTTTTATTCTTGAAGACCCCTTGGACCCAACGGAGGTGACCCCAGCAGGTCCGAAGCCTATTCCCTTGGCGTTGTACATAGACAATGCTTGCTCAAGCCTCCGACAAGTTTAGCGCATCTTTGATCATGATAGCAAGGTACTTGAAGAGGAGCGCCACACCTTGAGGCGTTGGCGCAACAGGTTCCATTTTGAGACCAAGATTGCATAGACGAGGCTTGCTGATCAGAAGGAGTGGGTCAAGAGGGAAACGACCAGATGGAATATTGGGGCAAACTGCTGGAGGAGAAGGAAGCCGCCATCAGGGCTCTCGACGCTAGTTCTCGGGAGATCCTTGAGCATGCCAAGGAAAGGAGTGATGCTGCTGACGAGCGTCACGACAACCTCAATGAATTAAATGAGGTTCTCCTGAAGCGTTGAGCAGACCTTGATGCAAGAGAAGAGAAGCTCCTGGAACATCAGGAGGATGTTTTGAAAAGAAAGGAGGAGCTCGATCAAAAGCTGAGTCTGGCTGAGCAAAATTTGGCAGATCGCTCTAAGAAGTTTGATCTATGGAGTAAGGAGGAGGAGGAAAAGTACTGGAAACTGGGGCAGGAGCTCTTGAAACGAGAAGCTGATGTTGCCACCAGAGAAGGGAAAGTAGGAGGCAGGGAGAAGGACCTGGCAGAACGGCGGAACCGCATCCACCTCCGGGAGACGGAGCTAGCCGACCGCGAAAATCAAGTAGCTAAGAATATGCAGCAACATGCCAAAGCGGTTGAGCGCCTCGCTCGGGAAAGTTCGGAGCTAGTGGCCGCCCGAAGGTAACTGGAGGAGCTGCGGAGCTCGAGGGCAACTGAATCGCTGCTAGTATGGGATTTCCTGGGATGTGCGGATAGATCCCTTGTGCCTCTTGGCTTCAATCCAGTACGTCCAGAGAACCCAACACAGGAGCTGGACCAGACGCTGGTGGCACTTGGCTCAGCTGGCAGCAAACTTGACGCAATGGGTGTTGTCATCGCCGATCAGCTGGAGACAGAGGGAAAATCTCTGGCCAAGAACGTTGCCGAGTATGTCTTGGCGTGTTACAAAAGCCGAGACCCTCAATTTTCTCTCGATCCGGTCTTTGAAGGACTCATTGCCGAAGAGGAGGATGCTGCCAAAGCTAGTGTCCAAGAGGCTTCTGAGAATGTTGCTTCGTTTCTCCGCAGGACTTAGATCGTCCAGTAGCTAGAACCTTTTCCATTTGTCTTTTGATATAACCCTGATTTTATAATCCAGTACTTTGAATGAATGAAATCCACTATTTCTGCAATGAATTCTATTTGTTGTCCTTGTCTTCAATACACTGTCCTTTATCTTGTTTGCCCCCTGGTAGATGTACACAATTTGATTGCGAACATGTACCAAAAGGATTTGACGATGTGTTGATGACTTGGACACTTCATACTTGTAGCTTTTAGGTCCGAATTTTATTTCCGACTTCTCCAGGGAGCTTTGCAGCGTCGACGACGGGCCCCCTGGGGTTGTCGGAGCTTGGTAGGTCCGACGACACCCACTGTCAATGCGTAGAACATCGACGGAAGGCCCCCTGGGGTTATCGGAGCTTGATAGGTCCGACAACACCCACTATCAACGCGTAGAACCTCGACGGCTGGCCCCCTGGGGTTGTCATAGCATGATAGGTCTGACAGCATCCACTGCCAATCGTAGATAACGTTGACGGCAAATCCCTTGGGTGGTTATGCCATCTACACTTGAATTATACTTTATGTCAACGTACGGCTCCCATGGGAGTTGCCGGAGCTTGTTAGTCGGAGCTTGATAGCTCTGGCGGCGCCCACTTTCAACGTCCTAACACGTCAACGGTGGGCCCCCTTGGAGGTTGTCGGAGCTTAATAGCTCCGACATTGTTCACCATCGCTGGGTTTTCTGTTTTTCCTGTACATTAAAGACAAGAAAAAGAGTAAAACTCTTCCTCTTGTCTATAAATTGTTTGTGACTTATTGTTCTTATTTGAGTTTTAAATCTGAAGAAATTGGATATGATAAGAAGCACATTGGTGTCATCTCTCCAGCTCTGCATGCTTTTTTAGTACTCACCCTACTCAGGCCTGCTAAGATGTAGGTAGAGTGGCATACTTAGGGTGCAGGACTAGGCTAAGTCGATAGCACACTCCGGACCTATGTTGGCTTGGCGTTGAGGCAAGTAGACTATGCAACAATGTTAAGATCCAAAGAGACCAACAATATAACTTGTAACACATAAGAATAACTTGGACTAAAACTTAAAAAGAATTGCACAACTTCATTATAGACAAGAAGGATAAAATTAATAATTCAAAAGGCCGAGCCTTGTACAAAAATAAGTGCACGTGGAGTTTGTTTTCACACAATAGTGTCTTTCATTATAGGTCCGGATTACAGGGGAGACAAGGCCACACTTAGGGTATATGACCAGGCTAAGTGTGCTATACATCTTGTACTAGCCCGGGGCAGGCAGCTACACTTTTAGTGCTGTGACTGTGTCAAGTGTTGCTTGAACTTCCCGGACCCTCCCGAAGGGGTCCGGATGCTTTCCCAGAGGGCCTAACCGTCTCTGTATATTGACTCTATAACATACATTGTGTGTAATTGTAGAATCACCTCCGTGATTCTAAGCATAATGTAGGATCGAAGAGCACGTGAAAAGGGGGGGGGGGTGAATGGTAGATTTAAAAATCTTACGCAGCGGAAACAATTAAACCCCAAACCCTTTCGGCAGAAAAACGATCTGTTAAAGAAATCGTGTGTGAGACTAATATAAACGTGTTTCACCGTGACAAAAGTGATAGATATCAGAGAGAATCAAGTCACGAAGACAACACAAAAAGAATCACTCAAACCCGTCGAGGAAAACTCAAGTATGATCGAAAGATCAAACAAAGGTCAATCTGCCCTACCCGAGAAAAACAGTTCTGGAACGCTGCAAAGAAACTCGTAAAGATCATAGACCACAAATCCAATGACCTTGAAATTTTTACAGATGATATAAAATAAAGTTGTGAAGACAACCCAAAAAGAATCACGTCAATTGGATCTGTAAAACTCGAGTTATGATAAAACCACCGACAAAAGGTAGTGCTGTCCAGAAACTCGACGAGTAAAACTTGTCTGGAACAAGTCGGACGAACAAGGCACAAAAGTTCCTTCAAACTACGAATTTTATTCAATAGAACACAAGAGGAACAGCCCCAAAGTCGTGCACCACGAGCTCTGGGCTCCCTTGCTTATATAACAAGCCCTTAGGCCAACCCAATATCAACTAGGACTCCAATCCTACTCAGATCATGAATCGTAACTTTCCATAACCGCTCAAGATTCTTCTATACACAGATAGAAGCAATCTTAAGACTTCCAAACACCTTAGGAACGTATCCCACATTCCTAAACAACTCAAATTCGTGACCCACACAAAATCCTATCATAACCAACTCAAATCTTTCCATATTTGAGTCAAACCCGACTCAGTCGCAACCTGAGTCCATAACCTAGTCGGTGGGACCTTTCCGACCAATTCTTTACGTCCACATCTCTTCATCACGCCTCGGAACCATGCAGCCACGTCCATGCACTCCTTGCACACGTGCAAACATCTTCCAATGACGTCCACGATACCTTCATATGCATTGTTCTTGATTCAATCATGCTGCACAACCTCCCGATCAGCTCAACCACAATTCCTCCTGAATTTGGTTGTTGGAAGCTCATCTCCTCCCTGAGACTAGTCCAATGGATCCCGTCACCAGTCATGTCTTGAACTCAAGCAACACCTGCACATGAATAAACAACCAATCCATACGAGCCCAAGTCCTCTACTTGACTCAAGTTAGTTCCGAACACAACACCTTACGTGAGAACCTCACATAAGCATGTTGCAAAACCACAGTAACACGATATCATCCATATCAACCAAAACGCACCAAAAACTTAGCAAATGAATACTAAGCAATCTTTCCAGAGATGTAAAGCAAGTTCAAAACTTTGCAAATGAAAAGCAGAAGTATTGGGGTCAAGTTCCGGACCATCCCACAGCAAGCCGGAGCTTGACCTGGAGCTTACCAAAACTAGTACAATGAAGCACCTGCCGGAGCTTACCAAAACTAGTAGATCCTAGCACCGGAGCTTACAAAAAACTAGTCAAAACTAGTCATCCCAAAACCGGAGATAGACAAAGTACGTCGAAGCTTAGCAAAAGCATTCCGGAGCTATCAAATATAAGCCAGAGCTATCAAAGATATGCCGGAGCTAAAGATAAAGCTCACCGGAGCTAACCAAAGCTAGTCGGACCTTACCAAGAAGTCAGACCTAGCATCTAACGTAACCGGAGCTACCCAAACCAAGCCGGACCTACCGTCAGACCTTGTTGTAGCTCAGAGCTAGAGTCGAACCTTGATAAAAAGGTGTTTTGGTGATATTTAAAACTTTTATCATCAAAGCCAAGTGTATTCACTACAAGCCAATGTATTCAGCACACATAGGTCTTACAATCTCCCCCTTGATGAATGCATTGGCAACACCATTTAATATCCAAATATTGGCTTATTCACATAAAAGTTTTGAAGACAATTTCTCCCCCTTTGTAAATCAAAAGTAAAATGAGAAGAAAAATTATCCCATATAATCTCTCCCCCTTTATTATCTCTCCTTATGCACATATTCTCTCTCTCTTTATGCTTATCTCTCCCCCTTTGACAATGTATTCAGCAAGTCATGAGATATAAACAAATTATCTCTCCCCATTTAGTTGTTATGAGCATATTATAACATATACATATAAAACAAAACTCATCCAAGTCATACTATCAAGTAACTTACACTATCACATCAATGAGATACATAAAGTACTGTAATCCATGCTAGAGATCATATGTAATTTTCAATTTAAGCAAGTCATGATCTCACAAACTTAACTATTTCATAACTTGAAAGCATGACACTAGTTGCTGCATTTTATTATTTTTCAAAGCACAAATTTAGATCATATGATATTTGCAAGAGATTATATGCGCATCTGCCTTACTCTAACCAACCAAGCCAAGCCTATGTCATTTGACAATCAGAAGCTTAAGGACATGGTTTTAGTCATACACAACTTCTTCCAAGTTCATATCTAAGTGCAATGACAAGCCACCTCAAAAGAAGAAGTGCGATGCATGCATATTCTCTTGATCTTTTCTCAATTTATATTTGTTCATAAAAACTCAACATGTGAGTTGATTACTTGATAAATTCTTAATGATTAAAAGCATTTGTGAGCATGCAACAAGTTCAAAACAGCAAGAAAGTTCGACCATGACCAGATTTAGTGTAAGTAATTATTCCAATTACTAGACATGGCAAAAACTACAAAATGTATAACACGAGTAATATAGTAAGAACTTTCAACATGTAAAAGGAATCACAAAGTCATATATGTATGAAATACTATGCTCATATTATTTTAATTTCAGATTCACACAAAGACTTCCCAAGTTTCAAAAACTCCTACTCAATTTAAGCCATGAGGATGCATAACCCCTATTTCACTACGAATGTAACAAAAACGAGTGAAATCCAAAGGTTTTGTAAATCAGCCAATTGTTGTTCGGTATCTACATGGTGAAGCACAATGTTTCATTTTTCAACATTATCTCGGAGAAAGTGATACCTTATGTCAATGTGCTTAGTTCTAGAATGTTGCACGGGGTTTTTAGCAATGCAAATGGCACTAGTGTTATCACAGAATAGTGGAACACTATCTAGATCAACCCCATAGTCCTTAAGTGTTTGAACAATCCAAAGAATTTGTGAGCAAGCACTAGCAGCAGCTACATATTCAGATTCGGCTGTGGATTTTGCAACTAGATTTTGTTTTCTAGAGGACCAAGCAACAAGAGAATTACCAAGAAAATGACAAGCACCGGAAGTACTTTTCCTATCAATCCTACAACCCCCAAAATCAGCATCCGAAAAAGCTTTCAAAGTAACGATTGAGGAAGATGGAAGAAAAATGCCAAATTCTTGAGTTCCATGTAAGTACCTGAGAATCCTTTTGATGGCTTGACGATGTGAAACACGTGAGGAAGCTTGAAACCGTGCACAAAGACATACGCTGAATTGTATGTCCGGTCTTGATGCCGTGAGGTACAAAAGTGATCCGATCATGCTTCTATATTCTTTTTTATTCATAGGTTCACCATCTTCATCAAGTTCAAGTGTTGTTGCTGTTCCCATTGGTGTCCGAAGAGTCTTGCTTTTGTCCATGTTGAAGCGCCTTAGGAGGTCTTTGGTATACTTCGTTTGATGCACAAAGGTACCCTCCTTGGTTTGCTTGATTTGCAGCCCCAAAAAGTAAGTGAGTTCACCCATCATACTCATTTCAAATTCGGAACTCATCATTGCTGAAAACTTGGACACAAGACCATGAGAAGCACAACAAAGATAATATCATCCACATACACTTGAACGAATAATGAATCATTGCCATGTTTAAGCACAAAAAGAGTTTTATCAACCTTGCCCATGGTAAACCCCTTTTCAAGTAAGAATGTTTTTAACCTATCATACCATGCTCTAGGGGCTTGTTTGAGACCGTATAAGGCTTTGAACAGTTTGTAAACATGATTAGGAAAATCTGGATTTTCAAAACCCGATGGTTGTTTGACATAAACCTCCTCATCTATGTAGCCATTAAGAAAAGCACTTTTAACATCCATTTGATATAGCTTAAAACCTTTAGATGCTGCAAAAGCTAACAAAATTCTTATGGCTTCTAATCTAGCGACAGGAGCAAAAGTTTTATCAAAATCTAGACCTTCAACTTTAGTGAAACCTTGAGCAACCAACCTAGCCTTATTCCTAACCACAACCCCGTCCTCACTTTGTTTATTTTTAAATACCCATTTAGTTCCAATTAAAGTGTGACCTTGAGGTGGAGGTACAAGTTTCCAAACATTATTTCTTTCAAAATTTTCTAACTCTTCTTGCATGGCAATAATCCAAGATTCATTAGTGAGTGCGTGTGATATATCTTTGGGTTCAAAATAAGCAACAAAAGCAGAATGAGCATGAGAGTTTGGATCGCAAAACCTGGACCGTGTGACTCGTTCGTGCAAGCTTCCAATCATCTGTTGTGGGGGATGATCTTTGTAAAAACGTAGGGGAACAGATGTCTCACAAGCTTCTTCTTCATTAGGTTCATCGTAGATTGATGAGCTTGTGACTTGTGGACGATCAGGACCAGCATAGGTGATAGCCGGAGCTTGTTCAATGTCCGGAGCTGGACACGTGTCAACTTCGGAACTACTAGGCAGTATCACCAGCTCTTCTTCATCTTTGAAAATACCCTCCCCCTGAGGATACGGATCTGGTCCTGCAACATGGGAGCTAGTACCTGGGCTAGCTTCATCAAAAGACACTTCACAAGTCTCCACAATTTTGTTAGTGTCAAGTAAAAGCACACGGTAGCCTCTAGTATGAGATGGATAACCAAGAAACATGCCATCAATGGATCTAGGTTCAAATTTATCAAGATTACCATGTTTCTTAACAAAGCATTTGCAACCAAAGACCTGAAAGTGTGTAACACTAGACCTATGTCCAAACCGAAGCTCATATGGTGTTTTACCTAGCTTAGCACGCAAGAAAACACGATTTGAGACATAACAAGCGGTTGCTAACGCGTCAGCCCAAAATTTCCTAGGAGTTTGGTATTCATCAAGCATAGTCCTAGCCATCTCAACTAAGGTTCTGTTCTTTCTTTCTACAACACCGTTTTGTTGAGGTACATATGATGAAGAGAATTGATGATCTATTCTATTTTCAGCACAAATGTGATCAAAAGATTAATTTTTAAATTCAGTTCCATTATCACTTCTAATTGCTTTTAATGATCCCGGGTGATCAATTGATAATCTAAGAACTAAAGTTCTAAAGTGACTAAAAACTTCATTCTTAGACGCCATAAAGAAAACCCAAGAGTATCTAGAATAATCATCAACGATAACAAAAACATACCATTTACCTCGGAAGGATTGAACACGTGAAGGTCCAGTCATGTGGCGTGAGCAACCTGAATCCACAATCCAAATGTTCTCCTTCCTCAAACGTGTAACCTACATAGAAGCACAATACGTTGATGACTCAATACTGGGGTTAGTCAAAAGGCATTTAGGAATTCAGTACTGAGTCACGCGACGTGCAGCAGGAAAAACACGCGAAAGCTGAGACAAAACAGCAGGTTTATGAGTCAAAGTTTGAGATTTTTTATTCTTAACTACTGACCTATAAGGTGTTACTTGTGTAGCACAAAAATCAGTAGCTCCGGAGGCAAAAACAGAAGGTCCAGAGGTAAACTTTGAATGTTTTTGACTCAAAACAGCAGGTTGTACATTCGGTTCAATGTGTGCAGCAAATTTTGCATGAAAGTTATGAGATCTAGCAACCATTCTTTCCCTTTTCTGTTGTTTAGCTAGTCTATAAAAAAATCTATGACATGACCATCTCTACCACAGAAGGTACAATGAAATTTAACTTTGTGTTCATGTCCAGATGAGCAAGCAATATTTTTATTTGAAACCGAATGAGACAACACTCCTGCAGATTTAAAAACCACTCCTTTTTGTTTAGGAACTGTTTGAATGAAACCACTTCCTAATGACTTTACAATTTTAGGTGGATGTGCCTTAGCATGAGTATGAGAATCAAAACCTAAACCAGATTTATCATTGCATGACTTGGAAGAATTCAGCAGCAAGTTTAGATTCTTATTCCCATTACAAAACCGATCTAATGTCCTATGCATGTCATCAAGTTTATTGGACAGATCAAGGCAACTTTCACATGAAGTTTTTCGTTTTAGTTTGCAATTGGAACAAAATTTAACTTCATGAGAACGTAAAGCATTGTTCAATATAGAAATTTTATTCATAGCATCCTGTAGTTTCTTATCAAGATAATCACAAGTAGAACAATGCAAATCAATTGTAGAACAGCTAGCATCTTTCAACTTTTTATCATTAAGTGCAGCAAGCTCTTTGTTCTTTTCAATTTCTAGCTCAAGTTTATCAAGTGTGGAGGTGTGCACACTTCTTAATGAGGACAATTGTTCATATATTAAATCACATGAGGAACATGCATCATCACTAGGAATCAAAGTTTTTAAACGGTTGATTTCAGGTTCTAGTGATTCAATTTTAGCAGCACTATCCCTAAGCTTTTTGTCCTTTTTCTTAACAATAATAGTGGCACGAGAAATAGCATCACACATTTCTTCGCAAGTAGGACATACCTCTTCATTATCGCTGTTGTGTTCTGCCTCCTCCATACTTGATCTTGACTTGCCCGCCATGAAGCATAAGTTGGCCAGATCGTCATCATCTTCATCACTTTCAAAGTCTACATCACTTGAACTAAGTTCTTGAAGTGCGGTGATGAAGCTTTTAATCATCTTGCGTCCTATGGTACCCTTCTTTTTCTTCGTATCTTTTGTAGAGGAGAGCTTCGTTCTTGTTTTCTTTTCATCCCGGGAAGTAGGACCTGAAAGGTTAGGGCAATCTGAACGAAAATGTCCTGTCTTACCACATTCGAAGCATCGTTGAGGTTCGGAGCTTCCTCTCCTTCTAGTTCTCACATTTTGCAATGCTTTTGAGAACCTCGTAGAGAGAAGTGCTAGCTCCTCCTCTGGAAACTCCTCAATCGGGTTGCATCTCGAAGCGCATGTATTCTTTCTTGAAAATGTCTTGCCTTACCTCCTTGATCCTGTTGGATCCTTCGTGGTAGTCACAAAGTTCTTTCCACACATCGTATGCAGATCGGAGGTGTGCAACACGGTCGAAGTCGCTTTGTGTTAATCCTTGTATGATCAAGTTCCGAGCCTTGTTGTTGTTGTCGACATCTCTCAGATTTGTAACTGTAACTTGATCGTTTGATGGCACTTCGTAAGGCTTGTATACCTTATCCCATATTGCAAAGCCTTGTGCCTGGATGAAAGCCTCCATGCGTGCCTTCCAAACCCGAAAATCAATACTAGCGAACACACAAGGTTTGGTAGAGTACTTCTCCATGATGATTAGTCAAAAACACGTGCAAATCACAAAGATTAGAGCAACCTCGCTCTGATACCAATTTTAGGATTAAAGAGCACGTGAAAAGCTACCAGAGGGGGGGGGGGTGAATGGTAGATTTAAAAATCTTACGCAGCGGAAACAATTAAACCCCAAACCCTTTCGGCAGAAAAACGATCTGTTAAAGAAATCGTGTGTGAGACTAATCTAAACGTGTTTCACCGTGACAAAAGTGATAGATATCAGATATAATCAAGTCACGAAGACAACACAAAAAGAATCACTCAAATCCGTCGAGGAAAACTCAAGTTAGGATCGAAAGATCAAACAAAGGTCAATCTGCCCTACCCAAGAAAAGCAGTTCTGGAACGCTGCAAAGAAACTCGTGTCGATCATAGACCACAAATACAATGACCTTGAAATTTTGACAGATGATAGAAAATCAAGTTGTGAAGACAACCCAAAAAGAATCATGTCAATTGGATCTGTAAAACTCGAGTTATGATAAAACCACCGACGAAAGGTAGTGCTGTCCAGAAACTCGACGAGTAAAACTTGTCTGGAACAAGTCGGACGAACAAGGCACAAAAGTTCCTTCAAACTACGAATTTTATTCAATAGAACACAAGAGGAACAGCCCCAAAGTCGTGCACCACGAGCTCTGGGCTCCCTTGCTTATATAACCAGCCCTTAGGCCAACCCAATATCAACTAGGACTCCAATCCTACTCAGATCATGAATCGTAACTTTCCATAACCGCTCAAGATTCTTCTATACGCAGATAGAAGCAATCTTAAGACTTCCAAACACCTTAGGAACGTATCCCACATTCCTAAACAACTCAAATTCGTGACCCACACAAAATCCTATCATAACCAACTCAAATCTTTCCATATTTGAGTCAAACCCGACTCAGCCGCAGCCTGAGTCCATAACCTAGTCGGTGGGACCTTTCCGACCAATTCTTTACGTCCACATCTCTTCATCACGCCTCGGAACCATGCAACCACGTCCATGCACTCCTTGCACACGTGCAAACATCTTCCAATGACGTCCACGATACCTTCATATGCATTGTTCTTGATTCAATCATGCTGCGCAACCTCCCGATCAGCTCAACCACAATTCCTCCTGAATTTGGTTGTTGGAACCTCATCTCCTCCCTGAGACTAGTCCAATGGATCCCGTCACCAGCCATGTCTTGAACTCAAGCAACACCTGCACATGAATAAACAACCAATCCATACGAGCCCAAGTCCTCGACTTGACTCAAGTTAGTTCCAAACACAACACCTTACGTGAGAACCTCACATAAGCATGTTGCAAAACCACAGTAACACGATATCATCCATATCAACCAAAACGCACCAAAAACTTAGCAAATGAATACTAAGCAATCTTTCCAGAGATGTAAAGCAAGTTCAAAACTTTGCAAATAAAAAGCAGAAGTATTGCGGTCAAGTTCCGGACCATCCCACAACAAGCCGGAGCTTGACCCGGAGCTTACCAAAACTAGTACAATGAAGCACCTGCCGGAGCTTACCAAAACTAGTAGATCCTAGCACCGGAGCTTACCAAAAACTAGTCAAAACTAGTCACCCCAAAACCGGAGCTAGACAAAGTACGTCGGAGCTTAGCAAAAGCATTCCGGAGCTATCAAATATAAGCCGGAGCTATCAAAGATATGCCGGAGCTAAAGATAAAGCTCACCGGAGCTAACCAAAGCTAGTCGGACCTTACCAAGAAGTCAGACCTAGCATCTAACGTAACCGGAGCTAACCAAAACAAGCTGGACCTACTGTCGGACCTTGTTGTAGCTCAGAGCTAGAGTTGGACCTTGATAAAAAGGTGTTTTGGTGATATTCAAAACTTTTATCATCAAATCCAAGTGTATTCACTACAAGCCAATGTATTCATCACACATAGGTCTTACACATAAAACTTACAGAGGTGCTCGATGTTCCAAGGATTAGGAAGCAGAGTCTCATCCTCAGTTGCCAAGCGAACGCATCTGGGACTGGATACTTTGATCACTCGAAAGGGACCTTCCCAGCTGGGGGAAAGTTTGTTCATCCCTTTGCGAGTTAGTATTTTCCACAGCACCAGATTGCCTTCTTCGAGCTGTCAATTATGCACATTCCTTTGATGATAGCGCCAGAACGCTTGGCGATATCATGGATTCCAAACAGCTGCTTGGCACCTCCCCTCATCGACGAAGTCAAGGTCTTCACGCCGGAGCTGATCCTGCGCAGATTCGTCGAAGGTCCGGACTCAGAGTGATGAGGACATCACTTCTATGGATACAAACAACACTCCATTGAATATACAAGATGCGATCAATAGAGTTCATACACAACAATTAATTTTAGAGGTGAGCTTGTTCTTATATGTTTCCTTATATGTTTTTGAGCATAGATTGCTACTTAATGATTTAATTGTGATTAGGATCCATGGAAAGGTTCAAGGAGTACTTGGAGTAAGTATTAGGGACGTGGAAGACCAGAGAATTCGTTCAAAGAAGATGGAAACCGAACCAAACTCAAAATCGTATCCAACTCGGAGTCCAGGAGCAGTACGCACTAAAACGGACGCCCAGGATGCATATGAACTCCGTTTTGGACGTTCTACATATGCATGGAAAGGGGGAAGGATAACCTTTCCAATGGTGCCAGTCCCATGTCAAAAATACATTCGGAGTCGAAAGGAATCGTCAAAACAAAATCAAGTACAGAATCTGTCAGGGTGCTGCGCCACCGTATTAGGTCATTGGGCCTTGTATCAAGTCTAAGTCCATTATTTTCATGTCTTAGGGTTAGGTAACGACCCTAAAATCCCCTTGGACGTCCTCCCCCTATTTATACTCTATGGTAGCCGCCATAGACAATTGGGTTTTGCTTAGATTAATAATATCGCCGTTCCGTGGTTTGTGAAACCCCAACTTCGCGATTTCAGATCGTGTCTTCTATGTTCTTGCTTGTGTTCTCGGTTGCACTTGCAGGGATTAGACTTATTGGTGAGTTCAAGCGTGTGCAACACGGTTGATAACCAATGGAGCGGTGGTGTAGTGATTACAGTGATTTTTCGTGTTCTACTCGAGAGCCTCGGATCATCAATGTCGAGATCTCCATCAATTGACTTATCCATTACCTTTCGGAAGATCGGGCGTAAAAATACTCATCAATTGGTATCAGATTTCCATGTTGCCCGTTAGATAATTCTTCTGTCCATTACAATAGTTTTGTTTTTCATACCTAGAGTCCACAAGAAAAAGCCACACAAAACTTGCAGTTTATTAGATCTGTTCATTACTTTGTCCAAACCACCATTGAGCCTTTGCAACTTTTATTTTTAGTTTGTTTTGTTGAGTTTGTGTCCGTTGTTGAGTCATATTGCTGGTTTAGAAAGTGTTTTTGGTCTTAGCTTGATTTTTGCATTGTGTTGATTCATCCTCTTGAATCACGTCATCACGTCCAGATTAGATTCATCTTTGTCTAGTTCGGTATTTTCATCATATCTCACACATACGAACTCGTATTTTGGAGTTCTTGTACTTTCTAGAAATCTTAAGAAGTTCTCTACAACTTTTGTATTCATAGGGTTCCCAGTAAACAGACATATCATGGTCAAAAGTGCATTAGATCTCAATCTAATCTCGACTTAGAATTTCTGAACAGTCTGTATTTCGGGGATAATATCTCCTATTGTTCTTGTCCAAAATAGGTCTTCCATATATTGAAATTAAAGAGGAGAGATATATATACAATCTTTCTGATGTAAGTTTTTCTATTTAGAGCCTCTAATTGTGCCTATTTGTCCTTGAAAGATTGAGCAGAAAATCTGCAACAGACGCACGAGATATCATTGATTGGTTTTTATTGTGTTCTCCTTTTGCAGCACATTCTGAGAAAAGAAAGACAAAAGAAAAATGCAAGTGCAAAACAAGATACAAAAGCCGCACAAAAAATAGGAGAAAAAAACAAAAAAAACAGAAGTGCCTGCATCTTTTGTGTCATCTAGTTTTGTCTCATGTTTTGCTTGCTTGAACTACTAGGAACACATTTAGGCCAGCAACTTTGACAAGTACTTCGAACACTTATTCAACTTTACTATCTGATTTCATTGTTGCTAATCCTTGCTACATATCAAGTGCCATCCAAGCTACACTTTACTCTTGAGTAGAATCGATACACCTTTGCAATCATCCCACGCTTCATTGGTTTCATCATACCGGCCACCGTTTGCCACCTGCAGTGTCGGTAAGAACACTTGTAAGAGCGTGGTAAGACGCTTGAGAGTGTGTGATTACACTTCCACTTTTCCATTATCCTTTTTAGTTGATAGGGATAACATATTTTTTTGTTGTCTTTTGTTTGCTACTAACAATGTCAGGTAAAAGCAAGCATCATGCTTTATATGCTGAGATGATTGACATGATGAAGACGACGATGGAGTTGCTCACTCAAAATCAAACATCAATAAAGGTTTCAAATGACATTCAGACCACCTTTACAACACCTTCCACAAAAAGTAATTACATTCTTCCATCTCTTCCTTCTTATGATGTTTTGGTTATGATGAATATATTACTTGGGAAATAGAGTTGGATAAAATTTTTGGACAATGGCATATGTGTGAGAGGAGAAAGATTAGAAATGTTGCAAGTGCATTAGTAGGTTGTGCATTAACTTGGTGGAACAATTTAAATGATTTAGAAAAACCTCGAATATGGAAGGATATGAAAATTTTTATGCGAGAAACTTTTATGAATGTATCTAATTGCAAAGATGAAGTGCATCAATTTGAGGAGAAATTTCTTATTGTACCTCCTTTTGTGTCTAATGTTTTGCAAGACAATATAGAAAATAATGTAGATGATGCAAAAGAGAACGAGGCTTTAGACAACACTTGTGAAATTTTAGATGGATCAACTCATAATGCACTCCAACTCACTCCTGAAAATGGTAAGGCAAAACATTCTACAAATACAGAAGGTGAGAAGTTTTTGGATGTTCTAAATCTTTCCACCAATCATGCTATTTTCTAGGAGCAACTATTAGAATCATTTATTTATATACCATTGTCACATGTTGATTTTTCTGCTGATCGTTGCGCTAAGAAAGAGTTGTGTGCTGATAATTATATTGTACCTATGCTAGAACAATCAAATGAATTTGATACTTTATTACCCACTTGTGCTGAAATTAAGAATTTGATTCCAATTACTTGTGAAAATGATGAACTGAAATTGTTGTCTTCTCTAAATACCTTGGGATATATTGAATTTGACACTCTTTGTGATCTAGATATCGTAGAGAGGAGAATATTTTTCCAATCTGAATTGCCTTTGTTAAGTAGAAATATTTTTCATGCTATAGGCAACTATGAAGATAGTGGTGAATTTATGGTGCATAAAGTTTACATATGTTCCAATGTGCAAGCTCCTATTGTGCTACAACAACATGGTAAAGTAAATAAATGCACTAATGCTAATAATGCCTTGTCAAGTTTTTCTAGTATTTTTTCCTTGCAGCAGAGACAACAAATAAAAGAGAAGCATTGTTCGCTGCGGTTGTGCAATATGGACAGCGCTCATATTATCCCCAAAAGCCTGTTTCCTGGACATACGGGCAAGCCGAGGACGGCTTGTCATAAAGAAGGGGAGAATGATGAGATCATGCGCGTTATCATTGCACCTACAAACATGATACAATGTTTATTTGTTTGGAATCCTGGCTCAAATGAATGTGCACTCTTATTTGATGGACAAGATCAAGATGGCGCACTATGTCGTCCACCACCTTGGCCTCCTCCATTCATGCATACAAAAAGATTTGGTGGCGTTGCATATTTGGGCCAACACATGAGAGAAGATGAACTTGAGTCGAGGACGACTCCAATTCAAGAAGGGGAGGATAATGAGGACATCACTTATATGGATACAAACAACACTCCATTGAATATACAAGATGCAATCAATAGAGTTCATACACAACAATTAATTTTAGAGGTGAGCTCGTTCTTATATGTTTCCTTATATGTTTTTGAGCATAGATTGCTACTTAATGATTTAATTGTTATTAGGATCCATGGAGAGGTTCAAGGAGTACTTGGAGGAAGTATTAGGGACGTGGAAGACCAGATAATTCATTCAAAGAAGATGGAAACCGAACCAAACTCAAAATCGTATCCAACTCGGAGTCCAGGAGCAGTACGCACTAAAACGGACGCCCAAGATGTATATGAACTCCGTTTTGGACGTTCTACATATGCAGGGAAAGGGAAGAGGATAACCTTTCCAATGGCGCCAGTCACTAGTACAAAATGTATTTTTGCAGGCGCTACAAATTTTTTTTACAGGCGGACTATAAAGAAATCCGCCTGTGATGTAGAATGCTTCAAAAACCGCTTGTGATAATCACATATTACAGGGGGTTCATAACTAAAAACCGTTTGTAAAAAAAATAGTATATCACATGCGGTTGGTGGTACAAACAGCCTGTGATAATGCACAATATCACAGGCGGTTGGTGACACAAACCGCCTGCGAAAATACTATCGAAGCCCATTCAGCTCCTCAACCAATCAGCGCTCTTCACTCGGATCCACACATCATTGTTTGTCCGTCTCCCTCCTCAATATACTCCACCCACCCGTCTCCTTCCCAAACCAGTAGAGTCCAAAATCCCCAATCTCTCTCGACTTCAAAGTCCGCCTCCCTACGTGCACCTCCACCTTCGCCCCGACCCTACCAAGAATCGCTGCGCTCGCTAGTGTCACAGGCAGGCCGCCGCTGCGGCGGTAGGGGCAGCAATCTCGTCCTCCTCCGGTGGCCAGCCAGACTGGCGGATGGACGGACGGGGAGGATGGGAGACTACTGACGCAACCGTTGACGACTTCAGCAAGCCCATAGCTACAACGGGTACAACAGCACTGACTTGAGACTCATCATGCAGGTTCGTTCACCTAGGTTCCAGAACATCAGCCTCCCCGATTGAAGCAACTGGATCTGACCCACAACCCGTTTGCCCGCGTAGGTACTCGGGGAGAGGAACAACGGCGACCGCTGGAGCATGGAGGTTGCGACATCAGCAAGTAGACGTCCTGACCGATGAACAAGGTGTTGACATCAAGCCGTCAGCCAACACGATGACACACAACAAGGAGTTGTCCCTGTAGGAGAAGTTGTACCCATATGTAAGCCCTCAAAAATCTGAGTACACCACCGTCGATAAATGCCTCAACAGTCTGCTTTAAAGTCTGAAGAACAACATGCTCCCCTGCTCTCAACAAACTCTAAGGCCTTGCTAGTGGCAGTTGTTGTATTAGTCGTAATAGAACTTCAGCTTGTGCTTACAAATTCAGTTTGATGGTCTGTACTTTGGATTCCATGGGCAATAATGTTTCAATTTTACAGATTCCAGTGTAACCGTCTGGTCTATAATTTATTGCATGGTCAAATCATTTTTTTATATGTTGCAATGTTTCTTCGTAGCCCCCAACAGTGCATGTTGTCAGTCACGAATACAGTGCACCGCCTGTGATAATACTATGCATGTTCAGTTCCTTATTTTTACAGACGGTTTTTAATTAAAACCCCCCTGTAAAAATGATTTTTGCAGGCGGTTTGTAATTAAAAACCGCCTGTATTTGTAATTAAAAACCTCCTGTGATAATGCATTTTTACAGGAGGATTTTAATTAAAAACCGCCTGTGATAATGCATTTTTACAGGCGGATTTTGTTGCCGCCTGTGATAATCGCCTATTTTCACAGGCTCTTTGTTACAGGCGGTTTTTAAATCCGCCAGCAATAATAGTTTAGAGCCGTTTGTAAAAATGTTTTTTGTAGTAGTGGGTCCCATGTCAAAATACCTTTAGAGTCAACGGGAATCGTCGAAACAAAATGAAGTACAGAATCTGTCAGGGTGCTGCGCCACCGTATTGAGCCATTGGGCCTTGTATCAAGTCTAAGTCCATTATTTTCGTGTCTTAGGGTTAGGTCACGACCCTAACACCCCCTTGGACGTCCTCCCACCTATATATACTCTATGGTAGCCGCCATAGACAATTGGGTTTTGCTTAGATTAATAATATCGCCATTCTACGGTTTGTGAAACTCCAACTTCGCGATTTCAGATCGTGTCTTCTACGTTCTTGCTTGTGTTCTCGGTTGCACTTGCAGGGATTAGCCTTCTTGGCGAGGTCAAGCGTGTGCAGCACAGTTGATAACCAACGGAGCGGTGGTGTAGTGATTGCAGGGTTTATTCGTGTTCTACTCGAGAGCCTCGGATCATCAACGTCGAGATCTCCATCAATCGACTTATTCATTACCTTTCGGAAGATCGGGACCAATTTTCTCATCACAAAGCGACCCCATAGTGATCTCCGGAGGAAGGACTGCTTCAGCTCCGTACACCAAGAAGAAGGGTTTCTCTCCAGCTGACCGGTTAGGTGTAGTCCTGCTTGCCCACAGTGCGGACGGAAGCTGTTCGACCCAGTTGGCTCCATGCTTTTTCAGGCGCTCATATGTGCACGTCTTGAGTCCTTTTAAGATTTCTGCATTTGCTCTCTCGGCTTGACCATTGCTTGCTGGGTGAGCTACTGATGCATAGCTGACTTGAATGCCGAGGTCTTCGCAATATTCTTGGAATGCAACACTTGTAAATTGGGTTCCATTGTCAGTTATGACTTTGTTTGGAACTCCAAATCTGCATATTATGGACTTCAAGAACTTGATTGCTTGTTGATAGTCACAACTGGAGTAGCTTCCGGCCACTTGGTGAACTTATCGATGGAGACATACAAGAACCTGTATCCTCCGACAGCTTTTGGGAAAGGTCCCAGAATGTCCATGCTCCACACAGTGAATGGCCATGTAGGAGGAATCATTTGTAGTGACTGAGCCAGTGTGTGAATTTGTTTTGCGTGGAACTGACACGCTTCACACTTTTTCACCAACTCCACTGCATCCTGGAGTGCTGTAGGCCAGTAGAAGCCATGCCAAAAGGCTTTACCGACCAACATGCTGGAAGACGTGTGGTTCCCACACTCGCCTCCATGGATTTCCGCGAGGAGCTCACGGCCTTCTTCCCTTGCAATGCACCGCATTAGGACGCCGTTGGCACTGCACCGGTAGAGACCCCCTTCTACCAGCGTGTATCTTTTAGCCAACCTGACAATCTGGTCAGCGGATACACCGTCTTCAGGAAAGATGTTGTCTTTCAAGTAGCTCCAGATCTCCGAGATCCATGCATCGGAGCTAATTTGAGCTTCTGAGTCTTCCGTGCTAGGTTGCTCGGAGCTTCTGACAGCACCTACAACCCTTGGTGGACGCCATGGTAATAGGGCCACCAGGACCGCCAACTTCGAGGTGCTGGTCTCGCCCCCTTTGCTCAGTTCGGCAGACTGAGCTGTTGGTCTTGACAACCTCCGAACGAAGATTCCGGCGGGAGCCAGAGCACCGGTTGAAGCCTTCATTGAGAGTTCGTCGACTTTAGCGTTATGGAGACGCTGAACATGGTGGAGATCCAGGACTTCGAAGTGTTTCTGAAGCCTTTGAACTTCAAGAAGATAAGCGGCTAGCTGGGGGTTGTTGCAGCAGCATTCACCTTTGACTTGTTTTATGATGAGCTGTGAATCACCCTTCACCAACAGCTGTTTGACACGATAGGATAGTGCCACCTTTAGCCCGTAGATGAGAGCTTCATACTCCGCCATATTGTTGGTTGCCTTAAAGTTAAGGTGAACCATGTATTTGACCTTCTCCCCGGTTGGAGTGAGGAGGAGGATTCCAGCTCCGGCCCCTTGCTTCTGCACGGAGCCGTCAAAGTAGAGAGTCCAGTGGGGCTCGTGAAGACCGGGACCTTGGGTTCCTACTTCTGCTCACTGGGCCCCCAAGATTTGATGGAGAGGGGGTCCACTCCGCCATGAAGTTGGCTAAAGACTGACTTGTGATTGCTTGTCGCGGCACAAATTCAAGATCAAACTCGGCCAGTTCCGCTATCCACTTTGCGATGTTCCAAGTGGAATTAGGGTTATGCAATATAGCACGCAGTGGATAATAAGTTACCACTGATATCTTGTGGGCTTGGAAATAGTGAGGAAACTTCCTTGAGGCAATAAGAACTACATAAAGCAGCTTCTGCACCTCGATGTATCTGGTCTTGGCATCATGGAGTACTTCACTGATGAAGTACACGGGCGCTGGACGGTCTGTACCCTCTCAAAGGGGTTCGGGGCTTCCTCTCCATCGACCCGGACCATCCTGGAGGGGTCTAAACCTTCTTGTTGAACTTCCCGGTCCCTCCCAGAAGGGTCTAAAACTTTTTATTGTTCAATCCGGACCCTCCCTGAGGGGTTCAGATCTTTTTGAGCAGCTGTGGAAACTCTTTCAGATGAGAGGGGTTGATCTGGTAGCACCCCGCCTTGAAGATCCGTGCCTGGGAGCTGGGACCCAGACTCGCCTTCAGGTAGCTCCAGACCCTCCTGGAGGGGTCTAGGACTCTGAACTGTATGTGGCTCTGGTCTTTTCACGACCAGGACCATGCTTACGACTTCTGTAGTTGCAGAAATGTAAAGCAGTAGAGACTCACCAGGGTTCAGAGCTACCAAGATTGGTGGGGTGGTGAGGAGCTGCTTGTGCTCCTGGAATGCCTTTTCTGCTTCTTCAGATCAATGGAATGGTCCGGTTTTCCTCAATAGCTTGAAGAATGGAAGTGCCCGCTCTGCCAGCCTTGAGATGAACCGGCTGAACACAGCTAGGCATCTAGTTAGCTTCTGGATGTCATTGATGCGGGTTGGAGGCCGCATGTCTTCTATAACCTTGATCTTCGCCGGGTTTGCCTCAATTCCCCGGTGAGTCACCAACAAACCAAGGAGTTTCCCGGAGCTAACCTCGAAGATGCACTTGTCTGGGTTCAGCTTGGTGCGCATAATGCGCAGCTTGTCGAAGACCACTTGCAAATTGTCAAGGAGTGACTCCTTGTTCTTGATCTTCAAAATGATGTCATCGACGTACACCTCGACCAAGTCTCTAATGAGTTCTCCAAAAGTTTTATACATAGCTCGCACAAAGGTTGAAGCAACATTTTTGAGACTAAAGGGCATGGCAGTATAACAATACTATCCATCTACTGTTATGAAGGCAGTATGCTCTTCATCTTCCCTAAACATTTGGATTTGATGGTATCCAGTGTATGCATCTAGGAAACACAATAGCTCACACCCGGAGGTGGAGTCCACTATCTAATCTATCCTAGGTAGTGGAAATGGATCTTTTGGACATGTCTTATTTAGTGTGGTGTAGTCGATACACATCCGAAGCTTCCCGCGGGCCTTGGGTACAACGACTGGGTTTGCCAGCCATTTTGGATGAAAAACCTCCTAAATGAAACTAGCTTAGAGCAACTTCTTGATCTCCTGTCGGATGAAGTTTTGTCGCTCGACTGATTGTTCCGAGGCTTCTGGTGTACAAGCCGTGCGTCAGGATAAATCTTCATATTGTGCTCAATCACCTCCCTAGGGATCCCAGGCATTTGTGACGATTGCCAGGCAAACATGTCAACATTAGCCCAGAGGAAAGTGATGAGCGCGGGTTCCTATTTGTTGTTCAAACCTCCTGATATACAGGTGGTCTGAGCTGCATCAGAACCGATTTGGATGACTTTGACAGGCATGTCGGTGTCGCCGCTTGGTTGCACACATGGTGTAGAGGTGGAGCTTCGATGATGAGTGCTCGGGGGTTGAGCAATGAGCTCTTTGCCGGAGGTTTCTTCTTGCGTCATGGAAAGCGCATGGAGTTCCTCTAGCGCGGTGACTCCTGCAGTGTGTTATCCATGGACCCGGATGACGCCTGAAGGTGTCAACATCTTCAACACTATGTAGCCGTTGTGAGCTGCAGCCATGAACTTGTACAAGGCAGGCTTGCCCATGATGGCATTGAAGGGCAGACTGATGTGAGCGACATCGAAGACCAGCTTCTTAGTCCTGTATTTCTCCCGTGTCCCGAAGGTCACCGGGAGAGTGATGGACCCGAGGAGGCTGATGGCCCCCGGACCAGCCCAGAGAAAGGTCTTGAGGGGCGAAGGTCCAAGAGTTGCAGCTGGATCTTCATGAACGCTTCAAAGCTTAGGAGATTGAGCGCTACGCCTCCGTCTAAGAGAACATGGTAGAGCTGAATGTTGTTGATGGTCGAATATACCATCAGCGAGAGTTGGCCAACTATGACCATGTTCCTGTGGTAGTCTGATGCATCAAAAGTGATGGGTGTATCCATCCACTTCCAATGTGGTTCCGCCCTGGCAGCAGGAGCTACTGTAGCCATTTTCCGCCGCATTGTTTTGAGGACGCTGCGAGAAGTGATGTCCCAGGACCCTCCATAGATAGTGTTGAGGGTCTTCCGATGCTCATTATCAGATACGTCAGAGTCATCATCGACTATGTTGTACACAACTTTTAGGACCTTCTTGGGGTCTTGGAAGCCTAGCTCCACCTCAGCCGGAGCTTCATCGACTTTTTGCTTTCCTTCCCTCTGACGAAAAGGAGCTTCTTCTCGGCGCTTGTTGTAGCGGTCGACAAGATTTTGGAACTCATGACAGTCCTCCAGATTGTGCTTGTCCGTCTTGTGGATTGGACACCACATCTTGGAACTACTGCCGTCTTCTAAAGAAGGTCGAGGTCGTTTTTTAGGGTGTCGCCCCCGACCACCCAGAGCTGCAGCAGCAGGTGTGCCGGTCGACGGCTTCTTCTTGCCGTTGGACTTCTTCTTCTTTCTGCCACCTCCGGAGGTAGTGGCTTCAGCTTTGGAGGACTTTTTGTTAGCCTCCGGAGCTAGCTTGAGTGCATTTCCCGGCCCTCTGCGGCCCGGGCACACTTGTCAGCCAGGCTGAACAACTCTGTGATGCTGGTGACTTCTTTCGTCACCAGCTTCTCCAGCATCTTTTTGTCTCGGATGTCTTGACTGAATGTGACAATAACAGAAGTGTTTGAGATAGCGGGGATGGTATTGCGTACCTGAGAAAACCACTGGATGAAGGATCACCGCGATTCCCTCGTTGTTTGCTTCATAGCAAACAAGTCCATTTCAGTGCCTGGTTGGGTGTAAGAGCTCCTGGAGTTGGCAGTGAACTGTTGACATAACTCTGCCAAACTGTTGATGGAGTCAGGCCGAAGACTCATGAACCAGGACCTGGCGGTCCCAGTTAGAGCCACGGGGATGTAGTTGTCCATCACGACCTTGTTGCCTATTGCTGCAAGTATAGCAATGGAGTAGATTTGAAGGAATTCGGCAGGGTTGACAGCCCTGTTGAATTTCTCTGGCAGATGAGGCCGGAACTTCTGTAGCCAGCGGACCATGCGTAGGTGCATGGCCAAGGCAGAACAATCTCCTCCTACTCCCACTGGAGCAGGGTTGACCCGAGCCTCTTGCCTCTCGCAAGCATGCTCAATATGGACACGGCCATCCTTCTATTGGTAACTTTGATCGAGCTCTGACCGCAAGTCATGTGTTGAAAGCCTCGACATGGTGATCGAGCTCTGACCGCAGGTCACCTATTGAGATACAGGATGCCTCCGGTGCTGTGATACATGAGGACCAAGTCTCTCAGACAAGGTCCTATGTTGAGTCGGTGGCTGCCTCGATGGGGGAGGACCTTGGTTGCTGATGGCATAAACTGCGGCTGCAACTAGATGCTATACATCAGCATGCCACTGTTCCATCACACCCTGAGGTGCTTCGGGCGCTGGTGGGCGCTCCAGCAGAGTACGCGCAACAATCAGCGTATTCTCATAGTTATTGTTCGCCGATGCTGTGACCGACGCGAGTACCCCATCCTGCTGTCCAACATTGTTTGCCGGAGCAGATGGTGGTGGAGGTGGTGGTGCGATGCCCGCCGGGATAACGGCGTCCGCTGGTTGCTGCATGTTGGAAGGATTCCCTCCAGCCGGTTGCATTGCGTTGTTGCTGTTGGATGATCCTGCGGCGGAGTTCACCATCTTATGATCTCAGACGCCCCCTACCTGGCGCGCCAAATGTCGAAGCGTACGAACGACACTTCCCCCGGTACTACTAAAGAGTAGCCCGCGGAGGTTCTTGTACCAGTTTGGGTGCGCAGAGATCTTAGAAAAGAAGGTGACACAAATGATTTACGTGGTTCGGGCCGCCTGAGCGTAATACCCTACTCCACGAGATGTGTGTTGTTGTATTAGGGATTTGATCGTGCTTGTTTGCGTATGAGCTTGGTTGTTTTGTACCGTGCAACACATCCCTTTTATAGACCAAGGGATGGCTGTTACATGGGTTGCCTGACCCGACATGTGGCCCCAACAGTTATTCTTGCCTAATACACGATTAAGTGTGTTTAAGCACCCTAATAACGTGATAATGCGCCTTAATGGTGGCGTTACTAGTATTATGGGTATTCTGATTGTGCGCCATTAATAGTGCATTAATTGCACATAATCAGGTCTCGTAATTGTAGCAATAAGAGTCCTTTGAATGCTTATGCCGTTGGAGATCTGTTTGTATTCCTGTTGGTGGCATAGGTCTGGAGGCTTGACACGTAGCGGCTCTGGAGCTTTCCCTTGTGGGGAGGTAGGTCCAAAGCTGCTATACATGTGGAGGCACTGGAGCTTCCTTCTACTGGGGGTTAGGTCCGAGGTCACTGTACACGTGTTGAGTACGGAGCTCTCCTATGTAGGGGGTTTGGCTCCGGTCTTGTGTTACACGTGGCAGTATCGGAGCTCCCCTATATAGGAGGTGGATCCAGTGCCGTTTGACACGTGGGGCCTACGGAGGTCTTCAACTTTGATAGGTGGAACTCCCTTGCACTTCTTGCGGTATCATGGGGTACCCAGTACGCAGGATACCGACACTTTTCTTTTATGAATTATTTTTTCTACATGAAATTCAGTGGATGAGGTATACGGCTGGCAGACCAAGGGTGAGGGCGGGGGTCAATGGTCCGTTGTGGACCAGGACCATACCCCTTCGGAGTGATCTAGTCTGGGCCATCCATCGCGAATCCGATGGCCCAGGGTGATCCAGCAGGCGAGCGACATCGGTGAGCACGGGTGCGGCGGCACCATAGGCGGCCTCGCTGGAGAACCGACAGAATGCATTCAGGTGTCCTAAAACCGATGGATTTCTCGCGAAAAATAGAGAGGAGAGCATGGGGGGCTTACTCAAGTTGTTGCGGACACGGGAAACAGGTGAGAGACGGACCCTTGACGTTGGGGGTGATGGTTGTAGGATCGAAGAGCATGTGAAAAGCTACCAGAGGGAGGGGTGAATGGTAGATTTAAAAATCTTACGCAGCGGAAACAATTAAACCCCAACCCCTTTGGTAGAAAAACGATCTGTTAAAGAAATCGTGTGAGAGACTAATCTTAACGGGTTTCACTGTGAAAAAAGTGATATATATCAGAGAAAATCAAGTCACAAAGACAACACAACAAGAATCACTCAAATCCGTCGAGAGAAACTCAAGTTATGATCGAAAGATCGAACAAAGGTCAATCTGTCCTACCCGAGAAAAAACAGTTCTGAAACGCTGCAAAGAAACTCGTGTAGATCATAGACCACAAATCCAATGACTGTGAAATTTTTACAGATGATAAATAATCAAGTTTTGAAGACAACCCAAAAAGAATCACGTCAATTGGATCTGTAAAACTTGAGTTATGATAAAACCACTGACGAAAGGTAGTGCTGTCCAGAAACTCGACGAGTAAAACTTGTCTGGAACAAGTCGGAGGAACAAGGCACAAAAGTTCCTTCAAACTACGAATTTTATTAAATAGAACACAAGTGCAACAGCTTCAAAGTCGTGCACCACGAACTCTGGGCTCCCTTGCTTATATAACCAGCTCGAAAGCCAACTCAACTCAAATCAGGAACCTAATCCTACTCTGTTCACGAATCGTAACTTTCTATAACTGCTTAGGATTCTTTTATATGCAGATAGAAGCAATCTTAAGACTTCCAAACACCTTAGGAACGTATCCCACATTCCTAAACAACTCAAATTCGTGACCCACACGAAATCCTATCATAACCAACTCAAATCTTTTCATATTTGAGTCAAACCCGACTCAGCCGCAGCCTGAGTCCATAACCTAGTCAGTTGGACCTTTCCGACCAACTCTTTACGTCCACATCTCTTCATCACGTCTCGGAACCATGTAGCCACGTCCATGCACTCCTTGCACACGTGCAAACATCTTCCAATGACGTCCACAATACCTTCACATGCATTGTTCTTGATTCAATCATGCTGCGCAACCTCCTGATCAGCTCAACCACAATTCCTCCTGAATTTGGTTGTTGGAACCTCATCTACTACCTGAGACTAGTCCAATGGATCCCATCAACAGTCATGTCTTGAACTCAAGCAACACTTGCACATGAATAAACAACCATTCCATACGAGCCCAAGTTCTCGACTTGACTCAAGTTAGTTCCAAACACAACACCTTACGTGAGAACCTCACATAAGCATGTTGCAAAACCACAGTAACACAATATCATCCGTGTCAACCAAAAACGCACCAAAGACTTAGCAAATGAATACTAAGCAATCTTTCCAGAGATGTAAAGCAAGTACGAAACATGACAAATGAAAAACAGAAGCATTGTGGTCAAGTTCCGGACCTTGCCAGAGCAACCCGGACCTTGAGCCGAAGCTAACAAAAACTAGTAGAACCTTGCGCCGGGGCTAACCAGAACTAGTCGGAACTAGTAAACCCAAAAGCCGGAGCTAGAAAAATCAACTCGGAGCTTAGCAAAAACACGCCGGAGCTAAAGACAAAACTCACCGGAGCTAACCAAAACTAGTTGGATCTTAATAAAAAGGTGTTTTGGTGAAAAACTTTTATCGTCAAAGCAAGTGTATTCACTACAAGCCAATGTATTCAGCACACATAGGTCTTACAATCTCTCCCTTGATGAATGCATTGGCAACACCATTTAAAATCCGAACATTGGCTTATTCACATAAAAGTTTTGAAGGCAATTTCTCCCCCTTTGTAAATCAAAATTAAAATGAGAAGAAAATCCAAAAATTATCCCATATTATCTCTCCCCCTTTATTATCTCTCCTTATGCACATATTCTCTTTATCTTCATGCTTATCTCTCCCCCTTTGACTATGTATTCAGCAAGTCATGAGCATATAAACAAATTATCTCCCCCCCTTTAGTTGTTATGAGCATATTATAACATATACATATAAACAAAGCTCATCCAAGTCATACTATCAAGTACCTTACTTTATCACATCAATGAAATACATAAAGTAGTGTAAGCCATGCTAGAGATCAAATGTAATTTTCAATTTAAGTAAGTCATGATCTCACAAACTTAACTATTTCAATACCTGAAAGCATGACACTTGTTGCTGCATTTTATTATTTTTCAAGGCACAAACTTAGATCATATGATATTTGCAAGAGATTATATGTGCATCTGCCTTATTCTAACCAACCAAGCCAATCCTATGTCATTTGACAATCAGAAGCTTAAGGACATGGTTTTAGTCACAAACAACTTCTTCCAAGTTCATATCTAAGTGCAATGATAAGCCATCTCAAAAGAAGAAGTGTGATGCATGCATATTCTCTTGATCTTTTCTCAATTTATATTTGTTCATAAAAACTCAACATGTGAGTTGATTACTTGATTAATTCTTAATGATTAAGAGCACTTGTGAACATGTAACAACTTCAAAACAGCAAGAAAGTTCGACCATGACCAGTTTTAGTGTAAGTAATTATTCCAATTACTAGACATGGCAAAAACTACAAAATGTATAACACAAGTAATGTAGTAAGAACTTTTAGCATGTAAAAGGAATCACAAAGTCATATATATATGAAATACTAAGCTCATATTATTTTAATTTCAGATTCACACATAGACTTCCCAAGTTTCAAAACTCCACCTCAATTTAAGCCATGAGGATGCATAACCCCTATTTCACTACGAATGTAACAAAAACAAGTGAAATCGAAAGGTTTTGTAAAAATGTCAGCTAATTGTTGTTCAGTATCTACATGGTGAAGCACAATGTTTCCTTTTTCAACATTATCTCGGAGAAAGTGATACCTAATGTCAATGTGCTTAGTTCTAGAATGTTGCACGGGGTTTTTAGCAATGCAAATGGCATAGTGTTATCACAGAACAGTGGAACACTATCTAGATCAACCCCATAGTCCTTAAGTGTTTGAACAATCCAAAGAATTTGTGAGCAAGCACTAGAAGCAGCTACATATTCAGATTCGGCTGTGGATTGTGCAACTGAATTTTGTTTTCTAGAGGACCAAGCAACAAGAGAATTACCAAGAAAATGACAGGCACCGGAAGTACTTTTCCTATCAATCCTACAACCCCCAAAATCAGCATCCGAAAAAGCTTTCAAAGTAACGGTTGAGGTAGAAGGAAGAAAAATTCCAAATTCTTGAGTTCCATGTAAGTACCTGAGAATCCTTTTGATGGCTTGATGATGTGAAGCACGTGGGGAGGCTTGAAACCGTGCACAAAGACATTCGCTGAATTGTATGTCTGGTCTTGATGCTGTGAGGTACAAAAGTGATCCGATCATGCTTCTATATTCTTTTTGATCCACGGGTTCACCATCTTCATCAAGTCCAAGTGTTGTTGCTATTCCCATTGGTGTCCGAATAGGCTTGCTTTTGTCCATGTTGAAGCGCCTTAGGAGATCTTTTGTATACTTCGTTTGATACACAAAGGTACCCTCCTTAGTTTGCTTGATTTGCAGCCCCAAAAAGTAAGTGAGTTCACCCATCATACTCATTTCAAATTCGGAACTCATCATTGCTGAAAACTTGGACACAAGATCATGAGAAGCACAACCAAAGATAATATCATCCACATACACTTGAACGAATAATGAGTCATCACCATGCTTAAGCACAAAAAGAGTTTTTATCAACCTTGCCCATGGTAAACCCTTTTTCAAGTAAGAATGTTTTTAACCTATCATACCATGCTCTAGGGGCTTGTTTGAGACCGTACAAGGCTTTGGACAGTTTGTAAACATGATTAGGAAAATATGGATTTTCAAAACCCGGTGGTTGTTTCACATAAACCTCCTCATCTATGTAGCCATTAAGAAAAGCACTTTTAACATCCATTTTATATAGCTTAAAACCAATAGATGCAGCAAAAGCTAACAAAATTCTTATGGCTTCTAATCTAGCAACAGGAGCAAAAGTTTCATCAAAATCTAGACCTTCAACTTGAGTGAAATATTGAGCATCCAACCTAGCCTTATTCTTAACCACAACCCCATCCTCACTTTGTTTATTTTTAAATACCCATTTAGTTCCAATTAATGTGTGACCTTGAGGTGGAGGTACAAGTTTCCAAACATTATTTCTTTCAAAATTTTCTAACTCTTCTTGCATGGCAATAATCTAAGATTCATTAATGAGTGCGTGTGATATATCTTTAGGTTCATAAGAAGCAACAAAAGTAGAATGAGCATAAGAGTTTGGATCGCAAAACCTGGACCGTGTGACTCGTTCATGCAAGCTTCCAATCATCTTTTGTGGGGGATGATCTTTGTAAAACCGTAGGGGAATAGATGTCTCACAAGCTTCTTCTTCTTTATGTTCATCACAAATTGATGAGCTTGTGATTTGAGGATGATTTGAATCAGCATTGATGGTTGTCGGTGCTGGTTGAGAATTAACATTCGGAGCTGAACCAAAGTCTTTAGCTGCTGAATTTTTGGGCAGCAGCTCCAATTCTACCTCATCTTCAACGAAAATGCCCCCCCCTGCGGATATGGATCTGGACCTGCAATGTTTGAGCTAGTACCTGGGCTAGCTTCATCAAAAGACACTTCGCAAGTCTCCACAATTTTGTTAGTGTCAAGTAAAAGCACACGGTAGCCTCTAGTATGAGATGGATAACCAAAAAACATGCCATCAATGGATCTAGGTTCAAATTTATCAAGATTACCATGTTTCTTAACAAAGCATTTGCAACCAAAGACCCGAAAGTGTGTAACACTAGGCCTATGTCCAAACCGGAGCTCATATGGTGTTTTACCTAGCTTAGCATGCAAGAAAACACGATTTGAGGCATAACAAGCGGTTGTTAACGCATCAGCCCAAAATTTCCTAGGAGTTTGATATTCATCAAGCATAGTCCTAGCCATCTCAACTAAGGTTCTGTTCATTATTTCTACAACACCATTTTGTTGAGGTACATATGGTGAAGAAAATAGATGATCTATTCTATTTTCAGCACAAAAGTGATCAAAAGATTGATTTTTAAATTCAGTTCCATTATCACTTCTAATTGCTTTTAAAGATCCTGGGTGATCAATTGATAATCTAAGAAATAAAGTTCTAAAGCGACTAAAAGCTTCATTCTTAGACGCCATAAAGTAAACCCAAGAGTATCTAGAATAATCATCAACAATCACAAGTACATACCATTTACCTCCGAAGGATTGAACACGTGAAGGTCCTATGGTGTCAAGATGCAAAAGTTGACACGGTTCAGTTGTCATGATCATTGTGAGAGGAGTATGTGAACCTGCAACCATCTTAGCATGTCTACAAGAAGAGCACACAATTTCTTTGTCCCCATTACGCTTAGGTAGCCCACGTATGCGATCAAGAGCACTAACACGTGTTAGGTGATCAAAACCAACGTGACCAAGTCTACAGTGCCAAAAAAATAAGTCCTTTGAATCATTAGAAACTAGACACCTATGCTTAGAGGAAGACATATCAAAATCAGCTTTAAAAGCTCTTCCAAACCGAGACATGTTAAAAATAAGCTCACTATTTGAACTTACAACTTTGCAGCAGTTTTTATTGAAAATAGTTTCCAGGTTTTCATCTAGCAATTGTGAAACAAAAATCAAGTTGTATTTCAAATTTTTGACAAGTGCCACATCCTTCAAAGTGTAGTGATCATTTACTCTAACCGGACCCTTAACAATTATAGGAGTTGAAGAGTTATCGGCAAAAGTAACATTCTCTACCCATGACACAAAAGAGGGGGAGGAAAACCAATCTTTGTTACCGGTCATGTGGCGTGAGCAACCTGAATCCACAATCCACATGTTCTCCTTCCTCAAACGTGTAACCTACATAGAAGCACAATACGTCGATGACTCAATACTGGGTTAGTCAAAAGGCATTTAGTAATCCAGTACAGAGTCACGCGACGCGCAGCAGGAAAAACACGCAAAAGCTGAGACAAAACAGCAGGTTTATGAGTCAAGGTTTGAGATTTTTTATTCTTAAATACTGACCTATAAGGTGTTACTTGTGTAGCACAAAAATCTGTAGCTCCGGAGGCAAAAACAGAAGGTCTGGAGGTAAACTTTGTATGTTTTTGACTCAAAACAGCAGGTTGTACATTCAGTTCAATATGTGCAGCAAATTTTGCATGAAAGTTATGAGATCTAGCAACCATTCTTTCCCTTTTCTGTTGTTTAGCTAGTCTATAACAAAAATCTATGACATGACCATCTCTACCACAGTAGGTACAATGAAATTTAACTTTGTGTTCGTGTCTAGATGAGCAAACAACATTTTTATTTGAAACCGAATGAGACAATACTCAAAACAACTTCTTTTTGTTTAGGAACTGTTTGAATCAAACCACTTCCTAATGACTTTACAATTTTAGGTGGATGTGCCTTAGCATGAGCATGAGAATCAAAATCTAAACCAGTTTTATCATTGCAAGACTTGGATGAAATCAGCAGCAAGTTTAGGTTATTATTCCCATTACAAAACCGATCAAATGTCTTATGCATGTTATCAAGTTTATTGGATAGATCAAGGCAATTTTCACATGAAGTTTTTCCTTTTAATTTGCAATTGGAACAATATTTAACTTCATGACAACGTAAAGCATTGTTCAATATAGAAATTTCATTCATAGCATCTTGTAGTTTCTTACCAAGATCATCACAACTAGAACAATGCAAATCAATTGTAGAACAAGAAGCATCTTTTAAGTTTCCAATATTAAGTGCAGCAAGCTTTTTGTTCTTTTCAATTTCAAGTTCAAGTTTATCAAGTGTGGAGGTGTGTGCACTTCTTAGGGAGGACAATTGTTCATATATTAAGTCACATGAGGAACGAGAATCATCACTAGGAATCAAGGATTTCAAACTATTAATTTCAGATTCTAGTGACTCAATTTTAACAGCATTGTCCCTCAGCTTTTTGTCCTTTTTCTTAACAATAACAATGGCATGAGAAATAGCATCACACATTTCTTCGCAAGTAGGACATACCTCTTCATTATCACTGTTGTGTTCTGCCTCCTCCATACTTGATCTTGACTTGCCCGCCATGAAGCACAAGTTTGCCAAATCATCTTCATCTTCATCACTTCCAATGTCTACGTCGCTTGAGCCAAGTTCCTGGAGTGCTGAGATAAAACTGCTCACCAATTGACGTCCTGTAAAACCCTTCCTTTTCTTCGTATCTTTTGCAGAGGAGTGCTTCGTTCTTATTTTCCTTTCATCCCGGGAAGTAGGACCTGAAAGGTTAGGGCAATCTGAACAAAAATGTCCTGTCTTACCACATTCAAAGCATCATTGAGGTCCGGAGCTTCCTCTCCTTCTAGTTCTCACATTTTGCAATGCTTTTGAGAACCAGTTAGAGATGAGCACTAGCTCCTCCTCTGGAAACTCCTCAATCTGTTCAAGGGTTAGAGAGGATAGCAAAGCAAGTATACCACAAGATAATGTTTGATCGGAACTAGGCATGTCATGTTGAGAAACAAAAGCAATAGAATTGTTGGGGTTCTTACGTGAGATTATGTCAATTTCATGAGTTTTTAACTTGGAATATAGCACATCTAAAGTAAGTGAACTCATGACAATAGATTCAAGAATAGATGTGACTTTCATCTCCCAAATTGACATATCTAATGCACTTAGCAATTGCCTATCATTTTCAGCATCTGAAAAATTAACATTGACACTACACAAGTTGATGAGAATCTTATTAAAGCGGGCAAAAAGGTCGTCAATAGACTCACCGGGTTGCATCTCGAAGCGCATGTATTCTTTCTTGAACATGTCTTGCCTTACCTCTTTGATCGTGTTGGATCCTTTGTGGTAGTCACAAAGTGCTTTCCACACATCGTATGCGGATCGGAGGTGTGCAACACGGTCGAAGTCGCTTTGTGTTAATCCTTGTATGATCAAGTTCCGAGCCTTGTTGTTGTTGTCGACATCTCTCAGATTTGTAGCTGTAACTTGATCATTTGATGGCACTTCGTAAGGCTTGTATACCTTCTCCCATATTGCAAAGCCTTGTGCCTGGATGAAAGCCTCCATATGTGCCTTCCAAACCTGAAAATCAATACCAGCAAACACACAAGGTTTGGCAGAGTACTTCTCCATGACGATTAGTCAAAAACACGCACAAATTACAAAGATTAGAGAACCGTGGCTCTGATACCAATTGTAGGATCGAAGAGCACGTGAAAAGCTACTAGAGGGGGGTGAATGGTAGATTTAAAAATCTTACGCAGCGGAAACAATTAAACCCCAACCCCTTCGGCAGAAAAACAATCTGTTAAAGAAATCGTGTGAGATACTAATCTAAACGTGTTTCACCGTGACAAAAGTGACAGATATCAGAGAGAATCAAGTCACGAAGACAACACAACAAGAATCACTCAAATCCGTCGAGAGAAACTCAAGTTATGATCGAAAGATCGAACAAAGGTCAATCTGTCCTACCCGAGAAAAAAACAGTTCTGGAATGCTGCAAAGAAACTCGTGTAGATCATAGACCACAAATCCAATGACCGTGAAAGTTTGAAATATGATAGATAATCAATTTGTGAAGACAACCCAAAAAGAATCATGTCAATTGGATCTGTAAAACTGGAGCTATGATAAAACACCGACGAAAGGTATGGCTGCCTAGAAACTCGACGAGTAAAACTGGTCTGGAACAAGTCGGACGAACAAGGCATAAAAGTTCCTTCAAACTACGAATTTTATTCAATAGAACACAAGAGGAACAGCCCCAAAGTCGTGCACCACAAACTCTGGGCTCCCTTGCTTATATAACCAGCTCGAAAGCCAACTCAACTCAAATCAGGAACCTAATCCTACTCTGTTCACAAATCATAACTTTCCATAACTGCTTAGGATTCTTTTATACGCAGATAGAAGCAATCTTAACACTTCCAAACACCTTAGGAACGTATCCCACATTCCTAAACAACTCAAATTCGTGACCCACACGAAATCCTATCATAACCAACTCAAATGTTTCCATATTTGAGTCAAACCCGACTCAGCCGCAGCCTGAGTCTATAACCTAGTCGGTTGGACCTTTCCGACCAACTCTTTACGTCCACATCTCTTCATCACGTCTCGGAACCATGTAGCCACGTCCATGCACTCCTTGCACACATGCAAACATCTTCCAATGACATCCACGATACCTTCACATGTATTGTTCTTGATTCAATCATGTTGCGCAACCTCCTGATCAGCTCAACCACAATTCCTCCTGAATTGGGTTGTTGGAACCTCATCTCCTACCTGAGACTAGTCCAATAGATCCCATCACCAGCCATGTCTTGAACTCAAGCAACACCTGCACATGAATAAACAACCAATACATACGAGCACAAGTCCTCGATTTGACTCAAGTTTGTTCCGAACACAACATCTTACGTGAGAACCTCACATAAGCATGTTGCAAAACCACAGTAACACGATATCATCCATGTCAACCAAAAACGCACCAAAGACTTAGCAAATGAATACTAAGCAATCTTTCCAGAGATGTAAAGCAAGTACGAAACATTGCAAATGAAAAACAGAAGTATTGCGGTCAAGTTTTGGACCTTACCAGAGCAACTCAGACCTTGAGCCGGAGCTAACAAAAACTAGTAGAACCTAGCGCCGGGGCTAACCAGAACTAGTCGGAACTAGTAAACCCAAAAGTCGGAGCTAGAAAAATCAACTCGGAGCTTAGCAAAAACACGACGGAGCTAAAGACAAAACTCACCGGAGCTAACCAAAACTAGTCAGATCTTAATAAAAAGGTGTTTTGGTGAAAAACTTTTATCGTCAAAGAAAGTGTATTCACTACAAGCTAATACCGACACTTTTCTTTTATGAATTATTTTTTCTACATGAAATTCGATGGATGAGGTATACGGCTGGCAGACCAAGGGTGAGGGCAGGGGTCAATGGTCCATTGTGGACCAGGGCCATACCGCTATGGAGTGATCTAGTCTGGGCCATCCATCGCGAATCCGATGGCCCAGGGTGATCCAGCAGGCGAGCGGCATCGGTGAGCGCGGTTGCGGCGGCACCATAGGCGGCCTCACTGGAGAACCGACGGAATGCATTCAGGTGTCCTAAAACCAATGGATTTCTCGCGGAAAATAGAGAGGAGAGCATGGGGGGCTTACTCAAGTTGTTGTGTACACGGGAAACAGGTGAGAGACGGACCCTTGATGTTGGGGAGTGATGGCCAGCCGCCGGCGATGTCGGGGAGAGGCTTTAGTCATCGGTACTTGCTGCGGATGACTCCTATGGGTGCGGTGCGGCGTCACCAAACTCGTGGACGCATTAGAGGTGGCCGGAATGGCGCGAATCAATGGGGCATTGAGAACCATCGTCGGTAATTGCGGCGTCTAGGATTTCGAGGTGGGTCGCGACGGGGACAAAGAAGCGGCGGACTCGGCTCTGCCGTTTATATGCGCAAGGAGAGACGGTTGCAGCGCGGAGGGGCGTGGCGTCGGCGGTTGCCCGCGCGAGCGAATGGTTGGAGGCTGCGGTTGGAGTGGAAGGGGAAGATGACAGGTGGGACCCGCATGCAGAGAGAAGAGAGTGAGTGCGGTTTGGGCTGGGCCGAAGTGGAGAGGAGGGAAGTTGTGCTGGGATTGGGGTATTGGCGTGAGAAGATTTTTTGCTTTTTCTTTTCTTTCTCTTTTATTTTATTCTTTTCTTATTTAATCTATTACATTTTTATTTTTCTTTATTTTTGAGAAATACGGGTGTTACATGCACACACGCAGAGTGTGCAGTTAGATTTTGGCAAGATTAATGAGGCGGAATAGGACGCCGGGCGGGTGATGGTAGAAGCAGGGAGAAGTAAAAACCTTCGGTCCCAATCTCTGAATTCGATCCTGCTCCGCTAGAAATACTTGGGCAGATATATGGCTAGAAAATCCCGCGACGGTTGATTTAATAATCTAAGCTGCTGCTTCAAGATCCATCGATTCTTTGTAATCTTACTACAGTCACGATCATGGGCAACACGACGGCATTAGCGTCGGAACAACCTTGGGCGAGGGTGGCATCACGGTGCATCCAACAGACAGCAAAGGGCATGACCTCATTCAAGATCACCAGCTATGAGCAGCACAAAGGTTTTATTAGGCTATCTCCAACAGGATAGCTAAATAGGAATCTGAAGCTAAAATAGATATTCAAAATCAGGTTTACCCCTCTCCAACAGGCTCCATATGCTGGAAAGCTATTTTTCCTTTCCTTTCCTCTGCTCCCGAAACTAGAGGCGTGGCAGGGACGAGCCATTTCTTCCTCCTCTCTCCGCGTGTCCTGCACGTGATCTTCTTCTTTCCTGTCTCACCTGTTCGCACCTCTCCTTCTTCCTCTGTCTTCGTCCGCCATGCTCTTGCCGCTACTCCTCGCCCTCTTCCTCCTGATGCTCCTCTCCCCGTCCTACGTCCTGCCCGTCTTGTCTCGTACATCGCCCACTCTAGTGCGCCGCCCGACCTTGTCTGTTATTCGTGTTAGGAAATCGGTGATACGCTACTCTAGCAATTATACCGCATCACGCAGGAAACATGCGAGTACAGAGATCATAGATCGTTACCACTAGACGCACAACACAACGGAACGTAGACGCGCGTCGGTGTAGGGGTAGTAGACGATCTCGTTCGTCTCCTCCTCGTCCTCGTCATGGCAGCAGGTAGACGATTCTGTTTGTCGTAGCCGATCAGCATAGCAGTAGCAGCAGCGCCTCCACGAAGTCCACACGTACGGGGAGGAATGCCGTGCGCCGGTGTGCTAGCACCGCATGCGCAGCAAGAGTCTCGGCGTGAGGCCTTTGAGGGGTGGCGGGTAGGGCTGTCACGTGGTGGAGTAATTAGCCCCTAACTCTACCCCTCGTATTTATAGGTGTACTAATAGGCTTTTAGGTCGCAGACCCATTAGTATCCTAATTGCTAGTGAATCAAATATCCAACAGACCTTAACCCGAATTGTTATAGTTGCCTCTTGGGCATATCACCAACAATCTCCCACTTGCACTAGAGACAATCATCTAGTCAAGCTTTTTGATATTCCAACCCTTAAGTGTGTGACCCATTAGGTTCATGTGTAGTCGGTTGTGAATGGAAACCATTTCCAACCACAAGTCAGTAGAGGTACCTAGCAGGACATACTGACTCCCGAATGTACATAAAGATCACATCGGCCGAACCTAGATACATTCGACATGCTAATCCCTTTGCCTCACGATACCAGTCAAGCTCAAGGCAAGATGCGTGCCATCCTTGTGATAGCTCGATCATTCACTCGATCAAATAGTGGATTCATTTCTGAACTAACTTTTAGTCATTGTTATTAAACTTTAATCACACTGGCATGGTCATGCACTTTCAAATCCAACTATCTCGAGGGGCCTAGAGATATCTCTCTTGTTATTAAGGAGGGCAAATCCCATCTTGATCCGCACACATCCCATTCTATGTTTCATTATGTATCCAAATACTACTTTTATGACCATCGTTTGGTAGTCTCAAAGTACACAATGACACATAGTGAAAAACAATGGCGATCTCAGGTCTAAGGATCTAGCAGGTGTATCACTCAAGACCAACTGATGACACATATGGAAATAACAATCCCAGCAGTGTCTCGGAGTGGGTCAATCCAACACCATGTTCACTAACATGTGTTCATATTATTAATTTGATATCTACATATCTATGATCCGTGAAACGTGATCATCAATTAATACATGTGCTAGTATGTGTGACATCATTATCTCATATAATTATATAGACTAGGAATCATTTAAAGTAACATTACTATTAACAAAGAGTTTCACGAACAAGTCACATACTTGATGATCAATGTAAATAATGATTACTCATATAACAATTTATTTAATAGTACATAAACATAGCTATGACACAAGTCTCCCACTACACACTATGATCACTGATGTAAGTATCTAATACCCATAGATCTCGTGTGTGCCTCATGCTTTGATTGTGGAAGAGGTTTTGTCAATGGATCTGCAACATTCAAATCCGTGTGTACCTTGCATATCTTCACATCACCTCCCTCGATGATCTCACAAATGAGGTGATAGTGTCGTAGTATATGTTCGCATCGCTTGTGTGATCTAGGCTCCTTTGTCTGTGCGATGGCTCTACTATTGTCACAATAGAGATTCATAGGACTTGACGCACTAGGAACAACACCCAACTCAGTAACAAATTTTCTGATCCAAACAGCTTCCTTTGTAGCTTCAGAAGCTGCAATATACTCTGCCTCCGTCCTTTATTGTGAGACCTATGTTTGCTGAATACATTGTCTATGGTGATAAAAGTTTTGAATACTACCAAAACACCTTTATCATCAAGGTCCGATGATAGGTACGACTTGTTTTGGTTAGCTCCAGCATTATACAATGAAAGGTCCGACTTGTTTTGGCTAGGTCCGGCTAGCTTTGGTAAGCTCCGGTTAGCTTTGGCAAGGTTCGGAGCTTGATTGCAGTGGTTCTGTTATTATCTTGCAATGATTCGTACTTGATTTATATTGATGGAAAGATTGCTTAGTAATCATTTGCTAAGTTTTTGGTGTGTTTTGGTGGTTATGGTTGATATCATTTTGCTATGTTTTGTAACATTCTTATGTTAGGTGTTCATGTAAGATGTTGTAGTTTTGGAACTAACGTGAGTCAAGTCGAGGACTTGTGCTCGAAAGTATTGGTTGTTTATTCATGTGCAGGTGTTGCTTGAGTTCAAGACATGGATGGTGACGGGATCCATTGAACTAGTCTTAGGGAGAAGATAAGGTTCAACAACCAAGTTTGGGAGGAATTATGGTTGAGTTGATTGGGAGGTTGCACAACATGTTTGAATCAAGAACAATGCATATGAAGGTATCATGGATGTCGTTGAAAGATGTTTGCACGAATGCAAGGAGTGCATGGACGTGGCTACATCGTTCTGAGACGTGATGAAGAGATGTGGACGTAAAGAATTGGTCAGAAACGTCCAACTGACTAGGTTATGGACTCAGGCTGCGGCTGAGTCGTGTTTGACTCAAATATGGAAATATTTTAGTTGATTATGATAGGATTTCGTGTGGGTCACGAATTTGAGTTGTTTTAGGAATGTGGGATAAGTTCCTAATGTGTTTGGAAGTCTTAAGATTGCGTCTATCTGCGTATAGAAGAGTCCTAAGCAGTTATGGAAAGTTACGATTCGTGAATTGAGTAGGATTAGAGTCCTAGTTGAGATTGGGTTGGCCTAAGGGCTGGTTATATAAGCAAGGGAGGCTAGAGCTCGTGGTAGACGACTTTTGGCCAGTGCTCTGTCCTCCCTTGCTTATATAACCAGCTCTTAGGCCAACCCAATCTCAACTAGGACTCTAATCCTACTCAAATCACAAATTAAAACTTTCCATAACTGCTTAGCACTCTTCTATACGCAGATAGAAGCAATCTTAAGAATTCCAAAAACCTTAGGAATGTATCCCACATTCCTAAAACAACTCAAATTCGTGACCCACACGAAATACTATCATAACCAACTCAAAACTTTCCATATTTGAGTCAAACACGACTCAGCCGCAGTCTGAGTCCATAACCTAGTCGGTCGGACCTTTCCGACAAATTATTTACGTCCACATCTCTTCATCACGTCTCAGAACCATGTAGCCACGTCCATGCACTCCTTGCACACGTGCAATCATCTTTCAACAATGTCCATGATACCTTCATATGCATTGTTCTTGATTCATACATGTTGCGCGACCTCCCGATCAACTCAACCACAATTCCTCCCGAACTTGGTTATTGAACCTCATCTTTTCCCTAAGACTAGTTCAATGGATCCCGTCACCAGCCATGTCTTGAACTCAAGCAACACCTACACATGAATAAACAACCAATACTTCCGAGCACAAGTCCTCGACTTGACTCTCGTTAGTTCTGAAACTACAACATCTTACGTGAGCACCTCACATAAGCATGTTACAAACCATAGCAAAATGATATCAACCATAACCACCAAAACACACCAAAAACTTAGTAGAAGAATACTAAGCAACCTTTCCATAAGTGTAAAGCAAGTTCGAAACATTGCAAGATAAAAGCAGAAACACTGCAATCAAGCACCGAACCTTGCCAAAGCTAGTCGGACCTAGAGTCGAACCTTGATGATAAAGGTATTTTGGTAGTATTCAAAACTTTTATCGCCATAGCCAATGTATTAAGCACACATAGGTCTCACAATCTCCCCCTTTATGAATGCATTGGCAACACCACTTAAGATCCGAACATTGGCTTATTCACATTAAAAGTTTTGAAAACAATTTCTCCCCCTTTGTAAAACAAAAATAAAATGAGAAAAAGAAATTCTCCCCCTGAGAAGAATCGTGCCAAAAACAATTGTGAATATGTGCAATGTGTAATAAATTTCTCCCCCTTGCATATTTATCTTTAAAAATTCACATATTTATCTCTCCCCCTTTGACATTGTATTCAGCAAGGTTTATAAGACAAATTTTAATTGTAATGAGCATATTATAACATATACATATAAAACAAAGCTCATCCAAGTCATACTATAAAGTAACTTACACTATCACATCAATGAGATACATAAGCTAGTGTAAGCCATGCTAGAGATCAAATGTAATTTCCAATTTAGCAAGTCATGATCTCACAAACTTAAATATTTCAAAACCTGGAAGCATGACACTTGTTGCTGCATTTTATTATTTTTCAAAACACAAATTTAGATCATATGATATTTGCAAGAGATTATATGCGCACTGCCTTATTCTAACCAACAGAGCCAAGCCTATGTCATTTGACAATCAGAAGCTTAAGGACATGGTTTTAGTCATACACAACTTCTTCCAAGTTCATATCTAAGTGCAATGATAAGCCAGTGCATGCATATTTTCTCGATCTTTTCTCAATTTATATTTGTTCATAAACACTCAACATGTGAGTTGATTACTTGAGTAATTCTTTATGATTAAAAGTACTTGTGAGCATGCAACAAGTTCAAAACAGCAAGAAAGTTTGACCATGACCATATTTAGTGTAAGTAATTACTCCAATAACTAGACATGGCAAAAACTACAAAATGTATAACACGAGTAATGTAGTAAGAACTTTTATTATGTAAAAGGAATCACAAAGTCATATATGTATGAAATACTATGCTCATATTATTTTAAGTTCAGATTCACACATAGACTTCCTAAGTTTCAAAACTCCCCCTCAATTTAAGCCATGAGGATACATAACCCCTATTTCACTACGAATGAAACAAAAATGAGTGAAATCCAAAGGTTTTGTAAAAATGTCTGCCAATTGTTGTTCGGTATCTACATGGTGAAGCAAAATGTTTCTTTTTTCAACATTATTACAGAGAAAGTGATACCTAATGTCAATGTGCTTAGTTATAGAATGTTGCACAGGGTTTTTAGCAATGCAAATGGCACTAGTGTTATCACAAAACAGTGGAACACTATGTAGATCAACCCCATAGTCCTTAAGAGTTTGAACAATCCAAAGAATTTGCGAGCAAGCACTAGCAGCAGCTACATATTCAGATTCAGCTAGGAATTGTGCAACTGAGTTTTGTTTTCTAGATGACCAAGCAACAAGTGAATTACCAAGAAAATGACAAGCACCGGAAGTACTTTTCCTATCAATCCTACAACCCCCAAAATCAGCATCCGAAAAAGCTTTCATAGCAATAGTTGAGGAAGAAGGAAGAAAAATGCCAAATTCTTGAGTTCCATGTAAGTACCTGAGAATCCTTTTGACGTCTTGACGATGTGAAGCACATGGGGAGGCTTGAAACTGTGCACAAAGACATACGCTGAATTTTATGTCCGGTCTTGATGCCGTGAGGTACAAAAGTGATCCGATCATGCTTTTATATTATTTTTTATCCACGGGTTCACCATCTTCATCAAGTTCAAGTGTTGTTGCTGTTCCCATTGGTGTCTGAAGAGGCTTGCTTTTGTCCATGTTGAAATGCCTTAGGAGGTCTTTTCTATACTTCGTTTGATGCACAAAGGTACCCTCCTTGGTTTGCTTGATTTGCAGTCCCAAAAAGTACCTTAGTTCTCCCATCATACTCATCTCAAATTCTGAACTCATCATAGCTGAAAACTTGGACACAAGATCATGAGAAGCACAACCAAAGATAATATCATCCACATACACTTGAATGAATAATGAGTCATTGCCATGCTTAAGCACAAAAAGAGTTTTATCAACCTTGCCCATGGTAAACCCCTTTTCAAGTAAGAATGTTTTTAACCTATCATACCATTTTCTAGGGGCTTGTTTGAGACCGTACAAGGCTTTGGACAGTTTGTAAACATGATTAGCAAAATCTGAATTTTCAAAACCCGATGGTTGTTTGACATAAACCTCCTCATCTATGTAGCCATTAAGAAAAGAACTTTTAACATCCATTTGATAAAGCTTAAAACCTTTAGATGCAGCGAAAGCTAACAAAATTCTTATGGCTTCTAATCTAGCAACAGGAGCAAAAGTTTCATCAAAATCTAGACCTTCAACTTGAGTGAAACCTTGAGCAACCAACCTAGCCTTATTCCTGACCACAACCCCATCCTCACTTTGTTTATTTTAAACACCCATTTAGTTCCAATTAAAGTGTGACCTTGAGGTGGAGGTCCTAGTTTCCAAACATTATTTCTTTCAAAATTTTCTAACTCTTCTTGCATGACAATAATCCAAGATTCATTAGTAAGTGCGTGTGATATATCTTTGGGTTCAAAAGAAGCAACAGAAGCAGAATGAGCATGAGAGTTTGGATCGCAAAACCTGGACCGTGTGTGTGACACCCGGTTCCGAAAATGAACCAAGTGAACGCATATGTGTGCCCAGGACATTCAACACACATAGACGAGTGCATTCACAAAAGAGTATACAGAAAATTACCACATAACAAGATTAATTAACCCATTTTTATTACACAAACCATATTATTCTCGAATACAAGATCTAATGAATATTAATGACATGTTCAACTATTGCAGTGGAAATAAACTAAATAAGCAAACTAAACAGCTAGGCAGCATAAGCAATAGGGTATAACGCAGCTCCAATCAACACCACAGGCAAAGTTGACGGTAGACACGACCTAGAACTCCACATTATTGCCATTAAACTCCCATCCCTGACCTACAACTATTAGGGGGGATTGCAAGAGTGAGTACATGTCGTACTCAACAAGTGTGGAAAGTATGACATGTAGCTGATTCAAATGATGAATATAATAATGGTTGAGTGCTGAAAAGTACAGTAAAACATTTGAAAAGCAATATATTACATGTATGTGAATAAACCCATCATAAGCCATGTAGTTATCATAATACCAGTCCATATTCCATATCCATCATCATATACCAATATCCATATTCAATACCAGAATTCGATTCATAACCATAATACCAACCATAACCATTCCAAAATCCCAATTTTCCTCTAATCATGTGAGGGTCCAGGTTGCTCATAACCAGGAGCACGGCTATCATGATAGTTTTAGACACACTCTGCAGAGGTTGTACCACTTTACCCACGTGTTTGTGATTTCATCACCTTTCGATGACTATAGAATCTCAATTATGCCGTCTCACACTTCTGTAGGTGTGTGGCCAAGAGATCACAAAATAGCCTTTACAAAGGGATTACTAGCCCATTTGGACCCCACTGAGGTTTCACCCGTGGCGATGTCTCCAACTGAGCACATCTTCAACCAAGAGCCCCCTATTGAGCCATTCGGATCCCAGGGTAGTCCCACCAATCATCAACAAACCCAATCCGACTACCCCTTCCCCGAGCATCCTTAATGGTCCAAATAGCACTGGCAAAGCCCTAATTAATCAGCTATGTCGCACCCATACTTAGCCTCATGGTGGCACTGTAAATCCTGGATGGTCGCTCCACGAACCGATCCTTAGATCTAAAGAAAGCAAAACCACCATACATCCAACCCATCCACATACCAGGCTTGCTTAGATCACCCATTACCATATCATATTAACCAGTTCATGTTAACCATAATCTCATCCATGCATAACTAAATTGAGTGGTATAGTTGTTTTCCCATCCCAGTTGATTAAGCGAAGCAAAAAGGTAAAAAGCCCTTCCCGACTCTCTACCATATATTCTAGGTGACAAGGGTGGTTAAACAAAGCTAGTAAACTTCCTACCATAGGATTTCCCATCAAATTGTCACAAGCATGCAATTTTCAAACAAAACATTTATTTCAAAATAGGATCAATATGCTTCAAGGACACTTGCCTTGCTCTTGCGGCTGATTAGGGTCAAAGTCTTCAAACTCTTGGTGCTATAGATCCTCCACGACACTCTCTAGCGCAAATCCGTCTAATCCACACAATAAACATACACGACAAGGAACACAATCAAAGAGTGCACAAATATTACTCAATATGACATGACATGCATGATTGATGCAAATGCAAGGTAGAACATGTTAATAGATTGCTTTTAATGATCACTAACTAGTTCTAATAGATTTTAACAAGTTTATACAGGTTTGGATGTGATTAGATCTACTTTTAGAATCAATTCAACATAATTTAGTCAGCAAAATTGGACTAGTCTGCAGAAGGCCGGACTAGTCCGCACTTTGCAGAACTAGCGAACTAGGGTTTTCTAGATCGACGTGAATTTGGAGATTAGGGGTCAGATTCATGTAAGGAAAAGAGAATAGAAGGTATACCAGGTGTTTAGAACACCAATGAATCAAGAAACTTGGAGGTAACACTTGGATCTTGATGATTTAAGGTTGGGGATGAACTTGGAGATGAATTGGTGATGAAGAACGAAACTGAATGGAGATCTTGATCCTCTTTCATTTCCTCCACTTCTTCTTCCTGCTTGGGATATCCTCCTCCCTCCTTGGTGGTGGCTCTCCACGAACTAGGGTTTGGGTGGGGTGGAAAAGTGGCAAATAGATGTCAAGCCAAGAGGTGGGGTTGTTTATATAGAGGTGGAGGCTAGGGTTAGATGGATTTCGAGTTTGAGAGGAGTAGAGTCCGGTTTAGAGTCCCACATGGGCTCTAAAAGAGTTAGGCACGACATCCCTAGGCCCACTTAACGTGAGACCCAAGAAACAAGTCGTAAAACAAAAGATCAAGTTGGGGTCACGAAATATCGGACAAGTCCGAAAAGGATCGAACTAGTCCGAAAATGTCCAGAGAGAAAATCGGACAAGTCCAACTTTAGACAGAGAGGAAATCGGACAAGTCTGCTGGAACACCGAACTAGTCCGGAAAAGTCCAGGGACTTAGCAAATTTTCAAGGATTCTTGGAATAACGGACTAGTCCGCACAAAATCGGACAAGTTCGAAAGTTTCTAGAGGCAAAATCGGACTAGTTCGCAGCAAAAACGGACAAGTCTGTTTTTAGTCAGAGAGAAATCGGACTAGTCTAGGACTAGTCCGCACTTTTGAGCATTTTAAGTGCGGTTTTGTTCCAAATCAATTTTAAATGCTCCAAATCAATTTTAAACTCGTTCCTCTTTATGTGGGTTAATGTTAAACATGTATATGAGTGTATGTAGGGCATGATGCATGAAAATGAGGGTGTTACAAACCTACCCCCCTTAAAATGAATCTCGCCCTCGAGATTCGACGCGGAAGAGAAGAGATAGGGAAATTCCTTCTTGATATCATCCTCCAATTCCCACATCGCTTCTTTTCCTTTGTGGTGCTTCCATTGAACTTTACACCATCTAATAACCTTGTTCCTTGTGACTCTCTCCTTGGTTTCCAAAATTTTGACCGGTTGCTCGGCATAAGTCAAATCTTGTTCTAGTTCCAATCCTTATATGGACACTTGTTCTTCCGGTACTCTCAAGCATTTCTTGAGCTGGGAAACATGAAAGACATCATGTACATCTAAAAGATGAGTTGGCATCTCCAACTTATATGCTACTTCTACTCTTTTGTCCAAAATCTTGAATGGTTAAATGTAGCGAGGTGCTAGCTTGCCTCTTATGATAAACCTCTTATGACCTCTCATCGGTGACACCTTGAGGTAAACAAAATCTCCCACTTCAAAGGTTAATTTCCTTCTCCTATTGCCCGCATAGCCCTTTTGTCTTGATTGGGCAGCCCTCAAGTTTTCACAAATTATTTGGACTTGCTTTTAGGCTTCTTGCAACACATCCGAACCAAATACTTGAGTTTCTCTTGCCTCATTCCAGAATAAAGGTGTCCTACACTTCCTTCCATAAAGTGCTTCATAAGGTGTCATCTTCAAACTTGCTTGGTAGCTATTGTTGTATGAAAATTATGCATATGGCAATCTCTTGTCCTAACTTTTCCCATGCTTTAAAGCAAAAGCTCTTAACATGTCCTCTAAAATCTGATTGGTCCTCTCGGTTTGTCCATCCGTTTAAGGGTGATACGCTGAACTAAAATTCAACCTCGTTCCCAAAGCTTCATGCAACTTTTGCCAAAACCTGGAAGTGAATTGTGAACCTCTATCCGAGACTATCTTTTTCGGAACTCCATGCAAACGTACTATTCTTCCCATATACAGTTCCGCCAATTTCTCTCTATTATAGGTGGTCTTGACAGGAATAAAGTGAGCTGACTTAGTTAACCGATCCACAATTACCCAAATTGAGTCGTAAGCGGACTGGGTACGCGACAAACCAACTATGAAGTCCATACCGATCTCTTCCCACTTCCATTCCGGAATCTTCAATGGTTGTACTAGTCCAGCTGGCCTATGATGTTCCGCCTTGACTCGTTGGCACACATCACACAATGCTACGTATTCAGCTATGTCCTTCTTCATGCTATCCCACCAATAACACGTCTTCAAGTCTTTGTACATCTTTGTACAACCAGGATGAATTGAGTATGGTGAGTCATGTGCCTCTTTTATTATTGTCTCCCAAATATGCTTCACATTAGGCACAACAATCCTCTTACCAAGCCATAGGGTACCATGTTCATCCTCATCAAATCTGAATTATCTCCCCTCTTGGGTCCTTTCCTTGATTTCCTGAATTTCCTCATCCTTGGTCTGTGCCTCTCGAATTTCTTGCTCCAAGGTTGGGTTTAACTCCATTATTCCCATCTCATTCACAAATCCGAGGTTCAACCGTTTGAACTCCTTACATAACTCTGATGGCAACTTTCGAACTGTGAGTTGATGACTTACTCCTTTTCTACTCAAAGGGTCGGCCACTACATTGGCTTGCCCCAGATGATAGTTGATCCCCAAATCATAATCTTTGATGAGCTCCAACCATCTTCGTTGCCTCAAATTCAGATCTGTTTGTGTGAAAATATACTTAAGACTCTTGTGATCCGTATAAATTTCACACCTATGTCCAAGGATATAATGTCTCCAAATCTTCAATGCGTGTACCACGGCTACGAGTTCCAAATCATACGTGGGGTAATTCTGCTCATGTTTCTTCAATTGTCTTGACGCATAGGCGACCACTTGACCTTCTTGCATCAATACACATCCAAGTCCTTGTCTTGATGAGTCGCAATAAACATCAAAACTCTTGCTCACATCCGGCAATACCAAAACTAGGGCTGTTGTCAACCTCTTCTTCAACTCCTCAAAACTATTTTGACAATCTTCAATCCATTGGAATGCCTTTCCCTTCATTAGCAATTCCATAATTGGCTTGGATATCTTGGAAAAGTCCTTGATGAATCTACGGTAATATCCAGCCATCCCAAGAAAACTCCTTATCTCCTTTACGTTTTGCGGTGGTTCCCACTTCAACATGTCTCTCACTTTTCCTGGATCAACCGAAACTCCTCCTCCTGAGATGATATGAGCAAAAAATGACACCTCTCTCAACCAAAACTGACACTTGTTGAACTTGGCATACAATTGATGTTCCCTCAATTTCTGCAAAGTAAGCTTAAGTGTTCCTCATGTTCCTTCTCATCCTACGTGTAGATCATAATATCATCAATGAACACCACGACAAACCTATCCAAGTACTCCATGAAGATCTTATTCATGAGGTACATAAAGTACGCAGGTGCATTGGTCAATCCAAAGGACATCACGGTGTACTCATAAGATCCATACCGCGTTCTAAAAGCTGTCTTAGGTATGTTCGATGGTCTAATCTTCATTTGAAAGTATCCCGATCTCAAATCAATCTTAGAGAAGATACAAGCACCCTTCATCTGATCAAACAAGTCTTCCATGCGTGGCAAGGTGTACTTGTTCTTGATTGTTACCTCGTTGAGAGCTAGGTAATCCACACACATCCTTTGCGTTCCATGCTTCTTGTCAACAAATAGAACGGGCGCTCCTCAAGGTGAAGAGCTTGGGCGAATAAAACCTTTCTCTAGTTGCTCTTGAATTTGCTTCTTGAGCTCCGCTAATTCCATAGGAGGAATCCTATACGGCCTCTTAGCTATAGATGCAGTTCTAGGTATTAAATCAATAACAAACTCAATGTCTCGATCAGGTGGCATACCTGGAAACCCATCCGTAAAAACATCAAAAAATTCACACACCACCGAAATCTCCTCAATTGCAGTACCATCCATGTGATTCAGCTCCAATTGCTTCGGTGCATGTTGAGTTGCTTCAAATTCTACGGTGATCCCTTCTTCATTAGTCAACTTCACCGTCTTCGTGGCACACTCGATAATTCCATTGTGCTTCCTCAACCAATCCATACTAAGTATAATGTCCAATCCTTGAGAGTCCAAAACGATGAGGTTGGCACAGAAGTCTACCCCCCTTATTCTAAGGCTTACTTTTGGACATACTATATTTGTCCTCATCTCTCCTCCAGGAGACTTAAACAATAGAGTAAACTTCATATGAGAGATAGGCAAACTATACTTGGCAACATACTTCGATGCAATGAATGAATGCGATGCTCCAGAATCAAATAACATAGTCGCAGGATTGGAGTTGGCGAGAAACATACCAATGACCACATCATCCGCTTGCTGAGCATCCTCCGTAGAGACATGGTTCACGTTGCCACGAGCAAAATTCTGCTGTCCACGGTTCCCTTGTGGATGTCCTCCATTGGGTCTTGGGTTTTGCCTCGGCGCATTACTTCCTTGACCAAGGCCTGAATTAGTACATTGGTGCGCAAAGTGTCCAGCTTCTCCACAAGTATAGCACTTCTTAACTCCTCTAGAATTATTGGGGCGAACTTGATTCTGAATGTTTGCACTAGGAAAATTAGCACGAGGTGCATATGGCATCGGAGGCCCAGGTGCTTGCATAACAGGGCACTGCTGCACAAACTGAGTTGGGCGCGGTGCAAATCCAGGGCGATGAGTAGGCGCAAAAGAGGTGAAGTAAGGTGCATTGGGCGGTGTGAAGCGAGGGCGCACATTACTTCCCTGTTGCTGTCCTTGATAGGGCGCCTTCCTCTTACTGTCTTGCTCCATCTCACGAATCTTGTTCTCCACCACAATTGCTTTGTCCACAAGCTTCTGAAAATTGGCATAATCACAATTGAGCAATTGAACTTGGATCTCATTGTTCAAGCCCCTCATGAAAAAGTATTGTTTCTGGCTATCCTGGCTCACATCCTCAGGCACATACCTTGAGAGTTGAGTGAACTTGTTGAGGTATTCAACCACACTCAATTTTCCTTGCCTCAAGTTCTCAAATTCTTGCCTCTTCAAAATCAGAACTCCCTCCAGCACATAATGAGAACGGAAGCTCTCTTTGAATTCGGCCCAAGTAATCCCCTCTTGATTCTCATGAGCATTGCAATAAACATCCCACCAATCTGCAGCTGCTCCAATGAGTTGATGAGAAGCAAATAGCACCTTCTCCCGGTCACTGCATTGGACAATAGCAAGTTTCTTCTCCACGAACTTGAGCCAATCATCGACATGCATAGGGTCAACAGCTTGAGCAAAGGTCGGTGGCCTAGTCCTCATAAACTCTCCCAACCGGTTATGATAAGGCGGGGGTGGCGGTGGAGGCATGTGGGGCTGACTGTTGATGTTGCCAGCCTGCAGCTATCCCATTGTTTGTATCATGGTCTGCATGAGCTGGTTTTGCATAGCCAATAGCTGCTCAATGTTGATAGCTCCATGAGCAGGTCCTTGTCCATTGTTGTTCTGAGGTACTCCATGGTTATCCTCCTCATCATTAGCATCCCTCTGGTTGTGAGTCCTCACCATCTTGAGAAAAGCAATAGGTAAGAAATAGAAAATGTCCCCAACTATATGCATCAAGGGATATAAAACTAGTCAACTAACTAGCCTACGTGGACATGGCAATGCTAAAGCATCCCAAAATCCTCTATTAAGCACACAAGCAAGCAATATATATAGCAAACAACACACCAAGCAAAAACACATCGATTCCTGTGTGTTCCTGTGTGCTCTAAAGTGTCCATTCTATCTAGGCTACATCCTACGGTCAACCCGTGGCTTTGATACCAATCTGTGACACCTGGTTCCGAAAATGAACCAAGTGAACGCATATGTGTGCCTAGGACGTTCAACGCTCATACACTAGTGCATTCACAAAAGAGAATACAGAAATTTACCACAGAACAAAATTAATTAACCAATTTTTATTACACAAACCATATTATTATCCAATACAAGATCTAATGAATATTAATGACATGTTCAACTATTGTTGCGAAAATAAACTAAATAAGCAAACTAAACAGCTAGGCAGCATAAGCAATAGGGTATAGCGCAGCTCCAATCAACACCACATGCAAAGCTGATGGTAGACATGGCCTAGAACTCCGCATTATCGCCATTAAACTCCCAATCCTGACCTGCAACTGTTAGGGGGATTGCAAGAGTGAGTACATGTCGTACTCAGCAAGTGTCGAAAGTATGACATGTAGCTGATTCAAATGACGAATATAATAATGGTTGAGTGCTGAAAAGTACAGTAAAACATTTGAAAAGCAATATATTACATGTATGCGAATAAACCCATCATAAGCCAGGTAGTTATCATAATACTAGTCCATATTCCATATCCATCATCATATACCAATATCCATATTCAATACCAGAATTCGATTCATAACCATCCATAACAATAATACCAACCAAAACCATTCCAAAATCCCAATTTTCCTCTAATCATGTGAGGGTCCAGGTTGCTCATAACCGGGAGCACGGCTATCATGATAGTTTTAGAAACACTCTGCATAGGTCGTACCACTTAACCCACGTGTTTGTGATTTCATCACCTTTTGATGCCTATAGAATCTCAATTATGCCATCTCACACTTCCATAGGTGTGTGGCCAAGAGGTCACAAAATGGCCATTACAAAGGGATTACTAGCCCATTTAGACCCCACTGATGTTTCACCAGTGGCGATGTCTCCAACTGAGCACATCTTCAACCAAGGGCCCCCTCTTGAGCCATTAGGATCCCAGGGTAGTCCCACCAATCCTCAACAAACCCAATCCGACTACCCCTTCCCCGAGCATCCTTAATGGTCCAAATAGCACAAGCAAAGCCCTAATTAATCAGCTACGCTGCACCCATACTTGGCCTCGTGGTGGCACTGTAAATCCTGGATGGTCGCGCCACGAACCGGTCCTTAGATCTAAAGCAAGCAAAACCACCATACATCCAACCCATCCGCATACCAGGCTTGCTTAGATCACCCATTACCATATCATATTAACCAGTTCATGTTAACCATAATCTCATCCATGCATATTTAAATTGAGTAGTATAGTTGTTTTCCCATCCCAGTTGATTAAGCGAAGCAAAAAGGTAAAAAGCCCTTCCCGACTCTCTACCATATATTCCAGGTGACAAGGGTGGTTAAACAAAGCTAGTAAACTTCCTACCATAGGATTTCCCATCAAATCGACACAAGCATGCAATTTTCAAACAAAACATTTATTTCAAAAGAGGATCAATATGCTTCAAGGACACTTGCCTTTCTCTTGGGACTGATTAGGGTCAAAGTCTTCAAACTCTTGGTGCTATAGATCCTCCGCGACACTTTCTAGCGCAAATCCTTCTAATCCACACAATAAACATACAACACAAGAAACACAATCAAAGAGTGCACAAATATTACTCAATATGACATGACATGCATGATTGATGCAAATGCAAGGTAGAACATGTTAATAGATAGTTTTTAATGATCACTAACTAGTTCTAATAGATTTTAACAAGTTTATACAGGTTTGTATGTGATTAGATCTACTTTTAGAATCAATTCAACACAATTTAGTCAGCAAAATTGGACTAGTCTGCAGAAGGCTGGACTAGTCCGCACTTTGCAGAACTAGCGAACTAGGGTTTTCTAGATCGACGTGAATTTGGAGATTAGGGGTCAGATTCATGTAAGGAAAAGAGAATAGAAGGTATACCAGGTTTTTAAAACACCAATGAATCAAGAAACTTGGAGGTAACACTTGGATCTTGATGATTTAAGGTTGGGGATGAACTTGGAGATGAATTGGTGATGAAGAACGAAACTTAATGGAGATCTTGATCCTCTTTCATTTCCTCCACTTCTTCTTCTTGCATGGGATATCCTCCTCCCTCCTTGGTGGTGGCTCTCCACAAACTAGGGTTTGGGTGGGGTGGAAAAGTGGCAAATAGATGTCAAGCCAAGGGGTAGGGTTGTTTATATAGAGGTGGAGGCTAGGGTTAGATGGATTTCGAGTTTGAGAGGAGTAGAGTCCGGTTTAGAGTCCCACATGGGCTCTAAAAGAGTTAGGCACGACATCCCTAGGCCCACATAACGTGAAACCCAAGAAACAAGTCATAAAACAAAAGATCAATTTGGGGTCACGTAATATCGGACAAGTCCGAAAAGGACCGGACTAGTCCAAAAATGTCCAGAGAGAAAATCGGACAAGTCTGGCCAAAAATCAGATAAGTCCGACTTTAGTCAGAGAGGAAATCGGACAAGTCCACTGGAACACCGGACTAGTCCGGAAAAGTCCAGGGACATAGCAAATTTTCAAGGATTCTTGGAATATCGGACTAGTCCGCACAAAATCGGACAAGTCTGAAAGTTTCCAGAGGCAAAATCGGACTAGTCCACAGCAAAAACGAACAAGTCTGTTTTTAGTCAGAGAGAAATCGGACTAGTCCTCACCAAAATCGGACTAGTCCGCACTTTTCAGCATTTTAAGTGCGGTTTTGTTGCAAATATATTTTAAATGCTCCAAATCAATTTTAAACTCATTCATCTTTATGTGGGTTAATGTTAAACATGTATATGAGTGTATGTAGGGCATGATGCATGAAAATGAGGGTGTTACAGTGTGACTCGTTCGTGCAAGCTTCCAATAATTTGTTGTGGAGGATGACTTTTAAGAACCTAAAGGGGAGTGGACACTTCACAAGCTTCTTCTTCTTCATGTTCATCAAAAATCGATGAGCTTGTGACTTGAGGAGGATCTGGACCAGCAATGGTGGTCGTCGGTGCTAGCAGTGAATCAAAATCAGGAGCTGGAACAATGTCATTAGCTGTTGAATTTTTGGCCAGCAGCCCCACCTCTTCCTAATCTTCAACAAAAATGCTCCCCCTGCAGATATGGATCTGGACCTGCAATGTTTGAGCTAGTACCTGGGCTAGCTTCATCAAAAGACACCTCACAAGTCTCACAATTTTGTTAGTGTCAAGTAAAAGACCACGGTAGCCTCTAGTATGAGATGGATAACCAAGAAACATGCCATCAACGGATCTAGGTTCAAATTTATCAAGATTACCATGTTTCTTAACAAAGCATTTGCAACCAAAGACCCGAAAGTGTGTAACACTAGACCTATTTCCAAACCGGAGCTCATATGGTGTTTTACCTAGCTTAGCGCGCAAGAAAACACAATTTGAGACATAATAAGCAGTTGCAATCGCATCAGCCCAAAATTTCTTATGAGTTTGATATTCATCAAGCATAGTCCTAGCCATGTCAACTAAGGTTCTGGTCTTTCTTTCTACAACACCGTTTTGTTGAGGTACATATGGTGAAGAAAATTGATGATCTATTCCATTTTTAGCACAAAAGTGATCGAAAGATTGATTTTTAAATTCATTTCCGTTATCACTTCTAATTGCTTTTAAAGATTCTGGGTGATCAATTGATAATCTAAGAAATAAAGTTATAAAGTGACTAAAAGCTTCATTTTTAGATGCCATAAAGTAAACCCAAGTGTATCTAGAATAATCATCAACAATGACAAGAACATACCATTTACCTCCGAAGGATTGAACGCGTGAAGGTCCTACGGTGTCAAGGTGCAAAAGTTGACCAGGTTCAGTTGTCATGATCATTGTGAGAGGACTATGTGAACCTGCAACCATCTTAGCTTGTCTACAAGAAGAGCTTACAATTTATTTGTCCCCTTTAAGCTTAGGTAGCCCACGTATGCAATCAAGAGCACTAACACGCGTTAGATGATCAAATCCTACGTGACCAAGTCTACGATACCAAAAATATAAGTCCCTTGAATCATTAGCAACTAGACACCTATTCTTAGAAGAAGACATATCAAAATTAGCTTTAAAAACTCTTCCAAACCGAGACATGTTAAAAATAAGCTCACTTTTTGAATTTACAACTTTGCAGCAATTTTTAGTGAAAATAATTTCCAGATTTTCATTCAGCAGTTGTGAAACAAAAAGCAAGTTGTATTTCAATTTTTTAACAAGTGACACATCCTTCAAAGTGTAGTGATCATTTACTCTTACTGAACCCTTAGCAATTATAGGAGTTGAAGAATTATCGGCAAAAGTAACATTCTCTACACGTGACACAAAAGAGAGGGAGGAGAACCATTCTTTGTTACCGGTCATGTGGTGTGAGCAACCTGAATCCACAATCCAAATGTTCTCCTTCCTCAAGCGTGTAACCTACATAGAAGATCAATACATCGATGACTCAATACTGGGGTTAGTCAAAAGGTATTTAGGAATCCAGTACTGAGTCACACGACGTGCAACAGGAATAACACACGAAAGCTGAGATAAAATAGCAGGTTTATGAGCCAAAGCTTAAGGATTTTTGTACCAAACTACTGACTTATCAGATGTTACATGTGTAGTATGAAACACAGTAGGTTTGGGAGCAAACTTTGCATGTTTTATACTCATTATAGCAGGTTGCATGTTCCTATCATTCGGTTTAATATGTGCAGCAAATTTTGCATGGAAGTTATGAGATCTAGCAATCATTTTTTCTTTTTTCTGTTGTTTAGCTAGTCTATAACAAAAATCTATGACATGACCATCTCTACCACAGTAGGTACAATGAAATTTAACTTTGTGTTCATGTCTAGATGAGCAAACAACATTTTTATTTGACATCGAATGAGACAACACTCCTGCAGATTTGAAAACCACTTCTTTTTGTTTAGGAACTGTTTGAATCAAACCACTTCCTAATGACCTTACAATTTTAGGTGGATGTGCCTTAGCATGAGCATGAGAATCAAAACCTGAACCAATTTTATCATTGCAAGACTTGGAATAATTGAATAGCAAGTTTATGTTCTTATTCCCATTACAAAACCGATCTAATGTCCCATGCATGTCATCAAGTTTATTTGACATATCAAGGCAATTTTCACATGAAGTTTTTCCTTTTAATTTGCGATTGGAACAATATTTAACTTCAGGAAAATGTAAAGCATTGTTGAATATAGAAATTCCATTTATAGCATATTGTAGTTTCTTATCATGATCATCACAAGTAGAACATTGCAAATCAAATGTAGAACAACTAGCATCTTTCAATTTTTATCATTAAGTGCAGCAAGCTCTCTATTCTTTTCAATTTCTAACTCAAGTTTATCATGTGGGGAGGTGTGCGCACTTCTTTATGAGGACAATTGTTCATATATTAAATCACATGAGGGACATGCATCATCACTAAGAACCAAAGTTTTTAAACGGTTGATTTCAGATTCTAGTGATTCAATTTTAGCAGCACTATCCCTATGCTTTTTGTCATTTTTCTTAACTATAATAGTGGCACGAGAAATAGCATCACATATTTCTTCGCAAGTAGGACATACCTCTTCATTGTCGCTGTTGTGTTCAACCTCCTCCATACTTGATCTTGACTTGCTCGCCATGAAGCACAAGTTTGCCAAATCATCTTCATCTTCATCACTTCCAATGTCCACACCGCTTGAGCCAAGTTCTTGAAGTGCGGAGATAAAAATTCTCACCAATTGACGTCCTGTAAAACCCTTCTTTTTCTTCATATCTTTTGCAGAGGAGTGCTTCGTCCTTGTTTGCTTTTCATCCCGGGAAGTAGGACCGGGTTGTATCTCGAAGCGCATGTATTATTTCTTGAACATGTCTTGCCTTACCTCCTTGATCGTGTTGGATCCTTCGTGGTAGTGACAAAGCGCTTTCCACACATCGTATGCAAATCAGAGGTTGTGCAACACGGTCGAAGTCACTTTGAGTTAATCCTTGTATGATCAAGTTCCAAGCCTTGTTGTTGTTGTTGACATCTCTCAGATTTGTAGCTATAACTTGATCGTTTGACGGCACTTCGTAAGGCTTATATACCTTCTCCCATATTCTGAAGTCTTGAGCCTGGATGAAGGCTTCCATACATGCATTCCAACCTGAAAATCAATACCACTAAAGACACATGGTTTTGCGGAGTATTCCTCCATGATGATTAGTCAAAGCACGTGCAAATCACAAAGATTACAGCACCGTAGCTCTGTTACCAATTGTAGGATCGAAGAGCACGTGAAAATCTACCAGAGGGGGGGGTGAATGGTAAATTAAAACTTTTTCAGCGGATGCAATAAAAACTCCTTGGCACAAAAACTATCCGTTAAAGAAATCATGTGTGAGACTAATCTACATGTGTTTCACCGTGACAAAAGTGATAGATATCAGAGAGAATCAAGTCACGAAGACAACACAATAAGAATCATTGAAATCCGTCGAGCGAAGTCCATCGAGAGAACCTCGTAAAGGTTCCGTACCACTTTGAGTAAGTTCGACACATGACATTGAAATAGCAATTATTGATTAACAAACTGTCCTACCCGAGAAAAAACAGTTCTGGAACACTGAAAAGAAACTCGTGTAGATCAGAAACCACAAATACAATGACCGTGAAATTTTGACAGATGATAGAAAATTAAGTTGTGAAGACAACCCAAAAAGAATCACGTCAATTGGATATGCAAAACTCGAGTTATGATAAAACCACCGAAGTAAGGTAGCGCTGTACAGAAACTCGACGAGAAAGACTTAAAGAAAACAAGTCGGACGAACTAGGCACAAAAGTTCCTTTCAACTACGAATTTTAATGATCAAACCATAAGAGGAACAGCCCCAAAGTCGTGCACCACGAGCTCTGGGCTCCCTTGCTTATATAACCAGCTCTTAGGCCAACCCAATCTCAACTAGGACTCAAATTCTACTCAAATCACGAATCGAAAATTTCCATAACTCCTTAGGACTCTTCTATACGCAGATAGAAGCAATCTTAAGACTTTCAAACACCTTAGGAACATATACCACATTCCTAAAACAATGTAAATTCGTGACCCACACGAAATACTATCATAACCAACTCAAAACTTTCCATATTTGAGTCAAACACGACTCAGCCGCAGTCTAAGTCCATAACCTAGTCAGTTGGACCTTTCCGACCAGTTCTTTACGTCGACATCTCTTCATCACATCTTGGAACCATGGAGCCACGTCCATGCACTCCTTCCACACGTGCAATAATCTTCCAACGACGTCCATGATACCTTCATATGCATTGTTCTTGATTCATACATGCTACGCGACCTTCCGATCAACTCAACCACAATTCCTCCTGAACTTGGTTGTTGAACCTCATATTTTCCCTAAGACTAGTTCAATGGATCCCGTCACCAGCCATGTCTTGAACTCAAGCAACACCTGCACATGAATAAACAACCAATACTTCCGAGCACAAGTCCTTGACTTGACTCTCGTTAGTTTCGAAACTACAACATCTTACGTGAGCACCTCACATAAGCATATTGCAAACCATAGCAAAATGATATGAACCATAACCACCAAAACACACCAAAAACTTAGTAAAGGAATACTAAGCAACCTTTCCATAAGTGTAAAGCAAGTTCGAAACATTGCAAGATAAAAGCAGAAACACTGCAATCAAGCACCGGACCTTGCCAAACCTAGTCGGACCTAGAGTCGAACCTTGATGATAAAGGTGATTTGGTAGTATTCAAAACTTTTATCGCCATAGCCAATGTATTAAGCACACATAGGTCTCACACTAACTTTGATAGGAACTAATGATCGAGGAGTAGTCGTCGGAAATTGGACACTGGCTTGTTGTTGAACCTGTTGTTCAACTGATTTCTCTTTACTCCCAGCAGTTGGCTCTAGTACTACTTCAAGTTGTTGCTCAACTGGTTGCTCTTTACTAGCAATGACTTGCTCTGGTACTGCTTGAAGCTGTTGTCCAACTTATTGCTCTTGGTTATCTTTACTAGCAAGGTTACTATCATCCTTGCGGAGACATAGGGGGAGTGGATCTTCCTGGACTTGGAGTGGATCTTCTTGAACTTTCGCCTTAGAAAATGGGGTTGCAGTATTTTGAGATATGACAGGGCTAGAAATCGGCTCATCGTCCAACACGATATCGTGTCGGTGCTAAAGGATTAATTGGTTGACAGACTGCCCCAGAGTCGCGATCCCCTCATGTGTGATGTAGTCTATTTCATAATCATTACAATCATTATCAATGATCCGAAGATCTTGCACCATAGCATAATACAACGGAAGTGGATTGCTGTTGAGGTCACGATCAGGCTTTGCCATAGCAGTGGCAACCTTTTTGGTTTTGTTCCCTGCTCTGCCGATCGGGACAAGAAGACGACAAGATTTGTCCATAGCAATATCATCGGCAGCGAACATATGGGTTGACCCTGAGCCTGACACAGAACCTACGCTGCTAGGGTAGGCAGTTGAGGATACCAATTGCTCCTTTGGCACAGGAACCATCGCTGTACTCGGTGCCACTAATTGTCCCGATTGTCTAAGTTGTTCCATTATTTCTTGCACATTTTCCTTGACCTTTTGAGCAATCGTTTCATCAAGTGTTTTTCTTTAACTTCTCACATCTTCTATATGTGTCTTTATCTTTTGGGAAACCATCTAGCCAAGACAATTGAGAAGAGACTGCTCGAACCCGTCCACTGTGTTTAGAGTTTCCTAGGATAGCGGTAAGTTGGTCATTCTCCCTCTTCGGCTTGAAGAGACCCACCTGTTGCTTTTCAATTATTTCTTTCATTTTTTTCCTCTAACTCATTCACAGAGTCGGGCTTTTCAAGTTTGCCCTCGCTGGTCAAACCTGACCGAGCAAAGACCCACTGCTGAGTTCTCCCATCGCAGCCTTCTAACGGGTGTGGATTGCCCTTACTGGTAATTTCGTCTAATATCGTATTCCATTTCTAGACTTTTGGAGCATATTCGGTAGACCCCAAGTGATGATGGTATTTGTTCTCTTTGGCAAACTCTGACCTAGTTGCACTTAGGGCATTAGCATCAGGTGTGCTCTTTTGACAAACAAATTCTTGCCACTGAGCTTGTGTGATTTTTCCCATCTTCCTCAGGCTAGGGACCTTCTCGGCCTTAACATAAGCATTCATTTCACTCTTCCAGTCGCGAAACTTCTTGCCGCAAGAGACCAATGTTGCTTTCTTTACAACTTCTTCCATGGCTTTCGGGAACTTGAATTGTTTCTTTATCATTTCCCACATCTCATTCTTGGTCTCCTCAGGTAATTTTCTCCAATTCTCGGTTGTGATCGGCACGAGCTCTCTAACAAGAAAACCGCATGCATTTTGGTACTTGGTAATTGAATCTAGTGGTTCTTGGGAAAGCCCACTTGGACCGACCCTTGTTATGTACATGATGCGATCCAACGGACCCTTGTTGGGACCTTGATGCCCTCGTTTTCGCTTGAGTGAACCTGAGGATTCATCCATTGGAGAACCTTCTGCGGTTTTAGGAGCCAAAGTCACCTCGTTGTCTTCGTGATTAATCTATGTAGAAAAGAATTATATGACTTCGTATATTTGACAACGAACATTAACTTGAACTGCTGAAGTTAAGATTCGTGATCTATACCGCGTCGGCAGGATCATATTCCGACTCGAGATCCTCTGAAGTCTTTTTAATTTTTATATTCGGAAAAGGATCTGATGGACTGTGAAAGGAGCGCGAACTGCTAGAGTCACTAAACTCCATAATGTCTTCTTTATTGTTACTACCAGCACCAGTCTTCTTAGGGCTTTCCATGCTAGAACTAATAAGACAAAAGTATAATGAATGGCATATTAACTCTACATGAAGTGTTGCATGAAGAAAAAGATGGAAGCATTCTAGGGATTGATAAGGCATTCTAGGGTTTAAGGCGACTGACCAAGGTGATTGACCAAGTTCCATTCTAGGGTTTGAGGCGACTGACCAAGGCATTTGCTAGGCATGTGTATTGCTTGTATCAAAAGCCGACAAGAACAATTACATCAACAATTAAACAATAACAATTCACAATTCACAATGTTTTCAAGTCGCCTAGCCGACCCTAGTCGCCTACCCACCGACCAGGTCGACTAGGACGACTAATCGTCGACTAGGGCGACTAATCAATCCTAGTCGACCCTAGTCCGTCCTCTAATTGTCCAGGCTATTTTTTCCTCTTAATCATCTCATGATCACAACATAGCAATCGACAATATTGTATATATCACAAGCACACAAATAAACCACAAATTTAGAATTACAAGTTTAAATAGTGCATACAAGAATTGGTAAATTTTTTTAATTGTATACAAGTCTAATGATCAATGATGCAGTTAAACTTGCAAGGAACACATCTTCCACTAAAGGTTCAAGTTCACATTAAACTAGCACTATGCAACAAAAATCGACATTTGAAAACAACAAGAGTCTAACAATGCCTACCCACAACACCATCGGCACCGGTAATGTCATGTGAAAATAACATCTTACAAACCCGTTCCCACGAGAGGCGATAATATTCATCACAAGGAGTACTATGGTCCCGTAGAACTATCAACCACTCGTGCATGTCAAACAATTTATGAAGTCATGGCCAAAACACAAGTACAAGGTAGATATTTGACTTGCTATACCATTACATCCAAACATGTGGTTAGAATGGATGGTGCTTAGGATAAAAAGAACAAGACACATTCCTTAACTGACCGAGAATCTAAATCGCCTCTCATTACACAAGTTTATCTTCTTTCAAATTTTATCCCATATCTAAGTATATTATGCCCTAAGCTTGTTAACAGTGGTGGCCTTGCTACAAAATTCAACTTTTACCGGTATAAGCATGGCTAAGCTTGACACTTCGCACAATAAAAACTAACCTAGACCTTCGTGGTACGACTAGGGTTCAAAAACTTGAGGAAATCTATGCACCTAGGGCGACACAGTTCATATTCTTGAGACGACTGACAAAGGCACCTAGGGTTCAAAAACTTTGATTAAGGAAATCTATGCAAGGCACCATTTGACTCGGCCGACAACGAGGGCAAGGAGGGAGGCGGCACGGGGACGGAGGAGGGAAGGTCGAAGCTCGACAGCGACGACGAGGCCAAAGCTCGGCATACCTGGAAGTGGCGAGGGCGAAGCACGACGACGACGGTGAAGGTCGGCATACCTAGAAGTGGCGACGGCGACGACAAAGCTCGGCGGCAATAGCGAAGCTCGGCGGCAAGAGCGGCGAAGACTTGGCGGCAAACGAAATTTTGGCAGCCTGACGGCGTCTATGTGATTTCGCCCGGGTTAGGTTTTTCCAACGCAGCCGAGGGCTATATAGACGCCTATCTTCCCAGGCGATTATTAAGAACAAACCGCCTGAGAAGATGATTATCTCAGGTGGTGGGCTCTTGCTAACCGCCTGAGAAGATTAAGTTATCTCGGGCGGTTGATAAGTAATAACCCCCTGAGATAATCTTTTTCTCGGGCGGTTATTCAGTACCAACCGCCTGAGAAGAACTTTATGTAACCTTAGTTAATATTCTTGATTAAATGTGGGGCCTTTCAAAAGCCCAAATTCCACTTTCTTGTAATATGATTGAGTATTAAAGGTTGCAATTAAATTTTAGTTCATAAAGCCATTTAAATTGGTTAGAAGATAAAAAACATATAACAATTGTTATTTGTCATTTTTCTATCTTGATGAATATAATGATTTTTCCATTTATTTTTTCAATGGACCTTTTTAGTCATCATACCAACCTCTATGAATTTTTAAAGATTTTTTAGTTTTTTTTTGAATCAATGTGTGTTCAAAATTTGGTGAATGCCTCATATGTATATGAGCATTTGGTTAGAATGATGGATAATTTGAATTTAAACATGTTGGAATGATTTAAAAAGTTTAACAAAATTCATACTGTATAAATAATACAAATATGTTCATACAGTCGAATTTAGTGAATGATCCTTTTTTAGGAGATACACAAATGTGAATAAATTGTGAATATAATTTAGTTTCATGTTTACCAAAACATTACAATGTTAGCTATACAAGTTTTAAAATATTTGGTCCAGGTGGTAGATGTTAATTTTTGGAAATATAGAAGAAAGAATCATTGAATTTGGACTCAATTTGCATAATCTATACATGTTTGAGTATTTATATTGGAATCTAAATAAAAAAAGCAAGGGAAAAGAAAACTGAAGAACAGGCTCAGACAATTATCCTAGGCGGTTGATAAGTAATAACCACCTAAGATAATCTTTTTCTCATGTGGTTGTTCAGTACCAACCGCCTGAGAAGAACTTTATGTACGCTTAATTAATATTCTTGATTAAATGTGGGGCCTTTCAAAAGCCCAAATTCCACTTTATTGTAATATGATTGAGTATTAAAGGTTACTATTAAATTTCACTTCATAAAGCCTTGCAAATTGGTTAGAAAATAAAAAACATATAACAAATGCTATTTGTCATTTTTCTATCTTGATGAATATAATGATTTTGCATTTATTTTTTCAATGGACCATTTTAGTCATCATACCGACCTCTATGAATTTTTTCAGATTTTTTTTTAAATTTTTTTGAATCAATGTGTGTTCAAAATTTTATGAATGCCTCATATGTATATGAGCATTTGGTTAGAATGATGGATAATTTGAATTTTGACATGTTAGAATGCTTTAAAAAGTTTAACAAAATTTATACATGTATAAATAATACAAATATGTTCATACAATCCAAGTTCAGTGAAGGATCCTTTTTTTAGGAGATACACAAATGTGAATAATATGTGAGTATAAATTACTTTGATATTTACCAAAACATTACAATGTTAGCTATACAAGTTTTAAAATATTTGGTCCAGGTGGTAGATTATAATTTTTGAAAAATATAGAAGAAAGAATCATCGAATTTGGACTCAATTTGCAGAATTTATACATGTTTGAGTATTTATATTGGAATCTAAATAAAAAAGAAGCAAGTGAACAAAAAACTGAAGAACAGGCTCGGGCAATTATCCCAGGCGGTTGGTAAGTAATAACCGCCCGAGATAATCTTTTTCATAGGCGGTTATTCATTACCAACCGCCCGAGAAGCTGTTAAAGCCGCTAGAAAAAACCGCCTGAAAATTATTAATTTTTATCACAGGCGATTGTTTCGTTAAAAACCACCTGTGAAAACCGACGCCTATATAAAGACCCCTTGGGCACCACAGAAAACCTAACCCTGGAGATTTTCCATCGACGCTGCCAGGCTGCCAAAATTTTCCACCGTGCACCGGCCGATACTGCATTCATGATCAAGATTAGAACATAGAAAAGGTTAGAAGTGACTTCTTCTTCACTATCATGTTTTAATTTGTTCCGTTTTCAGTTTTGTTTTGTTGTGTTTGCATATGCCTCCAGCCAAAGATGTAGTTTAGTCTCCCCTTGAGCTCACCCATGAATTTTACAGAACAAGAAGTAGATTTGAATGATTAAAGGTTGAAGATGAATACAAGCACATCACGTGTTTGATAAATTGTTTCAATGAATAAGCCTAATTTCAAAAATCCATTATGGCCACTAGAAAGCTGAGAAAATTATGAAACAGATTTTCTTGAAACCCTTATGAACAGACCTACATGATACTAGTATACACTCATATGATACAAGCTTGTTATGTCTCTGTAAATTCATTTTATAGAAGACCTTTAAAGAATATTTGTGGCCAAATTTTTTAGATCTTACAAAATATCTATTATTGAAGCATGGACCGTCGAACGTGGATGTATAACATGCCAAGACCCGATCCTATGTACATTCATAATGTTGCAAATTTTATTGAAGCATCTAAGAGACATGCGAAGTTGCAATAGATAGATGACATATTATGTCCTTGTATCGACTGCGAAAGTAAGATTGCTTGGATAGATACTATAGTAATCCAATCTCATTTGGTGAAAAGAGGTTTAAAAAAGACTACAAAATATGGACAGAGCATGGTGAGTTAGATACACATGAAGTGGATAAAAATGTGAGAGAGGTTCAGATGACGATAATGTTCATATCGATGATGGTAGTGACAATTAAGATGGTGATGATGATGATGAGTTCGATTGTGAGATGTTGCGTCACATTGAACCATATGTATTGACTTCTATGGGAGCAAGTAAAGGTTTAAGTAAAATGGAGATTGCAGAATGCGATGATAGAGCTTTTATATGATAAATCAAACGGTTGTGATAAAGAGTTTACTACATTGCGTGCAGTCCTAGAACTACTAAATTTGAAAGCCACACACGGATGGTCCGATTGTAGTTTCTCTGATCTTTTGAATCTTACAGCAGAAATTCTTCCAAATTCAAATAAACTGCCCAGAAGCACTTATAAAGCGAAGAGACTTCTTTGGCCGATGGCACTAGGTGTGACAAAAATACACGCTTGTGTGAACCATTGTATTCTGTATCGCAAAGAGCATGAGAACGCAACTAGATGCCCCATCTGTGGTTTCAGTAGATATAAGAAGGACTACAATCACCAGTATGTTTTCAACATGAAAAAGTCTCAGAAGGATAAGAAGTTTATTATTGGTCCTGAAGGTGATGATGACGATACTTCTGGCGATGCATACGGGAAGAATAAGAGAAAAATTCCTACCTTGGTGATGTGGTACCTTCCTGTAATTGATCACTTGAAGTGTTTGTTCTCAAACTCTAGGGAGGCTGAACTTATGCATTGGCATACCGAGCAGTGCAAGAAGAATGAAAAACATATTCGACACCTTGGTGATGCAACATAGTGAAAAAATTTTGATATTCAGTATCCAGAATTTGCAAAGGAAATCAGAAATGTAAGGTTTGCCTTGGGTATAGACGGAATGAATCCCTTTGGTGAAAAAAAGGAGCATACACAACACATGGCCCGTGGTCTTAACGATGTACAACCTACCGTCGTGGTTGTGTCACGAAATGAAATATATCTTGTTATCTGTTGACATCGAAATTGATGTGTTCTTGAAAGCTTTAATGGAAGATATGGCAAAATTGTGGAATGAAGGGGTACGTACATGGGATGACTACAAGCGGGAGTATTTCACGCTAAGAGCAATGATATTCATTACCGTGCATGATTATCCCGAACTGTTTACATTATTAGGACAAATGAAAGGGAAGAAAGGTTGTGTAAGGTGCGTGGATAGAACTGGATTTCTATACCTCACTTCATCCAGAAAGACGGTGTACATGAGACACCAGCGGTTCTTGACAGATACACACAAGTACATGGAGATGAAAGAACATTTGATAACAAAATAAAAAAAGATACTGTACCAAAACCTTACAGTGGAAAACTTGTGATCGAAATGGTCAAGAACATTCATATTGCTTTCGGTAAGGGCAAAAAATGTAAAGGAATAAAGAGAAAGAAAAATACATCTTTGGGTGATACAACTGACATGGCTTTCAAGAAACAATTAATTTTTTTTTCAAGTATCTTCCCTATTGGAAGAATCTGGAATTTTGCCATTGTATTGATTTGATGCACGTTACAAAGAATGTATTTGACAGCATCATTGGGACCTTGCTAGACATGCTGAGGAAAACAGAGGACGGATTAAATTCACGTATGGACCTAGTAAATCTTGATTTGAGACCAGAGCTCTATCTAGTAGAAAAGGCGAACGGGAAGCATTACCTTCCGCCAGCCAGCTACAACTTGACACTAGAAGAGAAAAAAACAATTTGCAAATGCTTGCGTCGGATCAAAGTGCCCACGAGTTTCTCATCCAATATCCGCAAACTAGTCTCGATGAAAGACTTGTCTTTATTCGGCTATAATTCTCATGAATGTCACATGATGATGACAGTGTTCCTTGCCATTGCAATAAGAGTCATCAAACCTTATCATATAAAAGTTGTCATCACACGTTTGTGTTACTTCTTCAATGCAGTATCGCAAAAGGTGATAGCACGTGAAGATTTAGACTATCTGAAAACATACATCAGCGAGACTATGTGCAAGCTTGAGATGTGTTACCCACCATCCTTTTTTGATATGCAAGTACACCTAATCATACATCTTGTTGTTTAGATAAAAGCATTGGGGCCACTATGTTTTGAAAGTGCATCTAGGAATACCTTGTGGGTTTTGGATGATTTATGACAAGCAAATGAGATTCTAACCACTTTGTTGAGATGAGCACAAGTTTTAATGTGAAAATAAGCAAAGTGCAAAAAAGAAGGGAGAATGAGGAGCAATGTGGAGAAGAGCTCAAGGAACAAGTGTAGTAGATCATTGTGTGTGGAGTGTTTTAAGGAAACACACCCCAAGAGCTCAAACACAAATAAACACACACATTGCACAAATTTATACAGGACCGGACTAGTTCGACTGACACCAGACTAGTCCGATATCCCTCTGCATAAGATCGGACTAGTCCGATATTTTGGGACACTTAGGGTTTGCTACACACAGCACACCGGACTAGTCCGATGTCCACCACGGACTAGTCCGATCTTTCTAAACCCTAATGGTAACTTTTAGAAACCCCATATAAATAGATGTGCACAGCCCAACTTTAATCACTCTCGACCCCCTGCACCGTCACACCTCCCAAGAGCCTCAAAAACAAATATCTCCACAAAATCAAAAGACACAAAGATCAATCCCTTGTGGATACACTTTGGAACATTGGAGAGACACGATTCATCACTCTTTAGGTCTTGGTTTGATTCCCTAACACACTCCTGTGATTTTCATTGTAATCTTTTGAGTGTGTCCTTTGTGAAGTTTTCATTGTAACCTAGGGGAGCCCTCAACGTGTGAGAAGGCCCCTTGAATTTGGTTATTTACCCTTTGTGATAAGAGAAGAGGATTGGCCTTCGTGGCGATCCGACGAGGGTAGGGTTGGAGAAGACCCGCTCCTTTTTTAAATTCCTCAACGTGGTTGTAGGTTTGCCTCTGTGGGAACCGAACCATGGGATAAATTGTTTGTGCCCTTACTTTGTGTTCATCGTTCTTATACATCATATCAAACTATGGTTTCAATCAATCTTGCCTACTTTACGTTGAAACATTAAACATAAGATTGACTTGTCTTATATCCTAGTTCATAATCGTGTAACACTTCAATTAACTATATATATCCGCTGCATACATCGTATATTCAAATTAGTCGATCAAACTTGATTAACCTAGTTGGTACACACCGGACTAGTCCGCACTTGACCGGACTAGTCCGATATTTCGAGTTTTGATCTGGTTGTTAAGTGTTGCAGGTTCCGACAAAGTTCAAAAAGGCCTATTCACCCCCCCTCTAGGCCACATTCAATTAGTATCAGAGCCAGTTCTTCAAGAAGGAGACTAATCGCTGGAAGAGATCTTGTCGGACATGAAAGACGTACACAAGAGCAACAACCAAGAGAAGGTTGATGAAGATAAGAATCACAAATTGGAGAAGCTGCTCGAAGCCATTCAAGACTTCGAGGATGACGATGAGGAGATGCTGAAACTCAAGGCACTCCTAAGGAAGAAAACCCTTTCCAAGGGAAAGGTGAAAAATGAAGATGAAAAGAAGAAGAAGGGGAGTAGTCACACCGACTACTCCCGATATCCTTTTAACTATGATCGTCTTAATTCTAGCAATAATCATTATTTTTCTATCCCTCTAGGAAAAGCCCCACACTTCGATGGAAGTGATTATTCAATGTGGAGGCAAAATATGAAAATGCATCTAATTTCTCTCAATCCAAGTCTGTGGCATATTGTGTGCACAGGGATAGATACCCCGGACGACGACGAAGAGCTCCCACCAAGCCAAGAGCAGGCAATTCGTCGAAATGCTCAAGCCACAGCAGTCATTATCGCTTCACTCAGTCGGGACGAGTTCACCAAGGTGGATGGACTCGAGATTGCAAAGGATATCTGGGACACATTGCAAAGTGCACATGAAGGTGATCGTCATGTGTGTGAAGCGAAGATCGAAATGATCGAGGGCGAATTGGGAAGATTCGCAATCGAAGAAGATGAGTCGCCTCAAGATATGTACAACCGACTTAAGACGCTCATCAACAAGGTTCGATCGTAGTGGAACGACCACGAGGTGGTGAAGCTCATCCTTAGAGCTTTCATGCCTCGCAACGTCACCATATGCTAAATGATTAGAGAAAGCCCCGGATGTAAGAGAAGGACTCCGGATGAGCTACTTGGAAAAATCATCAATTTCGAGATGAAGGAAAAGCAAGCGAAGCATGTCAAGGAAATTGCCGACCTCAACTCGGCAAGTAAGAAAGGGGTTGCTTCGAAGTCCACCCTCAAGCCCTTGTCTAAAGAAGCACGAGAAGCACAACTAGAAGAAGACAGGGATGATGAGAGCAGTGACTTAGATGAAGATGACATGATACTATTCATGAAGAAATTCAAGAAGATGATGAAGAAGAGACAAGGCGCTAAATTGAGTGAAGGAAAATACAAGGAAAGATCAAAGCCAAAGTTGAGGCGGGCATGCTATAATTGTGGTGAGTATAGTCACTTTATAGTTGATTCACCATATGAAGAGAACAAGCAAAAGACGAAAGAAGCAAAGCCTCAACCAAATAAATTCTTCAAGAAGAAGAAACAAGCCGAACAAGCGCACATAGGGAAAGAGTGGGACTCAAATGATGAGTCCTCATCATCAGAAGAAGAAGGGATGGCTAGCATAGCCATCGAAAAGACATCCAAGAAGTCCACTCTCTTCCCTACTCTCGGCCCATGGAAGGGGAACGTCACTTGCCTCATGGCAAAGGAAGGTAAACGCAAGGTAATAACAAAACCCTCTTCCGTTCATTCCTATTCCAGTGATAGCGACATTGCTAGTGATAATGAAGATATGCTTATTGGATTAGATAAGAAAACAACCACTAAAATGAAATTCTTACTTGATCAACTTGTTGAGAAGGAGAGGTTAATACACCGTCAAGAAGACATGATTGTCTCCCAAAAGGAGAAATATGTCTAACTTGACAAGCTTCTAGAACTTGAAAAGGAGTGAAACAAGTCACTAGAGCTTGAATTAGCTTCAAGCAAGGAAACTTGCTTGGAGTTAAATGACTCAAATGCCACAATCAAGGAAGAACTTGCTAACCTAATCAAGGTTAACAAGATCCTTGAAGTGCAAGTTGAGTCACTCTAGCAAGGTGACCCTTCATCCTCTTCAAGCTCACCTTCTCAACCCATTAAAACTGAAGTTGCTTCTACTTGTACATGTGGTAAAGTTGACACCAGTTTGAAAGACAAGTCAACCTCTAGCAAGGACAAGCATCCTACACAAAATGGCATATTTGACAAGGAGAAGATCAAATATGCACGTAGTGCATACTTGGTCACAAGACCTCCAAATGTCAAATATGGCTTTGGTTACTCTCATGGTGAAAAGCAACATGCTACAAGCCATAAGAATAACAAGGAAAGCATTGCCTTTGTAAAGGGAGGACCCTCTCAAACTGGAAAGTCCAAGATTAAAACATTGAACACACATGAACGCCGATCTAGTCCGGTCGTGATCCAGACAAGTCTAGTTCTCTGGACAAGTCCGATCTCCCAGACTAGTCCTGTGTATAAACAACAACAACTTCTATTCAGAACATTTGATGCATCGTATGTTTTAATTAGAAGTAATTATGGCAAAGTTTATGCTCATTATGTTGGGCCACGCCATGGGAACACCAAGTCTCATGTGTGGGTGCCCAAATCTCTTGTGACTAACCTCTGAGGACCCAAGCAAGCTTGAGTACCTAAAACCAAGGCATAATTTGTTTTTGCAGGCCTACTCCTCCAGTGGACTGAAATGGGTGCTAGACAGTGGCTGCACCAATCATATGACCGGAGAAAGAAGAATGTTCGTTGAGTATGAAGCAAATGAGGATCCAAATGAGGGCATCTATTTTGGAGACAATAGTCATGGAAAGGTGCTCGGTACCGGTAAAATTGCCATATCATCTAAACACACTCTTTCTCACGTATTACATGTTGATTCCTTAGATTATAACCTGCTGCCCATATCTCAATTATGTGACAAAGGTTATAATTGCTTGTTCACTAACGAGGGTGTGATCATCTCTAGGAGGAATGATGGTTCCATTGCCTTCAAGGGTATGTTAAAGGGAAAGCTTTATCTTGTTGACTTCAACAAGGATAAAGCTGAACTTGACACATGCTTGATTGCAAAGACCAACATGGGTTGGCTGTGGCATAGACGGCTAGCGCATGTTGGTATGAGGAACCTTCAAAAACTCCTCAAGGGCGATCACATCCGAGGTTTGAAGGATGTTGTTTTTTGAGAAAGACAGACCTTGTAGCGCGTGCCAAGTCAGGAAACAAGTTGGTGCACCTTATCCCGCAAAGAACATCATGATTACAACAAGATCGCTCGAGCTACTTCACATGGACTTGTTTGGTCCAATTGCCTACATAAGCATCGGAGGTAACAAATATTGTTTAGTAGTTGTTGATAATTTTCTCTCTTCACTTGGGTTTTCTTTTTACATGATAAGTTAGAAACACAAGGAATACTCAAAAAGTTCTTCAAGCGAGGTAAAAATGAGTTCTCATTGACAATCAAGAACATTCAAAGCGACAACGACATGGAGTTCAAGAAAACACAAGTGGAGGAGTACCTAGATGAAGAAGGCATTAAGCATGAGTTTTCAGCTCCTTACTCCCCTCAACAAAACGGAGTTGCCGAAAGGAAAAACTGAACCCTCATAGAGATGGCGAGGACAATGCTCGATGAGTACAAGACCTCAGATCGATTTTGGGCAGAAGCGGTCAACACTGCTTTCCACGCCACAAATCGAATTTACCTTCATCGACTACTCAAAAAGACATCCTATGAGCTACTCACCGATAACAAGCCCAACATTTCATATTTTCGAGTTTTCGGTTCCAAATGTTATATTTTGAACAAGAAGCCTAGGACTTCAAAGTTCGCTTCGAAGTCCGATGAAGGTTTCTTGCTTGGTTATGATTCGAACACTTACACCCATCGTGTGTACAACAAGACCTCTAGACTTGTCGAAGTAGCACGTGACATAGTGTTTGATGAAACTAATGGCTCCCAAAAGGAGCAAGTTGATCCATGTGTGCTAGATAAAGAAGAAGCTCCTTGTCAAGTATTGAGAAGAATGGCGTTAGGAGAAATTCTACCACAAGAGCCACATCTACATATGCATGAGGAAAACGAACCACAAGAGGAGACCAATGATCAAGGGGAAGCCTCCATACTGGATCAACCTCAAGAAAGTGAAGATGATGAACAAGTCAGTGAGGGCAACCACTTAGGGGGAGAAGAAGATGATCGTGAAGATTCAAGACAGCAAGCACCACACCCAAGAGTACACCAATGCATCCAAAGGGATCACCCAATCGACAACATCATTGGTGATATCCAAAAGGGAGTAACTACTAGATCTCACATAGCTAATTTTTGTGAGCATTACTCGTTTGTGTCCTTTTTGGAAGCACGCATGATTGAGGATGCATTGAAGGATCCGGACTGGGCAGTGGCCATGCAAGAAGAACTCAACAATTTCAAGAGAAACGATGTGTGGGAACTAGTCGAAAGACCCAAATCCAACATCGTCGGCACTAAATGGGTCTTCCGCAACAAACAAGACGAACACGGGGTGGTGACAAGGAACAAGGCATGACTTGTGGCCAAAGGGTATTCACAAGTCGAAAGTTTGGATTTCGATGAGACGTTTGCTCCTGTAGCTAGACTTGAGTCCATTAGAATATTACTTGCATATTCTACTCACCATGATTTCAAGCTCTATGAAATGGATGTGAAAAGCGCCTTCCTCAATGGACCAATCAAGGAGGGGGTGTATGTGGAGCAACCCCCTGGGTTTGAAGATGAAGAGTTCCCCGACCACATATTTAAATTACGTAAGGCTCTCTACGGCCTCAACCAAGCTCCTAGAGCTTGGTATGAGTGTCTTAGAGATTTCTTAATTGAAAATGGCTTTAAGATCGGTAAAGTAGATTATACATTGTTGAAAAAGAACTTTGACAATGATCTTTTTGTTTGTCAAATTTATGTTGATGATATAATCTTTGGTTCAACTAACAAATCTTTTTGTGAGTAGTTTAGCAAAATTATGACAGATAGGTTTGAGATGTCTATGATGGGAGAGCTAATGTACTTTTTGGGATTCCAAGTGAGGCAACAAAAGGAAGGGACGTTCATAAGCCAAACGAAGTACACTCAAGGCATACTCAAGAAGTGTGGAATGGACAAGGTGAAGCCCATAAAGACTCCCATGGCAACGAATGGCCACTTGGATCTCAATGAAGATGGACCTAGCGTCGACCAAAAGGTATATCGCTCCATGATTGGATCTCTACTCTATTTATGTGCATCTAGGCCAGATATTATGTTGAGTGTATGTTTGTGTGCAAGATTTCAAGCCAATCCTAAGGAGTGTCACTTGACAGCCGTAAAAAGGATCTTGAGATATTTAGTTCATACACCCAACCTTGGTCTTTGGTATCCAAAAGGCTCCGAATTCAATCTCATTGGTTACTCTGATGCAGATTATGCCGGATGCAAAGTAGATAGAAAAGGTACCTCTGGCACATGCCAATTCTTACGTAGATCCCTAGTTTCTTGGTCCTCCAAGAAACAAAACTCTATTGCCTTATCCACAGCAGAAGTGGAGTACGTTGCAGTCAGGATTTGTTGTGCACAACTTTTTTCGATGCGACAAACTCTAAGGGATTACGATTACAATATGGACCATATTCCACTCCTTTGTGATAATGAGAGTGCCATTAAAATTGCCCATAATCCAGTTGAGCATTCTAGAACCAAACACATAGACATCCAACATCACTTCTTGAGAGACCACTCCATGAAAGGAGATATATCCATTTCCCATGTCAACACCGAAAAGCAATTAGCCGACATATTCAGCAAGCCACTTGATGAAAAATGCTTTTGCGAGCTTTCAAATGAACTAAATATCCTTGATGCTCGGAATGTGGGTTGGAAATTTGCATACCTGTATGAATTCTTAAAAATATGTTGATTGGATTGTGAAAATCATCTCTCTCAATTTTCTCCGAAAAATTATGTCAATTACTAGATCTTGGTGAATTATGGTCATTGCTTGATTGTTGTATGCTTACTGATCATATTCATCAAGACTATTTGATTTGTTTTGCCTCCCTATTTTCTAAATATGTACCTTCAAATATATATGAATGGGCTAAGAAGTTCTTGCCTGGTGACCAAGGACTAGTCCGTGGTTACCCGGACTTGTCCGCCCATGCAGACTAGTCCGCAGAGCGTCAGTTAGGCCGGACTAGTCCGGTAGACCATGGACTAGTCCGATATAGCCTCTAGAAAAGTTCGGACTAGTCCGGTCACCTCCGGACTTGTCCGATGTTTTGTGTCCATAACCCTGGCCGCTGCCAAGCCCTAATTCCCTCACCCTCACAACTTGCCTCAAGCTTCTCTCTCTGCGCTCGAGCTCCCAAGGCAATTTTGCATCTCCTCCATCAAAAAGTTCCACATTTTGGTGGAAATCAAGCTTCCTCACTCGAGGATTGATGTTCGCGGACTTGTCCGGCCTTCAACACCCTCCTCTCCGAGATTTAAGCAATTTCTTTGGTAATTTTTTCCCAAACCCTAGAAATCTCTATTTTCTTCATTGTTGATCGAATAGCCTAGCTTTTTTCACCTAATACTAGTGCCCTTGATGTATTACATTGCTGTTAGGCTAATTTTGCATTGAGTAAGTCCATTTTTCTCATAAGTTAGGTTTTTGAGGATGAATACCGGACTAGTCCGGTCCATGCACGGACAAGTCCGGTCACCCGGACTAGTCCGTGCCTGTACACCGGACAAGTCCGATTTTTCTGAACTCAACCCTAACCTTTCAATTCCTCAATGCAAATTCTCTTGTCATCCATTCAATTCCTTGTTATCCTTTCTTATCCATACCTTGTACAATTCATTCTCAGGGCATGTCGAACTCTCACGACGAAGCTTCAGACTTCGAAGCCGAGATGGCCTAAGAAGCCCCGCTTCGGTCCTCGACGGACCAAAGCAAGAAGCGACCTTCCGAGCCAGCCCCCTCTCCTCTTCAGTCTCAAAAGAGGGTGGCTCGACGCAAGGTGCCTGCTTCCAGGGCTACCGCTGGTGGTGGCCCTAGCTCAGCAAGTGCTCACCAAGTAAAGGGGAAAGGCAAAGGAATCGCAATGGGTCCGATTGGCCCCTTAAAGCTGTCTGCTCCAAGGGAAGGAGCCAGAGACCCCACTAAGGAGAGGTTCAATGGGAAGGGCAGCGACTCGGCTGCAAAATTTAGAAATGCTGATTGGTATGGCCGTCCGAAGCAAGCTGCCGATGGAAGATTTTGGAGTAATTTCCATGCAGACTTCTACAAGTCAGTATATCTCCAAATGAAGACGCTCATGGTGCGTAGCCAATGGATAGATTGGACGCACTTTGAGAAGAAAGGCTGCTCACCCTTTGTTGAAGTGGTGGAGGCAATGGAAAAGCATGGCTTGAAGGACCTCTTCACCTTCAAGTACAATTGGAATGATGAAGTGGTGGCCCAGTTCTATGCCACTTGCCACTTTGCAAGCGATGAAGAAGAAAGGGTGACTTGGATGACTCATGGATCCAAGTACACCATCACATATGAAGAATTTGCAGGGATGCTGCATCTTGACACCTTGAGCAATGACAATGTGATTATCCACAATATTGGTGTCATCGAGAAGGAAAGAATGAAGTTCCTCTATGAGCCCAACTCCAAGTTCAACCCCCCTTCTACCAAGAACATGAAGCCATTCTTTGTGGTGTTCAACAGAGTTTTGAGGAAGACAAATGCCCCCAAGGATGGGGATGCTGGGAGTGTGCAGGGCTATCTCCGGACTTTGATGAGGGTCATAAGCAAGGACCACAAGTTTGATGTGGCTGACTATATCTGGAACGATATGGTCAACATCTCTTGCACACCCAACAGGTCGTGTGGCTATGCTCCGTATATTATGTTTGTGATTGAGAAGGTCACTGGGATTGAGTTTGTCAAAGATGTGGAGCACCTTCCTTTGAGGCCCCAGATGCCTCAAAAGCCAAGCATTCAGGCTGCTCCTTCTCCGGCCTCCAGTCCTGAGGCTTCGGCAGGAGGAAGTGGAGATGCCATGGCTGCCCCTGCCACCGGGGCAGCTCCTCAAAAAGGATCTGCAAGTGGCATCTTCAAATACTTGGTTGCTATCTTTGCTTCCTGCAGAAAGGCCGAGGTGAAGGCCCACAAGCTTAACAAGAGAAGAAAGGAAGACACGAAGTATGTCAAGGCTAGTGTGAAGCAAATTTGTCAAAAACTGGAGATCGAGCCCATTGGATCTCTAGTTATCTCTGAAGATTCTGATTTCGATTACACCGAGCTCGGGCCCTTGACTCCCTTCGAGCTTGCCTATTTTGGCATTGGGGGCTCGAGTGGATCCGAACCTCCTCCTCCTCCTCATTAGCCCGAAGATGAAGATGAAGACGATGAGAGGACCGACAGCGAGGCGTGAAGACTTTAAGACCATCTTCTCCTTCTTTTTGGTGTCTTGATGCCAAAGGGGGAGAGATTGAGGGGGAGTCTTAGGTCTTAAGATGTAGGATGCAAGGAGAGAGTTTCCTTTATGCTTTTTGTCTACTTTGTGGGTTGTAAACTGTTTAATATGCTCTTATGTTACTTTATGGTTTTGCTATGCAATGTTTTGAACTACTTGTCAAGTAATTGATGAAAATTGTGATTTTGCTTCTAGAATGACATATATGCTTGTTGTTGGTATGTTAATGTCAATTATGTCATTCTCTTCTTGTTTATTGTTTCAATGCACTTAGTTATGCATCCCACCATAAATAATGCACATATGTATCCTATTTTCATTGCTTGATGTATTTTAGACTCATATGTGCATACTTTATGAAAATCTCAACTTTTTGTCATATTTTGTGAAATCTCAATTGGTTGTCATCAATCACCAAAAAGGGGGAGATTGAAAGTGCATCTAGGAATCCCTTGTGTGTTTTGGATGATTTATGACAAGCAAATGAGATCCTAACCACTTTGTTGAGATGAGCACATGTTTTAATGTGAAAATAAGCAAAGTGCCAAAAAGAAGGGAGAATGAAGAGCAATGTGGAGAAGAGCTCAAGGAACAAGTGTAATAGATCATTGTGTGTTGAGTGTGTTAAGGAAACACACCCCAAGAGCTCAAACACAAATAAACACACACATTTCACAAATTTATACAGGACCGGGCTAGTCTGATATCTCTCTCCACAAGATCGGACTAGTCCGATATTTTGGGACACTTAGGGTTTGCTACACACAGCACACTGGACTAGTCCGGTGTCCACCACGGAATAATCTGATGTTTCTAAACCCTAACGGTCACTTTTAGAAACCCCATACAAATAGATGTGCACGGCCCAACTTTAATCACTCTCGACCCCCTGCGCCGTCACACCTCCCAAGAGCCTCAAAAACAAATCTCTCCACAAAATCAAAATCCACAAAGATCAATCCATTGAGGATACACTTTGGAACATTGGAGAGACACGATTCATCACTCTTGAGCTCTTGGTTTGATTCCCTAACACACTCCTGTGATTTTCATTATAATCTTTTGAGTGTGTTCTTTGTGAAGTTTTCATTGTAACCTAGGGGAGCCCTCAACGTGTGAGAAGGCCCCTTGAATTTGTTTATTTACCCTTTGTGATAAGAGAAGAGGATTGGCCTTCGTGGTGATCTGACGAGGGTAGGGTTGGAGAAGACCCGGTCCTTTTGTGGACTCCTCAACATGGATGTAGGTTGTCTCTGTGGGAACCGAACCACGGGATAAATTGTTTGTGCTCTTACTTTGTGTTCATCGTTCTTATACATCATATCAAACTAGGGTTTCAATCAATCTTGCCTACTTTACGTTGAAACATTAAACATAAGATTGACTTGTGGTATACCCTAGTTCATAATCGTGTAACACTTCAGTTAACTGTATATTTCTGCTACATACATCATAGATTCAAATTAATCGATCAAACTTGATTAACCTAGTTGGTACACACCGTACTAGTCCGCATTTGACTGGACTAGTCCGATATCTCAAGTTTTGATCTGGTTGTTAAGTGTTGCAGGTTTCGACAAAGTTCAAAAAGGCCTATTCACCCCCCTCTAGGCCACATTCATATTTACATCATATGTTTTTGTTGGAGAGATATTTAGGAGTATTAAAAGGTTATGTGCGGAACTGTGCTCACCTAGAGGGTTTAATATGGAAGAATACACCATTGAAGAAGTGATTGAGTTTTGCGCTGACTACATCAAAGATGGAAAATTGAAAGGTGTGCCTATACCAATACACGAGGGTAGACTACGTGGGAGAGGCAAAGTGGGTAAGAAAACTTTTACCGTTCAAGGTTACAAGAATGCACAACGTGCATATTTTGGTGTACTACAACATCTAGCAATAGCTGAGTCATACATCGAGAAACACCAAATTGAGCTTCACGAAAAAAGCCAAGACCGCACAGAGGACTGGATCATGAAAGAGCACAGAAGATGTTTCACTGAATGGTTAATGGACAAAAATATAGAAGAGGCAACAATGAAGAAGTTAGCTTCTGGCCCATCTGCTTTGGTGACATCATGGCAAGCATATGCCATCAATGGTTACACATTTTACACTAAAAAAGACGGTAAGAGTGCTACACAAAATAGTGGTGTTCGTATTGAGGCTTATGATTCATAAGGGCAGAAGACCACATACTTTGGGTTCATAGAGGAAATATGGGAACTCGATTATGGCGAAAGAATGGTAATGCCTGTATTTAAGTGCCAATTCATCAAACATTCTGATGGTGTGAAAGTGGACAATTACGGGCTGACAATGGTAGACTTGAATAAAGTGGGTTATAAAGATGACCTGTGGGTTCTCGATGATAGTGTTGCACAAGTTTTTTATGTACAAGATCCAGAAACCGAGAAGATGCACGTAGTTGTTTCTGTAAAGCAAAATATTGTTGGGGTTGAGAATGTGGGAGATAATGAAGAGGACTATAATCAGTATGAAGAGATGTACCTTTTCACCGAACCAGAAAACATCAAGCGCATAGAGAGAAGCATTAAAAAGGATTGAGATGTGTTTCCCACCATCCTTTTTTGATATGCAAGTACACCTAATCATACATCTTGTTGATCAGATAAAAGCATTGGGGCCACTATATTTACATCATATGTTTTCGTTAGAGAGATATTTAGGAGTTTTAAAAGGTTATGTGCGGAACCGTGCTCACCCAGAGGGTTCAATTATGGAAGGATACACCACTGAAGAAGTGATTGAGGGTCGCGCTGATTACAACAAAGATGGAAAACCGATAGGTGTGCCTATACTAGTACATGAGGGTAGACTACGTGGGAGAGGCAAAGTGGGTAAGAGAACTTTTATCGTTCAAGATTACAAGAATGTACACCGTGCACATTTTGGTGTACTACGACATCTCACAATAGCTGAGTCGTACATCGAGGGACACCAAATTGAGCTTCGCGGAAAAAAACCAAGACCACACAGAGGACTAGATCATGAAAGAGCACAGAAGATGTTTCACTGAATGATTAATGGACAAAATATAACATACGGAAACTCTATAGAAGAGGCAACAATGAAGAAGTTAGCTTCTGGCCCATTTGCTTTGGTGACATCATGGCAAGCATATGACATCAATGGTTACACATTTTACACTAAAGAAAAAGACGGTAAGAGTGTTGCACGAAATAGTGGTGTTCGTATTGAGGCTTATGATTCGCAAGGGCAGAATATCACATACTTCGGGTTTATAGAGGAAATATGGGAACTCGATTATAGCGAAAGAATGGTAATGCTTGTATTTAAGTGCCAATGAGTCAAACATCCTGATGGTGTGAAAGTGGACAATTACGGTCTCACACTAGTAGACTTGAATAAAGTGGGTTATAAAGATGACCTGTGGGTTCTCGCCGATAGTGTTGTACAAATTTTTGATGTACAAGATCCAGAAATTAAGAAGATGCACATAGTTGTTTCTGGAAAGCAAGATATTGTTGGGGTTGAGAATGTGGGATATAATGAAGAGGAATATAATCAGTATGAAGAGATGTACCTTTTCATCGAACTAGAAAACATCAAGCGCGTAGAGAGAAGCATTAAAAAGGATTTGAAATCCTATATGCGAGAAGATGTCAATGCTAGAAAAAATGTATGATATATATTGTATATATTTGTATCTTCTGAAATCAACTTAGAACAATTTTCTATTTCAGATTAAGATAGCATGTTTCGAATATTATTAAATTCAGCTTCTGTAGAGAAGACTAATTTGGACAAGTGATCCTTTTCGGCTTGTTGACTATCATATTTATCACCTTTACCTGTTCCATAATTTATCAAGTTGTATTTGTATATAACTTTCTTTTGACCTATGATGATCAGGCTTGCCTTCCAACAGCTTGGTTCCAAACAACATCTAGAAGCACAACTCTTGAAGCTCCTGTAAGGCTAATCCCTTCACAACAAGCTCTTGTAGATGCAAGTAACACCCGGGACTCATCATTTGGATTGTTAAAAGCTTCAATTGAAGTCTGAAGATACTTCCCATCCATTTGAGGGCTTGTTTGGATAGGAGTGGATCAACTTCAATATAAGTGGTTTGAGGAGAAAATTAATTCATTCTTCACTCGAAACCACTTCAATCCAATTAGATTGAGTACACCCAAACAAGCTCTGATATATTTCTTTCTCTTCTCTCCATTTTAAAAACTTACGAAGAAGCTACTTTATTAGTTCTAATGGCTGAATAAATTGACTACAAATCAGTACCATCTCTCTTAGTGCTTCACACAAGCGACAAAGCGAACAACTTCAATCACAAATCTTGTTTTTACCCTTTTCATAGGAATTTGACCTTAATCTTTCAAACATAGATTTATCAATAGGTGAAGCTTCCTCATCAGACATGTTAATGGCAGTTACAAGTGAAGGGTGTGTCGAAGCTAACGAAATCTCAATAGGACTGAACACAAAGAGATGTTGCATATGAGTGACAATATCTAGGTTAGACAACATGAAGCTATGATGACAACCTTCAACAACATGAAAAGTGATGCCAAGGTTATGCTTGCATCAACCAAGGCATGTTGTAAGGGCATAACACTTGTTGGAGCATCACGGTTATGCTTGCCTCAACAAGTTTTATACCCTCACAACATGCCTTGGTTGATGCAAGCATAACCTTAACATCACTTTCATATTGTTGAAGGTTGCCATCATAGCTTCACGCTGTCTAACCTGGACATTGCCACTCATATACAAGATCTCTTTATCTCCAGTCTGATTCAGATTTCGTTAGCTTCGGCACATCCTTCACTTATAATTGTCATTAACATGTGTGATAAGGAAGCTTCACTTATTGATAAATCTATGCTTGAAGGATTAAGGTTAAATCCCTATCAAAGGGTAAAAACAATATTTGTGATTGAAGTTGTTCGCTTCCTCGCTTGTGTGAAGCACTAAGAGAGTAGGTACTGATTTTTAGTCAATATATTTAAGCATTAAAATCGAGAAAGGAGCATCTTCCTAAGTTTTCAAATGGACAGGAGGGAAAGAAATCCTTTAAATGGATGGGAAAATCCTTCTAAGGATCGTCAGGCTTCAATTGATGCTTTCAACAATCTAAATGATGAGCCACAGGTGTTACTTGCATCTACAAGAGCTTGTTGTGCAGGGATTAGCTTGACAGGAGCTTATCAGCATCACAAGCGGTTCTTAATTAACAAGCAGCCCGTGAAAACAATGACTTTTCCCAGGCGGTTCTTCAATAAAAACCGCTTATGATGATTGAACCAGTACATACGGTTCTTAAACAATGACCGCTCGTAAAAATCATGTATTTACCTAGATGTTGGTTGATTAAGAACCGTATGTGAAGTTTGTTACATCACAGGCGGTTCTTAATTAATGACCGCCTGAGAAAATCATGTCTTTACCCAGACGGTTGTTTTTTAAAATCCGCCTATGATGTGTTGTCATCACAGGCAGTTATTGTATCATTCCTCATCACAGTCGCATTTTTTACGGATCGCCTGTATTTGAAAAATCGAGGTACCTGTGAAAATGCTTTTTGTAGTAGTGCTATTCGAGTGTGACATAGCTGTGATCAAAGAGCCACGTGTGGTCCAGACGTCCGTTGTTCTCGAGTACCCGTGGCCTCTTCGTAACCTTACACATGACACTGCAAAGCTGCTGGAGATGATGGACGAAGACGACGTAATGCTCAATGTCCAGGGACTGTTTTTTCCCACACAAACAATTATGCTAGCAATGCGATCGCTGGTCTTCAAGAAACATCTCCATGACCCAATGAAGTAACAACTGAAAGGTCAACATCTTGTGATGACAATTGAAGACACGCGACCGGAAGTGTGTAAGGCATTTCTTAGTTTCATCTCCACGTACTCAGCGCGTGGCTGCATGGAAGGCCTAACGACAAGGGATGAGAAGACAAAACTTGCCAAGGATGATTTGCTACTAGCTGCAGATCGGTACGAGGTCGAGAAGCTCAAGTTCGAGCGCTAAACCCGCCTTCCCAAAGCCTTGACACTGACAATGTTGCAGTCATGTTAGACCTGGCTTATTGGCACAACTGCAGTATGCTGAAAGGCGCCTGCACTGATTTCATCACTTGTCCAGATAACATGGCTAGTGTTGCCGCAAGTGAAGGGTACGATCATCTCAAAGAATCATGCCCCGGTGTCCTTGTAGATTTGTTTGGCTTGGCAGGAAGAGACCGGTAAATTTTTGGATGTTTTCATATATATAGATTGAGTATATGACATTTTTTCCTCTTATCAACTTATTTTGATTACCCCCTCTCCCATTTACCAGTTTAGACCATATTTTCTCTGATTGATGCCTTGTCTAAGTTTGACCCAAGTTCTATTTTATTATTTTTTATCTTTTTGTTGAAGACAAGGTGGACTCCTCCCTCCTCCCGATCTGCGTGTTTCGATTTCGGATTCGGAGGGGACTGCAAGTTCCTAGTCGGGGAGATCCAGATCTGTGGTGTGATCCCCCGGGCCCCCCATGAAAGCTATGTTTAGGCGCGCCCCCTCCTCTGCGGCTGTCGTCCTGCTGGATTGCTCCTCCGGTATGGCACCTTCTATCCTCTGTGAGACCTATGTACTGAATACATTGGCAAATAGGATAAAAGTATGATTTTACATGCAAAGTTTTGAGTTTACACCGATACCACCTCGATACACATTGTCCGAACTTGTCTCAGTGCATATTGGGAGTAATATCGTTACTGTTGATAAGTCTGGACTGTCCAAACTTTTAAATGTGTTTTCGGGAGTAACATTTACTCTTTACATGCTTAGGACTGTTCGAACTTTCAGACACGTGATTTGCACGTGATTTTCATATTGGAATATCCGACCTTTTGCCTTTATATTATAGCGCAACTTTTAGTTGATTCGATAATTCTATTTGCTAAATAATTGAGCGGCGGATCTGTTTTTAACTTGCAATATTCAAACTTGCTTTTTGACTTATGAAAAGTTTTCTTAGTATTGTCATACTAAGTTTTTGATGTGTTATAGATGATTATGGTGGTTAATATTTTGATATTTTGCAACATGCTTATGTGAGGTGCTCGCACAAAGTGTTGTGGTTATCGGACTAATGTGAGTCAAGGAGTGGACTTGTGCTAAGAAGACTTGATTGTTTGTTCGTGTGCAGGTGTTTCTTGACACCAAGACATGGCTGGTGACGAGATCCATTTGAACTAGTCTTAGGGAGAAGATGAGGTTCAACAACCAAGTTCGGGAGGAATTGTGTTGAGTTGATCGGGAGGTCGCGCAATATGTTCGAGTCAAGAACATTGCATATGAAGGTATCATGGATGTCTTGGAAGGTGTTTGCATGTTTGAAAGGGGTGCATGGACATGGCAACATGGTTCCAAGAAGTGGTGAAGAGATATGGACGTGAAGATGTGGCTGGAAAGGTCCAACCGACTGGATTATGCCTCAGGCAGCGACTGAGGTGGTTATAGTTCGAATATGGAAAGTTTTGAGTTGGTTATGGTTAGATTTTATGGTGAGCATGAAGTTTAGTTGTTTTAGAAATGTTTATGACGTTCCTAAGGTGGTTGGAAGTCTTAATATTGTGTCTATGTGCGTACGGAAGAGTCTTGAGCAGTTATGGAAAGTTTTGGTTGAAACTAAGTAGGAGTAGGAGTCCTAGTTAGGATTGGTTGGCCTAAGGGATGGTTATATAAGTAAGGGAGGCCAGAGCTCGTGGTAACACGACTTTGGAGCTGTTCCTCTTGTGTTTTGATAAATAAAATTCGTAGTTTAGAGGAGCTTTTATGCCTTGTTCGTCCAACTTGTTTTCGTCAAGTCTTTCTTGTTGAGTTTTTGCACTGCCTGACTTGTGTTGACATGATTCTTTTTACAGATCCAATTGAGGTGATTCTTTTTTTGTTGTCTTCAGAACTCAATACTCTATCATATGTTAAAATTTCACGGTCATTGGACTTAGGTTTTTGCATTACACGTGTTTTTTTGCAACGTGGCAGATCTGTTTGCTCTCTGTTAGAACAGATTGACCTTTGCTCAGTGTTTTGGTCATAACATCAATTTTACTCGATGTTTTCTCTTGATTATTGTTGTTGTGTCTTCATGACTTGATTCTCTATGGTCTACAATAATTTGGTACATTTTGAACATGTTGGAAACACTCGCACCCACTTTTTCTCTGTCAGATTGATTTCCTATCGAGGTGTTTTCGTTGCTTCCGTTGAAAAAGTTTTAAGCTACCATTCACCTCCCCTACGGTAGATTTTCACATGCTCTTCGACCCTACAATTGGTATCAGAGCCACGGTGCTCTAGTCTTTGTGATTTGCACATGTTTTTACTACTCAACATATAGAAATACTCTGAGAACCTTCTGTGTTCAATAGCATTGATTTTCATGTTTGGAAGGCATATATGGAGGCTTACATACAGGCGCAAGGTTTCACAAAATGGAAAAAGGTCTTCAAGCGCTATGTCATGCCTTCAAACTATGAAGTTATGGCTGCCAAAATGATAGACATTGACAACACAACAAGGTACAAAACTTGATCATACAAGGATTGATACAAAGCGACTTCAATCGTGTTGCACACCTCTGATCTGCGTATGATGTGTGGAAAGAACTATGCGCTACCACGAAGGGACAAATACAATCAAGGACGTCAAAACATGTTCAATAAAGAGTACATGCATTTTGAGATGCAACCCGGTGAGTCGATTAATGATCTCTTTGCTCGCTTTAATAAAATTTTCAGCAACTTGCGTAGCATCGATGTTAATTTTTCAGATGCCAAAAATTCTAGGCAATTATTAAGTTCATTAGACATGTCAATTTGGGATATAAAAGTTACATCTATTCATGAATCCACCGCCATGAGTACACATAGATTAGATGTGTTATATTCCAAGTTAAAAACTCATGAATTTGACATTATATCACAGAAAAATCCCAACAAGTCTCTTGCATTTGTTTCAAAATGTGACATGCCTAGTTCTAGTCCATCTTCATCATGTGGTACACTTGCTTTGCTGTCTTCTCTAACCCTTGAACAGATTGAAGAGTTCCCAGAGGATGATCTATTACTTCTATCTACTCGGTTCTCAAAAGCATTGCAAAATGTGAGAACTAGAAGGAGAGAAAGTGGTGGTTCTCAATGATGCTTCGAATGTGGTAAGACAGGACATTTTCATATAGGTTTCCCTAACCTTTCAGGTCCTACTTCTCGTGATAAAAAACAAACCAAGTTCAAGTCCTCTTCTGACAACAACAACAACAAGAAAAAGAAGACTTTCACAAAACGACAAGTTATGGAACACATTCTCTCCGCACTCCTAGATAACAACTCGAGTTATGTGGACTCCAGGTGCGATGAAGATGAAGACAACTTGGCAACTATGTGTTTCATGGCTGGCAACTCAAGTTCAAGTATGGAGGAGGTCGAAGGGATCAACGACACTGATGAGGCAAATCACTCATACGAAGAATTTGTTGATGGTCTTTTTTTGTGCTACTGCTATAATTAATAAAAAGGACAAAAAACTTAGGGACAATGCTATTAAAATTAAATCACTAGAATTTGAATTCATCAGTTAATATCATTGATTCCTAGTGATGATTCTTGTTCCTCATATTAATTAATAAATGAACAATTTTCCTCATTAAGAAGTGCACACACCTCCACACTTGATAAAAATGAGATTGAAATTGAAAATAACAAAAAAATTGCTGCACTTAACGATAAAAACATGAAAGATGCTAGTTGTTCTAGTTGTGATGATCTTGATAAGAAACTACATGACGCTTTGAATGAAATTTCTATTTTGAACAATGCTTTATGTTCTCATGAAGTTACTTGTTGTTCTAATTGCAAATTAAAAGCAAAAACTTCATGTGAAAATTTCCTTGATTTGTCCAATGAACTTGATGACATGCATAGAACACTAGAGCGGTTTTGTAGTGGGAATAAGAATCTAAATGTGCCGCTGAATCTTCTAAGACTTGCAATGATAAAACTGGTTTATGTTTTGATTCTCATGCTAAGGCACATCCACCGAAGGTTGTTAAGTCATTAGGAAGTGGTTTGATTCATACGGTTCCTAAACATAAAGAGATGATTTTTAAGTATGCAGGAATGTTGTCTTGTTTGGTTGCTAATAAACATGTTGCTTGCTCATCTAGACATGAACACAAAGTAAAATTTTATTATACCTACTGTGGTAGAGATGGTCATATCATAGATTTTTGTTATAGACTAGCTAAACAAGAAAAGAAGCAAAGAATGCTACCTAGATCACATAACAATCAAACAAAAACTTGCTGCACGTGCTGGACCTAATGCTAGACACTTGCAACCTGCTGTCATAGGTCAAAAACATGCAAAATTTCTCCCAAACCTACTGTTTTTCGTGCTGCACATAACACACCTCGTAGTCAGTAGTTCGGTGCAAGAATTATCAAATTTTGGCTCATAAACCTGTTGCAATTTCTTAGCTTTCGCGTGTTATTCCTGCTGGACATCGTGTGACTCAGTACTGGATTCCTAAATGCCTTTTGACTAACCACAGGATTGAGTCATCAACATATTGTGCTTCTTCATAGGTTGCACGCTTGAGGAAGGAGAACATTTGGCTCGTGGATTCAGGTTGCTCACGCCACATGACCGGTTCACATGTTGTACTCGCAATGACCATGACAACAACACCAACACAACTTTTACACCTTGACATCATAGGTCCCTCACGTGTTCAATCTTTTGGAGGTATGTGGTATGTGCTTGTAATTGTTGATGACTATTCTTGATACTTTTGGGTTTACTTTATAGCATCTAAGAATGAAGCCTTTAGTCACTTTATAAGTTTAATTCTTTGACTTTCACTTGACCACCTAGGATCTTTAAAAGCAATTAGAAGTGATAATGGAACTGAACATAAAAATCAATCATTTGATCACTTTTTGCTAAAAAAGGAATATATCATCAATTTTCTTCACCATATATACCTAAACAAAATGATGTTATGGAGAGAAAGAACAAAACCTTAGTTGATATGGCTAGTACTATGCTTGATGAATATCAAACTCCTAGAAAGTTTTGGGCTGATGCAATTGCAACTGCTTGTTATGTCTCGAATTGAGTTTTCTTGGGTGCTAAGCTAGGAAAAACACCTTATGAGCTTTGGTTTGGACATAGGCCTAGTGTTACACATTTTAGGGTCTTTGGTTGCAAATGCATTGTTAATAAACATGAAAATCTTGATAAATTTAAAGCTAGATCTGTTGATGACATGTTTCTTGGTTATCCATCTCATACTAGAGGCTACCATGTGCTTTTACTTGACACTAACAAAATTGTGGAGATTTGTGAAGTTTCTTTTGATGAAGCTGGCCAAGGTACCAGGTACTGTAGGTCAAGATGCATATCCACAGAGGGGGAGTATTTTCCTTGAAGATGAAGAAGGAGTGGAGCTGCTGCCCAAAATTTCAGAAATAAAAAACGACGTTCCAGCTCTTGATCCTGTTCCACAACCAGCACCAACGACCACTACTGCTTGTCAAGATCTTCCTTGAGCCACAAGTTCTTCGATTTATGATGAACATGAAGAAGGAGCTTGTAAAGTTTCTACTCCCCTCTGCGTCCTAAAAAGTTATCCACCACAACAAATTATTGGATGCTTGCATAAACGGGTCACATGATCCATATTTTGTGATCCAAACTCTCATGCTCATTCTGTTTTTGTTGCTTCTTTTGAACCCAAAGATATATCACACACACTCACTAATGAATCTTGGATTATTGGCATGCAAGAGGAGTTAGGAAATTTTGAAAGAAATAATGTTTGGAAACTTGTACCTCCACCTCAAGGTGACACTTTAATTGGAACTAAATGGGTGTTTAAATATAAACAAAGTGAGGATGGGTTGTGTTTAGGAACAAAGCTAGGTTGATTGCTCAAGGTTTCACACAAGTTGAAGGTCTATATTTTGATGAAACTTTTGCTCCTTTTGCTAGGTTAGAAGTCATAAGAATTTTATTAGCATTTGCTGCATTTAACAGTTTCAAATTATATCAAATGGATGTGAAAAGTGCTTTTCTTAATGGCTACATAGATGAGGAGGTTTATCTTAAGCAACCACAAGGTTTTGAAAATTCAAATTTTCCTAATCATGTTTACAAACTATCCAAAGCCTTGTACGGTCTCAAACAAGCTCCTAGAGCATGGTATGATAGGCTAAAATTGTTCTTACTTGACATGGGGTTTACCATGGGCAAGGTTGATAAAACTCTTTTTGTGCTTAAGCATGGCAATGACTCATTATTTGTTCAGGTGTATGTGGATGATACTATCTTTGGTTGTGGCTTCTCATGATCTTGTGTCCAAGTTTTCAGCTATGATGAGTTCAAAATTTGAAATGAGTATGATGGGAGAACTCACGTACTTTTTGGGGCTGCAAATTTAGCAAACTAAGGAGGGAACCTTTGTGCATCAGACGAAGTATACGAAATATCTCCTTAGGCATTTCATAATGGAAAACTGCATGCCACTTCAGGCAGCAATGGGAACAACAACGACACTTGAACTCGATGAAGAGGGTGAACCCGTTGAACAAAAACAATATCAACGCATGATCAGATCACTTTTGTACCTCACGACATCAAGACCGGACATACAATTCAGCGTATGTCTTTGTGCAAGATTTCAAGCTTCCCCACGTGTTTCACACCATCAAGCTGTCAAAAGGATTCTCAAGTATTTATATGATATATACTCAAGAATTTGTCATTTTTCTTCCATCTTCCTCGACCATTACTTTGAAAGCTTTTCCCGATGCTGATTTTTGGTTGTAGGATTGATAGGAGTACTTCGGGTGCTTGTCATTTTCTTGGTAATTCATTTGTTGCATGGTCCTCTAAAAAACAAAGTTCAGTTGCACAATCCAAAGCTGAATCTAAATATGTAACTACTGCTAGTGTTTGCTCACAAATTCTTTGGATTGTTCAAACACTTAAGGACTATGTGGTTGATTTAGATAGTGTTCCGCTGTTTTGTGACAACACTAGTGCCATTTGCATTGCTGAAAACCATGTGCAACACTCTAGAACTAAGAACATTGTCCTTAGGTATCACTTTCTCTATGATAATGTTGAAAAAGGAAACATTTTGCTTCACCATGTAGATATCAAACAATAATTGGCTGACATTTTTACAAAACCTTCGGATTTCACTCGTTTTTGTTTCATTCGTAGTGAAATAGGGGTTATGCAGCCTCATGGCTTAAATAGACGGGAAGTTTTGCAACTTGAGATGTCTATGTGTGAATCTAAAATCAAAAATAATATGAGCATAAGTGGTTCATACATATATGACTTTGTGATTCCTTTTACATGCTGATAGTTCTTACTACATTACTCGTGTTATACATTTTGTAGTTTTTGCCATGACTAGTAATTTGAATAACTGCTGACAATAAATCTTCTCATGATTAACTTTCTTGTTGTTTTGAACTTGTTTCATGCTCACAAGTGCTTTTAATCATGAAAAAAATAATTAATCAATTGCCCACATGTTGAGATTTTATGATCAAATAAAAATCTAAAAAGATCAAGAGAATATGCATGCATCACACTTCTTGTTTTGAGACTGCTTATCATTGCACTTTGATATGAACATGGAAGGAGTTGCGTATGACTAAAACCATGTCCTTAAGCTTCTGATTGTCAACTGAAATAGGTTTGGCTTAGTTGGTTAGAATAAGGCTGATGCGGCATATAATCTCTTGCAAATATTATATGATCAAAATTTGTGCTTTAAATAATAATGAAAATTAAAAACATCAACATGTTTCATGCTTTCATGTTTTGAAATAGTTGAGTTTGTGAGATCATGACTTGCTTAAATTGAAAAATCACACTTGATCCCGACCATCGTTTACACTACTTTACGTATCTCATTGATGTGATAGTGTAAGCTACTTGATAGTATGATTTGGATGAGCTTTGTTTTATTTGTATATCTCATATCATGCTTATAAAACAACTAAATTTCTCTTTTGTACCTTGTTGAATACATTGTCAAAGGGGGATAAATATGACACACATTGCACATTCACAAGTGTTTTGCACGATTCCATATAGGGGGGATTTTTTGAGTTTCTTCTCATTTGATTTTTGATTTTCAAAATGGGGGAGAAATTTTATTTTGTCAAAACTTTTCATGAAATGTGAATGAGCCTACCTTTGGTTTTGAAATTATGTTGCCAATGCATTCATTAGGAGGGAGATTGTGAGACCTATGTGCTGAATACATTGGCAAATAGGATCAAAATATGAGTTACATGCAAAGTTGTGAGCTTACACCGATACTCCACGATACACCCCGATACACAATGTCCTAACTTGTCTCAGTGCCTATTGGGAGTAACGTTGTTACTGTGGATAAGTCTAGACTGTCCGAACTTTTATATGTGTTTTCGGGAGTAACATTTACTCTTTAAATGGTTAGGGCTGTCCGAAATTTCCGACACGTGATTTGCACGTGAGTTTCGGATTGGAATGTCCAGTCTTTTGTCTTTATGTTGCAACACCGCTTTTAGTCAATTCGATATTCTATTTGCTGAAATAATTGAGTAGTGCATCTGTTTTTAACTTGCAATGTTTCAAACATTCTTTTTGACTTACGAAAAGTTTGCTTAGTATTCTCTAACTAAGTTTTTGATATGTTATGGCTGATTATGGTGGTTAATATTTTGATATGGTTTGCAACATGCTTATGTGAGGTGCTCACATAAGGTGTTGTGGTTATCGGACTAATGTGAGTCAAGTCGAGGACTTGTGCTCAGAAGATTTGATTGTTTGTTCATGTGCAGGTGTTGCTTGAGGCCAATACATGGCTGGTGATGGTATCCATTTGAACTAGTCTTAGAGAGAAGATGAGGTTCAACAACCAAGTTTGGGAGGAATTGTGGTTGAGTTGATCACGAGGTCGCGCAACATGTTGGAGTCAAGAACATTGCATATGAAGGTATCATGGATGTCACTAGAAGGTTTTTGCATGTGTGCAAGGGGTGCATGGATGTGGCAACATGGTTCCAAGACGTGGTGAAGAGATATGGGCATGAAGGTGTGGCCGGAAAGGACCAATCGGCTGGATTATGCCTCAGGCTGCCGCTTAGGTGGTTATAGTTCGAATATGGAAAGTTTTAAGTTGGTTATGGTTAGATTTCACAGTGAGCACGAAGTTGAGTTGTTTTAGGAATGTTTAGGACGTTCTTAAGGTGTTTGGAAGTCTTAAGATTGCTTCTATCTGCGTATGGAAGAGTCTTGAGCAGTTATGGAAAGTTTCGGTTGAAATTGAGTAGGAGTAGGAGTCCTAGTTAGGATTGAGTTGGCCTAAGGGCTGGTTATATAAGCAAGGGAGGCCAGTTCTCGTGGTAACACGACATTGGGGCTGTTCCTCTTATATTTTTATCAATAAAATTTGTAGTTTAGAGAAGCTTTTGTGCCTTGTTCGTCCAACTTGTTTTCGTCAAGTCTTCCTCGTTGAGTTTCTGCGTTGCCCGACCTTTCTTCGGTGTTTTGATCATAACTCGCGTTTTATAGATCGAATTGACATGATTTTTTTGTGTTGTCTTCACGACTCAATACTCTATCATCTATGAAAATGTCACGGTCATTGTATTCATGGTTTTTGTGTTACGAGTTTCTTTGCAGCATAGCAAATCTTTTTGCTCTCTGTTAGAACATATTGATCTTTGCTTGAGGTTTTGGTCATAACTTGAGTTTTACTCGACCTTTTCTCATGATTCTTTTTGTCGTGTCTTTGTGACTTGATTCTCTACTATCTTCACTGATTTGTCATATTTTGAACGTGTTGGAAACACTCGCGCACACGATTTCTCTATCAGATTGATTTTCTGCCGATGGTTTTTTGTATCTTCCGCTGAAAATGTTTTAAGCAACCATTCACCCCCTCTAGTAGCTTTTACCGTGCTCTTCAATCCTACATCCTTACACCCTTCTTGATTACCATCGTCCCTGGCGATCTAGAAGAGGGTGAATGGCAACCCCTACGCCTAGGGTTACCCCTATTAGACCGCAAGCCCTCCAGCGACTCCAAGGCCACGCCTGCTGCTGGACCCTAACTGACCTCCTCCGTCCAAAGGCATCCCCCAATGGAGCTGATTATTCAAGATGATGACCAGATTGCTTCCCACCACAAAAAGCTGAGCGTGTTGCAATGATCATATAAGGCATGGTGCACAGTTTCCAGTTGGACATACCCGTATGCAAAGATGTTGTTCCTGGCTTCAGCACACCGTGGCCCATCTTTGCATACGGCATCATGTTGTCGGCTGTTATATACAAATTTCACCCATTAATATAAGTCAATTATGTGAAGGAAATATCATTTCTTCTACACATCACCTTTCTATTTAACCTATTTCCACTTGTCCTTGGAGAAAGTAGTGTATGCAGGGATTTCATGCATAATTGAAGTGAAACAAGGGGATGGATCCTATAAAATATCATTCCAACCAATCAAGCGACGACATGTGGCACCACATGGATCAAATGGCCCAAAAATAGAAGTACCTGAGGGCATCAATGGTGTGGCACCAATAAAAGTCAATGGGACCCACCTGGCAGAGAATTGGAGGAAGCACAACCCCAACAGGGCTGAGACCAGGTCGGCCAACCTCTATAGTTGGCAGACTAGGGAGTGGCGCCAAACCCTGTCAAACACCACGTGTTGGCTCCTCCCGGATTGAAGAGGTCATGGGTGACTGATTCACGCGCTTTTGGTGGTGGGAACCGACCCTTCTCCAAGCTATAAATAGGACCCCTCACTTCAACACACACCACTTGAGTATTCATCCATTGTATCCACTACTCTCCATAGGTTTAGAAGAGTATAGGTTGTAGAGAGGATAGTCTCTAGCCCATAGTCCAATTAGGAGAGGTGTAGAAGGAGTCTCTTCCCAATTCCTATTTGGGAAAGTTACAGCTCTAATATTCCTATTCTTATTTGTGACTTTGCTCTTACTAAAGATGTTATCTTTAGTCTTCTATTGTTCATATACTTGGATGAAGCATTTTTTGTTTGATTGTGGATTCCATGTATGTGGTAGGAGTAGTATTTATGATTATGCTATATCATTGCCATTATATCGTCATAAACACTACAAACCCCACTATAGTCTAATTAGCTATGACATGATTATGTTAACATAATCACTTATGCTATGAATTAACATTGGTTCAACGATGATTTAGTTCATTGCCTTAGGATGGATTTTGCCTAGGCTTCTAAGGTAATTACTTAATATGCTACCATGGTGCTAGGATAGAGAGAAGCGTTGATTGTCTCGTAGACCCACAGATTGAAGAGGTAGGCAGTAGGTGGTGACAGCCCTATCTGTCATTTGTAATCCTCCACGTTCGGCTATGCCACGGGATCTTGGCGGGAGTCGTCCAAGTATTGCTAGGGGTAAACCCGTGCTCGATGTGTTATTCCACTTAGCATGAGAATTCATAATTGACATGATCGTTAGTAACAAATTTAGGCTATGTATATGTACATTAGAAGCATAGTAGGAGTCTCTACCTAACCCTTAGCCTAGTCCCTCTTTACCTCATCTAACCCCCCTTAGGATAGAATGCTGTTCTGTATGTGTCACACTACTCCGATTTATCATCTATCCAGTCTTGCTAGAACCTTACCTTGATCAACCTAGCCTCTCCACTTGATTATTGTTTTACTTCCATCTAGCCTTCCACCCTCTGGGAATACTCTTAGAGGGGAAATGCTACATCGATAGTTTCCGTGCGCTTGCGGATTTATATGTATAATATAAAATCTATTAACAAGCATTTCTGGCACCACTGCTACAGATGAATTGTTAGTAGTGCGTAGGAACCATCAACAAGCACTTTCGGCACCGTTGCTGAGGAAGGCAACCAAAGTATTGCATGATTGAGTGAATAGGATAGGATCCTGGTAAGTTTTAGTAGGATGACCCTTCTTTGTTTTCACATTCTATGTGAAAACAGGGTAGTGTATGTCTTGTCTCCGCTTGCCGGAAAATTTTGTTGAAGATCCTGAATCCCTTCTAAGAGATCGACCTCGTGTCATTACTCCTTAGAAGCTTCGAGCGGCAAAGCAAACCATCACAACTGCACCAACAACCGACACACTAGTGGCCCAGAAGACCCTTCGTGAGTTTTTGGCTCCCTCTGCTAACAATGTGCCTGTTGGGCCTACTGTTAACACGGGAGACGTAAACTTCGAAATCAAGACTGGCCTTATCACTATGGTGTAAGCCAACCCATTTTGTGGGAAGGCTAACGAGAATGCAAGTGCTCACCTGCAATAGTTCCTTGAGATCTGCAACACTTTTAAGATCAAGAACATATCTCCTGATGGTGTCCGTCTTAGGCTGTTTCCGTTCTCTCTTCTTGGGGTAGAAAAATAGTGGTTCTATGCAAATCGAAGTGTTGTAGACACTTGGAAGAAGTGTTCTACGACATTCCTCGCCAAGTGTTTCCCGTTGGGAAGACCAATGCCCTACGTGAAAGAATTTCCAGCTTCCGGCAAGATGTCAAGGAATCTATTCTCGAGGATTGGGAAAGGCTTCAGGAGTACATCCTAGCCTGTCCCCACCATGGGATGGATGACTGGCTCATGATCCTAAACTTCTACAATAGACTTATCTCTTCCGCCTGTGACCATGTTTATGCTGCTGCTGGAGGTGCCTTCTTCTCATTGGCGGTGCCCAAAGCCAAATATTTGATTGAGAAGATGTTGTCAAACATGGGTTAGAGAAACGAGCGTCTCCATACCCGCCAGTGAGTCATGCACAACTTGAAGGACCTCCTTATGAAGAAGATTGATGGACAAAGCAATGGTGAGGTATGTGGCAATGCCTATGCCTTAGACACTCACATCACTTGTGAAGTCTGTGGCAACACGAGCCATTTGGGCAATGACTGCCCAGAAACCCATGAGGATGCCTTATACATAGCCAAGAATGGAAACAGCAATGGCTATCGTCCAGGAGGTCAAGGGTGGGGCCAACCACACCCATTCTTTCAAGGAGGGTACAACAACAATGGCAACAATGGAAATCAACCCAAGTTGAGAGAACTTGCCATTGGCAAGCTGAAGATCAATGAGGCTATATCCAAGAAGTTGTTGGCCAATGACAAGACCCTAGAAAGCATTAATGCCAAGATTGAAGGACTATCCTCAACCTTCAAGAATCAATTGAGTTTCAACAAGATGTTGGAAACTCAGTTGGCTCAACTGGCAGCTGATGTTCCTCCAATAGAGAATGGCAAGATGCCAGGACAATCCAAACCTTCTGTGGAAAGTGCCAACATGATTTCTGTACATGGAGGCAACTGGCTGAAGGATCCTGGATGTCCTACAATTTCATGCTCAATTGGGGCTCACCACTTTGACAAGGCCCTTTGTGACCTTGGAGCAAGTGTGAGTGTGATGCCCAAGGTGGTTTTCGACTAGCTGAACTTCACGGAACTTACTCCAATACCAATGCAGCTCCAACTCGTTGATTCTTCAGTCCATTATCCGTTGGGTATTGCTGAAGATGTTCCGATATAAATTCGGAATTGCTTCATACCCGTGGATTTTGTGGTGCTCAACATGGAGGTCGAGAAGGATACGTCGCTCATTCTTGGGCGACCATTCCTAAGCACCACAAACGCTCGCATAGATGTGAGAGATGGAGAAATCCACTTCCATATCAATGGCAAGGAGGAGAAGTTTAACTTTCACCCAAAGTTGGAGCAATGGTCCATGATCTGTATCAAGTATGGGCCGAGTGTTAAACACATTCAAGAGGTCGAAATCACACCTCCAAAGGTGAACCCGCTCATTGCATTCATAAGGAATTAGATCTATGCGGAAAACCCGTCTTATCATCCACGCCAACACCCCAAGAAGACGGAGAAGTCCTGGCCTCCCCAAAGGCCCAAGTCCACCAAGCCGCCAAAGAAGGTATGGCGGAAGAAGCAAGGCAAGCCGTGCGATCCCATCCCTCCGGGCCCGGATGTCAAGAAATGAACAAGGAGGAATGTCCATCTCATCGGACGGTGGTGAGACCTAGTCAATAGGTTAAATTGGTAGTTATCCTTTTCTTTGTTTTTATTTTCTCTTTATTTCGTTTCCCCATTTAGTTTAATTTTCCCCACTACATATTTGATTTTCTTAGTAAGTTGAGAATCTTATATTCTCAACTATCATTTTTATTTCATTATATTCACAAAAGAAAATTGTTGGGTTTTGAAAAAAGATTTTTTATTCAAAAAACAATTTTTCTGAGCTGCAAACGTGGTAATTCACAAACATGCTAATCCCATAGCCCTTGGGGAGCCACCTGCCAAAAGGGAGAACAAGGGGGGCCTACTTGTCAGTTTGGCCGGCTGTGAGGATCGGAGTCCACACTTTCCAGGAATCGCGTTGGGTGGTGCCGTGTGATGCGACACTCAACAGCACACATGTAAAGGAACACGTATTACATAAATCATTTGCTGAAATTTACAAATATGTTCAATTTAAAAATAGTTTATATAAAAATAAACTACAGCGGAAGATAGGATTACAACTCTCGTACTCAAGTCTAATAAGCAAAAGAGAAGCCGTCTAGCCCACGGATGCTCCTCACTAGCCTGGAAGATCAAACAGCAGCGACAAGGTTTCCCATGAGTATACCATTCAGAGAGTCCCGAGTATCATCGGAGAACAATAATCATAAGCATAGAGGTTAGTACCTGCAAAACAACTAATATAGCAACCTTTAGCATGAAGGCTCACCAAGACTTAACCGTCTCATCTAAACATGAAACTCTACATGTGGGTAAAGACATAAACATAGGATGGTAGATTTGCATAATGGACTTGCCTAAATGTGGGTCCTTATTTCTCAGATTTATAGCAGCAGCTTCAACCTTATGCGGGGCAACATCGTAACTCCACAATCAAACAAGAAATGCTTCATCACGATGCTGCATGCCCAAGGTGGAAAATAACTTTAGTGAGCACTATACTAATACATACAACATAGCAATACAATGATAATATAATGTTCATCACATCAGTAATTAATTAACATCTCAAATGCATGTAATACTACGTCAAAACTCAGTGAACAAGTGGTACTCATATCCGTGAGAGACGGTGATTTGAATCAATGATACACGGAATACACGACACGTACGCCCGTACTGGAAGCCACGTAGGTGCACTCCACGGACGCTGTACGCTGCCACCTTTCTCAAGTTCCGCCCAAGTAGAATTGATTCAATCGTCTAGGACAGTATTCCCACTCATGGTGCACCTTTCCGTTGTGAATATGTCGTGAGCGAGTTTCTGTCTAATGTGCTGCGGCCGAAAGCCTGAGGCGATCGAAAAAGAGTCAACAAGGCTTCCCAAGGTACATCGGTTTCCTGGACCCCATATATCCAGTATGACTCCAGTATAATTCAAACTTGCTCAGCAGGGCGGAATACGGATCGGTCCTTAACCGACACAGGCAGGGCTTCGCACCAAAGGCCACGTATTGTTGCATCTTACGCCCCTGCCCGGTCTCATATTCAGATTACTACTCCATTTATTTGAACCAATCCTGTGTGAAAATGCCCTAGCCATGGGAGTAGATTCCAACTACTTGATTTCTACCGAATCCCATACAACATTTAGCATAGCATAGTCTACACGATGACTTAACAACTACCAAAATACTCCATAGGGTGATCTGGTCATGCAAGTGGATTTTCAATCACCTTAGACTTAATGCATATAACTCACCCTAGACATAGGTGATACAAATCAAAATTTTGTAATTGCGCTTAAATGCAAACCGGGGCTTGCCTTTGGTTTTGACTTGATAAATGTTAAGGTCAGGCTTTGCCTTTCACAGGAGATTCCTCCATGAAGACTTCGCGATGGAATTTCTTGCCTTCTCCTCCTAGTGAAGTTCCTCGTCGACGTTCATTGTCGCGTACCCTATTGAAATGAATATGCATAGAACATGAATGCAGTTTTAGCAAATGACGATGCAATATTGTTCCTGACTTATAAAGGAACAAAACTAGCTGGATATGATGTTTTGGTTGCTGGAGTGTACAGCAACAAAGAGGACCAAGATTGAAGTTGTGAACCTATGAAGTGATATCGACGTAGTTTTGATTTAGGGATATGAAACTGAATTATGTCTGACAACCAGTTCCAATGACCTGGAAACATTTACAGTGGGTTCATATGGTGATATATAATCAACCATAAAAGTTTCAGCTGTAACAATTAAATATTATAGCCTACAAAATTCCCACAAGAAAATTAACTATCTGAATTTTCATGATCAAACAGAGAGTTTTTCATGAGTGAAACTTTATTTTCTGGATAGATGAGTTCATGTAGAGTCTAGCAAAAATTTATTTTACTATTTTATAAGCTTTATACAGGGAGATATGATTTTTACAAGTTTCTAGAAAATGCTGATAAGTTTCTGTTGTTTTTGGGCATTCTATGACCAGTTAGGAAAACCTCCAGATTGAAATAGGTTAATAAAATCCAATGAAGCTGAAATTTTTACGATAATTCCAAAACATACTGAAGAACATTTTATCCAAATTTCATATTTTTCTAAGAAGCGAATAATAAGATAAAAATCAAACATGATTTTGCTTTAAAGGGATCTACAGGAAAATCTAGGGATTTTCGTGAAGATTGGGTTGTAGTTCTGGTTATTGTAGATAAAGATCAAATCAGCAAAGTTAGTTTGAAATATTTTTAAGCTTTCTACTGAGATATATTCAATTTAGAAGCTTGCACAAGTTTCTGTACAAATTCTAAATGAATTTGGCTATTTTTATGTGCATAGAGGATACACAGGTGATCAGGCCATGTAAATGAACTCTAATGACCCTTAAATTTTTACTGGGGTTCAAGGATGTTCAAATGAAGGTTCTGTAAAATTTTGGTAATTTTCCAAAGAGTAGAACTATAGGAATTAATTATATAATTTTTTTATTTTAATTATGGAGAAAATCCTATGGACTTTAATACAACTCCAAGTGCACCAATGTATAGTATTCTTTATGCTGGTTCTAAAAGTTTTTATTTTTTGGACAATTCTACTAGGAGATATGGATTTCCAAAGTGGGGACCAAATCTGGAATTTAATTTACATGGGGAAATTTGAATAAGGAAGGGGCCCACGGGTTTTAAAATGGGCCAATCAGGAGCAAGCCACACGGGGCCACATAGTGCGCACTGTGGCCACACCGGATTCGCGGCCGCAACAGATCCGGGCCACACGCCACAGAGGCTGACGACCGGGGCCCGCCCGGTCGTCTTCGTCCTCGCGCTCGACGGCGCAGGGAGCGGCGCTCAGCGGCGCCCGACGGAGGCGACACACCGCAGCTTGCCCTAGGGCATCTCAGCGTCCCCGACTAGCCGCCGTTACCTAAAATCCGATGGGGATCTCGACGGTTACACTCCCGACGGCGATAGATGGCCGGAGATGGCGGTGCGTCGGTGGCAGCTGAACCTAGGGTTTCAGTGAGCTTGACTCGCATCGAAAATGGGTTAAATCACTCGGGAAATAAACAGGGAGCTTCCTGGGAGTACGGGAATCATCAGTATGGATAGGAAACGGATTGAAATGGGCTGCAACATGAAGGTCGACGGTGACTCGAGCCATGAGCGGCGAATTTGGGGAGAACAGCGCGTATGGCACGTATAGTTGATGAAACTTCAATCTTATTCCTCCTATGGATGCGCAACAGACTCTTGAACATTATACAATCAAGATTGAACTATAATCATGTGTGTCTTACGAATTTAACCTCAAACCTAGCTCAGTTCATACAAGAAGATTATCGGAAAAATCACTAATACTCGAGCTAGGAGGGATAGCAAAGGCTGAAACTTTACGAGCAGATTCTAGGTACTATAGCGCACCTTTTTCCTTCAAGGACCGAGGTAAGATGATGCTTTCATCGGAGGGACGTCGAGGGAGCAGAGGGTGGCAAAACAGGGGATTTCACCGGCGGCCACGGTTCCACTTCGATTGGCGTCGGGGAGGCTCCGGCTGGGCAATAAAATGGTCAGGGAGGTGTAAACGACCTTGGTGAGTGAGGAGAGGCAAAGAAAAGTGCTCAACGCGGAGTACCTTTGCTGCAAATTGGCTGGACAGAGGAGGAATCGGGAGGGAAGCAAAAATGGCACTGGAAACTTCAAGGTGAAGAAATAGTCGAGCCAGGGGCATGGAGGGGGATAAGGAGGTCAGGGCGTGCTGGGGGCAGCTGGGGGCGACCTCAACAGTGCAAGCAGCTGCCTGGACTTTGCATGACATGTTTTGACTTGGAGAGCAAAAACAGCACTTTGCTTTGGATGACAAGTGGGTCCCACCTCATCGTAATCCTTGCTCCATCAATTCTACCAACTAATTCATTCTAAAATTTGCTAGATATTTGTGATATGTCTGTATTAATCATAGAGAATTTTCTTTTGAATTCCCATAGTTTATTTGACAAAGTTTCATTTAAATTCAAACTTGAATTTGAATTTGAGTTGAATTCAATGTAGCTATTGAATTAAATAGCAAACTTGCATCAAAAATTATGAAAGCTTGCATGGAGGCTAATTGAAATATTTGGAAACCTTTGGTTAACTCAAATCTTCATGTTAACTTCATTTGAACAGTAGCTAAGTTTATTTTTTGAATTCCCTCATTTGGAGTTTGAATAAATTTGTTTTTCTCCTTTCCTTTTTAATTCTTTTATCATTCAAAATTTTTAGTCCAAACTGAAGTTTGCATTAAGGAAATTAGGGATTTTACATTCTTCTCCCCTTAAAAGAATCTCGTCCCGAGATTATAATGAAGAGGCGAAAGTAGGAGACAAATTACCGAATGTGAGACGATAAGAAATCCGGATAGTTGGAGCGGAGATATTCTTCAGTTTCCCATGTCGCTTCTTCAGCGGTATGGTTGCTCCATAACACTTTATAAAACCACAGCGTGCGGTTCCGCGTGGTTCGGGTCTTCTCGTCGAGAATCTGAACCGTATGTTGGGAGTACATCAAATTCGGTTGCAATTCACCAATTTCGTCGGTGTGGACTGCAGCTGTGAACTTGAGACATTTCCGGAGCTGAGATATGTGGAAAATGTCGTGTATACCAGTGAGAGATGCTGGTAATTCCAGTCGATAAGCCACAGGTTCGCACTTCTCCGTGATAGCAAATGGGCCAATAAATCAGGGAGCAAGCTTTCCTTTTATTCCAAACAAATGAATTCCTTTCATCGGTGACACGCGGAGGTATACGTGATCTCCGATGTAAAATTGCAGCGGGCGACGCCGCTTGTCCGCATAATTCTTCTGTAGAGATTGAGCCGCTCTTAGATTTGCTTGAATGATCCGATCTTGTTCCTTGGCTTCGTTTACTAGATCAATCCCGAACGTCACCCTCTCGCCAGACTCACACCAATTCAGCGGTGTGCAGCATTTCTGGCCGTAGAGAGCTTTGTATGGTGCTATCTTGATACTCGCTTGATAACTTGTACAAGAATTCTGCCAACAGTAAATGATCATCCCAATTTTTACCGTGGTGGATGGCACACGCACGGAACATGTCTTCAAGGACTTGGTTCACCCTCTCGGTTTGTTCATCGGTCTGGGGGTGATATGCAGAGCTTCTAATCAGTTTAGTACCCAATGAGGCGTGTAGCTGCTCCCAGAAACGAGCAACGAACAGCGATCCACGATCTGAAATAATCGTGCGAGGAATGCCGTGTAGGCACACAATTCTTGATATGTACAACTCCACATATTTCTTGGCATTGAATCCAACATTTACTGGAATGAAGTGTGCTGATTTGGTTAGTCGGTCGACAATCACCCAAATTGAATCATGCTTCCAGAATGTGAGTGGCAATCCGACGATGAAATCCATACTCACATCCTCCCATTTCCATGCAGGAATATTCAGTGGTTTCAGCTGTCCCGCTTTCGTCATATAGTCGGCCTTCACTCGCCGACACGTATCACACTCGGATATGTATTTTGCTATTTCCCGCTTCATCCGTGTCCACCAAAACTTGGTCTTTAAATCTTGATACATTTTATTTCTGCACGGATGAATAGAAAATTTTGACATGTGAGTTCATCCAATATTTTCTTCAGGAGCTTAACATCTCGGGGTACAACTATCTGGTCCTTGAACCATAATGTACCGTGATTATCTTTCTGGAATCATTTTACCTCCCCAATGTCCAGTCTTTCTTGTATGTGTGACATGCCCTTGTCCTTCTTTTGGGCTTCAATAATTTCCTCTCGGATGGTGAGAATGAGAGCAAGATTATTGAGAGCCCCATATGGAATCACATATAGACTTGGTTCCTCATCTTCCATTTCAGCCATGGCGATGTTGTGGACATGAGCTTTCCGACTAAGCGAGTCGGCAACCACGTTCGCTTTACCGGGGTGGTAGTGAATTTCAATTTCGTAATCTTTGATCAGCTCTAACCACCTTTGCTGTCTATATTCAGCTCCTTCTGCGTGAAAATATATGTCAAACTTTTGTGGTCGGTGTAGAGATGTACAAGATTTCCAAGCAAGTAATGCCTCCACATTTTTAATACCAGTACCACGGCAGTGAGCTCAAGGTCGTGAGTTGGATACTGCTGCTCATGGTTTCGGAGTTGTCGAGATCCATACAACACCTTGCATCAGAACGCAGCCAAGTCCGATGCCGGATGAATCGCAATAAACGTCAAACGGTTTTGTCGTGTCCAGCTGAGCAAGAACTGGGGCTGTTGTAAGGTGCTGCACTAATGTCTTGAACACTTCTTCACAAGCTGAACTCCAATTATATTTGGTGCCCCTTTTCAGCAGCTCTGTCATCGGCTTAGCGATTTTTGAGAAGCTCGGGATGAACCTCCGATAATATCCCGCTAAACCGAGGAAACTTCAGACTTAATGTACGGACTTAGAGATTGCCATTTCAGCACTTGAACAATCTTACTCGGGTCCACAGCGATGCCTTCAGCTGAAATAATGTGTCCCAAGAATGATACTTGGCTGATCCAAAATTCACACTTGCTGAATTTTGCATAGAACTTATGGTCTCTCAACCGTTGCAGTACAATATGCAGATGTTCAGCATGTTCTTCCTCTAACTTGGAATAAACCAGTATGTCATCAATGAAGACCACGACAAACTTGTCCAACTCCTGCATGAATAATGAGTTCATGAGATACATGAAGTGAGCCGGAGTGTTGGTGAGACCAAAAGACATGACAAGATACTCGTATAATCCATATCGCATCGAGAATGCCATCTTCGGTATATCCTCCAATCGGATTTTGATTTGATGATATCCGGACCGAAGATCCTTCTTCGAGAACACCCTCGCACCAACAAGTTGATCGAATAGAATGTCGATGCGGGGCAGCGGGTACTTGTTCTTTATAGTCACGGCATTGAGCGGTCGATAATCCACGCATAACTGCAATGTTTCATCCTTCTTCTTGACAAACAGCGCCGAGCAGCCCCAACGTGATGAGCTTGGGCGAATAAAACCCTTGTCCAAAAGGTCCTTCAAATTCTCCTTTAATTTGGCTAGCTCATTAGGTGCCATTCGATATGGTCTTCGAGAGATCGGTGTGGTTCCCGGTACAAGTTCAATCTTGAACTCAACATCACGTTCGGGCGGCATGCCCGGTAAGTCATCAGGAAATACATCGGGATACTCATGGACCACCGGAATATCTTCAAGTTCAGTTGCTTCAATGTTATATACAACTGCACTGTCCCGCTCCATGCTGTCCAAAACCAGTTCGTGCTGTTCGTGTATCAGAGAGTCAATTTGGACAGTACGGGTACTGATATTAAGAATGACACCATGATGGTTCAACCATGACATCCCCAATATTTTGTCTATCTTCTGTCCATCCAATATAATCAGCGACGTTGGATATATCTTGCCTCCCAAACATAGAGCTGCTCGGGGAACAATCTGACTAGCAGAGATACTCCCACCCGGTGAACTTATAAGATAACTATTTTGGGGAGTATTAGTTGATAATTGGTGCTGATCCACACATGATTTACTGATAAAATTGTGGGTACACCAGAATCGAAAAGTATGAGGACAGGTATGTTTTTGATAGCAAACATGCCTGCTAGCACCGGTGCTCCCTCCAGAACACCCTCGATCGCTATATGTTGAACACTTCCGGTTTACAGTGCTGTCCTCTCTGGTTGAATATGGGGCTGAATACACCGTTTTCCTTGTACTTGCCCGCTGCTCAACATCTTCCCTGGGCAATCCTTTGTATAGTGCCCAACACGATCACATGTGAAACACTTATATTGATTCAACGTCCCACTGACTTCAGGCCTGAATTGTCCTGCATCTCACTGCGAGATAAATGTCCCTGGAACTATTTGGGACGGTTATTTTTGTTGATGTAATGCTGATTGGAAATATTATACTTCAAACGGCCGACTCCGATACGAACTCGATTGTGCAGCCGGGTGCCATATCCGACCGGAAGGTGATCGGTACACCACACGGTATTTCTGAGGAATATTATGTGTGCTGTCCTTCACAACAAGTCTCTTCTTTGACTCCGCCGCGATCCGCTCAAGTGTGGCATCCTCTTGCGTAATCACGGCATTAAGCATAGCGTTGAATGAGCTGTGATTGAACAATGCAAGCTTGTCTTTCAACATAGGGCTTAGACCCCGATAGAAATACTCTCGCTTCTGATCCTCCATACTCACATACTCCAACGCATATTGCGATAGATTAATAAAGACTTTGGAGTATTCTTGATCACTCATTTATCCTTGCTTCAAATCAAGGAACTCCTGAAGCTTCCTTCTCATAATGGCAGGAGGAACATGATAGGCGTGGAATGCCTTCCGGAACTGTGTCCAAGTGACTTGTTGTCCGGCGGCCAAGGAGGCGATGTGGTTTGCCCACCAAGCACCAGCGATGCCATGTAGTTGTTGTGCTGCATATAAAACCTTCATATGATCACTGCACTATAGCAGTCCGAACTTAGCTTCAATGGTGCGGAGCCAATGGACCGCATCTAGAGGTTCACCATCACCACTGAACACGGAGGGTGCAGTCGCCTAGAATTCTGGATATGTTGCTTGCTGAGGTTGATGATTGCCTTTGGCTTGACGTCCCCCCTGATTGGACATAATCTCCATGAGGGTTCTCAGCAGCTCAGTCCGCTCATCGCGCGAACCCACCATGAATGCGATATCATCTGCCAATGTAAGCGGAGATGGATGTGGTTGTTGCGCCAGCTCATCCGGCTCTCGGGAGTCATCCCCTCCAAGACTTGAACCACATACCTCATATTTTGCACAAGTGCGCACCATTCTGCAGCCACAGTCATGAATCCAACATGAGACGTGATTTTGTAAGATCACTCAAGGATAAAAACAATAGTGTGTGTATTGATAACCAAACATGCATAACGGTAATATATGTTGATAAAGTATAAACTTTATACACAATACATCATCCCTGGACCAATTTTAAAATAGCGAGCTCCAAAATAATGAACTCCATGGATCAAAGTTCATTTAGACTATCATTGGTCGCGACGGGACGTTATGCGCGTTATCGTGCGAATACACTTTCTTATCTTCAATATGACACAAACATGGTCATAAAAAGAAAAGAGGTTTGAGCGGGTCAACCATCAATTCCACTGGTAAATTGTTGAGTATCGACATTTGGTCTGTTATGACACTTCTCGAAGTGAAATCGAGGACCAGATCCATAACAAGACCAAATTATGCCAAACCGATGAAGTTTCTGTTGAAACCTGACCATCTTGTACTCAAACACAAATTTAGCCAAGTAAATGGCAGAATCAGATCTTGAGGTGAATTACAAAGTTGAAGTACACTTCAAGTCCTTTCCAAAAAGTATTAGTATGCCATCCTATCATTTCTGGTTGAGAAGATATATCATTGTAAACCTGATAGTTTTTCTGGAAATTTTGACAGCATCTCCTTTGTTTATGCTGATTTTGGGCCACAATTTCCAGATATAAAACAGCAGAATTTACAAAATCCACAATTTAAAATTTTGTAATAAATATTACAAGGATTCCAGAAACGTCTTGCATGACCCGGTTCGAATTTTCTTGAGTGAGATATGGTGAAAACCATCAGGAGTCCAGAGAGGGTTCCAGTTTCTGTCCAGTTTGGCAGATTTTGGAACATTGAAATTTTGAACAGGTTAGAGGGGAATTCAGTTCTGGAGTTGAACATAAAAGTTTTAAAGGACTTTCTAAAATTTCCATCCATGTATGGTACAACTTCATTGGAGTTTTCGAATTGGAGATATGGTTTCTCAAATAAGGTCTTTTTCTGGCAGAAACAGAACACTCTGTTTTTAAATTGTTGACTTCAAAACCTACTCCAAATTTGAAAACTTAGTTCAAAATCAGAGCTCGATAGCCAATATAAGTATTTTTACATCTTCTAAGTTCCATTTTACATAAAAGAAGTTAATGCATAAATGAAGTATATATCGGTACTACGTGCCTCACAAAGTAAAATTCTAAGCCGGTATTCCGGCATACGTCTCAACGGTGGCACATAATGACGTTCACTCGCAAACGATTTCTAAGAGTAATAAGATCACATGGTCAGTGTACCTGTCACTACACACAAACTACTGATCACTCATATGGTGTCGTACGACACAGCCCACACGGGCAAACATTTCACAATAATATATATGAAAGTAAAAACATTCATCCTGTATCATTCCATACGGGCCGCCCCGAGTTCAGCCACGTCTCGAGGTACATGACCAGGTTTTCTACCACTCGACAGGGTCCCACGTCTTTGCATAGTGCTGCACCAGTAGGAGGCGCACCAGTAGCGGGCTAACACTAATTTTGAAGCACGCTGGGGTACCGCGTGTCATATGTTCTCAGAAACATGGAAAATTCAGAGACTCGTATTGACATTCCCGTGCCAAGCCACGGGAACAATCACATGCTACCTCTCGCATGGTGAGCTTACCACAATTGATCCGCTTGCGGTGGCGTACCTTACCTCTTACCTAATGCCGGAGCGTAGTTACATAATATAATAACACATAAGTTAGCTTCGCCACCTTAAGTAACTATGCTATTAATAGTCCTTATGTGGGCTACTATTGATTCCTCACTATAGACCTAAATTTTTTTCTCGTAATATGATCCTTTTTAAGCGTGCTATTCCCAATGCGGCTCTGATACCAGGCTGTGAGGACCGGAGTCCACACTTTCTAGGAATCGCATTGGGTGGTGCCTTGTGATGCGACACCCAACAACACACATGTAAAGGAACACGTATTACATAAATCATTTGCTGAAATTTATAAAGATATTCAGTTTACAAATAGTTTACATAAAAATAAACTACAGCGGAAGATAAGATTAAAACTCTCGTACTCAAGTCTAATAAGCAAAAGAGAAGCCGTCCAGCTCCCGGATGCTCCACACTAGCCACGAAGATCAAACAGCATCGGGAAGGTTTCCCATGAGTATACGGTTCGGAGGGTCCCGAGTCTCATCGGAGAACAATAATGATAAGCATGGAGGTTAGTACCTGCAAAACAACTAATATAGCAACCGTGAGCACGAAGGCTCAGCAAGACTTAACCGTCTCACCTAAACATGAAACTCTACATGAGTGTAAAGACATAAACATAGTATGGCAGATTTGCATAATGGACTCGCCTAAATGTGGGTCCTTATTTTCAGATTTATAGCAGCAGCTTAAACCTTGTGTGGGGGCAACATCGTAACTCCACAATCAAACAAGAAACGCTTCATCACGATGCTGCATGCCCAAGGTGGAAAATAAATTTAGTGAGCACTATACTAATACATACAACATAGTAATAAAATGATAATATAATGTTCACCACAGCAGTAATTAATTGTCATATCAAATGCAAGTATTACTATGTCACAACTCAGTGAACAAGTGGTACTCATATCTGCGGGGGACGGTGATTCGAATCAATGATACCCGGAATAAACGACATGTACGCCCGTACTGGAAGCACGTAGGTGCACTCCACGGACATCGTACGCAGCCACCTTTCTCAAGTTCCGCCCCAAGATGAATCAATTCAATCGTCTAGGATAGTATTCACTCTCATGGTGCACATTTCCGCTATGAAGATGTCGTGAGCAAGTTTCCGTCTACTGTGATGCGGCCGAAAGCCTGAGGTGATCGAAAAAGTCTCAACAAAGGCTTCCCAAGGTACATCGATTTCCTGGACCCCATATATCCAGTATGACTCCGGTACAGTTCAAACTTGCTCGGCAAGGCGGCATACGGATCAGTCCTTAACCGACACAGCCAGGGCTACGCACCCAAGACCACGTCTTGCTGCATCTTACGCCCCTGCCCGGTCTCATATTCAGATTACTACTGCATTTATTTGAACCAATCATGTGTGAAAAAGTCCTAGACATGCGAGTAGATTCCAACTACTCGACTTCTACCGAATCCTATACAACATTTAGCATAGCATAATCTACACGATGACTTAACAACTACCCAAATACTCCATAGGGTGATCTGGTCATGCAAGTGGATTTTCAATCACCTTAGCCCTAATGCATATAACTCACCCTAGACATAGGTGATACAAATCAAAATTTTGTAATAGCGCTTAAATGCAAACCGGGGCTTGCCTTTGGTTTTGACTCGATAAATGTTAAGATCAGGCTTGGATTTTCCCTGAAGATTCCTCCACGAAGACTTCGCGAAGGAATTTCTTGCCTTCTCCTCCTAGTGAAGTTCCTCGTCGACGTTCGTTGTCGCGTATCCTATTGAAATGAATATGCATAGAACATGAATGCAGTTTTAGCAAATGACGATGCAATATTGTTCCTGACTTATAAAGGAACAAAACTAGCTGGATATGATGTTTTGGTTGCTGGAGTGTACAGCAACAAAGAGGACCAATATTGAAGTTGTGAACCTATAAAGTGATATCGATGTAGTTTTGATTTAGAGATATGAAACTGAATTATCTCTGACAAGCAGTTCCAATGACATTGAAACTTTTACAGTCGGTTTATATGGTGATATAAAATCAACCGTAAAAGTTTCAGCTATAACAATTAAATATTATAGACTACAAAATTCCCATAGAAAAATGACTATCTGAATTTTCATGATAAAACAGAGAGTTTTTCATGAGTGAAACTTTGTTTTCTGGATAGGGGAGTTCATGTAGAGTATAGATAAAATTTATTTCACAATTTTATAAGCTTTATACAGGGAGATATGATTTTTACAAGTTTCTAGAAAATGCTGAAAAGTTTCTGTTGTTTTTTGGTATTCTATGACCAGTTCAGAAAATCTCCAGATTGAACTAGGTTAATAAAATAAAATGAAGCTGAAATTTTTAAAGGAATTCTGAAACTTACTAAAGAACATTTTGGAAAACTTTCTGATTTTTCTAAGAAGCGAATAATCAGATAAAAATCAAACATGATTTTGCTTTAAAGGGCCCTACAGGAAAATCTAAGGATTTTCATGAAGATTGGGTTGTAGTTCTGGTTAGTATAGATAAATAGAAAACCAACAAAGTTAGTTTTATAATTTTTTAATCTTTCTACTGAGAGATATTGAATTTAGAAGCTTGCACAAGTTTCTGTACAAATTCTAAATCAATTTGGCTATTTTTATGTGCATAGAGGATACACAGGTGATAAGACAATTTAAATTAAGTATAATGACCATGAAATTTTTACTGGTGTTCAAGGATATTCAAATGAAGGTTCTGGAAAAATTTGGTAATTTTCCAAAAAGCAGAACTATAGGAATTAATTCTATAAGCATTTTTTTATTTGAATTATGGAGAAATTACTATGAACTTTAATGCTCTACAAGTGCACCAATGGAAATTATTCTTCATGCTGGTTCTAACAAAATTTATTTGGTAATTTTTGGACTATTATACTAGGAGATATGGATTTTCAAAGAGGGGACCAAACTGGAATTTAATTTACATGGGGAAACTTGAATAAGGAAGGGGCCCACGGGTTATAAAATGGGCCAGTCAGGAGCAAGCCACACGGGGACACATAGTGCGCACTGTGGCCGCACCGGATCCGCAGCCGCAACGGATCAAGGCCGCACGCCACAGAGGCTGACGACCGGGGCCCGCCCGGTCGTCTTCCTCCTCGCGCTCGACGGCGCAGGGAGCGGCGCTCGGCGGCGCCCGACGGCGGTGACACACCACAGATCGCCCTAGGGCATCTCATCCTCCCAGACCTGCCGCCCCTACCTAAAATCCAATGGGGATCAGGGAGCTTCCTGGGAGTACGGGAATCATCAGTATGGATAGGAAACGGTTTGAAATGGGCCGCAACATGAAGGTCGACGGTGACTCGAGCCATGAGCGGCGGATTTGGGGAGAACAACGCGTATGTCACGTATAGTTGATGAAACTTCAATCTTATTCCTCCTATGGATGCGCAACAGACTCTTGAACATTATATCAATCAAGATTGAACTATAATCATGTGTGTCTTACGAATTTAACCTCAAACCTAGCTTAGTTCATACACGAAGATTATCGGAAAAATCACTAATACTCGAGCGAGGAGGGATAGCAAAGGCTGAAACTTTATGAGCAGATTCTAGGTACTATAGCGCACCTTTTTCCTTCAGGGACCGAGGTGAGATGATGCTTGCATTGCAGGGACGTCGAGGGAGCAGAGGGCGGCAAAATAGGGGAGTTCGCCGGTGGCCACGGTTCCACTTCGATTGGCATCAAGGAGGCTCTGGCTGGGCAACAAAATGGTCAGGGAGGTGCGCACGACCTTGGTGAGTGAGGAGAGGCAAAGAAAAGTTCTCAACATGGAGTACCTTTGCTGCAAATCGGCTGGACAGAGGAGGAATTGGGAGGGAAGCAAAAAATGGCACTAGAAACTTCAAGGTGAAGAAATTGTCGAGCCAGGGGCATGGAGGGGGATAAGGAGGAGGTCAGGGAGTGCTGGGGGCAGCTGGAGGCGACCTCAACAGTGCAAGCAGCTGCCTGGACTTTGCATGACATGTGGTGTCACTTGGAGAGCGAAAATAGCACTTTGCTTTGGATGACAAGTGGGTCCCACCTCATCCTCATCCTTGCTCCATCAATTCTACCACCTAATTCATTCCAAAATTTGCTAGATATTTATGGAATGGCTGTATTCATCATATGGAATTTTGAATTACCATAGTTGATTTGGCAAAGTTTCATTTAAATTCAAACTTCAATTTGAATTTGAGATGAATTCAATGTAGCTATTGAATTAAATAGCTAACTTGCATAAAAAATTATGAAAGTTTGCAGCGAGGCTAATTGAAATATTTGTAAACCATTGGCCAACTCAAATCTTCATGTTAACTTCATTAGAACAGTAGCTAAGTTTATTTTTTTGAATTCCCTCATTTGGAGTTTGAATAAATTTGTTTTTCTCATTTCCTTTTTAACTTTTTATCATTCAAAATTTTTAGTCCTAACTGAAGTTTGCATTAAGGAAATTAGAGCTTTTACACCAACCCCCCTGTTCGGAAGACTAGGGGAAGGAGCCATTTTTCTCTCTCTCCTCCATCGGCTACATTTGGTACCCTAGTGACTGTTGGGGAGTGCACACTATGAATGGTGGCCTTGTGGGGGCAGTTCTCACACTTCACCCAATTTCATACCTCCCCAAAGTCACTCTTGCTCACATTTTTTTTTTCTTGCTTTTCATTGAAGTGCTCTTGATCAATTCCCAACTCAAAAAGATTTGCTTTTGCTTGCATTTGCAATTTGCTCTCAAGTTCTTCAAGGGAAATTTCGTCGGGGGTTTCTCTTTCACCAACATCACCTCGTTCGAGTTTTTGCCTTGTTGTGTTCTTGTTTGTTGTGTCCATGAAAGGAATGAAGAGGTTGTTTGGAAAGAGGAAGGAGGCTGCAAGCTCGAGCCATGGTGGAGACTCAAGTGCACGCCCCTCTTCCGTTGCTACACCAAGTTCACGGAGGAGGAGTGTAGGCGAAGACACTCCCATGTGTGAGAGGAGCAACCCTCATCAACTTCTTCACGACGAAGACCTCGACATACAAAGTGAAGTTGAAGATCAAGCACACAGGCTCATCCAACGCTGTGAGTTTTCTCATACAAAAGCTTATGATCCGGATTTGTTCTCCAAAATAGGTATGGATTCCAAATTCTTTTCCATTTGGTGTGCACTAGGATGGGAAAACTTTGCTCACATAGAGGATAGAGGTTCTCGCCTTTTCTCCATACAATTTCTTTATACACTCAAAATAGGATTTGATGGTATTACTTTGAGATTATTTCAAAAAGTATACAACATCCTATGGAAATAATTAAGTGAAATCCTAGGCTTCCATAGATGATGTTTGCTAGATTTAGACGCTTTGCCTAAGTTTAACAAACATAGTTTTTGGCAAGTTTTAACTTGTGAGGTCAGATGTAGTGCACTTAGGAATAGCCACTTACACAATCCTACTTTACGTTTCATGAATAGATGGGTGGCTATGACTATGTTCCCTGGAGGAGAAGTAAGGATAATACATGATGCTGAGCTGAAAATTTTATTTGCCATGATTAAAAAGATAAAAGTTGCTCTAGTTATTGCCATGATGACAGAATAGTTAGATTACATTTCAAGAACAATGCCAATTGAATGCACATTATTCTTTACGTGTATTGCTACCAGGGTAGGAGCACTAGAATATTCTTCATTTGAGTATATTGAAAAATAAAGAGAATTAATTGATGAAGATTATTTAGTGCAAGGACATACGCTTAAGCATGATCAAGATGGCTCTTTGTTATTTTATTATCCTGGCTTTGTCAATGAAATTCGGTTACCTAACCTGGATTATCATTTGTACAAGTGCCAAAGGCTAACCATTGACCTTCTTCCCATCGAGGAAGCATGAAGAAGCAATGTCTCTGGCAGGGTAACTAGAAGCCCATGCAAAGAGAGCAACCATGCCGCCGACAACCTCCATGGTCCATAAGTACAAAGAGGAAGAGAACCCAATGGGTGATGCACCCGGATGGACTCAACCTCCATCGTATGAGACCGAAGGTCCGTCTTGGCATGGATGGCCAGGTGCCACATGGGAGCCGCCCCTATCCACTTCAAGCTCTAGCAGCTTGCCTCCATCGTCCATGAGAAGATGTCATTCCTCTTCAGCTAAAAGTCATCATGACTATAGCCATGGAATGACGGATCTCACTAGACGTATGGAAGAGCTTGAAGTCAGAACGGGTGAGATCTACAACACTCTCCAAGGGCATGTCTAAGGTACCAAAGATTGGCAACAACACGTGGACGCTCAATTCACCAACTTCAACTTCATGCTACAACAACAACAAGCCGATCTCGCGGCATACTTTTGTCATCAAGGGTTCAACCCTTGTCATGGAGGTGAGTGAAGAACAAGCTTGGGGGAGGACCCCCACTTGAGGTAAATTGTATCAACCCCTTGCATATTTATTTTCCACTGACCCATCATCCACCTTGCATATAAAAAAATATAATAGGATATATTTGTTTTTAATAAAGTAAATGATGTGTGGTAAGAATGGTTTGGAATTCACATAGATGAAATGATGAATAGTTGCTCTGTTTTAATTTTCCTAAGTCCCTAGTTTACAACTTACTACTCTCCAACATATTGCTCTCATTGGCTAAAATTGCTTTTGACTTGATTTGGAAATTGTGGGTAGCAAAAGCTTAATCCATAGTTGTTGTGAGATATGATATAGGGATAGGGCTGCTATTCCTAGTTTGAAAGTGAAACTTAGATTTTTGAAGAAATTCTAAAGAGATTTAAGTTACTCTCATTTGATTGGAAATACCTACCAAAGCCATATGGTACATTACATTGATAGACCTTATGCATATGCTATTTGTCTTCACATCGAGATTTGTCAAACTAGTATAGACCTATGGGAGATTTCATTCATTAATTTTTGAATTCAAGACTTCACTTGCACATGCTATACTTCTACACTAGAAGTAAGCAAAATTTTCATCATACCGCCATTCCACAATAAAAAGAAAAACTCCATATAATTCATGCTTAGTACTCTCTCCAAAATTTATTGCATAAAAAGGGAGTAGAAGACATGGCTACAAGAAAAAGAAAAAGAAAAATGCATACTTACATCATAAGCATGAAAAAAAAGTAGCCACGTTTCATCCCTACAAACTAAGAGAGTCCACTCAAAAAGGAGTCATCTAAAATATCCACATCCACTGCTGTTGGTACCCTGCATACCGGGTACCCCATGATACCCCAAGAAGTGCAAGGGAGTTCCACCTATCAAAATCGATGACCTCCGTAGGCCCCACGTGTCAAACGGCACTGGACCCACCTCCTACATTGGGGAGCTCTGACACTTCCACATGTAACACAAGACCGGAGCCAAACCCCCTACACAAGGGAGCTCCGTACTTGACACGTGTACAATGACCCCGGACCTAACCCTCAATACAAGGAATCTTTGGTCCCTCCACGTGTATAGCAGCTTTGGACCTACCTCTCCGCAAGGGAAAGCTCCGGAGTCGCCACGTGTCAAGCCTCTGGACCTACTCCACCAACGGGAATACAGACGGATCTCCAACGGCATAAACATTCAAAGGACTCTTATTGCTACAGTTACAAGGCCTGATTATGTGCCATTAATGCACTATTAATGGCGCACGATCAGCAGACCCTTAATACTGGTAATGCCACCATTAAGGGGCATTATCATGTTATTAGGGTGCTTAAATACATTTAATTGTGTATTAGGCAAGAATAACCGGCGGGACCACATGTCGGGCCAGGCAACCCATGTAACAGCCATCTATTGGTCTATAAAAGAGAGAAGTTGCACGGTACAAAAGGAAAAAGTTCATAAGCACACAAGCACGATCAAATCCCTAATACAACAACACACATCCCGTGGAGTAGGTATTACGCTCAGGCGGCCCGAATCACGTAAATCATTTGTGTCACCTTCTTGTCTAAGATCTTCACGCGCCCAAACCGATACAAGAACCTCCGCGGGCTATAATTCAGTAGGACCGGGGGAAGTGTCGTTTGTACGCTTCGACATTTGGTGTGCCAAAAAGGGGTGCTTCAGATCATAAGATGGTGAACTCTGCCGTAGGGTCATCCAACAGCAACAACGCTGTGCAACCTGTTGGAGGGAATCCTTCCAACATGCAGCAACCAACAGACGTCGTTATTCAGACGGGTGTCATGCCACCACCACCACCATCTGTTCCGGCAAACAATCATGGACAGTAGGATGGGTTACTCGTGTCGGTCACAACATCAGCGAACAATAACCCTGAGAACGCTTTGATTGCTGCGCGTACTCTTCTTGAGCGCCCACCAGCACCCAGAGCACCTCATGGTGCGTTGGAACAGTGGCGTGCTGATGTACAGCATCTAGTTGTAGCCGCAGTTGATGCCATCAGCAACCAAAGTCCTCCCCCATCGAGGCAGGCACCGACTCAACGTAGGACCTTGTCTGGGAGACTTGGTCCTCACGTACCACATCACCAGAGGTCTACTTTATCTCAATAGGTGACATCGCTGCCTTCCGGAGCGCGTCGCACCCACACCATGTCGAGGCTTTTGACACATGACATGCGGTCAGAGCTTGATTGCCGTTACTGGCAACAGGATGTCCGCATCCATATTGAGCGTGCTCGCGAGAGGCGGGAGGCTCAGAACAACCCTTCTCCAGGAGGAGTAGGGGGAGGTTGTTCTGCCTTGGCCATGCACCTACGTATGGTCTGCTGGCCACAGAAGTTTCGGCCTCATCTGCCAGAGAAATTTGACAGGACTGTCAACCCCGCCGAATTCCTTCAAATTTACTCCACTGATATACTTGCAGCGGGAGGCAATGAGGCCGAGATGGCCAACAACTTCCCTGTGGATCTAACTGGGACTGCTAGGTCCTGGTTCATGAGTCTTCCGCCTGACTCCATCAACAGTTGGGCAGAGCTATGTCAGCAGTTCACTGCCAACTTCGGGAGCTCTTACACCCGACCAGGCACTAAACTGGATCTGTTTGCTGTGAAGCAAACAATGGGGGAATCGCTGCAATCCTTCATCCAACGATTTTCTCAAGTACGCAATACCATACCTTCCATTTCGAACACCTCTGTTATCATTGCATTCTGATAGGGTGTCCGTGACAAGAAGATGTTGGAGAAGCTGGCGACAAAAGAAGTCACTAGCGTTACGGAGTTGTTCAGCCTGGCTTACAAGTGTGCCTAGGCCGCAGACAGAGCAAGCTCTGGAGGCTAACAAAATGTCTTTCAAAGCTGAAGCCACTACCTCTGTAGGTAGCAAAAAGAAGAAGAAGAAGTCCAACGGCAAAAAGAAGCTATCGGCCGGCGCACCTACTGATGCGGCTGCTGTAGCTCCGTGTGGCCGGGGGCCATGCCCCAAAAAACGACCTCGACCTTCGTCAGAAGACGTCAGTAGTTCAAAGATGTGATGTCCAATCCACAAGACAGACAAACACATTTTGGAGGACTCCCGAGAGGTCCGAAATCTTGTCAAGCGCTACAACAAGCGCCAATAAGAAGCTCATTTCCATCTACCTGTACTCCACTGGAAGCATACAAACTCTATATGTGACAGATTCAGACATGGTGAAGGAGCTGGCCACCTGCAAATCTTTGGATATTGGGAAACCTACCTACTTGCACAAAGAGCTTGCGGCTCTTCTTGGTATGGGAATAAGACGGAGCTAGGCTTCCAGGACCCCATGAAGGTCCTAAAGGATGTGTACAACACAGTCGATGATGACTTTGACGTCTCTGACAATGAGCATCGGAAGACCCTCAACACCATCTAAGGAGGGTCCTGGGACATCACCTCTCGCCGCGTCCTCAAGACAATGCGGCGAGAAATGGCTGCCGTAGCACTTGCTGCCAGGGCGGAACAACTTTGGAAGTGGATGGATACACCCATAACTTTTGATGCATCAGACTGCCCCAGAAACATGGTCGGGGCTGGCCAACTCCCGTTGATGGTATCTCCGACCATCAACAACATTCATCTCTACCACGTTCTGGTAGACGGAGGCGCAATGCTCAATCTTCTGAGCTTTGAAGCGTTTAAGAAGATCCAGCTACAACTCTTGGACCTTTGCCCCTCAAGACCCTTCTCCGGGGTAGGTCACGGAGCAATCAACCATCTCGGATCCATCACTCTCCCGATGACCTTCGGGACTCGGGAGAAATACAGGACTGAAAAGCTAGTTTTCGATGTCGCTCACATCAGTCTGCCCTTCAACGCCATATTGGGCAGGCCTGCCTTGTATGGGTTTATGGTCGCAGCTCACTATGGCTATTTGGTGTTGAAGATGCTGACACCTTTAGGCGTCCTCCAAATCCGTGAAGACCGCACTGCACGAGTCACCGTGTTAGAGGAACTTCATGCGCTTGCCACGACGCAAGAAGGAACCTCCGGCAGAGAGATCATTGCTCAACCCCCGAGCACTCATCATGGAGGCTCAACCTCTGCACCACATGTTCAACCAAGTGGCAACACCGATGTTCCCGTCAAAGTTGTTTAAATTGGTTCTGATGCTGCTCAGACCACCCGTATATCGGGAGGTTTGAATAACAAATAGGAACTCGCGCTCATCACTTTCCTCCGGGCTAATGTTGAAGTGTTTGCGTGGCAACCATCACAAATGTCTGGGACCCCTAGGGAGGTGATTGAGCACAATCTAAAGATTTATCCCAACGCACAACCTGTACACCAGAAGCGCTGGAAATAATCAGTTGAGCGGCAAAACTTCATCTGATAGGAGATCAAGAAGTTGCTTGAAGCTGGTTTCATCTGGGAGGTTTTTCATCCAAAATGGATGGCAAACCAAGTCGTTGTACCCAAGGCCGGTGGGAAGTTTCGGATGTGTATCGACTACACCACACTAAATAAAGCATGTCCAAAAGATCCATTTCCACTACCTAGAATAGATCAAATAGTGGACTCCACCTCCGGGTGTGAGCTATTGTGTTTCCTAGATGCATACTCCGGATATCATCAAATCCAAATGTCTAGGGAAGATGAAGAGCATCCTACCTTCATAATAGTAGATGGATTGTATTGCTATACTTCCATGCCCTTTGGTCTTAAAAACACTGCTTCAACCTTTGTGCGAGCTATGTACAAAACATTTGGAGAGCTAATCAGAGACATGGTGGAGGTATACATCGATGACATAGTTGTGAAGATCAAGAACAAGGAATCACTCCTAGAAAACTTGCAAGCCATCTTTGACATGCTGCGCATCACGCGCAGCAAGCTGAACCCAAACAATTGTGTCTTCGGGGTTAGCTCCGGGAAGGTCTTTGGTTTCTTGGTAACCCACCGAGGAATTGAAGCAAACCCGGTGAAGATCAAAGCTATAGAAAATATGCAGCCTACAACCCGCATTAAGGACGTCCAGAAGCTAACTGGATGTCTAGCTGCGCTCAACCGGTTCATCTCAAGGCTGGCAGAGCGGGCAGTTCCATTCTTCAAGTTATGAGGAAGACCAGAACATTCCATTGGTCTGAAGAAGCAGAAAAGGCGTTCCAAGAGCTCAAGCATCTCCTCACCACCCTACCAATTTTGGTAGCTCCGAACCCTGGTGAGCCTCTACTGCTTTACATTTCTGCAACTACAGAAGTTGTAAGCATGGTCCTGGTCGTGAAAAGAATGGAACCACATCCAGTTCAGGAGTCTAGACCCCTCCGGGATGGTCCGGAGCTACCTGAAGGCGAGTCTGGGTCCCAGCCCCCAGACACGGTTATTCAAGACAGAGTGCTAGAAGACCAACCTCTCTCATCTGAGGGAGTTTCCACGACTTCTCAAGAAGATCCGGACCCCTTAGGGATGATCCAGATTTGAACAAGAAAAAGTTCCAAACCCTTTCGGGAGGGTCCAGGAAGTTCAACAAGAAAGTTCGGACCCCTCTGGGAGGGACCGAATCGATGGAGAGGAAGCTTCGGGCCCCTCTGAAAGGGTTCGTATCGTCCAATGTCCAGTGTACTTCATCAGTGAAGTACTACATGATGCCAAGAACAGATATATTGAGGTGCATAAGCTGCTTTACGCAGTTCATATTGCCTCAAGGAAGCTTTGACACTATTTCCAAGACCACAAGATATCAGTGGTAACTTCTTATCCATTACGTGCTATACTGCATAACCCTAATTCTACTGGGAACATTGCAAAGTGAGCAGCAGAGCTGGCCGATTTCGATCTCAAATTCATGTCGTGACAAGCAATCAAAAGTTAGGCTTTGGCTAACTTCGTGGTGGAGTGGGCCCCCTCTCCATCAAATCCTGGGGGCCCCAGTGAGTAGAAGCCAGAACCCAAGGTCTCGGTCTTCATCGAACCTCATTGTACTCTCTACTTCGACGGTTCCGTGCAGAAGCAGGGGGCCGGAGCTGGAATCCTTCTCCTCGCTCCGACCGGAGAGAAGGTCAAATACATGGTTCACCTTGACTTCAAGGCGACCAACAACACCGTAGAGTATGAATCTCTCATCTACGGGCTCAAGGTGGCAGTATCCTATGGTGTCAAACAGCTGTTGGTGAAAGGTGATTCACGGCTAATCATAAAACAAGTCAAAGTTGAATGTTGCTGCAACAACCCCCAGCTAGCCGCTTATCTTGTTCAAGTCCAGAGGCTTCAGAAAGACTTTGAAGTCCTGGATCTCCACCACGTTCAGCGTCTCCATAATGCTGAAGCCGACAAGCTCTCGACGAAGGCTTCAACCGGAGCTACGACTCCTCACAGAATCTTCGTACGGAGGTTGTCAGACCAACAGCTCAGTCTGCCGAACTGAGCGAAGGGGGAGAGACCAACACCTTGAAGTTGGCGGTCCCGGTGGCCCTGTTACCATGCCGTCCACCAAGGGTCATAGGTGTTGCCGAAAGCTCCAAGCAACCCAGCAAGCAAGACTCAAAAGCTCAAGTTAGCTCCGATGCATGGATCTCAAAGATTCGGAGCTACTTGAAACACAACATCCTTCCTGAAGATGGTGTATCCGCTGACTAGATCGTCAAATTGGCTAAAAGATACATGCTGGTAGAATGGGATCTCTACCGGCACGGTGCCAACAACATCCTAATGTGGTGCATTGTAAGGGAAGAAGGCCGTGAGATCCTCACGGAAATTCATTGAGGCGGGTGTGGGAACCACACGTCTTCCCGCACGGTGGTTGGCAAAGCCTTTCAGCACGGCTTCTACTGGCCTACAGCACTCCTGGATGAAGTGGAGTTGGTGAAAAAATGTTAAGCGTGTCAATTCCATGCAAAACAAATTCACACACCGGCTCAGTCACTACAAATGATTCCTCCTACATGGCCATTCAATGTGTGGGGCATGGACATTTTGGGACCTTTCCCAAAAGCTGTAGGAGGTTATAGGTTCCTGTATGTCGCCATTGACAAGTTCACCAAGTGGTCGGAAGCTACTCCAATTGTGACTATCAACAAGCAATCAACAATCAAATTTTTGAAGTCCATAATATGCAGATTTGGAGTTTTGAACAATGTCATAACTGACAATGGAACCCAATTTACAAGTGCTGCATTCCAAGAATATTGCGAAGACCTCGGCATTCAAGTCAGTTACGCATTAGTAGCTCACCCAGCAAGCAATGGTCAAACCGAGAGAGCAAATGCATAAATCATAAAAGGACTCAAGACGCGCACATATGAGCGCCTGAAAAAGCATGGAACCAACTGGATCGAAGAGCTTCCGTCCGCATTGTGGGCAAGCAGGACTACACCTAACCGGTCAACTAGAGAGACACCCTTTTTCTTGGTGTACGGAGCTGAAGCAGTCCTCCCTCCGGAGATCACCATGGGGTCGCTCCGGGTCCGGACCTTTGGCGAAGCCACGCAGGACCAACTCCGGCGTGAAGACCTTGACCTCGTCGACGAGGGAAGGTGCCAAGCAGCTGTTCACAGTGCACGCTATCGCCAAGCGCTCCGGCGCTATCATCAAAGGCATGTGAGCAATCGACAGCTCGAGGAAGGCGATCTGGTGCTGCAGAAAATATTAACTCGCGAAGCAATGAACAAACTTTCCCCCAGGTGGGAATGTCCCTTCGGAATGATCAAAGTATCCCGTGCCGGATGCGTTCGCTTGACAACTGAGGATGGGACTCCGCTTCGTAATCCTTGGAATATCGAGCACCTCCACAAGTTTTATGCTTAGAATCACGGAGGTGAGTCTGTAATTACACACAATGTACATAATAGAGTATGACACCTAGTTCCGAAAATGAACCAAGTGCACGCATATGCGTGCCCAAGATGTTCAACACACATACACAGGTGCACTCACAAAAGAGTATACAGAAAATTACCACAAAACAAGATTAATTAACCAAATTTTATTACACAAACCATATTATCCTCGAATACAAGCTCTAATGAATATTAATGACAAGTTTCAACTAATGCAGCGAAAATAAACTAATTAAGCAACTAAGCAAAAGGGATATAGCGCAGCTCCAACACTCAACATGCAAGTTGACGGTAGACACGGTCTAGAACTCCGCATTATCATCATTATACTCCAAATCCTGACCTGCAACTGTTTGGGGGGGGGGTATGCAAGGGTGAGTACATGTCATACTCAATAAGTGTGGAAAGTATGACAGGTAGCGGATTCAAATGACGAATATATTAATGGCTAAGTGTTGAAAAGTACATTAAAACATTTGAAAAGCAATATATATCATGTATGTGAATAAACCCATCATAAACCATGTAATCATCATAATACTAGTCCATATTCATTATCCATCATCCATATACCAGATTTTACCATTACCATTAACCACGCTCAATGCCAGAATTATTTCCATTACCGGTCATAACAATATTATCAAACATAACCATTACCAAAGCATCCCAAATTCCAATTTCCCTCTAATCATTTAGGTCATCCAGGTGCTCATAACCGGGAGTATGGCTATCATGATAGTTTTATTAGACTCTGCAGAGTTTGTACTGCTTTACCCACGTGTTTGTGATTTCATCACCTTGCAGTGACTAGAACCTCTATTATGCCGTCTCACACATCCATTGGTGTGTGGCCAAGAGATCACAAAATATCCTTTACAAAGAGATTACTAGCCTATTTAGACCCCACTGAGGTTTCACCGGTGGCGATGTCTCCTATAGAGCACATCTTCAACCAAGGACCCTCTTTTGAGCCATTCAGATCCCAGGGTAGTCCCACCAATAATAAACAAACCCAATCCGACTACCCCTTCCCCGAGCATCCTTAATGGTCCAAATAGCACTGGCAATCTCTAATTAATCAGCTACGCCGCACCCATACTTGGCCTCGTGGTGGCACTGTAGTCCTGGCTTATTCTCGCATGAACCAGTCCTTAGATCTAAAGCAAGCAAACCACCATAACATCCAACCCATCCACATACCACGCTTGCTTAGATCACCCATTACCTTGTCATATTAACCAGTTCATATTAACCATAATCTCATTAATGCACAATTAAATAGTACTCTTGTTTTCCCATCCTAATTAATTAAGCGAAGAAAAAAGGTAAAATGCCCTTCCCGACTCTCTACCATAAATTCCAGGTGACAAGAGTGGTCAAACAAATCTATTAAACTTCCTACCATAAGATTTCCATCAAATTGACACAAGCATGCAGTTTTGCAAACAAAACATTTACTTTTTAAAAAATAGGATCAATATGCTTCAAGGACACTTGCCTTGCTCTTGGGATTGGTTCGGGTCAAAGCCTTCAAACTCTTGGTGCTGGAGATCCTCTGCGGCACTCTCTAGTGCAAATCCGTCTAATCCGCATAATAAACATACAAACAAGAAACACAATCAAAGAGTGCACAAATATTACTCAGTATGACATGACATGTATGATTAATGCAAATGCAAGGTGGAACTTGTTAATGAGTTGCTTTTGATGGTAACTAACTAGTTCTAATAGATTTTAACAAGTTTATACAGGTTTGGAGTTGATTAGATCAAATTTTAGAATTAATTCAAAACAAATTAACCAGTAAAATCGGACTAGTCCACTAGGGACCAGACAAGTCTGCACTGCGCGAGAATAGCATATTAGGGTTTCCTATATTGACGTGAATTTGGAGATTTGGGGTTGAGTTCACGTAAGGAAAAGAGAATAGAAGGTGTACCAGGTGTTTAGAACTCCAATGAACCCATGATCTTGGAGGCAACACTTGGATCTTGATGATCTAGGGTTGATGATGAACTTGGAGATGATTTGGTGATGAAGAGCTTGAAGTTGATGGAGATTTTGATCCTATTTCATTTCCTCCTCTTCTTCTTCTTGCTTGGGATCTCGTCCTCCCTCCTTGATGGCGGCTATCCACGAACTAGGGTTTGGGTGGGGTGGAAAAGTGGCAAATAGATGTCAAGCTAAGGGGTGGGGTTGTTTATATAGGGGTGGAGGCTAGGGTTGGATGGATTTCGAGTTTGGGGGTGAGTAGAGGTCAGTTTAGAGTCTCACATGGGCTCTAAAAGAGTTAGGCACGACGTCCCTAGGCACACTTAATGTAAAACCCAAGGAACAAGTCGTGAATCAAAAGATCAACTCGGAGTCGCGATTTATCGGACAAGTCCAAAAAGGGCCGGACTAGTCCGAAGTTGTCCAGAGAAAAATCGGACAAGTCCGGACTAGACATCAGACAAGTCCAAACTTATCCAGAGGGGAAAAACAGACAAGTCTGGCCCAAAATCGGACAAGTCTGGCTTTAGTGAGATAGAAAAACAGACAAGTCCATTGGAGTACTGGACTAGTCCAGACAAGTCCAAGGACTTAGCAAATTTTCCAAGGGTTTTAGAGCATCGGACTAGTCCGCACAGGACCGGACAAGTCCGAAAGTGTCCAGAGGCAGAAACAAACTAGTTCGTAGAAAAACGGACAAGTACGATAGAAGTTAGAGAGAAATCGGACTGGTCCGCACCAAAAATGCACTAGTTCGCACTTCCCAAAATTCTTAAGTGCAATTTTGTTTCTAATTAAATTTTAAGCTTATTCCTTGTTATGTGGATTAATGTTAGACGCATGGCATGATGCATGAAAATGAGGGTGTTACAAAACTACCCCCCTTAAAATGAATCTCGCCCTCGAGATTCGACGCGAAAGAGAAGAGATAGGGAAATTCCTTCTTGAGATCATCTTCTAGCTCCCATGCTGCCTCTTATTCTGTATGATGCTTCCATTGAACTTTACACCATCTGATGACCTTGTTCCTTGTGACCCTCTCCTTGGTTTTCCAAGATTTTTATTTGTTGCTCAGCATACGCCAAATCTTCCTCTAGTTCCAATTCTTCCATTGGCACTTGTTCTTCCGGTACTCTCAAACACTTCTTGAGCTGGGAAACATGAAATACATCATGGACATATGAAGATGAGCTGGCATCTCCAACTTATACGCTACTTCTCCTCTTTTTTCCAAAATCTTGAATGGCCCAATGTGTCGAGGTGCTAGCTTGCCTCTTATGTTAAACCTCTTATGACCTCTCATTGGTGACACCTTGAGGTAAACAAAATCTCCTACTTCAAAGGCTAGTTTCCTTCTTCTATTGTCCGCATAGCCTTTTTTCCTTGATTGAGCGGCCCTCAAGTTCTCACGAATAACCTGAACTTGTTTTTCAACTTATTGCAACACATCGGGTCCAAATACTTGATTCTACCCTATCTAACTCCAAAACAAGGGCATCCTACACTTCCTTCCATATAGTGCTTCGTATGGCGACATCTTCAAACTTGTTTGGTAACTATTGTTATAGGAAAATTCTGCATATGGCAAGCTCTTGTCCCAACTTTTCCCATGCTTCAAAGCACAAGCTCTTAACATGTCCTCTAAAATATGATTGGTCCTCTCGGTTTGTCCATCCGTTTGAGGGTGATATGCTGAGCTAAAATTTAACCTTGTTCCCAAAGCTTCATGCAACTTCTGCCAAAATCTGGAGGTAAATTGAGAACCTCTATCTGATATTATCTTCTTTGGTACTCCGTGTCGACACACAATATGCTCCATATACAATTCTGCTAGCCTCGCGGTGGTATAGGTGGTCTTGATAGGAATAAAATGAGTTGATTTGGTCCATCGATCCACAATTACCCAAATTGAGTCATAACCGGACTGGGTACGTGGCAATCCAACTATAAAGTCAATATTGATCTCTTCCCATTTCCATTCCACAATCTTCAATGGCTGCAATAATCTACCTGGCCTTTGGTGTTCCGCCTTGACTCGTTGGCACACATCACACAATGCTACATATTTGGCTATGTCCTTCTTCATGCTAGCCCACCAATAACATGTCTTCAAGTCTTTGTACATCTTCGTACAACCAGGTTGAATTGAGTAAGGTGAGTCATGTGCCTCTTTTAGTATTGTATCCCGAATATGCTTCACATTAGGAACGACAATCCTTTTTCTGAGCCATAAGGTACCATGTTCATCCTCATCAAATCTGAATTCCCATCCCTCTTGGGTCCTTTCCTTGATTTCTTGAACTTCCTCATCCTTTGTTTGACCTTCCCGAATTTCTTGCTCCAAGGTTGGGTTTAACTCCATCATCTCCATCTCATTTACAAATCTGAGGTTCAACCGCTCAAACTCCTTACATAACACGTATGGTAACTCTCAAATTGTGAGTTGATGACTTGCCCCCTTCCTACTCAAAGCATCGGCCACTACATTGGCCTTTCCCGGTTGATAGTTGATTCCCAAATCATAATCCTTGATGAGCTCCAGCCATCTTTGTTGCCTCAAGTTCAGATCCGTTTGTGTGAAAATATACTTCAAACTCTTATGGTCGGTATAATTTTCACACCTATGACCAAGGATGTAGTGTTTCCAAATCTTCAATGCGTGTACTACGGCTGCAAGTTCCAAATCATGTGTTGGGTAATTCTGCTCATGTTTCTTCAATTGTCTTGATGCGTAGGTGACCACTTGACCTTTTTGCATGAGCACACATCCAATTCCTTGTATCGATGCATCAAAATATATGTCGAAAATCTTGCTTACATCCGACAAAACCAAAACTGGGCTGTAGTTAACCTTTTCTTCAATTCCTCAAAACTTTTCTGACAAGCTTCAGTCCATTGGAAAGCCTTTCCCTTCATTAGCAATTCCATCGTTGGCTTGACTATCTTAGAAAAGTCCTTGATGAATCAACGGTAATATCCAGACATCCCAAGAAAACTCTTTATTTATTTTACATTTTGCGGTGGCTCCCACTTTAGCACATCCCTCACTTTTGCTGGGTCGACCGATACTCCTCCTCCTGAGATGATATGACCCAAAAACGACACCTCTCTCAACCAAAACTGGCACTTGTTGAACTTGGCATACAATTGATGCTCCTTCAATTTCTGCAATGTAAGCCTCAAGTGTTCCTCATGTTCCCTCTCATCCTTCGAGTAGATCATAATGTCGTCAATGAACACTACAACTGAAAGTGCATCTAGGAATCCCTTGTTGGTTTTTGTTGATTAATGACAAGCAAATGAGATTCTAACCACATTGTTGAGATGAGCACAGGTTCTACTGAGAGAATGAGCAAAGTGCCAAAAAGGAAGGAGAATAAGGATCAATGCGGAAAAGAGCTCAAGAAATAAGTAGATCATTGTGTATGGAGTGTGTTAAGGAAACACACCCCAAGAGCTCAAGCACATATAATCTCACACATTGCACAAATTTATATAGGACCGGACTAGTCCGACTGATCTCGGACTAGTCTGATATCTTTCATCACAACATCAGACAAGTCCTCACAATGCGGACTTGTCCTCACAGTCCAGTTTTTCACTGACCGGACTAGTCCGATATCACCATGAACTAGTCTGATATCTCTCTGACTAGAATCATACTAGTCCTCCCCAGTGTGGACTAGTCCCCCAAACACTTTACAAGTTGCACAAAATCGGACAAGTCTGATAACACAACAGACTAGTCCGATATCTTTCTGATGTCAATTGAACAAGTCCGATATTAGCACGGACTAGTTCGAAAACCCTCTGACCTAAATCGGACAAGTCCTCCAAGTGCGGAATTGTTCCCCAAATTCACTTAGGGTTTCACACATTCGGATAAGTCTGATATTTATCGGACTAGTCTGAAGATTTCCATAACTAAAATCGGACAAGTCCGGTCTTAGCCGAACAAGTCTGATATTTCGGGACACCTAGGGTTTGCTACACGCAGCACACCGGACTAGTCCGTTGTCCACCACGAACTAGTATGATCTTTCTAAACCCTAACAGTAACTTTTGGAAACCCCATATAAATAGGTGTGCACGACCCATCTTTTACATCTCTCCACCCCCTGTGCTGTCACACCTTCCAAGAGCCTAGAAAACACCTCTCTCCACGAATCCAACGCAAGAAAGATCAATCCCTTGAGGATACACTTTAGATCATTTGAGAGACACGGTTCTTCACTCATTGAGCTCTTGGTTTGATTCCCTAGCACACTCCTGTGGTTTTCATTGTCATATGAAGAGTGTGTTCTTGGTGGTGTTCATCTTGTAATCTTGGGGAGCCCTCAACGTGTGAGAAGGCCCCGTGAATTTGATTATTTGACCTCGGTGATTAGTGAATAGGATTGGCCTCCGTGGCGATCCAATGAGGGTAGGGCTGGAGAAGACCCGGTCCTTTTGTGGACTCCTCAACGTGGACATAGGTTGCCTCTGTGGGAACTGAACCACGGGATAAAAGAGCTTGTGTTCTTACTTTGCGCACATCGTTCTTACTCTTGATATCAATCTTGTTCACTTTACATTGAAACATTGAATACAATATTAACTTGTGGTACTTTCTAGTTCATAGTAGTGTGACACTTCAATTACAAGTATATTTTTGCTACATACATCCTAGGATCAAGATAATCAATCAAATTTGATCAATCTAGTTGGTACACACCGGACTAGTCCGCACTCGACCGGACAAGTCCGATATCTCGAGATTTTATTTGGTTGTTAAGTGTTGCAGGTTCCGACAAAATTCAATAAGGCCTATTCACCCCCCTCTAGGCCACATTAAATTGGTATCAGAGCAGGACTATTCAAAAGGAGACTAATCGCTCTTAGAGACCATGTCAGACATGAAATACGTACACAAGAGCATCAATCAAGAGAAGGTTGAAGAAGAAAAAGAACCAAAAATTAGAGAGGCTCCTCGAGGCTATTCAAGACTTCGAGGATGACGATGAGGAGATAGTGGAACTAAAGGCGCTCCTAAGGAAGAAAACCCTCTCCAAGGGAAAAGTGAAGATCAAAGATGAGAAGAAGAAGAAGGGAAGTAGTCACACTGACTACTCCCGAAATCCTTTCAACTACGATCGTCTTAACTCTAGCAATAATCACTACTTATCTATTCCACTTGGAAAAGCCCCACATTTTGATGACAATGACAGCTCAATGTGGAGGCAAAACATGAAAATGCACTTTATCTCTCTCAATCCAAGTTTATGGCACATTGTGGTTACAGGAATAGATATCCCCGACGATGGTCAGGAGCACACCCCTAGCCAAGAGCAAGCAATCCTTCAGAATGCCCAAGATGTAGCAGTCATCACCTCATCACTTAGTCGGGACGAGTTCACAAAGGTGGGTGGACTCGAGATCGCAAAGGAGATATGGGATACATTGCAAACCGCACATGAAGGCGATCGTCATGTGCGAGAAGCGAAGATCGAGATGATTGAAGGCGAGCTGGGAAGGTTGCCATCGAAGAAGATGAGTCACCACAAGACATGTACAACCGACTAAAGACGCTCATCAACAAGGTGCGAGCATACGGAAGCAAGAAGTGGAACGACCACGAGGTGGTGAAGCTCATTCTTAGAGCTCTCAAGCCTCGCAATGTCACCTTGTGCTCGATAATACAAGAAAGCCCCGGGTACAAGAAGATGACCCCGGATGAGCTACTTGGGAAAATCATCAACTTTGAGATGATGGAAAAGCAAGCCAAGCATGTTAAGGAGATTGCCGATCTCACCTCGGCAAAGAAGAAAGGGGTCGCTTTAAAGTCCACTCTCAAGCCCTTGTCTAAAGAAGCTCGAGAAGCTCAACTAGAAGAAGATGGTGATCATGAGAGCACCAACTTTGATGAAGATGACATGATACTATTCATGAAGAAATGCAAAAGAATGATGAAGAAAAGACAAGGGGTTAAATCAAGTGAAGGGAAGTACTAGGAAAAATCAAGACCGAAGTTGAGGCGGGCATGCTATAACTATGGTGAGTATAGCCACTTTATAGTTGATTGCCCATATAAAGAAAACAAGAAGAAGACCAAGGAATCGAAGCCTCAACCCAAGAAATTCTTCAAGAAGAAGAAGCAAGCTGAACAAGCGCATCTAGGGAAGGAGTGGGACTCAAATGATGAGTCCTCATCCGAAGAAGAAGAGGAGATGGCTAGCATAGCCATCGAGAAGACATCCAAGAAGTCCACTCTCTTCCCCACTCTCGGCGCATGGAAGGGGAACGGCACTTGCCTCATGGCAAAGGAAGGTAAACGAAAGGTAACAACCAAACCATCTTCCGTACATTCCTATTCTAGTTATAGTAAAATTGTTAGCGATAATGAAGATATGCTCATTGTCTTAGACAAGAAAACAGCTGCGAAAATGAAATTTCTACTTCATCAACTTGTTGAGAAGGAGAAGTTGATAAACCATCAAGAAGACATGATTATCTCCCAAAAGGAGGAATATGTTGAACTTGACAAGCTTCTAGAACTTGAAAAGGAGCGAAGCAAGTCACTAGAGCTTGAGTTAACTTCAAGCAAGGAAGTTTGCCTGGAGTTAAGCGACTCAAATGCTACAATCAAGGAAGAACTTGCTAACCTAATCAATGTTAACAAGATCCTTGAGGTACAAGTTGAGCCACTCAAGCAAGGTGACCCTTCATGCTCTTCAAGCTCGCCTTCTCAACTACTTAAAACTGAAGCTATCATTACTTGTTCATGTGGTAAAATTGACACCAGCTTGAAAGACAAGTGAACCACTACCAAGGATAAGCATCCTGCCCAAAGTGGCATATTTGACAAGGAGAAGGTCAAATATGCACGCAGTGCATACTTGGCCACAAGACCTCCAAATGTCAAATATGGCATTGGTTATTCCTATGGTGGAAAGCAAAATGCTAGAAGCCATAAGAATAAGAAGGAAAGCATTGCCTTTGTAAAGGGAATACCCTCTCAAACTGGAAAGTCCAAAGTTAACACATCCAACACACATGATCATCGGACTAGTCCGGTCGGGACACGGACAAGTCCGATTTCCCAGGCTAGTCCTGTATATAAACAACATCAGTTGCTATTTAGAACCTTTGATGCATCTTATGTTCTATTGAGAAATAATTTTGTTAAAGTTTATGCTCATTATGTTGGGCCACGCAATGGGAACACCAAGTCTCATGTGTCGGTGCCCAAATCTCTTGTAACTAACCTCCAACGACCCAAGCAAGCTTGGGTACCTAAAACCAAGGCATAATCTGTTTTTGTAGGCCTACTCCTCCGATGGATCTAAATGGGTGCTAGACAGTGGTTGCACCAACCATATGACCAGAGAAAGAAAGATGTTCGTTGAGTATGAAGAAAATGAGGATCCAAGCGAGGGCATCTATTTTGGAGACATTAGTCAAGGAAAGGTGCTCGATACCAGTAAAATTGTCATATCATCTCAACATACTCTTTCTCATGTGTTACATGTTGATTCCTTAGATTATAACCTGCTGTCCATATCTCAATTATGTGACAAAGGTTATAATTGCTTGTTCACTAATGAGGGTGTGACCGTCTCTAGGAGGAGTGATGGTTCAATTGCATTCAAGGGTATGTTAAAGGGAAAGCTTTACCTTGTTGACTTCAACAAAGATAATGTCAACATGACACATGCTTGATTGCAAAGACCAACATGGATTGGCTGTGGCATAGACGGCTAGCACATGTTGGTATGAATAATCTTCAAAAACTCCTCAAGGGCGAACACATCTGAGGTTTGAATGATGTCGTTTTTGAGAAAGACAGGCCTTGTAGCGCGTGCAAAGCCGGGAAGCAAGTTGGAGCACCTCATCCCATGAAGAACGTCATGACTACAACAAGACCGCTCGAACTACTTCAAATGGACCTATTCGGTCCAATTTCTTACATAAGCATCGACGGTAAACAAATATGGTTTAGTAGTTGTTTATGATTTTTCTCGCTTCACTTTGGTTTTCTTTCTACATGATAAGGCAGAGACTCAAGGAACCTTGAAGAAGTTTTTCAAGTGTGCCCAAAATGAGTTTTCGTTGACGATCAAGAATATTCAAAGCGACAATGGCACGAAGTTCAAGAACACACATGTTGAGGAGTACCTAGATGAAGAAGGCATAAAGCGATCATGAATTTTGACCACCTTACTCCCCTCAATGAAACGGAGTTTCCGAAAGAAAGAGACGAACCCTCATAGAGATGGCGAGAACAATGCTCGATGAGTACAAGACCTCGGATCGATTTCAGGCAGAAGCGGTTAACACCGCTTGCCACGCCATAAATCGACTTTATCTTCATCGACTACTCAAGAAGACATCCTATGAGCTACTCACCGGTAACAAGCCTAATATTTCATATTTTCGAGTCTTCAGTTCCAAATGCTATATTTTGAACAACAAGCCTAGGACTTCAAAGTTTGCTTCAAAGTCGGATGAAGGTTTCTTGCTTGGTTATGATTCGAACTCTTACGCCTATTGCGTCTTCAATAAGACCTCCAGAATTATCTAAGTAGCACGTGACGTAGTGTTCGATAAAACTAACGGCTCCCAAAAGAAGCACGTTGATCCATGTGTGCTAGATAGAGAAGAAGCTCCTTGTCAAGCATTGAGAATAATGGCATTGGGCGAAGTTCGACCACAAGACCCACCTCAACATGTGCATGAGGAAGACGAACCGCATGAGAAGGCCAATGATCAAGGGGGAGCTTCCATACAATATCAACCTCAAGAAGACGAAAATGATCAACATGTCAATGAGGGCAACCATCTAGGAGGAGAAGAAGAAAATGACTATGAAGATTCAAGACCGCAAGTGCCACACCCAAGAGTACACCAATGCGTCCAAAGGGATCACCCAATCGATAACATCATCAGTGAAATCCAGAAGGGAGTAACTACTAGATCTCGCATAGCTAATTTTTGTGAGCATTATTCGTTTGTATCCCTTTTGGAACCGCGCAGGGTTGAGGATGCATTGAAGGATCCGGATTGTGTAGTGGTCATGCAAGAAGAACTCAACAACTTCAAACGGAACGAGGTGTGGGAACTAGTCGAAAGACCCAAGTTCAACATTGTCGGCACCAAATGGGTCTTCCGGAACAAACAAGACGAACACGGGGTGGTGACATGGAACAAGGAACAATTTGTGGCCAAAGGGTATTCACAAGTCGAAGGTTTGGATTTCGATGAAACCTTTGCTCCCGTAGCTAGACTTGAGTCCATTAAATATTACTTTCATATGCTACTCAGCATTATTTCAAGCTCTATCAAATGGATGTGAAAAGTGCCTTCCTCAATGGACCAATCAAGGAGGAGGTGTATGTGGAGCAGTCCCTCGGATTTGAAGATGAAGAGTTCCCCGACCATGTCTTTAAATTGCGTAAGGCTCTCTACGGCCTCAAATAAGCTCCTAGAGCTTGGTATGAGTGCCTTAGAGATTTCTTAATTGAAAATGATTTTAAGATCTGTAAAGTAGATTATACATTGTTTACAAAGAACTTTGATAATGATCTATTTATTTGTCAAATTTATGTTGATGATATAATCTTTGGTTCCACTAACAAATCTTTTTATGAGGAATATAGTAAGATTATGACAGATAGGTTTGAGATGTGTATGATGGGAGAGCTAAAGTACTTCTTGGGATTCCAAGTGAGGCAACAAAAGGAAGGGACGTTCATAAGCCAAACAAAGTACACTCAAGACATACTCAAGAAGTTTGGAATGGACAAGGCGAAGCCTATAAAGACTCCCATGGCAACGAATGGCCACTTGGATCTCAATGAAGATGGACCAAACGTCGATCAAAAGGTATATCGCTACATGATTGGATCTCTACTCTACTTATGTGCATTTAGGCCATATATTATGTTGAGTGTATGTTTGTGTGCAAGGTTTCAAGCCAACCCCAAAGAGTGTCATTTGACAGCCACAAAGAGAATCTTGCGGTATTTAGTTCATACACCCAACCTAGGCCTTTGGTACCCCAAAGGTTCCAAATTCAATCTCACTGGTTGCTCCGATGCAGATTATGTCGGATGCAAAGTAGATAGAAAAAGTACCTCCGGTACATGCCAATTCCTAGGAAGATCCCTAGTTTCTTTGTCCTCCAAGAAACAAAACTCCATTGCCTTATTCACGAAGTGGAGTATGTTGCAGCCGGGAGTTGTTGTGCACAACTCCTTTGGATGCGACAGGCTCTAAGGGATTACAGTTACAATATGAGTTGTATTATGCTCCTTTTTGATAATGAGAGTGCCATTAAAATTGCCCATAATCCCGTTGAGCACTCTAGGACCAAACACATAGACATCCGACATCACTTCTGGAGAGACCATTCAATGAAGGGAGATATAGCCATTTCACATGTCAATACCGAAAAGCAACTAATCGATATATTCACCAAGCCACTTGATGAAAAACGTTTTTGCGAGCTCCGAAATGAACTAAATATCCTTGATGCTTGAAATGTGGCTTGAAATCTTGTATAACTGAATGCTATCTTCAAAATTCATTGATTGTGTTGTGAAAATCATCTCTCTCAATTTTTCCGAAAAACTATGTGAATTACTAGATCTTGGTGAATTATGGTCATTGCTTGATTGTTGTATGCTCACTGATCATATTCATCAAGATTATATGATTTGCTTTGCCTCCCTATTTTCCTAATGAGTACCTTCGAATATATACGAATGGGCTAAGCATTTCTTCCCTGGTGACCAAGGACTAGTCCGTGGTTGCCCGGACTGGTCCGCCCATGCAGACTAGTCCGCAGAGTGCCTGTAGGTTCGGACTAGTCCGCCCCACAACGGACTAGTCCGATATAGTTTCTACAAAAGTTTGGACTAGTCCGGTTATTTTCGGACAAGTTCGATTTTTTGTGTCCATAACCCTAGCCGCCGCAAAACCCTAATCTTCCTCACCCCACACTTGCCTCAAGCTTTCTCTCTCCATGCTCGAGCTCCCCAAGGCGATTTGATGATTCCTCCATCGAAACTTTGCAAGTTTGGGTGGAAATTGACCTCCTTTGCGTAGGGATTGAAGACCACGAACTTGTCTGATCCTCCAACCCCTACATCTCCGAGAATCAAGATCTCTCAGACAATGTCGAGCACCAATGACGAAATCTCCGATTTCGAGGCCGAGATGGACCATGAAGCCATGCTTTGGTCCTCGATGGTCCTAAGAAAGAAGCGCCAAGAGCGCCCATCCGAGTCGGCTCCTTCTCCTCCCCAGGCTCGACGAAAAGTGCTCGCAAAGAAGCCTGCCTCCAAGGCTTCAGAAGAAGGTGGCCCTAGCTCGGCAACTGCTCGCCAAGCAAAAGGCAAGGGCAAAGGAATTACAACGGGCCCGATTGGCCCCCTAAAGATGTCAGCTCCAAGGGAAGGGGCCCGAGATCCCGCGGAGGAGAGATTTAATGGAAAGGGCAGCGACAGGGCTGTGAAGTTCAAGAATGTTGATTGTTACAGCCGACCCAAGCAGACTGCTGATAGGAGATTCTGGAGTAATTTTCATGCAAATTTCTACAAGACTGTCTATCTCCCAATCAAGACACTAGTTGTGCGCAGCCAATTGAATGATTTGGCACACTTTGAGAAGAAGGGATGCTCACCTTTTGTGGAGGTGGTCAAGGCGATTAAAAGACATGGCTTAAAGGATCTCTTTGCCTTTAGAAACAACTAGAATGATGAAGTCATAGCTCAGTTCTATGCTACTTGCCACTTTGCCAGTGATGAGGAAGAAAGGATGACTTGGATGACTCATTGATCCAAGTACACCATCACTTATGAAGAGTTTGCAAGATTGCTCCATCTTGACAGCACCTCAAGCAATGACAATCTAATCATCCACAACATTGGTGTCATTGAGAAGGACATGATGAAGTTTCTTTATGAACCCAACTCAAAGTTCAATCCTCGTTCCACCAAGAACATGAAGCCTTTCATCGTGGTGCTGAACAGGGTCCTTAGAAAGACCATTGCCCAGAAGGATGGGGATGTAGGAAGTGTGCAAGGCTACCTCAGGACATTGATGAAGGTCATTAGCAAAGACAGGAAGTTTGATGTCTTTGACTATATTCGGAACGATATGGTCAATATCTCCTGCACGCCAAACAGATCCTGTGGCTATGCCCCCTACCTCATGTTTATGATTGAGAAGGTCACAAACATCGAGTTCGTCAAGGATGTGGAGTATCTCCCCTTGAGGCCCCAGAAGCCTCAACAAGCAAGTGTTCAAGCTGCTCATTCTCCTACTTCCAGTGCAGAGGCTCTGGCGAGAGCTAGTGGAGATGCTAGGGCTGCTCCCGCCACTAGGTTCCCTCCTCAAAAGGGATCCCCAAGTGGCATCTTGACGTACCTGCCAGCCATCTTTGCCTCTTGCAAAAAGGCCGAAGTGAAATCCAGCAAGTTAAACAAGAGGAGAAAGGGCGATATGAGATATGTCAAAGAGAATGTGAAGCAAATTTGCCAAAAGCTGGATATCGAACCCATTGGATCTCCAGTCATTTCTGATGATTCTGATTCTGATTTCATCAAGCTCGGGCCCTTGACTCCCTTCGAGCTTGCCTATTTTGTCATTGGGGACTTGAGTGGTTCCGTTCCTCCTCCTCCTCCTCATCAGCCAGAGAATGAAGATTAAGACGACGAGAGGACCGACAGCGAGGCTTGAAGACCTGAGTTCCCTCCTCTCCTTCTTTATGGTGTCTTGATGCCAAAGGGGGAGAGGTTGAGGGGGAGTCTTGAGAGTCTTAGACTTTAGCTGTAGGATGCGAGGATGTAGGATCGAAGAGCATGTTAAAAGCTACCAGAGGGGGGTGAATGGTAGATTTAAAAATCTTACGCAGCGGAAACAATTAAACCCCAAACCCTTTCGGCAGAAAAACGATCTATTAAAGAAATTGTGTGTGAGACTAATCTAAACGTGTTTCACCGTGACAAAAGTGATAGATATCAGATAGAATCAAGTCACAAAGACAACACAAAAAGAATCACTCAAATCCAACGAGAAAAACTCAAGTTATGATTGAAAGATCAAACAATGGTCAATCTGCCCTACCCGAGAAAAAACAGTTCTGGAACGCTGCAAAGAAACTCGTGTAGATCATAGACCACAAATCCAATGATCGTGCAATTTTTACAGATAATATAAAATCAAGTTGTTAAGACAACCCAAAAAGAATCACGTCAATTGGATCTGTAAAACTCGAGTTATGATAAAACCACCAACGAAGGGTACTGCTGTCCAGAAACTCGACGAGTAAAACTTGTCTGGAACAAGTCTGACGAACAAGGCACAAAAGTTCCTTCAAACTACGAATTTTATTCAATAGAACCCAAGAGGAACAGCCCCAAAGTCGTGCACCACGAGCTCTGGGCTCCCTTGCTTATATAACCAGCTCGAAAGCCAACTCAACTCAGATCAGGAACCTATTCCTACTCTGTTCACGAATCGTAACTTTCCATAACTGCTTAGGATTCTTCTATACGCAGATAGAAGCAATCTTAAGACTTACAAACACCTTAGGAACGTATCCCACATTCCTAAACAACTCAAATTCGTGACCCACACGAAATCCTATCATAACCAACTCAAATCTTTCCATATTTGAGTCAAACCCGACTCAGCCGCAGCCTGAGTCCATAACCTAGTTGGTTGGACCTTTCCGACCAACTCTTTACGTCCACATCTCTTCATCACGTCTCAGAACCATGTAGCCACGTCCATGCACTCCTTGCACACGTCCAAACATCTTCCAATGACGTCCACGATACCTTCATATGCATTGTTCTTGATTCAATCATGTTGCGCAACCTCCTGATCAGCTCAACCACAATTCCTCCTGAATTTGGTTGTTGGAACCTCATCTCCTCCCTGAGACTAGTCCAATGGATCCCGTCACCAGCCATGTCTTGAACTCAAGCAACACCTGCACATGAATAAACAACCAATCCATACGAGCCCAAGTCTTTGACTTGACTCAAGTTAGTTCCGAACACAACACCCTACATGAGAACCTCACATAAGCACGTTGCAAAACCACAGTAACACGATATCATCCATATCAACCAAAACGCACCAAAAACATAGCAAATGAATAAGCAATCTTTCCAACAATGTAAAGCAAGTACGAAACATTGCAAATGAAAAGCAGAAGCACTACGGTCAAGTTCTGGACCTTGCCAGAGCAACCCAGACCTTGAGCCGGAGCTAACAAAAGTTAGTAGAACCTAGCACCGGAGCTTACCAAAACTAGTACAACCAAACTCCCGCCGGAGCTTACAAAACTTGCAGGACACAGCGCCGGAGCTAACCAGAACTAGTCGGAACTAGTAATCCCAAAAGCCAGAGCTCGAAAAATCAACTTCGGAGCTTAGCAAAAACACACCGGAGCTATCAAAGACATGTCGGAGCTATCAAAGACATGCCGGAGCTAAAGACAAAACTTTATCGGAGCTGACCAAAGCTAGTCGGACTTTGCTGTAGCTCGGAGCTAGAGTCGGACCTTGATAAAAAGGTGTTTTGGTGATATTCAAAACTTTTATCATCAAGGCCCAGTGTATTCACGACAAGCCAATGTATCCAGCACACATAGGTCTCACAATCTCCCCCTTGATGAATGCATCGGCAACACCATTTAAAATCCGAACATTTGCTTATTCACATAAAAGTTTTGAAGGCAATTTCTCCCCCTTTGTAAATCAAAAGTAAAATGAGAACAAAAATTCCCATATTATCTCTCCCCCTTTATTATCTCTCCTTATGCACATATTCTCTCTCACTTCATGCTTATCTCTCCCCCCTTTGACAATGTATTCAACAAGTCATGAGCATATAAACAATTTATCTCTCCCCCTTTAGTTGTTATGAGCATATTATAACATATACATATAAACAAAGCTCATCCAAGTCATACTATCAAGTAACTTACACTATCACATCAATGAGATACATAAAGTAGTGTAAGCCATGCTAGAGATCATATGTAATTTTCAATTTAAGCAAGTCATGATCTCACAAACTTAACTATTTCATAACTTGAAAACATGACACTAGTTGCTGCATTTTATTATCTTTCAAAACACAAATTTAGATCATATGATATTTGCAAGAGAGTATATGCACATCTGCCTTATTCTAACCAACCAAGCCAAGCCTATGTCATTTGACAATCAGAAGCTTAAGGAAATGGTTTTAGTCATACACAACTTCTTCCAAGTTCATATCTTAGTGCAATTATAAGCTATCGCAAAAGAAGAAGTGCGATGCATGCATATTCTCTTGATCTTTTCTCAATTTATATTTGTTCATAAAAACTCAACATGTGAGTTGATTACTTGATTAATTCTAATGATTAAAAGCACTTGTAAACATGTAACAAGTTCAAAACAGCAAGAAAGTTTGACCATGACCAGTTTTAGTGTAAGTAATTATTCCAATTACTAGACATGGCAAAAACTACAAAATGTATAACACGAGTAATGTATTAAGAACTTTCAGCATGTAAAAGGAATCACAAAGTCATATATGTATGAAATACTATGTTCATATTATTTTAATTTCAGATTCACACATAGAATTCCCAAGTTTCAAAACTCCCCCTCAATTTAAGCCATGAGGATGCATAACCCCTATTTCACTACGAATGAAACAAAAACGAGTGAAATCCAAAGGTTTTGTAAAAATGTCAGCCAATTGTTGTTTGGTATCTACATGGTGAAGCACAAAGTTTCCTTTTTCAACATTATCTCGAAGAAAGTGATACCTAATGTCAATGTGCTTAGATCTAGAATGTTGCACGGGGTTTTTAGCAATGCAAATGGCACTAGTGTTATCACAGAATAGTGGAACAGTATCTAGATCAACCCCATAGTCCTTAAGTGTTTGAACAATCCAAAGAATTTGTGAGCAAGCACTAGCAGCAGCTACATATTCAGATTCAGTTGTGGATTGTGCAACTGAATTTTGTTTTCTAGAGGACCAAGCAACAAGAGAATTACCAAGAAAATGACAAGCACCGGAAGTACTTTTCCTATCAATCCTACAACCCCCAAACTCAGCATCCGAATAAACTTTCAAAGTAACGGTTGAGGAAGAAGGAAGAAAAATGCCAAATTCTTGAGTTCCATGTAAGTACCTGAGAATCCTTTTGACGGCTTGTCGATGTGAAAAATGTGGGGAAGCTTGAAACCGTGCACAAAGACATACACTGAATTGTATGTCCGGTCTTGATGCCGTGAGGTACAAAAGTGATCCGATCATGCTTCTATATTCTTTTTGATTCACAGATTCACCATCTTCATCAAGTTCAAGTGTTGTTGCTGTTCCCATTGGTGTCCGAAGAGGCTTGTTTTTGTCCATGTTGAAGCGCCTTAGGAGGTCTTTGGTATACTTCATTTGATGCACAAAGGTAACCTCCTTGGTTTGCTTGATTTGCAGCACCAAAAAGTAAGTGAGTTCACCCATCATACTCATTTAGAATTTGGAACTCATCATTTCTGAAAACTTGGACACAAGATCATGAGAAGCACAACCAAAGATAATATCATCCACATACACTTGAACGAATAATGAGTCATTGCCATGCTTAAGCACAAAAAGAGTTTTATCAACCTTGTCCATGGTAAAACCCTTTTCAAGTAAGAATGTTTTTAACCTATCATACCATGCTCTAGGGGCTTGTTTGAGACCGTATAAGGCTTTGGACAGCTTGTAAACATGATTAGAAAAATCTGGATTTTCAAAACCCGGTGGTTGTTTGACATAAACCTCCTCATCTATGTAGCCATTAAGAAAAGCATTTTTAACATCCATTTGATATAGCTTAAAACCTTTAGATGCTGCAAAAGCTAAAAAAATTCTTATGGCTTCTAATCTAGCAACAGGAGCAAAAGTTTCATCAAAATCTAGACCTTCAACTTGAGTGAAACCTTGAGCAACCAACCTAGCCTTATTCCTAACCACAACCCCATCCTCACTTTGTTTATTTTTAAATACCCATTTGGTTCCAATTAAAGTGTGACCTTGAGGTGGAGGTACAAGTTTCCAAACATTATTTCGTTCAAAATTTTCTAACTCTTCTTGCATGGCAATAATCCAAGATTCATTAGTGAGTGCGTGTGATATATCTTTGGGTTCAAAAGAAGCAACAAAAGCAGAATGAGCATGAGAGTTTGGATCGCAAAACCTGGGCCGTGTGACTCGTTCGTGCAAGCTTCCAATCATCTGTTGTGGGGGATGATCTTTGTAAAACCGTAGGGGAACAGATGTATCACAAGCTTCTTCTTCATTAGGTTCATCGTAGATTGATGAGCTTGTGACTTGTGGACGATCTGGACCAGCATAAGTGATAGCCGGAGCTTGTTCAATGTCCGGAGCTGGACACGTGTCAACTTCGGAACTACCAGGCAGTATCACCGGCTCTTCTTCATCTTCGAAAATACCCTCCCCCTGAGGATACGGATCTGGTCCTGCAACATCGGAGCTAGTACCTGGGCTAGCTTCATCAAAAGACACTTCACAAGTCTCCACAATTTTGTTAGTGTTAAGTAAAAGCACACGGTAGCCTCTAGCATGAGATGGATAACCAAGAAACATGCCATCAATGGATCTAGGTTCAAATTTATCAAGATTACCATGTTTCTTAAAAAAGCATTTGCAACCAAAGACCCGAAAGTGTGTAAAACTAGGCCTATGTCCAAACCGGAGCTCATATGGTGTTTTACCTAGATTAGCACACAAGAAAACACGATTTGAGACATAACAAGCGGTTGCTAACGCATCAGCCCAAAATTTCCTAGGAGTTTGATATTCATCAAGCATAGTCCTAGCCATCTCAACTAAGGTTCTGTTCTTTCTTTCTACAACACCATTTTGTTGAGGTACGTATGGTGAAGAAAGTTGATGATCTATTCCATTTTCAGCACAAAAGTGATCAAAAGATTGATTTTTAAATTCAATTCCGTTATCACTTCTAATTGCTTTTAATGATCCTGGGTGATCAATCGATAATCTAAGAAATAAAGTTCTAAAGCGACTAAAAACTTCATTCTTAGACACCATAAAGTAAACCCAAGAGTATCTAGAATAATCATCAACAATAACAAGAACATACCATTTACCTCCGATGGATTGAACACGTGAAGGTACTATGGTGTCAAGATGCAAAAGTTGACATGGTTCTGTTGTCATGATCATTGTGAGAGGAGTATGTGATCCTGCAACCATCTTAGCATGTCGACAAGAAGCGCACACAATTTCTTTGTCCCCTTTAAGCTTAGGCAGCCCACGTATGCGATCAAGAGTACTAACACGCGTTAGATGATCAAAGCCTACGTGACCAAGTCAACGATGCCAAAAATATAAGTCCTTTGAATCATTAGCAACTAGACACCTATGCTTAGAGGAAGACATATCAAAATCATCTTTAAAAACTCTTCCAAACCGAGACATGTTAAAAATAAGCTCACTATTTGAACCTACAACTTTGCAGCAGTTTTTATTGAAAATAATGTCTAGATTTTCATCTAGCAATTGTTAAACAGAAAGCAAGTTGTATTTCAAATTTTTGACAAGTGCCACATCCTTCAAAGTGTAGTGATCATTTACTCTAACCGAACCCTTAGCAATTATAGGAGTTGAAGAATTATTGGCAAAAGTAACATTCTCTACACGTGACACAAAAGAGAGGGAGGAGAACCAATCTTTGTTACTGGTCATGTGGCGTGAGAAAACCTGAATCCACAATCCAAATGTTCTCCTTCCTCAAACGTGTAACCTACATAAAAGCACAATACGTCGATGACTCAATACTGGGGTTAGTCAAAAGTCATTTAGGAATCCAGTACTGAGTCATGCGACGTGCAGCAGGAAAAACACGCAAAAGCTGAGACAAAACAGCAGGTTTATGAGTCAAAGTTTGAGATTTTTTATTCTTGACTACTGACCTATAAGGTGTTACTTGTGTAGCACAAAAATCAGTAGCTTCGGAGGCAAAAACAGAAGGTCTGGAGGTAAACTTTGAATGTTTTTGACTCAAAACAGCAGGTTGTACATTCGGTTCAATGTGTGCAGCAAATTTTGAATGAAAGTTATGAGATCTAGCAACCATTCTTTCCCTTTTCTGTTGTTTAGCTAGTCTATAACAAAAATCTATGACATGACCATCTCTACCACAGAAGGTACAATGAAATTTAACTTTGTGTTCATGTCTAGATGAGCAAGCAATATTTTTATTTGAAACCGAATGAGGCAACACTCCTGCAGATTTGAAAACCACTCCTTTTTGTTTAGGAACTATTTGAATCAAACCACTTCCTAATGAATTTACAATTTTAGGTGGATGTGCCTTAGCACGAGCATGAGAATCAAAACCTAAACCAGTTTTATCATTGCAAGACTTGGAAAAATTCAGCAGTAAGTTTAGGTTCTTATTCCCATTACAAAACCGATCTAATGTCCTATGCATGTCATCAAGTTTATTGGACAGATCAAGGCAATTTTCACATGAAGTTTTTCTTTTTAGTTTGCAATTTGAACAAAATTTAACTTCATGAGAACGTAAAGCATTGTTCAATATAGAAATTTCATTCATAGCATCTTGTAGTTTCTTATCAAGATCATCACAAGTAGAACAATGCAAATCAATTGTAGAACAGCTAGCATCTTTCAAGTTTTTATCATTAAGTACAGCAAGCTCTTTGTTCTTTTCAATTTCTAACTCAAGTTTATCAAGTGTGGAGGTGTGCGCACTTCTTAATGAGGACAATTGTTCATATATTAAATCACATGAGGAACATGCATCATCACTAGGAATCAAAGTTTTTAAATGGTTGATTTCAGATTCTAGTGATTCAATTTTAGCAGCACTATCCCTAAGCTTTTTGTCCTTTTCTTAACAATAATAGTGGCACGAGAAATAGCATCACAAATTTCTTCGCAAGTAGGACATACCTCTTCATTGTCGCTATTGTGTTCTGCCTCCTCCATACTTGATCTTGACTTGCCCGCCATGATGCACAAGTTTGCCAAATCATCTTCATCTTCATCACTTCCAATGTCCACGTCGCTTGAACTGAACTCTTGAAGCGCGGTGATGAAACTGTTGATCATCTTGCGTCCTATGGTACCTTTCTTCTTCTTGTTGAAATTTCCAGAGGAGGTCCGAACCTTGCTTTGTTTTTCTTCCCGGGTGGTCGGACCTGAAAGGTTAGGGCATTCTGTATGAAAGTGTCCTATTTTACCACATTCAAAACAGCGTTGAGGTCCAGAGCTTCCTCTCCTTCTAGTTCTCACATTTTGCAATGCTTTTGAGAATCCAGTAGAGATGAGTGCCAACTCCTCTTCTGGAAATTCTTCGATCTGCTCCACGGTTAGTGAGGACAACAAAGCAAGAGTATTGCAAGATGATGATTGGCCGGAGCTAGACATATCACGTTGTGAAACAAATGCAATAGACTTATTAGGGTTCTTACGTGAGATTATGTCAATTTCATGAGTTTTTAACTTGGAATATAGCACATCTAAAGTAAGTGAACTCATGACAGTAGATTCACAAATAGATGTGACTTTCATCTCCCAAATTGACATATCTAATGCACTTAGAAATTGCCTAGCATTTTCAGCATCTGAAAAATTAACATTGGCACTATGCAAGTTGCTGAGAATCTTATTAAAGCGAGCAAAAAGGTCATCAATAGACTCACCGGGTTGCATCTCGAAGCGCATGTATTCTTTCTTGAACATGTCTTGCCTTACCTCTTTGATCGTGTTGGATCCTTCGTGGTAGTCACAAAGTGCTTTCCACACATCGTATGCAGATCGGAGGTGTGCAACACGGTCGAAGTCGCTTTGTGTTAATCCTTGTATGATCAAGTTCCGAGCCTTGTTGTTGTTGTCGACATCTCTCAGATTTGTAGCTGTAACTTGATTGTTTGATGGCACTTCATAAGGCTTGTATACCTTCTCCCATATTGCAAAGCCTTGTGCCTGGATGAAAGCCTCCATGCGTGCATTCCAAACCTGAAAATCAATACCAGCGAACACACAAGGTTTGGCAGAGTACTTCTCCATGATGATTAGTCAAAAACACGCGCAAATCATAAAGATTAGAGCACCATGGCTCTGATACCAATTGTAGGATCGAAGAGCACGTGAAAAGCTACCAGAGGGGGGGGTGAATGGTAGATTTAAAAATCTTACGCAGCGGAAACAATTAAACCCCAAACCCTATCGGCAGAAAAATGATCTGTTAAAGAAATCGTGTGTGAGACTAATCTAAACGTGTTTCACCGTGACAAAAGTGATAGATATCAGATAGAATCAAGTCACGAAGACAACACAAAAAGAATCACTCAAATCCGTCGAGAAAAACTCAAGTTATGATTGAAAGATCAAACAATAGTCAATCTGCCCTACCCGAGAAAAAACAGTTCTGGAACGCTGCAAAGAAACTCGTGTAGATCATAGACCACAAATCCAATGACCGTGCAATTTTGACAGATAATATACAATCAAGTTGTTAAGACAACCCAAAAAGAATCACTTCAATTGGATCTGTAAAACTCGAGTTATGATAAAACCACCAACGAAGGGTAGTGCTGTCCAGAAACTCGACGAGTAAAACTTGTCTGGAACAAGTCTGACGAACAAGGCACAAAAGTTCCTTCAAACTACGAATTTTATTCAATGAAACCCAATAGGAACAGCTCCAAAGTCGTACATCACGAGCTCTGGGCTCCCTTGCTTATATAACCAGCTCGAAAGCCAACTCAACTCAGATCAGGAACCTAATCCTACTCTGTTCACGAATTGTAACTTTCCATAACTGCTTAGGATTCTTCTATACGCAGATAGAAGCAATCTTAAGACTTACAAACACCTTAGGAACGTATCCCACATTCCTAAACAACTCAAATTCGTGACTCACACGAAATACTATCATAACCAACTCAAATCTTTCCATATTTGAGTCAAACCCGACTCTGCCGCAGCCTGAGTCCATAATCTAGTCGGTTGGACCTTTCCGACCAACTCTTTACGTCCACATCTCTTCATCACGTCTCGAAACCATGTAGCCACGTCCATGCACTCCTTGCACACGTGCAAACATCTTCCAATGACGCCCACGATACCTTCATATGTATTATTCTTGATTCAATCATGCTGCGCAACCTCCTGATCAGCTCAACCACAATTCCTCTTGAATTTGGTTGTTGGAACCTCATCTCCTCCCTGAGACTAGTCCAATGGATCCCGTCACCAGCCATGTCTGGAACTCAAGCGACAACTGCACATGAATAAACAACCAATCCATACGAGCCCAAGTCTTCGACTTGACTCAAGTTAGTTCCGAACACAACACCCTACATGAGAACCTCACATAAGCATGTTGCAAAACCACAGTAACACGATATCATACATATCAACCAAAACGCACCAAAAACTTAGCAAATGAATACTAAGCAATCTTTCCAACAATGTAAAGCAAGTACGTAACATTGCAAATGAAAAGCAGAAGCACTACAGTCAAGTTCCGGACCTTGCCAGAGCAACCCGGACCTTGAGCCGGAGCTAACAAAAGCTAGTAGAACCTAGCGCCGGAGCTTACCAAAACTAGTACAACCAAACTCCTGCCGGAGCTTACAAAACTTGCAGGACATAGCGCCGGAGCTAACCAGAACTAGTCGGAACTAGTAATCCCAAAAGCCTGAGCTAGAAAAATCAACTTCTGAGCTTAGAAAAAACACGGCGGAGCTATCAAAGACATGTCGGAGCTATCAAAGACATGCAAGAGCTAAAGACAAAACTTCACCGGAGCTGACCAAAGCTAGTCGGACTTTGCCGTAGCTCGGAGCTAGAGTCAGACCTTGATAAAAAGGTGTTTTGGTGATATTCAAAACTTTTATCATCAAGGCCAAGTGTATTCACAACAAGCCAATGTATCCAGCACACATAGGTCTCACATAGGAGAGCTCTCTTTTGTGTCTTTTGTCTATTTGTGGGTTGTAAGACTTTTAATATGCTCTTTTGGTACTTTTGGTCTTGTGATGCAATGTTTTGAACTACTTATGATGATATGTATGAAATCTGTGATTTTGCTCAAAAAATGACATATATGCTTATTGTTAACATGTTGATGTCAATTATGTCATTCTCATCATGATTATTGTTTCTATACACATAGTTCGGCATCCCACCGTAAAGAGTGCACATATGGATCATGTTTTCATTGCTTAATGTGTTTCAAACTCATATGTGCACACTTTATGAAAATCTCAACTTTTTATCATATTTTGTGAAATCTCAATTGGTTGTCATCAATCACCAAAAATGGGGAGATTGAAAGTGCATCTAGGAATCCCTTGTGGGTTTTGGTTGATTAATGACAAGCAAATGAGATTCTAACCACATTGTTGAGATGAGCAAAGGTTCTAATGAGAGAATGAGCAAAGTGCCAAAAAGAAAGGAGAATAAGGAGCAATGCGGAAAAGAGATCAAGAAAGAAGTGTAGTAGATCATTGTGTATGGAGTGTGTTAAGGAAAAACACCCCAATAGCTCAAGCACGAAAAATCTCACACATTGCACAAATTTATACAGGACCGGACTAGTCCGACTGATCCCGGACTAGTCAGATATCTTTCTGCATAAGATCAGACAAGTCCTCACAATGCGGGCTTGTCCTCATAGTCCAGTTTTTCACTGACCGGACTAGTCTGATATCACCACGGACTAGTCCGATATCTCTCTGAAGAGAATCGGACGAGTCCTCCCCAGTGCGGATTAGTCCCCCAAACACTTCACAAGTTGCACAAAATCGGACAAGTCCGATAACACAACGGACTAGTCCGATATCTTTCTGATGTCAATCGGACAAGTCCGATATAAGCACGGACTAGTCCAAAAACCCTCTGACCTAAATCGGACAAGTCCTCCAAGTGCGGAATTGTTCCCCAATTCACTTAGGGTTTCACACATCCGGACATGTCCGATACTTATCGGACTAGTTCAAAGATTTCCAGAACCAAAATTGGACAAGTCCGGTCTTAGCCGGACAAGTCCGATATTTCGGGACACCTAGGGTTTGCTACACGAAGCACACTGGACTAGTCCGGTGTCCACCATGGACTAGTCCGATCTTTTTAAACCCTAACGGTAACTTTGGAAACCCCATATAAGTAGGTGTGCATGGCCCATCTTTTACATCTCTCGACCCCCTGCGCCGTCACACCTTCCAAGAGCCTAGAAAACACCTCTCTCCACAAAATCCGACGCAAGAAAGATCAACCCCTTGAGGATACACTTTAGATCATTGGAGAGACACGGTTCTTCACTCATTGAGCTCTTGGTTTGATTCCCTAACATACTCCTGTGGTTTTCATTGTCATCTTAAGAGTGTGTTCATGGTGGTGTTCATATTTTAATCTTGGGGAGCCCTCAACATGTGAGAAGGCCCCTTGAATTTGGTTATTTGCCCTTTGTGATTAGTGAAGAGGATTGGCCTCTGTGGCGATCCAACGAGGGTAGGGTTGGAGAAGACACAATCCTTTTGTGGACTCCTCAACGTGGACGTAGGTTGCCTCTGTGGGAATCGAACCACGGGATAAAAGAGCTTGTGTTCTTACTTTGCGCACATCGTTCTTACTCTTCATATCAATCTAGGGTTTCAATCAATCTTGTTCACTTTACGTTGAAATATTGAATATAAGATTAACTTGTGGTACATTCTAGTTCATAGTAGTGTGACACTTCAATTACAAGTATATTTCCGCTGAATACATCCTAGGATCAAGATAATTGGTCAAATTTGATCAATCTAGTTGGTACACACCGGACTAGTCCGCACTCGACCAGACTAGTGCGATATCTCAAGACTTGATCTGTTTGTTAAGTGTTGTAGGTTTCGACAAAATTCAAAAAGGCCTATTCACCCCCCCCCCCCCTCTAGGCCACATTCAACAATAAATTTATCCAAGTACTCCATGAAGACCTTATTCATGAGGTACATAAAGTAGGCAGGTGCATTTGTCAATTCAAAGGACATCACGGTGTACTCATAAGATCCATACCGTGTCCTAAAAGCTGTCTTGGGTATGTCCGATGATCTAATCTTCATTTGAAAGTATCCCAACCTCAAATCAATCTTAGAGAAGACAAAAACACCCTTCATCTAATCAAACAAGTCTTCTATGCGTGGCAAGGTGTACTTGTTCTTGATTGTTACATCGTTGAGAGCTCGGTAATCCACGCACATCCATTGCGATCCATACTTCTTGTACACAAACAGCACGGTTGCTCCCCAAGGTGAGGAGCTTGGGCGAATAAAACCCTACTCTAGGTTCTGTTGAATCTGCTTCTTGAGCTCCGCTAATTCCTTAGGAGGCATCTGTTGACGGCTGTTATATACCAATTCCATCCGTCAATTTAACTCAATTACATGAAGGATTGATCATTTCTTGCACACATCACCTTTCTATCTAACCCAATTCCACTTGGACTTGGAGAAATATGTGTATGCAACATTTTATGCAGGAAATGGGGAAATGTAGAGGGACCAATCCTATAAAATATTATCCAAGCCAATCAGGCAACAACACATGGCATCCCATGGATCAAATGGCCAACAAACAAAATATCCAAGGATATCCAACGGTTTATCACCCATATACATCAATGGGACCCACCTGGCAGTCATCTGGAGAAAGCACACGAGAAACGATGCAATGACCAGGTCGGCCAAACCAGGGGGTCGGCCGACCTGGTCTTTGCACCAAACTTGGTCAGCCTCCATGTGTTGGCTCCTCCCGGCTCCTTGAAGTCAATGGTGACCAATTCACGCGCTTTTGGTGGGAACCGACCTCAACACTACTATAAATATGACCCCCTACCCCTCACTTCAACACACACCACTTGAGCTTCATCTCTATTGTATACACTATCATCCATAGTCTTAGAGGATTTAGGTTGTAGAGAGGAGAGTCTCTAGTCCCAAGTCCAAAATGGGAAAGGAGTAAGGAGTCTCTCTCTTCCCAATCCTACATTGAGAAAGGTATGGCTCATGTATTCTTTCTTGTAATTGTGACTTTATGCATAATAAAGATAGTATCTTTAGTCACTACTTATACATATACTTGGGCAAAGCGTTTCTTGTTTGATTGTGGAGTCCATGTATGTGGAAGGTATAGATTCTATGACTGTTTCATCACAAACATATCTCATTATCATAGAACCTATAGACCCCCACTATAGTCTAGTTAATTATAACATAATTAGGTTAGTATGGATAATTATGTTGTTTATCAACATTGGTTCAATGATGATTCAATTCATTGCCTTAGGATGGATTGTGCCTAGGCTCTTAAGGTAATTACTTAATATGCTAGCATGGTGCTAGGATAGCTAAGTAGCATTGGATGTCTCGTAGACCCACGGATTGAAGAGGTAGGCAGTAGGTGGTGACAACCCTATCTATCCTTTGTAATCCTCCACGTTCGGCTATGCCACAGGCTGTTGGTGGGAGTCGCCCTAGTATTGCTAGGGGTAAGCCCGTGCCCAATTTGTTGAACCACATAGCATAAATATTCACTATTGATCTAGCTTATGAATAATTAGTTTAGACTATGTATATGTACAATAGAGCATAGTAGGAGTACCTCCATAACTCTCAACCTTAACTAACCTCTAGGATCCTCTTAGCCCCCTTAGACTTGAAAGCTTTTATGTGTGTTGCACTACCTCCACTATTATTTTATCTATCCTTACTAGATTCTTACCTAGACCTTTCTACCCTTTCCACTTGATGATTGTTATATCTCTACCCCGCCTTCCTTTGGGATCAAATAAATGACACCCTTGGGAATACTCTTAAGGGGAAATGCTATAATGATATCTCTGTGCGCTTGTGGAATTCACTCTGTGATCCAATAGAACCATTAACAAGAATTTCTGACACGTCAGTTGGAGATGTTTAGTTAATGGTGCATAAGGAATACCAACAAGCATTTCTGGTGCCGTTTTCGGGGATGATTTGTTAGTATATCTTAGGAGCCGTCAACAAGCATTTTTGGCACCGTTGTCGGGGATGGTCTGTTAGTATATCTTAGGAGCCGTCAACAAGCATTTCTGGCACCATTGCCAGGGAAGGGAAATAGATATATAACAAGACTAAGTGAATAGGATAGAACCGTAGGTAGGATTTTAGTAGGATAACCATTCTTTGTTTTTGCATTTATTTTAAATGTGAAAACAGGGTAGTGTATGTCTGGTTTCTGCCTGCCGGAAAACATTGTTGAAGATCCCGAATCTCTTCTGAGAGACTGACCCCGTGTCATTACTCCTCAGAAGATTCGAGCGACAAAGCAAGCCAGCATTTTTACACCAACAATCCAAACATCAATGGCTCAGAAGACCCTTCGCGAGTTCTCATCTCCCTCTGCTAACAATGTGCCTATTGGGCCCATTGCTAACACGGGAGATGTGAACTTCGAGATCAAAACTTGCCTTATCACTATGGTGCAAGCCAACCCATTCTGTGGGAAGGATAACGAGGATGCAAGTGCTCACCTGAAACAATTCCTCGAGATCTGAAGAACTTTTAAGATCAAGGACGTGTCTTCAGATGCGGTCCGTCTGAGACTGTTCCCATCCTCTCTCCTTGGGATAGCGAAATAGTGGTTCTACATGAACCGAGGTGTTGTAGACACTTGGGAGAAGTGTTCTACGGAATTCCTCGCCAAATTCTTCCAGTTGGGCAAAACCAATGCCCTACGTGGAAGGATTTCCGTCTTTCAGTAAGAGCCCAAGGAATCTATTCCTGAGGCATGGGAAAGGCTTCAGGAGTACATCCTAGCCTGTCCCCACTATGGGATGGATGACTGGCTCCTTATTCAAAATTTCTATAACGGGTTGATCCCATCAGCTCATGACCATTTGGATGCTGCTGCTGGAGGAGCCTTCTTCTCATTGACGGTGCCAAAAGCTAAAGATCTTATTGAGAAGATGGTGTCGAACATGGGATGGAACGATGAGCGTCTCCATACCCGACAGCGAGGTATGCACACCTTGAAGGAGGTGGACATGATTGCTGCAAAATTGGACCTCCTAATGAAGAAAATAGATGGACAAGCTGGTGGTGAAGTGTCTGGCAATGCCTATGCCCTAGACTCTCACATCACGTGTGAAGTCTGTAGCGACATGGGTCATATGGGCAATGATTGCCCAGAAACTCATGAGGATGCCCTATACCTCGCCAACATTGGAAATTTCAACAACAACAATGGCTATCGTCCAGGAGGTCAAGGGTGGGGTAAACAACGCCCATTCTTTCAAGGAGGGTACAACAACAATGGCAACCCTATAAATCAGCCGAACTTGAGAGAACTTTCCATTAGCTAGCTCAAGATCAACAAGGCCCTATCCAAGAAGCTGTCAGCTAATGACAAGACCCTGGAAATCATCAACGCCAAGATTGAAGGACTATCCTCAGCCTTCAAGAATCAACTGAGCTTCAACAAGATGCTCGAGACTCAATTCGCTCATCTGGCAGCTGCTATTCCTCCGATGGAGAATGGCAAGATGCCAGGCCAGCCAGAACCTCCGACGGGAAATGTCAACATGATTTCCGTACGAGAGAGCAACTGGCAGAAGGACCCTGGGTGTCTACCATTTCATGCTCAATTGGGGCTCACCACTTTGACAAGACACTTTGTGATTTGGGAGCAAGTGTTAGTGGGATGCCCAAGGTTGTGTTCGACCAGCTGAACTTCACAAAACTGACTCCAACATCAATGCAGCTACAACTGGCTGACTCTTCAGTCCGTTATCCAGCGGGTATTGCTGAAGACGTCCTGGTGAAGATCCGAAACTGCTTCATACCCGTGGATTTTGTGGTGTTAGATATGGACACTAAGAAAGATACACCACTCATTCTTGGACGTCCATTCCTAAGCACTGCAAAAGCTCGCATAGATGTGGGAGTTGGAGAAATCCACTTCCATATCAATGGCAAGGAGGAAAAGTTTAACTTTCGGCCAAGATTAGAGCAATGCTCCATGATTCGAATCAAGTATGGGCCAAATGATAAACACATCAAAGAGGTCGAAGTCACACCTCCAAAGGTGGACTCACTCATTGCATTCATGAGAAGATTAATCTACGAGGAGAATCCTTCGTTTTGACCACGCCGATATCCAAAGGCGACGGAATCATCTGGACCTTCCCGAAGGCCCAAGTCCACCAAGCCACCAAAGACGGAATGGCGTCCGAGCCCATCCCTCTGGGCCCGGATGTGAAATGAAGACGGAGGAACGTCCATATCATCGGACGGTGGTGAGACCTACGCCAATAGGTTAAATTGGTATTTATCCCACTTTATTTTTCTTTCTTTTTCCACCCCATTTTGATTTTTCCCTGTGCATATTTAATTTTTCCTAGCAAGTTGAGAATCTTATATTCTCAACTATCATTTTTCTTTCTTTCTTTTCAAAAGAATGTTTTTTATTGGATTTGAAAAAAGGTTTTTATTTGAAAAACAATTTTTTCTGAGCTGCACATGTGGCATTTCACCAACGTGCTAAATTTATAGCCGTTGGGGAGCCACTTGCCAAAAGGGGAACCAGGGGGGCCACCTGTCAGGTCGGCTGAACCCCCTGGTCGACCAAACAGGGAGTGGAGCCAAATTGGCTCCCCTTCCTCCAACAGCTATATTTTGAACCCCAAGTGACCTTTGGAGGGTGCACCCTATAAATTGTGGCCGTGAGGAGCACCTCTCTTCACACACCACATCATTTTACACCTCCCCAAGTCACTCTCTAGCTCACCTTGTTTTCTTGCTCTTCATTGCAACACTCTTGCTCAAATCTATCCCCAAAAAGATTTTCTTTTGTTTGCGTTTGCATTTGCATTTTACACTCAAGCTTTCAAGAGGAGAAAATTCGTTGAGAGTTTTGTTTTCCAAACATCGCTTCTTTTCAGATTTTTCTCGCCTTGTTTTGTTCTTGCTTGTTGAACTCAAAAAGACATGAAGAGGTTGTTTGAAAAGAGGAAGGAGGTTGCAAGCTCAAGCCATGGTGAAGGTTCTAGTGCACGCCTCTCTTCCATGGGTACAAGCCCAAGGAGGAGAAGTGTGTGTGAGAACACTCCCATGGAAGAGAGAAGCAACCCACACCAACTTCTTCATGACAATGACCTCGACATACGAAGTGAAGTTGAAGATCAAGCACGCAGACTTCTCCGAGATCGTGAGTTCCGCCACACCAAGGCCTATGATCCACATTTGATCTCCTAAATAGGTATGGACTCCGAATTTCTTTCCATTTGGCATGCAATTGGATTTGATGACTTTGCTCACATAGAGGAGAAAGGTTCACGCCTTCTCACTATCCAATTCCTTTGCACGCCAAAGATAGGATGATGGTATTACTTTTAGATTATTTCAAAAAAAATACATCATCCTATGGAAAGAATTAGGCAGCATCCTAGGCTTCCATAAACGGTGTTTGCTAGATTTAGACAATTTGCCTAAGTTTAACAAAAAAAAGTTTTTGGCATGAGCTAACTAGTGAGGTCAAATGTAGGGCTCCTAGGAATAGCCACATCCAAAACCCTACCTTACGCTTCATGCATAGATGGCTGGCTATGACTATGTTCCCTAGTGGAGATGTTAGAGTTGTGCGAGATGATGAATTGAAAATTTTGTTTGCCATGACTAAAAAGCTAAAAGTTGCTCCAGTCAGAGCCATGATGACACAATGGTTAGATTACATTTCAAAATCAGGACCAATTGAATGCACTTCATTGATTACTCATATTGCTGATAGGGTAGGAGAACTTAAATACTCTACATTTGAATATATTGAAACTGAAAGGGAATTAGTTGATGAAGATTATTTAGTGAAAGGACATACCCTTAAGCATGATCATGATGGCTCCCTGATATTTTTCTATCCCGGCTTTATCAATGAAATTTGGTTACCTAACCCGGATTTTCATTCGTACAAATGCCGGAGGCTAACCATTAATCTTCTTCCCCTTGAGGAAGCAAGAAGAAGTAATGTCTCTGGCAGGGTAACAAGGAATCGTGCGAGGGCTGTAGCCACAGGCATGCCATCGATAATCTCTTCGGTCCATGAATACCAAGAGGAAGAGAACCCAACGGGTTATGCGCCCAGATGGACTCAACCTCCGATGAATGGGACTGGGGGATCATCTTGGCAAGAATGGCAAAGGGATCCACCCTTATCCACTTCAAGCTCTAGCAGCTTGCCCCCAACGTCCATGAGAGGACGTCGTTCCTTTTCGGCTAGAAGACATCATGACTATAGCCAAGGAATGACAGACCTCACTAGACGTACGGGAGAACTTGAAGTGAGAACGGGTGACATCTACAGCACACTCCAGGAGCATGTTCAAGGTACCCAGGATTGGCAACAACACATGGATGCTCAATTCACCAACTTCAACACGGCGCTACAACAACAACTAGCCGATCTTGCAACATACTTCCGTCATCAAGGGTTCAACCCTTATCACGGAGGTAGTTGAAGAACAAGCTTGGGGGAGGACCCCCACTTGAGGTAACATGTATCACATTCCTTGCATATTTATTTTCCATCCATCCATCATCCACCCTGCATTTAATATATATATATATATATATATATATATATATATATATATATATATATATTAGATTTGCCTTCATCAAATAAAGATGTGTGGTAAGAATGATTTAGAATTCACATAGATGAAATGATGAATAGTTGCTCTATTTTATTTTCCTAAGTCTCTAGTTTAAAACTTGCTACTCTCCGAATACTGCTTTCGTTGGTTTGAAATACTTTTACCTTAATTTGGAAGTTGTGGATAGCAAAAGCTTAATCTAATTCTAGGTTGTTTTGAGATTAGAATTGGTAATAGCACTGCTAGTCCTAGTTTGAAAGTAAAACTTAGATTTCCGGAGAAATTCTAAAAAGATTTAAGTTTCCCTCAATTGATTGGAAATACCTACCAAAGCCATATGATGTTTATACATAGACAAAACCCTATGCATATGCTATTTGCTTTCACATTGAGCCTAGTCAAACTGGTATAGACCCATGTGAGAAATCATTCAACTCTTTTTGAATTCAAGAATCCACTTGCACATGCTATACTTCTACACTAGAAGTAAGCAAAACGTCCATCATATTCACCATACCACAACAAAAAGATAAACTCCATGTTATTAATGTTTAGCACTCTCTTCAAAATTCATTGCAAAGAAAGGGAGTAGAAGACATGGCTACAAAAATAAAATGAAAAAAAAAGAGAGAAAAAAAATTAGCCATGTTTCATCCCTGCAAAAGAAAGAGAGATTATACCAAAAAGGAGTTATCTCAAGTATCCACATCCACTTCCACTCCATCACACATGCACTAGTCTTGAATCAAAAAGTTTTGATTTGAATTCTCCTAAGGCTTACTCTTTTGACTTAGCAATATATGTGATGCAAATATGCCTACTTACTTTCCTTACCAAGCTCCACATACAAGCCATATTCAATGAGTAGGAATAGTAGAGGAACAATGCTTTGGTGAGGAAATATTTCCACTATCCACAAAGGAGTGACTGAGAGAATCAAATTGAGGTACTTAATATCTAAATTGAATTCTCCGAGATTTATGTGGAACTTGATTTCTAGGCTATGTTTGCTCCAATTGCTATTCTACCTTTCAACTACTCATGAATATGAAAAAGCATAAGCCCCATGATAACTTAAGAAAGGTAGGGTATCATAGCCAATTTCTGCAATACTAGGTAGAGTATCTTGTTGTGCATTAGATACTATTGAAAATAAGACATTGTAGCAACTCCTGATCATCAACCTGAAGTCTTGACTTTGCTCGGGACGAGCAAAGGATAAGCTTGGGGGAGTTTGTTGGTGGCTGCTATATACCGATTCCATCCGTCAATTTAACTCAATTATGTGAAGGATTGATCATTTCTTGCACACATCACCTCTCTATCTAACCCAATTCCACTTGGACTTGGAGAAATATGTGTATGCAGCATTTTATGCAGGATATGAGGAAATGTAGAGGGACCAATCCTATAAAATATCATCCCAGCCAATCAGGCAACGACATGTGGCATCCCATGGATCAAATGACCAACAAACAAAAGTATCCAAGAAGATCCAACGGTGTATCACCCATATACATCAACAGGACCCACCTGGCAGCCACCTGGAGGAAGCACACGAGAAACGGTGCAATGACCAGGTCGACCAAACCAGGGGGTCGGCCGACCTGGTCTTTGCACCAAACTCGGTCAACCTCCATGTGTTGGCTCCTCCCGGCTCCCTGGAGTCAATGGTGACTGATTCGCGCGCTTTTGGTGGCAGGAACTGACCTAAACACTAGTATAATAGGACCCCCTACCCCTCACTTTAACACACACCACTTGAGCTTCATCTCTATTGTATACACTCTCATCCATAGTCTTATAGGAGTTAGGCTGTTGAGAGGAGAGTTTCTAGTCCCAAGTCCAAATTGGGAAAGGAGTAAGGAGTCTCTCTCTTCCCAATCCTACATTAGCAAAGGTATGGCTCATGTATTCTTTCTTGTAATTGTGACTTTATGCATAATAAAGATAGTATCTTTATTCTCTACTAATACATATACTTGGGCAATGCATTTCTTGTTTGATTGTGGAGTCCATGTATGTCGAAGGTATAGCTTCTATGACTGTTTCATCACGAACATATCTCATTATCATAGAACCTATAGACCTCCACTATAGTCTAGTTAATTATAACATAACTAGGTTACTATGGACAATTATGTTGTGTATCAACATTGGTTCAATGATGATTCAATTCATTGCCTTAGGATGGATTGTGCCTAGGCTCTTAAGGTAATTACATAATATGCTAGCATGGCGCTAGGATAGATAAGTAGCATTGGATGTCTCGTAGACCCACGGATTGAAGAGGTAGGCAGTAGGTGGTGACAGCCCTATCTTTCCTTTGTAATCCTCCAAGTTGGGCTATGCCACAGGCTCTTGGCGGGAGTCGCCCTAGTATTGCTAGGGGTAAGCCCGTGCCGATGTGTTGAACCACATAGCATAAGTATTCACTATTGATCTAGCTTATGAATAATTAGTTTAGACTATGTATATGTACAATAGAGCATAGTAGAAGTACCTCCATAACTCTTAACCGTAACTAACCTCTAGGATCCTCTTATCCCCCTTGGACTGGAAAGCTTTTCTGTGTGTCGCACTACCTCCACTATTATTTTATCCATACTTACTAGATTCTTACCTAGACCTTTCTAACATTTCCACTTGATGATTGTTATATCTCTACCCCACCTTCCTTTGGGATCAAATAAATGACACCCTTGGGAATACTCTTAAGGGGAAATGCTACAATGATATCTCTGTGCGCTTGTGGAATTCACTCTGTGATCCAATAGAACCATTAACAAGCATTTCTGACACATCAGTTTGAGATGTTTAGTTAATGGTGCATAAGAAATACCAACAAGCATTTCTGGCGCCGTTGCCGGGGGTGATTTGTTAGTATATCTTAGGAGCCGTCAACAAGCATTTCTGGTGTCGTTGCCAGGGATAATTTGTTAGTATATCTTAGGAGCCATCAACAACATCCTATACGACCTCTTAGCTATAGGTGATGTTCCAGGTATTAAATCAATAACAAACTCAATGTCTTGATCAGGTGGCATACCTGGCAAATCGTCCGGGAAAACATCCAAAAATTCACAAACCACCGGAATCTCCTCAATTGCAGCACCGTCCATGTGGTTCAGCTCAAATTGCTTCCGTGCGGTTTGAGATTCTTCAAATTCTACTATGATCCCTTCTTAATTGGTTAAATTCACCGTCTCCGTGGCACACTCAATAACTCCATTGTGCTTTCTCAACCAGTCCATACCAAGTATAATGTCCAATCCTTGAGAATCCAAAACAATGAGGTTGGTAGAGAAGTCTACCCCCTTATTCTAAGTCTTACTTTTGGACATACTATATTTGTCCTCATCTCTCCTCTAGGAGACTTAATCATTAGAGTAAACTTCGTATGAGAGATAGGCAAACTATACTTGGCAACATATTTTGATGCAATGAATGAATGTGATGCTCCAGAATCAAATAACATAGTCGTTGGGTTGGAGTTTGCGAGAAACATACCAATCACCACGTCATCTGCTTATTGAGCATCCTCCGTAGAGACATGGTTCACGTTGCCACGAGCAAAATTCTGTTGTACACGTTTTCCTTGTGGCTGTCCTCCATTCGGTATTGGGTTTTGCCTCAGCGCAGTGCTTCCTTGACCAAGGCCTGACTTAGGACATTGATGCGCAAAGTGTCCATCTTCTCCACAAGTATAGCACTTCTTTCCTGCACCAGAATTTGGACAGACTTGATTTTGAACATTTGCACCAGCAAAATTAGCACGAGGTGCAAAAGGCATTGGAGGCCTAGGTGCTTGCATGACAGGGCGCTGCTGCACAAACTGAGCTGGGCGCGGTGCACATCGAGGGCGATAAGCAGGCACAGAAGAGCTAAAGTAAGGAACACTTGGTGGTGCAAAGCGAGAGCGCACATTACTTCCTTGTTGATGTCCTTGATATGGCGCCTTCCTCTTGTTGTCTTGCTCCATCTCATGGACCTTGTTCTCCACCACAATTGCTTTGTCCACAAGCTTCTGGAAGTTGGCATAGTTACAATTCACCAATTGCACTTGGATTTCATTGTTCACGCCTCTCATAAACAAATATTGCTTCCGACTGTCTCGGCTCACATACTCAAGCGCATACCTTGAAAGTTGGGTGAATTTATTGAGATATTCACCCACGCTCGATCTTCCTTGCCTTAGGTTCTCAAATTCTTGCCTCTTCAAGATCATAAGTCCTTCCAGCACATAATGAGAATGGAAGCTCTCTTTGAATTCGGCCCAAGTAATTCTCTCTTGGTTCTCATGAGCATTGCTTAAGGAATCCCACCAATCCGCAGCTGCTCCAACTAGTTGATGAGAAGCAAAAAGCACTTCTCCCGGTCACTGCATTGTACAATAGCTAGCTTCCTCTCCACGGACTTGGGCCAATCATTCGCATCCATAGGGTCAGCGGCTTGAGCAAAGGTCGGCAGCCTAGTCCTCATGAACTCTCCCAACCGGTTATGAGGAGGTGGGGTGGCGGTGGAGGCATGTGGGGCTGATTGTTGATATTGCCAGCCTGCAGCTGTCCCATAGTTTGTATCATGGTCTGCATGAGCTGGTTTTGCATAGCCAAAAGCTGCTCAATATTGATAGCTCCATGAGCGGGTCCTTGTCCATTGTTGTTCTGAGGTGCTCCATGGTTCTCCTCCTCATCATTAGCATCACTCTGGTTGCGAGTCCTCACCATCTAAAGAAAAGGAATAGGTATGAATTAAAAAATGTCCCCAACTATATGCACCAAGGGATATGAAACTAAACAACTAACTAGCCTAGATGGACATGGCAATGCTAAAGCATCCCAGAATCCTCTATTAAGCACACAATTAAACAATATATAGCAAACAACACACCAAACAAAAGCACATCGATTCCGGAGTGCTCCTATGTGCTCTAAAGTGTCCATTCTATCTAGGCTGCATCCTACGGTCAACATGTGACTCTCATACCAAATTATTACACCCGGTTCAAAAAATTAGCCAAGTGAACGCATATGTGTGCCCAGGATGTTCAACACACATACACGAGTGCATTAAAAAAAGAGTATACAAAAAATTACCACAGAACAAGATTAATTAACCAAATTTTATTACACAAACCATATTATCCTCGAATACAAGCTCTAATGAATATTAATGACAAGTTTCAACTAATGTAGCGGAAATAAACTAATTAAGTAACTAAGCAAAAGGGATAAAGCGCAGCTCCAACACTCCACAGGCAAGCTGACGGTAGACACGACCTATAACTCCACATTATCATCGTTATACTCCCAATCCTGACCTGCAACTATTTGGGGGGGATTGCAAGGGTGAGTACATGTCGTACTCAACAGGTGTTGAAAGTATGACATGTAGCTGATGCAAATGACGAATATAATAATGGCTAAGTGCTGAAAAGTACATTAAAACATTTGAAAAGCAATATATATATATATATATCATGTATGTGAATAAACCCATCATAAACCATCACCCATCATCCATATACCAGATTTTACCATTACCATTAACAATGCTCAATACCAGAATTATTTCCATTACCGGTCAGAACCATATTATCAACCATAACCATTACCAAACCATCCCAAATTCCAATTTCCCTCTAATCATGTAGGTCATCTAGGCGCTCGTGACTGGGAGCACGACTATCATGATAGTTTAACTAGACTCTACAGAGTTTATACCGCTTTACCCACGTGTTTGTGATTTCATCACCTTGTAGTGACTAGAACCTCTATTATTCCGTCTCACACTTCCATTGCTTTGTGGCCAAGAGATCACAAAATAACCTTTACAAAGGGATTAGTAGCCTATTTATACCCCACTGAGGTTTCGCCGGTGGCAATGTCTCCTACATAGCACATCTTCAACCAAGGGACCCCTCTTGAGCCATTCAGATCTCAGGGTAGTCCCACCAATTATCAACGAACCCAATCTGAATAACCCTTCCCCGAGCATCCTTAATGGTCCAAATAGCACTAGAAAGCCCTAATTAATCAGCTATGCCGCACCCATACTTGGCCTCGTGGTGGCACTGTAGTCCTGGCTTATTCCCGCATGAACCGGTCCTTAGATCTAAAGCAAGCAAACCACCATAACATCCAACCCATCCACATAACAGGCTTGCTTAGATCACCCATTACCTTGTCATATTAACCAGTTCATATTAACCATAATCTCATTAATGCACAATTAAATAGTACTCTTGTTTTCCCATCCCAATTAATTAAGCGAAGCAAAAGGTAAAAAGCCCTTCTCGAGTCTCTACCATAAAATCCAGGTGACAAGGGTGGTCAAACAAATCTAGTAAACTTCCTACCATAGGGTTTCCATCAAATTAACACAAGCATGTAGTTTTGCAAACAAAACATTTACTTAAAAAAAACAGGATCAATATGCTTCAAGGACACTTGCCTTGCTCTTGGGATCGGTTCGGGTCAATGCCTTCAAACTCTTGGTGCTAGAGATCCTCTACGACACTCTCTAGCGCAAATCCGTCTAATCCGCATAATAAAAATACAAACAAGAAACACAATCAAAGAGTGCACAAATATTACTCAATATGACATGACATGCATGATTAATGCAAATGCAAGGTGGAACTTGTTATTGAGTTGCTTTTAATGATCACTAACTAGTTCTAATAGATTGTAACAAGTTTATACATATTTGGAGTTGATTGGATCAAATTTTAGAATTAATTCAAAAGAATTAACCAGGGAAATCAGACTAGTCCGCTAGGGATCGGACAAGTCCGCACTGCGCGAGAACAACATATTAGGGTTTCCTAGATCAACGTGAATTTGGAGATTTGGGGTTGAGTTCACGTAAGGAAAAGAGAATAGAAGGTGTACCAGGTGTTTAGAACTCCAATGAACCAAATATCTTGAAGGCAACAATTAGTTCTTGATGATCTAGGGTTGATGATGAACTTGGAGATGATTTGGTGATGAAGAGCTTGAAGTTGATTGAGATCTTGATTCTCTTTCGTTTCCTCCTCTTCTTCTTCTTGCTTGGGATCTCCTCCTCCCTCCTTGATGGCGGCTATCCACGAACTAGGGTTTGGGTGGGGTGGAAAAGTGGCAAATAGATGTCAAGCTAAGGGGTGGAGTTGTTTATATAGGGGTGGAGGCTAGGGTTAGACGGATTTCGAGTTTGTGGGTGAGTAGAGGCTGGTTTAGAGTCCCAAATGGGCTCTAAAAGAGTTAGGCACGACGTCCCTAGGCCCACTTAATGAAAAACCCAAGCAACAAGTCATAAAACAATGATCAACTCGGAGTCGGGATATACCGGACAAGTCCGAAAAGGGTCGGACTAGTCCAAAGTTGTCCAGAGAAAAATTGGACAAGTCCGGACTTTGAAAGTGCATCTTGGAATCCCTTGTGGGTTTTGGTTGATTTATGACAAGCAAATGAGATCATAACCACATTGTTGTGATGAGCACATGATCTAATGAGATAATGAACAAAGTGCCAAAAAAAGAAAGGAGAATGAGAAGCAATGCGGAAAAGAGCTCAAGAACCAAGTGTAGTAGATCATTGTATATGGAGTGTGTTAAGGAAACACACCCTAAGAGCTCAAGCACAAATAATATCACACATTGCACAAATTTATACAGGACCGGACTAGTCCGACTGACCCTGGACTAGTCCGATATCTTTCTGCACCAGATCGGACAAGTCCTCACAATGTGGACTTGTCCTCACAGTCCAGTTTTTCACTGACCAGACTAGTCGGACATTACCACGGAATAGTCTGATATCTCTCTGACTAGAATCGGACTAGTCCTCCCCAGTGCGGACCAGTCCACCAAACACTTCAAAAGTTGCAAAAAATCGGACAAGTCCAATAACACAACATACTAGTCCGATATCTTTTTGATGTCAATCGGACAAGTCCGATATTAGTACGGACTAGTCCAAAATCCCTCTGACCTAAATCGGACAAGTCCTCCAAGTGAGGACTTGTTCCCCAAATTCACTTAGGGTTTCACTTATCCGAACAAGTCGGATATTTATTGAACTAGTCCGAATATTTCCAGAACCAAAAGCGGACAAGTCCGCTCTTAACCGGACAAGTCCGATATTTCGGGACACCTAGGGTTTCCTACAAGCAGCACACCGGACTAGTCCGGTGTCCACCACGGACTAGTCCGATCTTTCTAAACCCTAATGGTAACTTTTGGAAACCTCATATAAATAGGTGTGCACGGCCCATCTTTCGTATCACTCGACCCTTTGTGCCGTCACACCTTCCAAGAGCCTAGAAAACACCTCTCTCCACGAAATCCAACGCAAGAAAGATCAATCCCTTGAGGATTCACTTTTGATCATTGGAGAGACAAGATTTCACACGTTTGAGCTCTTGGTTTGATTCCCTTACACACTCTTGTGGTTTTCATCATAATCTTAAGAGTGTGTTCTTGGTGGTGTTCATCTCGTAATCTTGGGGAGCCCTCAACTTGTGAGAAGGCCCCTTGAATTTTGTTATTTGCCCTTTGTGATTAGTGAAGAGGATTGGCCTTCGTGGCGATCCGACGAGGGTAGGGTTGGAGAACACCCGGTCCTTTTGTGGACTCCTCAACGTGGACGTAGGTTGCCTCTGTGGGAACCGAACCACGGGATAAAGAGTTTGTGTTCTTACTTTGTGCACATCGTTCTTACTCTTCATATCTATCTAGGGTGTCAATCAATCTTGTTCACTTTACGTTGAAACATTGAATATAAGACTAACTTGTGCTATATCCTAGTGCATAGTAGTGTGACACTTCAATTACAAGTATATTTCCACTGCATACATCCTAGGATTGAGATAATCGATCAAACTTGATCAATCTAGTCGGCACGCATCGGACTAGTCCGCACTCGACCGAACTAGTACAATATCTCGGGATTTAATAAATTTTTTAAGTGTTGCATGATTCAACTAAAAATCAAAAAGGCCTATTCACCCCCCTCTAGGCCACATTCAATTGGTATCAGAGCAGGACTCTTTTAAAGGAGACTAATCGCTCGAAGAGAACATGTCAGACATGAAGGACGTACACAAGAGCATCAACCATGAGAAGGTTGAAGAAGAAAAGAACCAAAAATTGGAGAGGCTATTCAAGACTTCGAGGATGAAGATGAGGAGATGCTGGAACTTAAAGCGCTCCTAGGAAAGAAAACCCTCTCCAAGGGAAAAGTGAAGATCGAAGACGAGAAGAAGAAGAAGAAGGGTGTAGTCATACCGACTACTCGCGATATCCTTTTAATTATGATCGCTTAAATTCTAACAACAATCATTATCTATCTATTCCACTTGGAAAGCCCCACACTTTGATGGCAATGACTACTCAATGTGGAGGCAGAACATGAAAATGCACTTCATTTCTCTCAATCCAAGTTTATGGCACATTGTGGTTACATGAATAGATATCCCCGACGACGATGAGGAGCTCACACCTAGCCAAGAGCAAGCAATCCATCGAAATGCCAAAGCTACTGCAGTCATCACTTCACCACTTAGTTGGGACGAGTTCACAAAGGTGGATGGACTCGAGATTGCAAAGGAGATATGGGATACATTGCAAACCGCATATGAAGGCGATCGTCATGTGCGAGAAGCGAAGATTGAAATGATTGAAGGCGAATTGGGAAGATTCGCCATTGAAGAAGATGAGTCGCCGCAAGACATGTACAATCGCTTGAAGACTTTCATCAACAAGGTTCGAGCATACGGAAGCAAGAAGTGGAACGATCACGAGGTGGTGAAGCTCATCCTTAGAGATTTCATGCCTCACAATGTCACCTTATGCTCGATGATTAGAGAAAGCCCCGAGTACAAGAAAATGACCCCGGATGATCTATTTGGAAGGATCATCAATTTTGAGATGATGGAAAAGCAGGCGAAGCATGTCAAAGAGATTGCCGATCTCACCTCGACAAAGAAGAAAGGGGTCGCTTTGAAGTCCACTCTCAAGCCCTTGTCTAAAGAAGCTCGAGAAGCTCAACTAGAAGAAGACGGTGATGATGAGAGCAGCGACTTACATGAAGATGACATGATACTATTCATGAAGAAATTCAAAAGAATGATGAAGAAAAGATAAGGGGCTAAATCAAGTGAAGGAAAGTACAAGGAAAAATCAACACCGAAGTTGAGGCGGGCATGCTATAACTGTGGTGAGTATGACCACTTTATAGTTGATTGCCCATATAAAGAGAACAAGAAGAAGACCAAGGAAACAAAGCCTCAACCCAAGAAATTCATAAAGAAGAAGAAGCAAGCTGAACAAGCGCATCTAGGGAAGGAGTGGGACTCAAATGGTGAGTCCTCATCCGAAGAAGAAGAGGAGATGGCTAGCATAGCCATCGAGAAGACATCCAAGAAGTCCACTCTCTTCCCAACTCTTGATGCATGGAAGGAGAATGGCACTTGCCTCATGGCAAAGGAAGGTAAACGAAAGGTAACAACCAAATCCTCTTCCTTGCATTCCTATTCTAGTGATAGTGAAATTGCTAGCAATAATGAAGATATGCTCATTGGCTTAGATAAGAAAACAGTCGCGAAAATGAAATTTCCACTTGATCAACTTGTTGAGAAGGAGAAGTTGATAAAACGTAAAGAAGACATGATTATCTCCCAAAAGGAGGAATATGTTGAACTTGACAAGCTTCTAGAACTTGAAAAGGAGCGAAGCAAGTCACTAGAGCTTGAGTTAGCTTCAAGCAAGGAAGCTTGCTTGGAGTTAAGCAACTCAAATGCTACAATCAAGGACGAAATTGCTAACCTAATCAAGGTTAACAAGATCCTTGAGGTACAAGTTGAGTCATCCAAGCAAGGTGACCCTTCATCCTCTTCAAGCTCACCTTCTCAACCACTTAAAACGGAAGCTATCATTACTTGTTCATGTGGTAAAGTTGACACTAGCTTGAAAGACAAGTCAACCTCTACCAAGGATAAGCATCCTGTCCAAAGTGGCATATCTGACAAGGAGAAGGTCAAATATGCACGTAGTGCATACTTGGCCACAAGACCTCCTAATGTCAAATATGGCATTGGGTATTCCTATGGTGGAAAGAAAAATTCTAGAAACCATATGAATAACAAGGAAAACATTGCCTTTGTAAAGGGAAGACCCTCTGAAACTGGAAAGTCCAAAGTTAACACATCCAACACACATGATCACCGAACTAGTCCAGTCGGGACATGGACAAGTCCGGTCCTCCAGACAAGTCTGATTTCCCAGACTTGTCCTGTATGTAAGCAACAACAACTACTATTTAGAACCTTTGATGCATCTTATGTTTTAATGAGAAGTAATTTTGGTAAAGTTTATGCTCATTATGTTGGGCCACGCCATGGGAACACCAAATCTCATGTGTGGGTGCCCAAATCCCTTGTGACTAACCTAAAAGGACCCAAGCAAGCTTGGGTACCTAAAACCAAGGCATGATTTGTTTTTGCAGGCCTATTCCTCCGGTGGATCTAAATGGGTGCTAGACAGTGGTTGCACCAGCCATATGGCCGGAGAAAGAAGGATGTTCATTGAATATGAAGAAAATGAGGATCCAAGCGAGGGCATCTATTTTGGAGACAATAGTCAAGGAAAGGTGTTCGGTACCGGTAGAATTGCCATATCATCTCAACATACTCTTTCTCATGTGTTACATATTGATTCCTTAGATTATAACCTGCTGTCCATATGTCAATATGTGACAAAGGTTGCAATTGCTTGTTCACTAATGGGGGTGTGACTGTCTCTAGAAGGAGTGATGGTTCCATTGCATTCAAGGGAATGTTAAAGGCAAAGCTTTACCTTGTTGACTTCAACAAAGTTAAAGCCGAACTTGACACATGCTTGATTGCAAAGACCAACATGGGTTGGTTGTGGCATAGACGGCTAGCGCATGTTGGTGTGAGGAATCTTCAAAAACTCCTCAAGGGCGATCACGTTAGAGGCTTGAAGGATGTTGTTTTTGAGAAAGACAGGCCTTGTAGCGCGTGCCAAGCTGGGAAGCAAGTTGGAGCTCCTCACCCCGTGAAGAATGTCATGACTTCAACAAGACCGCTCGAGTTACTTCACACAAACCTATTTGGTCCAATTGCTTACATAAGCATAGGCAGTAACAAATATGACTTAGTAGTTGTTGATGATTTTTCTCGCTTCACTTGGGTTTTTTATACATGATAAGGCAGAAACACAAGGAACCTTAAAGAAGTTTTTCAAGCATGCTCAAAATGAGTTTTCATTGATGATCAAGAATATTTGAAGCGACAACGGCACAGAGTTCAAGGACACACTAGCTGAGGAGTACCTAGATGAAGAAGGCATAAAGCATGAGTTTTCAGCACCTTACTCCCCTCAACAAAACGGAGTTGCTGAAAGGAAGAACCGAACCCTCGTAGAGATGGCGAGAACAATGCTCGATGAGTACAAGACCTCAGATCGATTTTGGGCGGAAGCGGTTAACACCGCTTGCCACGCCATAAATCGACTTTACCTTCATCGACTACTCAAGAATACATCCTATGAGCTACGTACCGGTAACAAGCCTAATATTTCATACTTTTGAGTTTTCGGTTCTAAATGCTATATTTTGAACAAGAAGCCCAGGACTTCAAAGTTTGCTTCGGGGTCCAATGAAGGTTTCTTGCTTGGTTATAATTCGAACTCTTACGCCTATCGTGTCTTCAACAAGACCTCCAGACTTGTTGAAGTAGCACGTGACGTAATGTTCGATGCAACTAACGGCTCCCAAAAGGAGCAAGTTGATCCATGTGTGCTAGATAGAGAAGAAGCTCCTTGTCAAGCATTGAGAAGAATGGCATTGGGAGAAGTTCGACCAAAAGAACCTCCTCTACATACGCATGAGGAAGATGAACCACAAGAGGAGGCCAATGATCAATGGGGAGCTTGCATACAAGATCAACCTCAAGAAGACAAAAATGATCAACAAGTCAATGAGGGCAACCATCTAGGGGGAGAAGAGGATGACCATTAAGATTCAAGACAGCAAATGCCACACCCAAGAGTACACCAATGCGTCCAAAGGGATCACCCAATCGATAACATTATTGGTGACATCAAAAAGGGAGTAACTACTAGATCTCGCATAGCTAACTTTTGTGAGCATTGTTCATTTGTATCTTTTTTGGAACCGCGCAGGGTTCAGGATGCATTGAAGGATTCTGATTGGGTAGTGGCCATGCAAGAAGAACTCAACAACTTCAAAAGGAACGAGGTGTGGGAACTAGTCGAAAGACCCAAGTTCAACGTCGTCGACACCAAATGGGTCTTTCGCAACAATCAAGACGAACACGGGTGGTGACAAGGAAGAAGGCATGACTTGTGGCCAAAGGGTATTCACAAGTCGAAGGTTTGGATTTTGATGAAACCTTTGCTCCCGTAGCTAGACTTGAGTCCATTAGAATATTACTTGCATATGCTACTCACCATGATTTCAAGCTCTATCAAATGGATGTGAAAAGCGCCTTCCTCAACGGAGAGCTAAAGTACTTCTTGGGATTCCAGGTGAGGCAACAAAAGGAAGGGAGGGACATTCATAAGCCAAACTAAGTACACTCAAGACATACTCAAGAAGTTTGGAATGGATAAGGCGAAGCATATAAAGACTCCCATGGCAACGAATGGCCACTTGGATCTCAATGAAGATGGACCAAACTTCGATCAAAAGGTATATCGCTCCATGATTGGATCTCTACTCTACTTATGTGGATCTAGGCCAGACATTATGTTGAGTGTATGTTTGTGTGCAAGGTTTCAAGCCAACCCAAAGGAGTGTCATTTGACAGTCGTAAAGAGAATCTTGCGGTATTTAGTTCATACACCCAACCTGGGCCTTTGGTATCCCAAAGGTTCCAAATTCAATCTCATTGGTTACTCCGATTCAGATTATGACGGACGCAAAGTAGATAGAAAAAAGTACCTTCGACACCTACCAATTCCTAGGTAGATCCCTAGTTTCTTGGTCCACCAAGAAACAAAACTCCGTTGACTTATCCACGGACGAAGCGGAGTATGTTGCAGCCGGGAGTTGTTGTGCACAACTCCTTTGGATGCGACAAACTCTTAGGGATTACGGTTACAATATGAGCCGTATTCCACTCCTATGTGGTAATGAGAGTGCTATTAAAATTGTCCATAATCCCATTGAGCACTCTAGGACCAAACACATAGACATCCGACATAACATTTTGAGAGACCACTCAATGAAGGGAGATATAGCCATTTCACATGTCAACACCGAAAAACAACTAGCCGACATATTCACCAAGCCACTCGGTGAAAAACGCTTTTGCGAGCTCCGAAATGAACTAAATATCCTTGATGCTCGGAATGTGGCTTGAAATCTTGTATACATGAATGCTATCTTCAAAATTCATTGATTGTGTTGTGAAAATAATCTCTCTCTTTTTTTCGAAAAACTATGTCAACTACTTGATCTTGGTGAATTATGATCATTGCTTGATTGTTGAATGCTTACTGATCATATTCATCAAGATTATTTGATTTGATTTGCCTCCCTATTTTCTTAATAAGTACCTTCGAATATATACGAATGGGCTAAGACTTTCTTCCCTGGTGACCACGGACTAGTTTGTGGTTGCCCGGACTAGTCCGCCCGTGCAGACTAGTCCGCAGAGTGACGGTTAGGCCGGACTAGTCCGATATAGTCTCTAGAAAAGTTCGGACTAGTCCGATTATTTTCGGACAAGTCTGATTTTTCGTGTCCATAACCCTAGCCGCCAGAAACCCTAATCTTCCTCACCCCCACACTTGCCTCAAGCTTTCTCTCTCCACGCTCGAGCTCCCCAAGGCGATTTGGCGATTCCTCCATCAAAACTACTCAAGTTTGGATGGAAATCGATCTCCTTCGCGTAGGGATTGAGGACCACGGACTTGTCTTCTCCTTCAACCCCTACATCTCTGAGAATCGAGCAATTTCAGTAAATTTTCCTCCCAAAACCTAGAAATCACTATTTCCTTCGATGTTGATCAAATAGCTTGGTTCCTTTCACCATATACATGCTTCCTTGATGTATTACATTGATGCTAAGATATTTGTGCATTAGGAATCACCTTTTGTCTCTTAGTTAGGGTTTTACAAGTTGAATACCGGACTAGTCCGGTCCATGCACGGACAAGTCTGGTCACCCAGACTAGTCCGTGCATGTACACCGGACTAGTCCAATTTTTCTGAACTCAACCCTAACTTCTTAATTCCTCAATGCAATTCTTTGTCATCTATTCTCATCAATACCTTGTGAAATCCATTCTCAGGACAATGTCGAGCACCAACGATGAAATCTTTGATTTCGAGGCCGAGATGGACCACGAAGTCGTGCTTCGGTCCTCGACGGGCCAATGCAAGAAGCGCCAAGAGCGCCCATCCGAGCCGGCTCCTTCTCCTCCCAAGATCGACGGAAGGTGCTCACAAAGAATCCTGCCTCCAAAGCTTCTGTTGGAGGTGGCCCTAGCTCGGCAAGTGCTCGCCAAGCAAAGGGCAAGGGCAAAAGGATTGCAACGGGCCCGATTGGCCCTCTAAAGATGTCAGCTCCAAGGCAAGGGGACAGGGATCCCGCTGAGGAGAAATTCAATGGCAAGGGCAGCGACACGGCTGCAAAGTTCAGAAATGTGGATTGTTACAGCTGACCCAAGCAAGCTGCTGATGGGAGGTTCTGGAGTAACTTCCATGCTGATTTTTACAAGACTGTCTATCTCCCAATGAAGACTCATGTTGTGCGCAGCCAGTGGATAGATTGGGCACACTTTGAGAAGAAGGGTTGCTTACCTTTTGTGGAGGTAGTCGAGGCAATTGAAAAGCATTGCTTGAAGGATATCTTTGCCTTCAGAAACAACTGGAATGATGAAGTCATAGCCCAATTTTATGTTACTTGCCACTTTGCTAGTGATGAGGAAGAAAGGGTGACTTGGATGACTCATGGATCCAAGTACACCATCACCTATGAAGAATTTGCAAGATTGCCACATCTTGACACCTCCAGCAATGACAATTTGATCATTCACAACATCAGTGTCATTGAGAAGGACAGGATGAAGTTTCTTTATGAACCCCACTCAAAGTTCAGCCCTCCTTCCACTAAGAACATGTAGCCTTTCTTCATGGTGCTGATCAGGGTCCTCGGGAAGACCATTGCCCCAAAGGATGGGGATGCTAGAAGTGTGCAGGGATATCTCAGGACCTTGATGAAGGTCATAAGCAAAGACAGAAAGTTTGATGTCTTTGACTACATTTGGAACGACATAGTGAACATATCTTGTACTCCAAACAGGTCCTGTGGCTATGCACCTTATATGATGTTTATGATTGAGAAGGTCACAGGGATAGAATTTGTGAAGGATGTGGAGCACACACCATTGAGGCCCCAAAAGCCTCAACAAGCAAGTGTTCAAGCTGCTCCTTCTCCTGATTCCAGTGTAGAGGCTCTGGCGAGAGCTAGTGGAGATGTTATGGCTGCTCCCGCCACTAGGGTCCCTCCTCAAAAGGGGTCACCAAGTGGCATCTTAAAGTACTTGTCAGCTATATTTGCCTCTTGCAAGAAGGCAGAAGTGAACACTCATAAGCTGAACAAGAGGAGAAAGGTTGATATGAGATATGTCAAAGAGAATGTGAAGCACATCTGCCAAAAGCTGGAGATCGAGCCCATAGGATCTCCAGTCATTTCTGATTATTCTGATTCTGATTTCACCGAGCTCGGGCCTTTGACTCCCTCCGAGCTTGCCTATTTTGGCATTGGGGACTCGAGTGGTACCGTTCCTCCTCCTCCTCCTCATCGGCTCGAGAATGAAGATGAAGACGATGAGAGGACCGATAGCGAGGCATGAAGACCTTAGGTCCCTTCTCTCCTTCTTTCTGGTGTCTTGATGCCAAAGGGGGACAGATTGAGGGGGAGTCTTAAGAGTCTTAGGCTTTAGCTGAAGGCTGCGAGGAGAGCTATTTTTGTGTCTTTTGTCTCTTTGTTGGTCGTAAGACTTATAATATGCTCTTTTGGTACTTTTGGTCATGTGATGCAATGTTTTGAACTTCTTATGAAGAGATGTATGAAATCTGTGATTTTGCTCTAAAAATGACATATATGCTTGTTGTTAACATGTTGATGTCAATTATGTCATTCCCATCATGATTATTGGTTCTATACACTTAGTTTTGCACCCCACCATAAAGAGTGCACATATGGATTGCACATATGGATTATGTTCTCATTGCTTAATGTGTTTCAAACTCATATGTGCACACTTTATGAAAATCTCAACTTTTTATCATATTTTGTGAAATCTCAATTGGTTGTCATCAATCACCAAAAAGGGGGAGATTGAAAGTGGATATAGGAATCCCTTGTGGGTTTTGGTTGATTTATGACAAGCAAATGAGATCCTAACCACATTGTTGAGATGAGCACAGGTTCTAATGAGAGAATGAACAAAGTGCTAAAAAAAGAAAGGAGAATGAGAAGCAATGTGGAAAAGAGCTCAAGAACCAAGTGTAGTAGATAATTGTGTATGGAGTGTGTTAAGGAAACACACCACAAGAGCTCAAGCACAAATAATCTCACACATTGCACAAATTTATACATGACCGGACTAGTCTGACTGACCTCGGACTAATTCGATATTTTCTGCACCAGATCGGACAAGTCCTGACAATGCGGACTTGTCCTCACAGTCAATTTTTTCACTGACTGGACTAGTCCAATATTACCACGGACTTGTCTGATATCTCTCTGACTAGAATCGGACTAGTCTTCCCCAGTGCGGACTAGTCCACCAAACACTTCACAAGTTGCAAAAAATCGAACAAGTCCGATAACACAACGGACTAGTCCGATATCTTTCTGATGTCAATCGGACAAGTCCGATATTAGTACGGACTAGTTCGAAATACCTCTAGCCTAAATCGGACAAGTTCTCCAAGTGCGGACTTGTTCCCCAAATTCACTTAGGGTTTCACTTATCCGGACAAGTCGGAGATTTATTGAACTAGTTTGAAGATTTCCAGAACCAAAAGCGGACAAGTCCGCCTTTAGCCAGACAAGTCCAATATTTGGGACACCTAGGGTTTCCTACACGCAGCACACCGGACTAGTCTGATCTTTCTAAATCCTAACGGTAACTTTTGGAAACCCCATATAAATAGGTGTGCACGGCCCATCTTTCAGATCTCTCGACCCCTCTGCGCCGTCACACCTTCCAAGAGCCTAGAAAACACCTCTCTCCACGAAATCCAATGCAAGAAAGATCAATCCCTTGAGGATTCACTTTTGATCATTGAAGAGACAAGATTCCACACATTTGAGCTCTTGGTTTGATTCCCTAACACACTCATGTGGTTTTCATCGTAATCTTAACAGTGTGTTCTTGGTGGTGTTCATCTTGTAATATTGGGGAGCCCTCAACTTGTGAGAAGGTCCCTTGAATTTGGTTATTTGCCCTTTGTGAAGAGGATTGGCCTCTGTGGCGATCCGACGAGGGTAGGGTTGGAGAATACCCGGTCCTTTTGTGGACTCCTCAACGTGGACGTAGGTTGCCTCTGTGGGAACCGAACCACAGGATAAAGAGTTTGTGTTCTTACTTTGCGCACATCGTTCTTACTCTTCATATCTATCTAGTTTTTCAATCAATCATGTTCACTTTACGTTGAAACATTGAGTATAAGATTAATTTGTGCTATATCCTAGTTCATAGTAGTGTGACACTTCAATTACAAGTATATTTCCGCTGCATACATCCTAGGATTGAGATAATCGATCAAACTTGATCAATCTAGTCGTCACACACTAGACTAGTCTGCACTCGACCGGACTAGTCCAATATCTTGGGATTTGATCAATTTGTTAAGTGTTGCAGGATTCGACTAAAAATAAAAAAGTCTTATTGACCCCTCCTCTAGGACACATTCAGACTGGACTCGGACAAGTCCGAACTTATCCAAAGGGGAAAAATAGACAAGTCTGGCCTAAAATAGGACAAGTCCGACTTTAGTCAGAGAGGAAACCGGACAAGTCTGCTGGAGTACCGGACTAGTCCGGACATGTCCAGAGACTTAGCGAATTTTTCAAGGGTTTTGGAACATCGGACTAGTCCGCATAGGACCGGACAAGTCCGAAAGTGTCTAGAGGCAAAAACAGACATGTCCGATTGAAGTCAGAGAGAAATCAGACTAGTCTGCACCAAAAATGGACTAGTCCGCACTTCCCAGAATTCTTAAGTGCGGTTTTGTTTCTAATTAAATTTTAAACTTATTCCATTTTATGTGGATTAATGTTTGATACGTATGTGAATGTATGCATGGCATGATTCATGAAAATGAGGGCGTTACATGGAGTCGATATACAGAGACGGGTGGGTCCTCCGGGAAAACGTCCGGACCCCTCCGAGAGGGTCCGGGAAGTTCAAGCAACACTTGACACAGTCATGACACTAAAAGTATAGCTACCTGCTCTGGGTTAGTACAAGATGTATAACACACTTAGCCTGGTTCTGTACCCTAAGTGTGTCCTTGTCTCGCCCGTAATCCGGACCTATAATGATAGAGATTGTTGTGTGAAAACAGACTCCACATCCATTTATTTTTGTACAAGGCGCAGTCTTTTGAATTATTATTTTTTATACTTCTTGTCTATAATGAAGTTGTGCAATTCTTTTTAAGTTTTAATTCAAGTTATTCATATGTGTTACAAGTTATATTGTTGGACTCTTTGGATCTTAACATTGCTGCATAGTCTACTTGCATGAACGCCAAGGCAACATAGGTCCGGAGTGTGCTATCGACTTAGCCTGGTCCTGCACCCTAAGTATGCCCCTCTACCTACATCCCGGCAGGCATGAGTAGGGTGAGTACTAAAAAAGCATGCGGACCTGGAGAGGTTACATCAATGTGCTTGTTATCATATATAATTTCTTCGGATCTAAAACTCAAATAAGAACAATAAGTCACAAATGATTTATAGATAAGAGGAAGTGTTTTTTACTCTTTTTCCTGTTTTTAATGTACAGGAAAAACAAAAAATCCAGCGATGGTGGACGATGCCGGAGCTATTAAGCTCTGACAACCTCCAAGGGGGCCCGCCGTCGATGTTCTTGAATGTTGAAAGTGGGCGCCACCAGAGCTAACAAGCTTTGGCAACTTCCATGAGGGCCCTACGTTGACATAGAATATAATTCAAGTGAAGATGGCATACCAAGGAGATCGCCATCAACGTTATCTACAATTGATGGTGGGTGGCGTCGGACCTACCAAGCTTCGACAACCCCAGGGGGCCCGCCGTCGACGTTCTACGCGTTGACAGTGGTTGCTGTCAGACCTACAAAGCTCCGACAAACCCAAGACGCCCGTCGTCGATGTTCTACGCATTGACAGTGGGTGTCGTCGGACCTACCAAGCTCCGACAACCCCAGGGGCCCGCCGTCGACGTTCTATGGGTTGACAGTGGGTGTTGTTAGACATATCAAGCTCCGGCAACCCCAGGGGGGCTGCTGTCGATGTTCTACGCATTGACAGTGAGTGCCGTCGGACCTACCAAGCTCCGACAACCCCAGGGTGCCCGCCGTCGATGTTCTACGCATTAACAGTGGGTGCCGTCAGACCTACCAAGCTCCGACAACCCTAGGGGCCAGCTGCCGACGCTACAAAAGCTTCCTAGAGAAGTCAGAAATAAATTTTGGACCTAGGAGCTATACATTCAAAATGTCCAATTCATCAACACATCGTCAAATCCTTTTGGTACATATTCACAATCAAATTCTGTACATCTACCAGGGGGCAAACAAGGTAAAGGACAGTGTATCAAAGACAAGGACAACAAAATGGAATTCATTGCAGAAATAGTGAATTTCATTCATTCAAAATACTGGATTACCAAATCAGGGTTACAACAAAAGACAAAAGGAAAATGTCCTAGCTACTGGAGGGTCTAAGTCCTGCGAAAAAACGAAGCAACCTTCTTAGCAACCTCTTGGACACTAGCTTTGGCGGCATCCTCCTCTTCAGCAATGAGTCCTTCAAAGACCGGATCGAGAGAAAATTGAGGCTCTCGGATTTTGTAACACGCCAAGACATACTTGGAGATGTTTTTGGCCAGAGACTTTCCCTCTGTCTCCAACTGGTCAGTGATGACATCACCCATTGCGCCAAGTTTGCTGCCAGCAGAGCCAAGCGCCCCGAGCATCTGGTCTAGCTCTTGTGCTGGGTTCTCCGGACATACTGGACTAAAGCCAAGGGCACAAGGGATCTGTCCGCACGTCCTAGGAAATCCCATACCTACAGGGATTCAGTTTCCCTCGAGCTCCGCAGCTCCTCCAGTGACCTCCGGGCGACCGCTAGCTCCGAACTTTCCCGAGCAAGTCGCTCAACCGCTTTGGCATGTTGCTGCATATTCTCAGCTACTTTCTTTTCACGATCGGCTAGCTCCGTCTCTCGGAGGTGGATGCGGTTCCGCCGTTCTGCCAGGTCCTTCTCCCTGCCTCTTACTTTCCCTTCTCTGGTGGCAACATCAGCTTCTCTTTTTGAGAGCTCCTGCCCCAGTTTCCAGTACTTTTCCTCCTCTTCCTTACTCCACAGATCAAACTTCTTAGAGCGATCTGCCAAATTTTGCTCAGCTAGAGTCAGCTTCTGACCGAGCTCTTGCTTCTCAAAACATCCTCCTGCTATTCTAGGACCTTCTCTTCTCTTGCATCAAGGTCTGCTCGACGCTTCAGGAGGACCTCATTTAATTCATTGAGGTTTTTGTGATGCTTGTCAGCAGCATCACTCCTTTCCTTAGCATCAAGAGCCCTGATGGCGACCTCCTTCTCCTCCAGCAGTTTGCCCTAGTATTCCATCTGGGTCGTTTCCCTCTTGACCCACTCCTTCTGATCAACAAGCCTGGTCTGAGCAAGCTTGGTATCAAAAAGGAGTCTGTTGCACCAACGCCTCAAGGTGTGGCGCTCCTCTTCAAGGACCTTGCTGTCATGATCAAAGGCGAGTTGAACTTGTCGGAGGCTCGAGCAAGCATTGTCTATGGACAATGACAAGGGAATAGGCTCCAGACCTGCTGGGGTCACCTCCGCTGGCTCCAAGGGGTATTCAAGAACAAAAATAGGGTCCCATGCCACAAGCGTGGTTCCCTGAGCTTCTATGGCACTAGGGCCGCCCTCCGGGAACTCTTCGGCAGGAGCTGAGGAAGAACCCACTGGGGGAACTTCTACCTCTGGGGCCGACATTGAAGGTCCTGATGCGGGAACTTCAATTGTAGGCTCCGCGGGTGAAGAGCTCGTCTCTGCCTCTTCATGGTGCTCTACCTCGGGCATGGGCACCTCCGGAGCAGTTACTTCCAGGGCATCGCTGGAGCTTCACCCGAAGCCACTTCTACCACCGGCTCGGGCGTCGGTACATCAACTATCTCTAGCCCGGCAGCCGGAGCTTCAACAACTTCCTACTCAAGGGTCGGAACTTCAAGTGCCACCGACTCGGTTGCCGGGGCATCAACGACTTCCGGCTCAAGAGCTGGAGCTTCTTGCACCACTAGTTCATCTACCGGCTCAGCAGCAACTTCTGGCACAGTGACCGGAGCCTCAATTACCTCCGGCCCCGATGCCGGAGCTTCCACCATCTCTGCGTCCTGTGCTGGAGCTTCTGTGGCTGGTGACACTGTTACTCAAGTGTCTTCATGCATGTCTCCCCGGTGGTCCGACGCTACCACGGGAGTCTCTGGCGATGACTCTGGATCTATATCCATGGCAGCTGGTGTCGGAGTTGCCGTGACCTCAGCCACCACTTGAGGAGGCACAGGGGTTGAAGCTGGAGCTTTCGTTTGCACTGTTTCAGCCATTACAACAGAGGTCGGAGCTTTAGACCCCGTATTTGATGCCATGTAGTCAAAAAATTTGAAGATTCAAAACATGAAAAAAATAAGAGTGGCAAATCAAGGTGAAAAAGCAAAGCTTACCTTGGGAAGCTACTGCTCCAATCAGCGTGGAACTTCTTCGCCGGAGGCTCAGAGCTGGAACATGCCATAGTTGGCACGGTGGGAGCTTCAAAATGACGCCCGGAGCCTGACGCCATTGTCGGTGTTACCCCAGCCGAGGACTTCCTTGGATGGGAGGGACTATCGGATCTGGATCCCGTAGTTGGCGCCAGAACCGGAGTCGACTGTAGAGAACTGGCGCCTCTCGCGGACGCTTGCACCAAAGGAGGTGTCACCGCAGATGATCTCCCCATGGGGGTGAAGGGGCAGTTGTAGATGGAGCAGACCTGATGGAGCTCCCATCAGTGTGCTTCAGCTTCCTCTTCTGACAGGATGATTCGGCTAGCTCCTAGCCCTTGTGAGCATCATCAACTTTTCAGCTCGGGGTAGGGGCGACCACCTCCTTGGAAGCTCTAGGTATTACAACCCTAGAGATCCTACGCTTCTCCAAGCTTAAATTTCTTGAGATGGAGCTTCAAAGATTCGTCATCCAAGTTGGATTTCAAACCGGTTTCAATCCAGTTGTCATCCATCGCACTGTTGAAAGCCCAGACGAGCTTCTCCCTCCTTCTCAGCAGAGCCCACCTGTTCACCAAGAAATTTCTGAAGACCATCTGGGGAGTCACTCCACCCTCCACACATTCTTGGATTCTGGTCAGGACAGGGTTAAATGCATCCGACAGCTTCAGAACTACATTCCAGGCATCAGTGTCGATGTTGGGGAGTCCTTGGGGCAGCTCCAACCTGTCGTGCTCCTCCACCGCAATAACAATCCAATCCTTCTACCAGTCATCCCATTTCCCAAACAGAAATGACTTCAAGTACTTGAAGGGACAATTCTTGTGCTTCACGAAGTAGTAGAGGCCAAGCAACTTTGTCCCCTTGCCAGTGGTATGGGCCGTGAAGAAGGTCCGACATAGTTCAACACAGGGAGGCACTCCCACCCACACCTCGTAGAAGTGGACGAAAGTCACCACCAGTAGGAGGTAGTGTGGGCCGAGGTGATGCAGTTGGAGGCCGTAGAAGTCCAGCAACATCAGGATGAAACTTGAAAAAGGTGAGATTAGTCCCACCATGGCGTACGCCGAAAAGTACACCATCTCGTCGCGGCGCTCCTTCTTGAAGGGCAGCTTGCCGGCACAGACCAAGTGGTTGAAGGAGTCGCTGGACCATCCCATGAAGGTACGAACCTTTATCAGATTGTCCTTGCTCTGGATGCGGCTTTTAGGAAGACCTAACTCCATCATGGCAAAGTGGAGCGAAAGAGGAGAAAGCTAGGCAAAGTTTGGAGGCTCTGAGCGCGAGTTTGATCGAAAGCGTAAAGAGTTTTCAAACCGTGCGGACTTTTCTTTTTAAGTAAGCCTCCACGACGCTTGGATGGAAACCGCAATGAGAGCAAGTCTACATTACAAGAAATCTACCCCATCAATGACGAATGGGCCCGGGGCCACCCCGACGAAGAAGTCGAGGTTATTACCTCAGGCGAAGCGTTGTCATGATGGGCGGCGGGAAGCCTGAGGGAGGAAGTCTGACAAGGCACTCGGAACCGATACAGTTTTCGTATTGGGAATCGGCGACCTTCAATTGCATGAGATCCTCACTCAAAGATCTCATTTGTAGCATTCAAAACAAGCCACACGGCGATGGTTTAACCCCGAACCATCGCCCCAACGATACATAAGAAGACCTTTGAAGCTGCAGTGCGGGAATCGAGGATGGCCCCACCTTCGGTAGAATAAATTAACCCAAAGGGTTTCTCCCAGATGTGGGCTCGGGGGCCACTGTCAGTATCCTGCGTACCGGGTACACCATGATACCGCGAGAAGTGCAAGGGAGTTCCACCTGTCAAAGTCAAAGACCTCTATAGGCCCCACGTGTCAACCGGCACTGGACCCACCTCCTACATAGGGGAGCTTTGACACTGCCACGTGTAATACAAGACCGGAGCCAAACCTTCTACATAGGGGAGCTCCGTACTTGACACGTGTACAGTTATCCCGGACCTAATCCTCATTGGAAGGAAGCTCTGGTGCCTCGACGTGTATAGCAGCTTCGGACCTACCTCCCCACAAGGGAAAGCTCCAGAGCCACCACGTGTCAATCCTCCAGATCTACTCCACCAACGGGAATACAGACGGATCTCCAACGGCATAAACATTCAAAGGGCTCTTTTGCTACAATTACAAGGCCTGATTATGTGCCATTAATGCACTATTAATGGTGCACGATCAGCAACCCTTTAATACTGGTAATGCCACCATTAAGGGGCATTATCACGTTCTTAGGGTGCTTAAATAGATTTAATTGTGTATTAGGCAAGAATAACCGCTGGGGCCACATGTCGGGCCAGGCAACACATGTAACAACCATCTCTTGGTCTATAAAAGAGATGTGCTGCACGATACAAAAAAAGTTCATAAGAACACAAGCACGATCAAATCACTAATACAACAATACACATCCTGTGAAGTAGGGTATTACGCTTAGGCGGCCAGAACCACATAAATCATTTGTGTCACCTTCTTATCTAAGATCTTCGCGCGCCCAAACCGATGCAAGAACCTCCGCGGGCTACAATTCAGTGGTACCGGTGGAAGTGTCATTCGTACGCTTCGACAATTGCATTCTATCACACATTAACAAGTCCTGAATCAAAATTGTTTTGAACTGATTTCTCCTAAGGCTTGCTCTTTTGACATAGCAATATTATGTGTTGCAAATATGCCTACAATATTCCCTACCAAGCTCCACATACAAGCCTTATGTAGAGGCAGGATGAATTTATGCACAATGCCTTGGTGAGGATATATTTCCACTACACATAAATGAGAGACCGAGAGAATCAAATTGAGATACTTAAAATATAAATTGAACTCTCCAAAATTTGAGTGGAACTTGATGTCTATGGTATGTGTGCTCCATTTGCTGTTCTATCTTTCAACCACCCATGAATAGGAGATGGCATAAGCCCCATAATGACCTAAGATGGGTGAAGTACCATGCCAATTTTCGCAATACTAGGTAGAGTATTTTGTTGTGCACATGGAACTTTTGAAAAGTAGAACATTGTAGCAACTCCTGATCATCAATCAAAATCTTGACTTTGCACAGGATGAGCAAAGTATAAGCTTGGAGGAGTTTGTTGACGACTGTTATATACCAATTTCACCCGTCAATATAACTCAATTATGTGAATTAAATATCATTTCTTGCACACATCACATTTTTGATTTAACCTATTTCCACTTGTCCTTGGAGAAAGTAGTGTGTGCAAGGATTTTATACAGAATTGAAGTGAAACAAGAGGATAGATCCTATAAAATATCATTCTAGCCAATCAAGCAATGACATGTCGCACCACATGGATCAAATGGCCCACAAACAGAAGTATCTGAGGCCATCCAACAGTGTAGCACCAATAGCAGTCAATGGGACCCACCTGTCAGAGACCTTTAGGAAGCACAACCCCAACGGGGCTAAGACCAAGTCAGCTGACCTCCCTAGTCGGCCAACTAGGGAGTGGCGCCAAACCCGATCAAACTCCACGTGTTGGCTCCTCCCGGCTTCAAGATGTAATGGGTTACTGAGTCATGCGCTTTTGTTGGCAGGAACCGACCCTTATCCACGCTATAAATAGGACCCCTCATCCCTCACTTCAACACACAGCACTTGAGTATTCATCCATGGTATCCACTACCCTCCATAGGTTTAGAGGAGTATAGGCTATAGAGAGGAGAGTTTCTAGTCCATAGTCCAATTAGGAGAGGTGTAGAAGGAGTCTCTTCTCAATTCCTATTTCGGAAAGTTATGGCTCTTATATTCCTATTTGTATTTGTGACTTTGCACTTACTAAAGATGTTATCTTTAGTCTTCTATTATTAATATACTTGGATGAAGCATTTCTTGTTTGATGTAGGATCGAAGAGCACGTGAAAATCTATCAAAGGAGGGTGAATGGTAGATTTAAAAAATCTTACGCAGCAGAAACAATTAAACCCCAACCCCTTTGGTAGAAAAACGATATGTTAAAGAAATCGTGTGTGAGACTAATCTAAATGTTTTTCACCATTAAAAAAGTGATATATATCAGAGAGAATCAAGTCACGAAGACAACACAACAAGAATCACTCAAATCCGTCGAGAAAAACTCAAGTTATGATTGAAAGATCAAACAAAGGTCAATCTGCCCTACTCGAGAAAAAAACAGTTCTGGAACGCTGCAAAGAAACTCGTGTAGATCAAAAACCACAAATCCAATGACCGTGAAATTTTGATAGATGATATATAATCACGTTGTGAAGACAAAAAAAAAGAATCACGTCAATTGGATCTGTAAAACTCGAGTTATGATAAAACCACCGACGAAAGGTAGTGCTGTCCAGAAACTCGATGAGTAAAACTTGTCTGGAACAAGTCGGACAAACAAGGCACAAAAGTTCCTTCAAACTACGAATTTTATTCAATAGAACACAAGAGGAACAGCCCCAAAGTCGTGCACCACGATCTCTGGGCTCCCTTGCTTATATAACCAGTCCTTAGGCCAACCCAATATCAACTAGGACTCCAATCCTACTCAGATCACGAATCGTAACTTTCCATAACTGCTCAAGATTCTTCTATACGCAGATAGAAGCAATCTTAAGACTTCCAAACACCTTAGGAACGTATCCCACATTCCTAAACAACTCAAATTAGTGACCCACACGAAATCCTATCATAACCAACTCAAATCTTTCCATATTTGAGTCAAACCCGACTCAGCCGCAGCCTGAGTCCATAACCTAGTCGGTTGGACCTTTCCGACCAACTCTTTACGTCCACATCTCTTCATCATGTCTCGGAACCATGTAGCCATGTCCATGCACTCCTTGCACACGTGCAAACATCTTCCAATGACGTCCACGATATCTTCATATGCATTGTTCTTGATTCAATCATGCTGCGCAACCTCCTGATCAACTCAACCACAATTCCTCCTGAATTTGGTTGTTGGAACCTCATCTCCTCCTTGAGACTAGTCCAATGGATCCCGTCACCAGCCATGTCTTGAACTCAAGCAACACCTGCACATGAATAAACAACCAATCCATACGAGCCCAAGTCCTTGACTTGACTCAAGTTAGTTCTGAACACAACACCTTACGTGAGAACCTCACATAAGCTTGTTGCAAAGCATAGCAAAACGATATCAGCCATATCATCCAAAACGCACCAAAAACTTATTAAAATAATACTAAGCAAACTTTCTAGCAATGTAAAGCAAGTACAAAACATTGCAAATGAAAAGCAGAAGCACTGCGGTCAAGTTCCGGACCTTGCCAGAGCAACCCGGACCTTGAGCCGGAGCTAACAAAAGCTAGTAGAACCTAGCGCCGGAGCTTACCAAAACTAGTACAACCAAGCTCCCGCCGGAGCTTACAAAACTAGCAGGACTTAGTGTCGGAGCTAACCAGAACTAGTCAGAACTAGTAATCCCAAAAGCCGGAGCTAGAAAAATCAACCCGGAGCTTAGCAAAAACACGACGGAGCTATCAAAAACATGTCGGAGCTATCAAAAACATGTCGGAGCTATCAAAAACATGTCGGAGCTATCAAAGACATGCCGGAGCTAAAGACAAAACTTCACCGGAGCTGACAAAAGCTAGTCGGATGTAGCATCGAACGTAACCGGAGCTACCCAAACCAAGCCGGACCTACCGTGGGACCTTGCTGTAACTCAGAGCTAGAGTCGGACCTTGATAAAAAGGTGTTTTGGTGATATTCAAAACTTTTATCGTCAAAGCAAGTGTATTCACTACAAGACAATGTATTCAGCACAAATAGGTCTTACAATCTCCCCCTTGATGAATGCATTGGCAACACCATTTAAAATCCGAACATTGGCTTATTCACATAAAAGTTTTGAAGGCAATTTCTCCCCCTTTGTAAATCAAAAGTAAAATGAGAAGAAAATCCAAAAATTATCCCATATTATCTCTCCCCCTTTATTATCTCTCCTTATGCACATATTCTCTCTCTCTTCATGCTTATCTCTCCCCCTTTGACAATGTATTCAGCAAGTCATGAGCATATAAACAAATTATCTCTCCAACTTTAGTTGTTATGAGCATATTATAACATATACATATAAAAAAAGCTCATCAGTCATACTGTCAAGTACCTTACATTATCATATCAATGAGATACATAAAGTAGTGTATGCCATGCTAGAGATCAAATGTAATTTTCAATTTAAGCAAGTCATGATCTCACAAACTTAACTATTTCAAAACCTGAAAGCATGACACTAGTTGCTGCATTTTATTATTTTTCAAAGCATAAATTAAGATCATATGATATTTGCAAGAGATTATATGCGCATCTGCCTTATTCTAACCAACCAAGCCAAGCCTATGTCATTTGACAATCAGAAGCTTAAGGTCATGGTTTTAGTCATACACAACTTCTTCCAAGTTCATATCTAAGTGCAATGATAAGCTATCTAAAAAGAAGAAGTGCGATGCATGCATATTCTCTTGATCTTTTCTCAATTTATATTTGTTCATAAAAACTCAACATGTGAGTTGATTACTTGATGAATTCTTAATGATTAAAAGCACTTGTGAACATGTAACAAGTTCAAAACAGCAAAAAAGTTCGGCCATGACCAGTTTTAGTGTAAGTAATTATTCCAATTACTAGAATGGCAAAAACTACAAAATGTATAACACGAGTAATGTAGTAAGAACTTTCAGCATGTAAAAGGAATCACAAAGTCATATATGTATGAAATACTATGCTCATATTATTTTAATTTCAGATTCACACATAGACTTCCCAAGTTTCAAAAAACTCCCCCTCAATTTAATCCATGAGGATGCATAACCCCTATTTCACTACAAATAACAAAAACGAGTGAAATCCAAAGGTTTTGTAAAAATGTCAGCCAATTGTTGTTCGGTATCTACATGGTGAAGCACAATGTTTCCTTTTTCAATGTTATCTTGGAGAAAGTGATACCTAATGTCAATGTGCTTAGTTCTAGAATGTTGCACGGGGTTTTTAGCAATGCAAATGGCACTAGTGTTATCACAGAACAGTGGAACACTATCTATATCAACCACATAGTCCTTAAGTGTTTGAACAATCCAAAGAATTTGTGAGCAAGCACTAGCAGCAGCTACATATTCAGATTCGGCTGTGGATTGTGCAACTGAATTTTGTTTTCTAGAGGACCAAGCAACAAGATAATTACCAAGAAAATGACAAGCACCGGAAGTACTTTTCCTATCAATCCTACAACCCCCAAAATCAGCATCCGAAAAAGCTTTCAAAGTAACGGTTGAGGAAGAAGGAAGAAAAATGCCAAATTATTGGGTTCCATGTAAGTACCTGAGAATCCTTTTGAGAGCTTGACGATGTGAAACATGTGGGGAAGCTTGAAACCGTGCACAAAGACATACGCTGAATTGTATGTCCGGTCTTGATGCCGTGAGGTACAAAAGTGATCCGATCATGCTTCTATATTCTTTTTGATCCACGGGTTCACCATCTTCATCAAGTCCAAGTGTTGTTGCTGTTCCCATTGGTGTCCGAAGAGGCTTACTTTTGTCCATGTTGAAGCGCCTTAGGAGGTCTTTGATATACTTCGTTTGATGCACAAAGGTACCCTCCTTTGTTTGCTTGATTTGCAGCTCCAAAAAGTAAGTGAGTTCACCCATCATACTCATTTCAAATTCGGAACTCATCATTGCTGAAAACTTGGACACAAGATCATGAGAAGCACAACCAAAGATAATATCATCCACATACACTTGAACGAATAATGAGTCATTGCCATGTTTAAGCACAAAAAGAGTTTTATCAACCTTGCCCATGGTAAACCCCTTTTTAAGTAAGAATGTTTTTAACCTATCATACTATGCTCTAGGGGCTTGTTTGAGACCGTATAAGGCTTTGGACAGTTTGTAAACATGATTAGGAAAATCTGAATTTTCAAAACCCGGTGGTTGTTTTACATAAACCTCCTCATCTATGTAGCCATTAAGAAAAGCACTTTTAACATACATTTGATATATCTTAAAACCTTTAGATGTTGCAAAAGTTAACAAAATTCTTATGGCTTCTAATCTAGCGACAGGAGCAAAAGTTTCATCAAAATCTAGACCTTCAACTCGAGTGAAACCTTGAGCAACCAACCTAGCCTTATTCCTAACCACAACCCCATCCTCACTTTGTTTATTTTTATATACCCATTTAGTTCCAATTAACGTGTGACCTTGAGGTGGAGGTACAAGTTTCCAAACATTATTTCTTTCAAATTTTTCTAACTCTTCTTGCATGGCAATAATCCAAGATTCATTAGTGAGTGCGTGTGATATATCTTTGGGTTCAAAAGAAGCAACAAAAGCAGAATGAGCATGAGAGTTTGGATCGCAAAACCTGGACCGTGTGACTCGTTCGTGCAAGCTTCCAATCATCTGTTGTGGGGGATGATCTTTGTAAAACCGTAGGGGAACAGATGTCTCACAAGCTTCTTCTTCTTCTTCATGTTCATCACAAATCGATGAGCTTGTGGCTTGAGGATGATTTGAATCAGCATTGATGGTTGTCGGTGCTGGTTGAGAATTAACATCCGGAGCTAAACCAAAGTCTTTAGAGGCTGAATTTTCTAGCAGCAACTCCAATTCTTCCTCATCTTCAATGAAAATGCTCTCCCCTTGCGGATATGGATCTGGACCGGTCATGTGGCATGAGCAACCTGAATCCACAATCCAAATGTTCTCCTTCCTCAAATGTGTAACCTACATAAAAGCACAATACGTCGATGACTCAATACTGGGGTTTGTCAAAAGGCATTTAGGAATCCAGTACTGAGTCACGCGACGTGCAGCAGGAAAAACACGCGAAAGCTGAGACAAAACAATAGGTTTATGAGTCAAAGTTTGAGATTTTTTATTCTTGACTACTGACCTATAAGATGTTACTTGTGTAGCACAGAAATCAATAGCTCCGGATTCAAAAGCAGAAGGTCCGGAGGTAAACTTTGAATGTTTTTGACTCAAAATAGCAGGTTGTACATTAGGTTCAATGTGTGCAGCAAATTTTGCATGAAAGTTATGAGATCTAGCAACCATTCTTTCCCTTTTCTGTTGTTTAGCTAGTCTATAACAAAAATCTATGACATGACCATCTCTACCACAGAAGGTACAATGAAATTTAACTTTTTGTTCATGTCTAGATGAGCAAGCAATATTTTTATTTGAAACAGAATGAGGCAACACTCCTGCAGATTTGAAAACCACTCCTTTTTGTTTAGGAACTGTTTGAATAAAACCACTTCCTAATGACTTTACAATTTTAGGTGGATGTGCCTTAGCATGAGCATGAGAATCAAAACCTAAACCAATTTTATCATTGCAAGACTTGGAAGAATTCAGCAGTAAGTTTAGGTTCTTATTCCCATTACAAAACCGATCTAATGTCCTATGCATGTCATCAAGTTTATTGGACAGATCTAGGCAATTTTCACATGAAGTTTTTCCTTTTAGTTTGCAATTTGAACAAAATTTAACTTCATGAGAACGTAAAGCATTGTTCAATATAGAAATTTCATTCATAGCATCCCGTAGTTTCTTATCAAGATCATCACAAAGTAGAAAAATGCAAATCAATTGTAGAACAGCTAGCATCTTTCAAGTTTTTATCATTAAGTGCAGCAAGCTCTTTGTTCTTTTCAATTTCTAACTCAAGTTTATCAAGTGTGGAGGTGTGCGCACTTCTTAATGAGGACAATTGTTCATATATTAAATCACATGAGGAACATGCATCATCACTAGGAATCAAAGTTTTTAAACGGTTGATTTCAGATTCTAGTGATTCAATTTTAGCAACACTATCCCTAAGCTTTTTGTCCTTTTTCTTAACAATAATAGTGGCACGAGAAATAGCATCACACATTTCTTCGCAAGTAGGACATACCTCTTCATTGTTGCTGTTGTGTTCTGCCTCCTCCATACTTGATCTTGACTTGCCCGCCATGAAGCACAAGTTTGCCAAATCATCTTCATCTTCATCACTTCCAATGTCCACGTCGCTTGAACTGAACTCTTGAAGGGCGGTGATGAAACTGTTGATCATCTTGCGTCCTATGGTACCTTTCTTCTTCTTGTTGAAATTTCCAGAGGAGGTCCGAACCTTGCTTTGTTTTTCTTCCCAGGTGGTCGGACCTGAAAGGTTAGGGCATTCTGTACGAAAGTGTCCTGTTTTACCACATTCGAAACAGCGTTGAGGTCCGGAGCTACCCCTCCTTCTAGTTCTCACATTTTGCAATGCTTTTGAGAATCTAGTAGAGATGAGTGCCAACTCCTCTTCTGGAAATTCTTCGATCTGCTCCACGGTTAGTGAGGACAACAAAGCAAGAGTATTGCAAGATGATGATTGGCCGGAGCTAGACATATCATGTTGTGAAACAAATGCAATAGACTTATTGGGGTTCTTACATAAGATTATGTCAATTTCATAAGTTTTTAATTTGGAATATAGCACATCTAAAGTAAGTGAACTCATGACAGTAGATTCACGAATAGATGTGACTTTCATCTCCCAAATTGACATATCTAATGCACTTAGCAATTGCCTAGCATTTTCAGCATCTGAAAAATTAACATTGACACTACGCAAGTTGCTGAGAATCTTATTAAAGCGAGCAAAAAGGTCATCAATAGACTCACCGGGTTGCATCTCGAAGCGCATGTATTCTTTCTTGAACATGTTTTGCCTTACCTCTTTGATCGTGTTGGATCCTTCGTGGTAGTCACAAAGTGCTTTCCACACATCGTATGCAGATCGGAGGTGTGCAACACGGTCGAAGTCGCTATGTGTTAATCCTTGTATGATCAAGTTTCGAGCCTTGTTGTTGTTGTCGACATCTCTCAGATTTGTAGCTGTAACTTGATTGTTTGATGGCACTTCGTAAGGCTTGTATACCTTCTCCCATATTGCAAAGCCTTGTGCCTGGATGAAAGCCTCCATGCGTGCCTTCCAAACCTGAAAATCAATACCAGCAAACACACAAGGTTTGGCGGAGTACTTCTCCATGATGATTAGTCAAAAACACGTGCAAATCACAAAGGTTCGAGCACCATGGATCTGATACCAATTGTAGGATCGAAGAGCACGTGAAAAGCTACCAGAGGGGGGTGAATGGTAGATTTAAAAAATCTTACGCAGTGGAAACAATTAAACCCCAACCCCTTTGGTAGAAAAACGATCTGTTAAAGAAATCGTGTGTGAGACTAATATAAATGTTTTTCACCATGAAAAAAGTGATAGATATCAGAGAGAATCAAGTCATGAAGACAACACAACAAGAATCACTCAAATCCGTCGAAAAAACTCAAGTTATGATCGAAATATCAAACAAAGGTCAATCTGCCCTACTCGAGAAAAAAACAGTTCTGGAATGCTGCAAAGAAACTCGTGTAGATCAAAAACCACAAATCCAATGAACGTGAAATTTTTATATATGATAGATAATCAAGTTGTGAAGACAAACGAAAAAGAATCACGTCAATTGGATCTGTAAAACTCGAGTTATGATAAAACCACCGACGAAAGGTAGTGCTGTCCAGAAACTCGACGAGTAAAACTTGTCTGGAACAATTCGGACGAACAAGGCACAAAAGTTCCTTCAAACTACGAATTTTATTCAATAGAACACAAGAGGAACAGCCCCAAAGTCGTGCACCACGAGCTCTGGGCTCCCTTGCTTATATAACCAGTCCTTAGGCCAACCCAATATCAACTAGGACTCCAATCCTACTCAGATCACGAATCGTAACTTTCCATAACTGCTCAAGATTCTTCTATACGCAGATAGAAGCAATCTTAAGACTTCCAAACACCTTAGGAACGTATCCCACATTCCTAAACAACTCAAATTCGTGACCCACACGAAATCCTATCATAACCAACTCAAATCTTTCCATATTTGAGTCAAACCCGACTCAGCCGCAGCCTGAGTCCATAACCTAGTCGGTTGGACCTTTCCGACCAACTCTTTACGTCCACATCTCTTCATCATGTCTCGGAACCATGTAGCCACGTCCATGCACTCCTTGCACACGTGCAAACATCTTCCAATGACGTCCACGATACCTTCATATGCATTGTTCTTGATCCAATCATGTTGCGCAACCTCCTGATCAGCTCAACCACAATTCCTCCTGAATTTGGTTGTTGGAACCTCATCTCCTCCCTGAGACTAGTCCAATGGATCCCGTCACCAGCCATGTATTGTACTCAAGCAACACCTGCACATGAATAAACAACCAATCTATACGAGCCCAAGTCCTTGACTTGACTCAAGTTAGTTCCGAACACAACACCTTACGTGAGAACCTCACATAAGCATGTTGCAAAGCATAGCAAAACGATATCAGCCATATCATATAAAACGCACCAAAAACTTAGTAAAAGAATACTAAGAAAACTTTCCAGCAATGTAAAGCAAGTACAAAACATTGCAAATGAAAAGCAGAAGCATTGCGGTCAAGTTCCGGACCTTGCCAGAGCAACCCGGACCTTGAGCCGGAGCTAACAAAAGCTAGTAGAACCTAGCGCTGGAGCTTACCAAAACTAATACAACCAAGCTCCCGCTGGAGCTTACAAAACTAGCAGGACCTAGCGCCGGAGCTATCCAGAACTAGTCGGAACTAGTAATCCCAAAAGCCAGAGCTAGAAAAATCAACTCGGGGCTTAGCAAAAACACGGCGGAGCTATCAAAAACATGTCGGAGCTATCAAAAACATGTCGGAGCTATCAAAAACATGTTGGAGCTATCAAATACATGCCGGAGCTAAAGACAAAACTTCACCGGAGCTGACAAAAGCTAGTCGGACCTAGCATCGAACGTAACTGGAGCTACCCAAACCAAGCCGGACCTACCGTCGGACCTTGCTGTAGCTCAGAGCTAGAGTCAGACCTTGATAAAAAGGTGTTTTGGTGATATTCAAAACTTTTATCGTCAAAGCAAGTGTATTCACTACAAGCCAATGTATTCAGCACATATAGGTCTTACATTTGATTGTGGATTACATTTATGTGGTAGGAGTAATATTTATGATTATGCTATATTATTGCCATTATATCATCATCAACACTACAAACCCCACTATAGACTAATTAGCTATGACATGATCACGTTAACATAATCACTTATGTTATGAATTAACATTGGTTCAACAATGATTTAGTTCATTGCCTTAGGATGGATTTTGCCTAGGCTTCTAAGGTAATTACTTAATATGCTAGCATGATGCTAGGATAGAGAGTAGCGTTCATTGTCTCATAGACCCACAGATTGAAGAGTAGGTAGTTGGTGGTGACAGTCCTATCTGTCCTTTGTAATCCTCCACGTTTGGCTATGCCACAGGCTCTTGGCGGGAGTCATCCTATCTGTCTTGCTCGATGTCTTAATCCACTTAGCATGAGAATTCAAAATTGACATGATCATTAGTAACTAATTTAGGCTATGTATATGTACATTAGAAGCATAGTAGGAGTCTCTACATAACCCATAGCCTAGTCCCTCTTTATCTCATCTAACCCCCTTTAGGATGGAATGCTCTTGTGTGTGTCAAACTACTCCCATTTATCATCTATCCATCCTTGCTAGAACCTTACCTAGATCAACATAGCCTCTCCTATTAATGATTGTTTTACTTCCATCTAGACTTCCTTTGGGAGGATATAAATGATACCCTTTGAGAATACTCTTAGAGGGGAAATGCTACATCGATAGTTTTTGTGCACTTGCGGATTTATATGTATAATCTAAAATCTATTAACAAGCATTTCTGACACCACTGCTAGAGATGAATTGTTGGTAGTGCGTAGGAACCATCAACACATGCCCGTTCCAGCCACAAAATAATGTGAGGCGTGCTTTATATATGTCTGTCTCTGATTTTTGACCTATTTTTAGCTCTCGGGCGTTCTCTGGCAAAGAATTTCGCGCAAAACTTACTCGCGCTCTCTCGTCCAAAGGGAGACGCTGAGTTGAGGACCAAAATGTTTGCTATTTTTATCTCTCGCATGCTCTCACCCAAAACCTAGTGAAAAATTTTAGCTCTCGCGCGCTCTCTCGACCTAGAAGGCCAAGAGTCAGAATCAGCCCCACAAGCCTCCACCACTGCCACCCCCACCACCTCATAACAGATTGGGAGAGTTTATGAGGACTAGGCCATCCACCTTTGATCAAGACAATGGTCCTATGGAAGCTGATGATTGGCTGAAATCTATGGAGAAGAAAATCGCTATTGTCCAGTGCAATGACAGAGAGAAGGTTCTCTTTGCTTCCCATCAGCTAGCTGGAGCAGCTGCAGATTGGCAGGACTCGCTTTGCAATGCCCATGCTAATCAAGAGGGGGTCAGTTGGGCTGAATTCAAGGAGAGCTTCCATTCTCATTTTGTACATGAAGGTGTTATGATCTTGAAGAGCTAGGAATTTGAGAACCTAAAGCAGGGGAAGTCAAGTGTGAGTGAGTACCTCAATAAATTCACTCAACTCTCAGGGTACACTCCAGAAGATGTTAATCGGGACAGCCGCAAGCAGTATTTATTCATGAGAGGCCTAAACATTGAGATTCAAGTCCAATTGCTCAATTGTGAGTATGCAATTTTCCAGAAGCTTGTGGACAAAGCTATTGTGGTTGAGAACAAGGTTCGTGAGATGGAGCAAGACAATAAGAGTAAGGCGTCGTATGATGGACAGCCAGAAGGAAGCAATGTTGCCCCCGCTTTGCACCATCCAACGCATCATCCTACAACCCTTCTGCTCCTGCATATCGTGCTGATATTCCACCATGCCCAACTCAACCAATGCAGCAACACCCCGCCATGCAAGCACCTCGCCCTCTAATGCCTCAAGCGCCTCGCACAAACTTTCCTGCTAATGCTCAAAATCAAGATCGTCCAAACAATTCCGGTGCAGCAAGGTCTTACTATACTTGTGGGAGGTAGGAAACTTTGCATCTCAATGTCCTAAGTCAGGCCTTGGTCAGGGAAACAATGCTCCAAGATAGAATTCAAGACGGAATGGAGGAGTGCCCCAAACCAACTGTGGACCGTAGAATCTTGTTCGTGGCAAGGTGAACCATGTCTCTATGGACGAAGCGCAACAAGCGAATGATTTGGTGATTGATATGTTTCTCGCAAACTCCAACCCATCGACTATGTTATTTGATTCCGGAGCATCACATTCATTCATTGCATCAAAGTATATTGCCAAGTATAGTTTGCCTATATCTCATATGAAGTATACTTTGTTGGTTAAATCTCCTGGAGGGGAGATGAGGACGAATATAGTGTTTTCAAAAGTAAGCCTTAGAATAAGGGGGGTAGACTTCTTTGCAAACCTCATTGTTTTGGATTCTTAAGGATTGGACATAATACTTGGTATGGACTGGTTAAGGAAGCACAATGGAATTATTCAATGTGCCACGAAGACGGTGAAGGTCTCAAATGAAGAAGGGGTCAGCATAGAAATTGAAGCATCTCAACACTCACAAAGCAAGTGGAGCTGAATCAAACGGGCGGTGCAGCAATTGAGGAAATTCCGGTGGTGTGCGAGTTTTTAGATGTGTTTCCGGATGAGTTGCCAGGTATGCCGCATGATCATGACATAGAGTTTGTTATTGAGTTAATAACTGGAATTGAACCAATATCCAAGAGGCCATATAGGATGCCTCCTATAGAATTAGCGGAGCTAAAGAAGCAAAATTCAAGAGCAGCTAGAAAAGAGTTCCATTCACCCAAGCTCTTCACCTTGGGGAGCACCAGTGCTATTTGTGGACAAGAAGGATGGATCCCAAACAATGTGTTGGATTACTGGGCTCTCAACAAGGTGATGATAAAGAACAAGTACACGTTGTCCCGAATAGAGATTTTGTTCGACTAGATGAAGGGTGATTGTGTTTTCTCCAAGATTAACCTGAGGTAAGGCTACTTCAAAATGAAGATTAGGCTGTTGGACATACCCAAAACACTTTTCGAACACGGTATAGGTCTTATGAGTACATCGTGATGTGTTTTTGATTGACGAATGCACTTGCATACTTTATGTACCTCAAAAATAAGGTATTCATGGAGTACTTGGATAAATTCGTTGTGGTGGTCACTGATAACATTATGATATATTCGAAAACCGAAGAGGAGCATGAGGAGCATTTAAGGCTCACATTGCAGAAATTAAGGGAACACCAATTATATACCAAGTTCAACAAGTGCCAATTCTGGTTAAGGGAGATATCACTCCTAGGTCATGTCATCTCGGGAGGAGGAGTCTCAATTGACCCAGGAAAGGTTAGAGATGTGCTAAAGTGAGAACCAATGTAGAATGTGAAGGAAATTAGGATCTTTCTTGGAATGGCCGGATATTACCGTCGGTTCATCAAGGATTTCTCCAAAATAGCCAAGGATTTCTCAATTTGTGACACCCGGTTCCGAAAATGAACCAAGTGCAACGCATATGTGTGTCCAGGATGTTCAACACACATACACAAGCGCATCACAAACGATATACAAATATTTACCGTGGCACAATTTAATTAATAAGGTACTTTTATTACGGTATTCAAGTAATCCTCAAATTACAACTCTAATGATTGTCAAGGATAATACTACTGCAGCGGAATTAATTTCATTAACAAATCTAAGCAAATAGGGTAGCGCGGCTCCAAGCGACACCACAGGCAAGTCGACGGCGACACACAACATTGTACTCTGCATTATCCTCAGGATACTCCCAAACATCACCTGAAACTGTTGGTGGGGGGATTGCAAGGATGAGTACATGTCGTACTCAGCAAGTGTGTGAAAGTATGACATGTAGCATAAACAAGGCTTGATAATAAACAATGGCTAATTACTGAAAAGTACATTTAAAACGTATGAAAAAGCATCCTACAATGTCTATGTGGAATAATTCCATCATATCCCAAGCCGCTAAAATAATATGGAACCATCATCAATTATCCATCCATATACCAGATTATTACAATTATCATCAACCGAATCCATTTATCATAACTTAATCCATATTCTCAACTAAAACCATACCATAACCATAACCATCCCAAATCCCAAGTTCCCTCTAATCATGGAAGTTGCTCAGGTGCTCTTAACCGGGAGCACGGATATCATGGTAGTTTTTAACACACTCTGCAGAGGTAGTACCACTTTACCCACAAGTTCGTGATTTCGCCACTCGTCAGTGACTAAAGAAACCTCCCTGATGCCAATTACACATCCTTAGGTATATGGATAAGAGATCACAAAATAGCCTTTACAAAGGGACTACCAGCATATTCAGACCCACTGAGGTTTCACCGGTGCTGATGCCTCCAATTGAGCACATTCAACCAAATGGCCCCCTCTTGTGCCGTTCGGATCCCAAGGCAGTCCCGCCACTATTAAAAACCCATCCGAGTCCCATTCCCTGCTCCTCCAAATGATCCAAATCGATGCTGGTAATATGCCTAGTTAATTGGCCTTATGGTAGCACTGTTGTCCTGGCTTATTCTCGCATGAACGTCCTTAGATCCACGGCAAGCAAAATCACCGTACCATCCAACCCATTCCACTATGCCATGCTTGCTTAGGTCACCTAAGTTCCATATTGCTAAATTAATCATCATTTCATTACCATCCTAATTTATCATAACTGAAGTTGTCAAATATATTATTTAAGTTACAAATAACCCATGTAGTGATGCGGTACAAAAAGAAAAATACACATACTCGACTCATCATGTATATTCCGACGACGAGAGTGGCATACAACGCTAGTAAACTCCTACATATGGGTTTCCCATTAATTTGACACAAGCATGCAGTTCATCAAACAAAATATTAAAAAACATGGAATAATTATGGTCAAGGACTCTTGCCTTGCGCCGACGGATAGGGTTGCTCAAGCGCTTCGAAGTCTGGGTTATGGAAATCCCCGTATACGGCCTCTTGAGAACGTCCCTTTACTCACGATCATACACATATAAGAAAACACATATGAATCAACACAATGCACACATATTAATCAATATGCAATGACATGAATGCATGCAAAGTTTGTTAATTAATTATCTACGGTTGTTTATTAATTAGATGCAACTAGTTCATACGTATTCATGCAAGTTTATTGGGGTTTTAGCGATAATTAGGGTTGCTGAAATTAAGTAGATGTAGATGCAACTATGATTTAATTCCAGGTAGTAGATCTATTACGTTGCTAAAATTTGTCTCACAAAATGTATCCTACCGTGGATGTGGCGGATTTGAGGGTAGCGGGATGGAGGCGTAGTGTAGACATAATAAATGGCGCAGCGATCCTTCAGCGGCACATCGACGGCGGCGCGACGATCTCCGGCGGACGGCAGCTTCTTCCTTCTCTTCCTCTTCTTATTCTCTTTTCTCTCCTCCTTTTTCTCCATACTGCGGCCTCATTTTTTCTTCCCTAGCAGCTAGGGTTTTTCTCTTTTTTTTTTCCTAGCGGCTACAAGAACTTGCGATCGCTGGTGGTTGGAAAAAAATGGGGCCGTGCAGCTCCTTATATAGCTGGAAGCCATGCACGGGAGAGTCCAGGCGGCCCACGGGACTCGGAGTCCCAACCAGGCTCAGCTCGGTCGCGCCAAGCGCGCTGGCGCGCGGAGGCCCCGCTCGGGCACGCGTGGGGCACCGGCTCGGTCCCGAGAGGCTTGCCCGGAACCTTCTGGGGGTGGAAGGGAGTTTCCCCGGAAACTTCCGGAAATTATTTTTTTATAGATTATATATATTTATATATTTGTTTTATATATATATATTCCATTTGTTTATATTTATTTTTCTATTATATATTTTATATTCTCATTAACTTTTCTTGTTACCTACACATATTTATATATGCGTTTTATCTTTTATTTTTCTTCTCATTTGTTCTACTAAAGTTTTATGCATGAGAATGTATGCAATGCATGATGCTAAAAATGAGGGTGTTACATACGGCACCCACTTTGAATACTTAGAACGTCGGTGGCAGGCCCCTTGGAAGTTGTTGGAGCTTTGTAGTTTTGACAGCACCCACGGTCAACACTTAGAACATCGACGGTGGCCCCCCTGGGAGTTGTCGAAGCTTCGTAGCTTCGACGGCGCCCACTGTCAACGCTTAGAAAATCGACGACGGGCCCCCTGGGAGTTGTCGAAGCTTCATAGCTTCAATGGCGCCCACTATCAACACTTAGAACATCGATGGCGGGCCTCCTGGGAGTTGTCTGAGCTTCGTAGCTTCTACAGCGCCACTATCAATGCTTAGAATGTCGATGGCGGGCCCATGGGAGTTGTCGGAGCTTCGTAGCTTCGTCGGCGCCCACTGTCAACACTTAGAACATCGACGACGTTCCCCCTGGGAGTTGTCGGAGCTTCATAGCTTTGAGGGCGCTCACTGTCAATGCTTGAAAAGTCGATGGCGGACCCCCAGGGGGTTGTCAGAGCTAAGTGCTCTGGCAGCATCAACCATCACTTAAAGTACAATGACCAAGTTAATGACAGATGTCGGTTGCACACATGCCTTTGATGACAGCGCCGGAGCACCTGGCGATATCGTGCATTTCGAACAACTGCTTGGCACCTTCCCTCATCGACGAGGTCCAGGTCTTCACGTCGGAGCTTGTCCTGCGCGGCTTCGTCGAAGGTCCGGACTCGGAGGGACCCCATGGTGATCTCCGTAGGAAGGACTTCTTCAGCTCTGTACAACAAAAAGAAAGGTGTCTCTCTAGTAGCCCGACTAAGTGTTGTCTTGCTTGCCCACAGAGCGGACGAAAGTTCTTCAATCCAGTTGGCATCATGTTTCTTCAAGCGCTCGTATGTACGCGTCTTGATTCCCTTGAGTATCTCTGCATTTGTTCTCTTAGCTTGGCCATTTTTTTTCGGGTGAGCTACCGATGCGTAGCTTACTTGTATGTCGAGATCTTCACAGTACTCTTGAAAGGCTGCACTTGTGAATTGGGTTCCATTGTCTGTGTTGACTCTGTTTGGAACTCCAAATATTTATATGGACTTCAATAACTTGATCGCGGATTGCTTGTTGATTGTCACAACTAGAATAGATTTCGACTACTTTGTGAACTTGTTGATGACGACATACAGGAACCTGTAACCTTCGACGGCTTTTGGGGAAGTTCCCAAAATGTCCATCCCCCACACATCGAATGGCCACGTGGGTGGTATCATCTGTAGTGACTGAGCTGGTGTGTTAATCTGCATTGCATGAAACTGGCATGCTTCACACTTCTTCACCAACTCAATTGCATCCTGGAGTATTGTAGGCCAATAAAAACCATGCCGAAAGGCCTTACTGACCAACATGCAAGATGATGCGTAATTACCACACTCGCCTCCATGGATCTCCATGAGTAGCTCGCGGCCTTCTTCCCGGGAAATGCACCGCATTATAACGCCATTGGCACCACGTCGATAGAGATCCCCTTCTACCAACGTGTATCTTTTAGCCAATCTGACGACTCGCTCAGCGGAAGCACCATCTTCAGGAAGGTTGTTATCCTTCAAGTAGCTCCGGATCTTTGAGATCCATGCACCGGAGCTAACTTGAGCTTCTGGATCTTGCGGGCTGGGTTGCTCGGAGCTTCCTGCAGCGCCTACGATATTTGGTGGGCGCCATGGTAACAGGGCCACCGGGACCGCCAGCTTCGAGGTTCTGGTCTCGGCCCCATCACTCAGTTCAGCGGGCTAAGCGGCAGATCCTGACAATCTCCTGACAAAAAATCTGTCCGGTGCTTGAGCTCTGGTTGAAGCTTTCATCGAGAGATCATCAGCTTCAATGTTCTTGAGACGCCGGACATGACAGAGAACCAAGACGTGGAAGTCCTTCTGCAGCTTTTTGGCTTCAAGTAAATAAGCAGCGAGATGAGGGTTGTTGCAACCACATTTACCTTTGACTTGTTTGATGATGAGTTGCGAGTCAACCTTGACCAGCAGCTGCCGTACGCCATATGATAGTGTCACCTTGAGTCCGAAGATGAGAGCTTTGGACTCTGCCATGTTGCTGATTGCCTTGAAGTCAAGATGCACCACATACTTGACCTTCTCCCCAATTGGAGCAAGGACAAGTGTTCCAGCTCAGGCCCCCTGCTTCTGCACTGAGCTATCCAAGTAGAGAATCCATTGAGGCTCAATGAAGACCGGAACCTTGGGTTCTGGCTTCTGCTCACTAGGACCCTCCAGACTTGATGAAGATGGAGTCCATTCCTCCACAAAGTCTGCCAATGTTTGACTCTTGATCGCATGTCATGGCAGGAATTCGAGATTGAATTCTGCCAACTCCGTTGCCCACCTGGCAACATTTTTTGTAGAATTGGGATTGTGTAAAATAGCGCACAGTGGATAAGAGGTTACCAATGATATCTTGTGGGCATGGAAGTAGTGACAAAGCTTCCTTGAGGTAATAAGAACTGCATATAGCAGCTTATGAACCTCAATGTACAAAGTCTTGGCGTCGTGAAGTGTTTTGCTAATAAAGTACACTGGCCGCTGGACAGGCCAGATCTTTTCGAAGGGACCCGAATCTTCCTCTTCATCAACTTGGACCCTCCCAGAAGGGTCCGAAGCTTCTTCTTGTTCAACCAGGACCTTCCTGGAGGGGTCCGAACCTTCTTTTTGAACTGCAGGAACTCCCTCGATTGAGAGAGGTTGATCCACAGGCATCTTGCCTCTAGGATCCTTGCCTAGAGGCTGGGACCCAGACTCGCCTTTAGGTAGCTCCAGACCCTACCAGAGAGGTCTAGGCCCCCGAGCTGATGATGGCTCTGGTCTCTCCACAACCAGAACCATACCGACAACCTTCATAGTTGCCGAAATATAAAGCAGAAGAGGCACACCAGGTTCCAGAACTACCAAAACTGGTAGTGTGGTGAGGAGTTGCTTGAGATCCTGGAATGCCTTCTCTGCTTCTTCAGACCACTAGAATGGTCCGGACTTCCTCAATAATTTGAAGAAGGAAGTGCCCGCTCTGCCAGCCTTAAGATGAACCGGCTGAGCGCAGCTAAACATTCAGTTAGCTTCTGGACGTCTTTGACACGGGCTAGAGGTTGCATCTCTTAAATGGCCTTGATTTTGGCCGGACTTGCCTCAATTCCTCGGTGAGTCAACAAGAAACCAACGAGCTTTCCGGAGTTAACCTCGAAGACGCACTTGTCTGGGTTGAGCTTCGTATGCATCAAGCACAGCTTGTCGAAGATGACTTGCAGATTGTCAAGGAGTGATTCCTTGTTCTTCACCTTGATGACGATGTCATCGATGTAGACCTCCACCAAGTCCCTGATGAGCTCTCCAAATGTTTTGTGCATGGCTCGCACAAAAGTTGAAGTAGCATTTTTGAGACCAAAAGGCACGATAGTGTAATAGTACAACCCATCGACTATAATGAAGGCAGTATGCTCTTCATCTTCCCTAGACATTTGAATCTGATGATATCAATAATATGCATCTAGGAAATACAGTAATTCAGACCCAGAGGTATAATCCACTATCTGACCTATTCTAGGAAGTGGAAATGGTTCTTTTGGGCATGCCTTATTCAAGGTGGTGTAGTCGATGCACATCCGAAGCTTCCTACCGATCTTTGGTACAACGATCGGGTTTGCCAGCCACCGAGGATGGTGAACCTCCCAGATTAAACCATCGTCGAGCAACTTCTTGATTTCTTGTCTCATGAAGTTTGAATCCTCGATAGATTTCTTTCGGGGCTCCTGATGTACTGGTCATGCATCAGGGTATATATTCAGGCTCTGCTCGATCACCTCCCTAGGGATCCCAGAAATCTTTTACGATTGCCATGCAAACACGTCGACATTCGCCCGGAGGAAAGTGACGAGCGCGAGTTCCTATTTGTCGTCCAGACCTCCCGATTTACGAGTGGTCTGGGCAGTATCGAAACAAATTTGGATGACTTTGATAGGGATGTCGGTGTCGCCACTTAGTTTCACACGAGCTACAGAGGTTCCACGCTGACGGGAGCTTGAACGTTGTTGAGCTGGTCACTCCTTACCAGATTCTTCTTCTTGGGTCGTTGCGAGCGCATGAAGTTCTTCCAGCGCAGTGACTATAGCAATGTGATCCCCACGGATTTGAAGGATGCCTGAAGGAGTCGACATCTTCAACACCAAATAGCCGTAATGGGCTACGGCCATGAACCTATATAGAGCTAGCCTGCCTAGGATGGTGTTGAAGGGAAGGTTGATGTGTGCCACATCAAACACAAACTTCTCAGGCCTATAGTTGTCCTGAGTCCCGGAGGTCACCGGGAGTGTAACTGATATGAGAAAGTGATTGCTCCCACACCCACTCCAGAGAAAGGACATGAGGGCCTAAGGTTCGATAGGCTAAGTTGGAGCTTCACAAAAGCTGCGAAGCTGAGGAGGTTGAGCACCGCACCTCTGTCCACCAGGACATGGTAGAGCTAGATGTTGTTGATAGTAGGAGAGACCAGCAAAGGCAACTGACCAGCTCCGGTCATGTTCTTTGGGCAATCCAAAGCATCGAAGCTGATGGTAGTATCCATACACATCCGATGAGGTTCTGCCTTGGTGGTGGGAGTTGCGGCATCCATGTTCTGACGCATTATCTTGAGGATACGCCGGGAGGTAATATCCTAGGACCCTCCATATATCATATGGAGAGACTTCCAACGCTCGTTGTCAGAGATATCAGAGTCATTGTCGACGGTGTTGTAGACGGCCTTAAACGCCTTCTTGGCGTTCTGGAAGCCTAGCTCCTGATCAGACGGAGCTTCGCCGACTTTCTGTTTCCCCTCCCATTGGCAGAAACATTTTTTGCGCTTGTTGTTGTGTTTGACAAGCCTCTTGACCTCGCGACATTCTTCAAGGTTATGGGTGTTTGATTTCTGCATCGGACACCACATCTTCTCACTGTCGCCGTCCTCAAACGATCGTCGGGGTCATTTTTTGGGGCGTGGCCCCCGGCCACCAGGAGTTGCAGCAGCAGCAGTAGGCGTGCCGGCAACAAAATTCTTCTTACTATTGGACTTCTTCTTTTTTTTTTCCATTTTCTAAGACAGTAGCTTCAGCATTGGAGGAGGGTTTACCAGTCTCCACAGCTGGTTTGGAGTGCATCTCTTGGCCATCCGCAGCTCTAGCACATTTGTCAGCTAGGCTGAAGAGCTCCGTGACGCTACTGATGTTTTTTGTTGCCAGCTTCTCCAACATGTTCTTATCTCGTACCCCCTGTCGGAATGTGACAATGACAGAAGCATTAGAGATAGAAGGGATTGTATTTCGTACCTGAGAAAACCACTGGATGAATGATCACAGCGACTCTCCCAATTTCTGCTATACGGCGAATAAGTCCAACTCGGTGCCAGGTCGGGTGTAGGAACTCCCGAATTTGATGGTGAAATGGCGACATAGTTCCCCCCAACTGTAGATGGAGTTAGGAGGAAGACTCATGAACCAGGACCTTGCCGTTCGGTTACAGCCACGGGGATGTAGTTGGCCATCACGGCCTCATTGCCTCCAGGCGTGAGGATAGCGGTGGAGCATATTTGAAGGAATTCAACGTTGACTGTCCCGTCATACTTCTCCAGCAGATGAGGCTGGAACTTGGGTGGCCATTCGACCATGCGAAGGTGCATGGCTAGGGCTGAACAGCAGCCCGCCACTCCGAGAGGAGAAGGGTTTTCCCGAGCAGCTCGCCACTTGCAAGCGCACTCAATATGGACGCGGCCGTCCTGCCTCATGTAACGTCGGTCGAGCTCCGACCGAATGTCCTAAGTAGGAAGCCTCGATGCCGTGTGGGTACAGCGAGACCCGAAGGGCAGTGACATCACTTGCTGCGAGGGCGCATGTCTCCTGTGCTGTAACGCCTGAGGACCAAGTCTACTGGACAAGATCCTTTGCTGAGAAGGTGCCTGCCTTGGATGGGAGGGCATTAGCTACAGTTGCAACTAAATGCTCAACATCAGTGCGCCATTACTCCATGGTGGTTGGCGGAGCTCCGGGCACTGGAGGACGTTGAAGCAGAGTCCGCGCATCGTTTAGTGTGTTCTCTGGGTTGTTGGTCAATGCGGTGATCGACGCAAATTCTCCATCCTGGTATCTGGCATTGGCTGCTAGAGTAGATGGTGGTGGTGGTGGGACGACACCCACCGGGAACACAACGTCAGATAGTTGTTGCACATTGGAGGGATTTCTCCAGCAGGTTGTCTAGTCGAGCCATTGGATGAAGCTGTGGTAGAATTCACCATCTTGAGAGATTAGGCACCCCCCCTACCTAGTGCGCCAAATGTCAAAGTGTAGCAACGACGCTTCCCCAAGTACTACTAAAGCGTAGTCCACGGAGACTCGTTTTTAGGCGGGGCACGCATAAGATCAAGAACAAGAAGTGAACACCGAGGGTTTTTATGTGGTTCGGGCTGCCTGAGTGTAATACCCTACTCCACGGGGTGGTTGTTGATTGTATAAGCGTGTATGCATAGCGAGTGTCTCAGATTGCTTGCTTTCTACAGTATGGCGCAACCCTTTTATATGCTTAGGATTGACTGTTTAAGTGTATGGCTGGCCCGACAAGTAAACCCCAGCTGTCATAAACACCCTATACACGACCTACTTGTGTTATGGGTGATTAACAGTGTGATAACATGCCTTAATTATAGTGTTATCAGTCTTGATAGCCCTCTTTCATGCGTCTTTAATACAACATTAATGACGTGTTAACCAGGTCTTGTAACGGCTGTTTAATAGCCTCTTGAATGTCCGCGCCATTGGAGCTCCAGCTGTCTTCCTATTGCCGGCTTAGTTTCGGAGGCCTGACATGTGGCAACTCCAGTGCTTCCCTCTGCGTGGAGATAGGTCTGGAGCTACTTGACACGTGGCAGCACCTGAGCTTCCCTCTACTGAGGGTTAGGTCCGGAGTTACTGGACACGTCGCAGCACCTGAGCTTCCTTGTGAAGGGAGGTAGGTCCGGCCCTGCAGGACACGTGGTAGCTCCAGAGCTACCCAAACGAGGGAGGCAGGCCTAGTGCTGCGAGACACATGTTGCCTTCAGAAGTCTTCAACATTGGAGGGCGGAACTCCATGACTTTATCCACAGTATCAGGGGGTACCTGGTATCCAGGGTACTGACATATGCTCTCGGCACTAGCCATGCAAAAGAAAAGATGTCCATTCCCACGATGCTTCGCACTAGCAGCACTCAAAGATATCGGTGGCGTGCAGGACTCCCACTCGGCGGTATACCCCGATAAGGGCATCTCCTCGTCCTCGGGCCCTTCCTCGTACGTCTCATCTACAAACAACTTAATATAGCAACCGTGACCACGAAGGATCAACAAGATTTAACCGTCTCACCTAAACATGGAACTCTACATGCAGAGAAGCGGTACTCAAATAACCACGAGGGATGGTGATTGAAATTTGTAAACACCCGGATAAGACATCACATACACCCATTTCGTAAGTGGAGCGAACCACACTTCAATAATATGTTGTATGCAACAACCTTTCAAAGGAAACCCAAATGCCAGACCTATCCTTCTGTAATGGGCAGGAGGTCCCCACGCGAAGTGTGTCTGTGCCCGCCGGCAGATTTACACCTTGCTGCCCTCAGCCAACTCCTATAAAACGGTAGGGTAAGCCTCGACACCCAGGTTAACCAATCACATCTGTTTCCTGGTTTCCATATGGCCAGCATGCATCCGGTACAGTTCAAACTTGTCCAACAGGGTCTCACACGTATCCATCCTCAATCGACACAAGCATGTCTACGCACGTGAGACCACGTCTCGCTGCATCCTATCCCTCTGCTCGGTCTCCAATTCATTTTCATAAACCATTCTATGATCTAATCCATCCCATGTGATAAAATTCTATCTCGCAAGTAGATTTCAACTACTCGACTTCTATCGGAATACTAAAAATATTAGCATGGCATTTTCTACTCGTAGAGTTGTAGACTACCCAGTACTCCATAGGATTTGGGGTCATGCAAGTGGAGTTTCAATCACCTTAGACATAATGTGCATATCTCACCCTAGACATAGCTGATATAAATCAAAACATTACAAAAGCACTTAAATGCAAACTGGGGCTTGCCTTGGTTGCGACTAGGTAAATGTTAATAGTTAGCTTGATCTTCTCGATGAAGCTTCTCGTCGCTTGTTCTCCTTTCCTAGTCTCTACGATTGCTTGAGCAATTATCGCTCACAACGACGTCCTTCTTGTGCCTCCTCTTTCAAGTGTTACTCCTCGCCCATATCCATTCGTCTTATGTCATCGTCATGATCCCTATCGATATGAACATGCATATAATGAGTTAATGCAACTTAGCAATTATTGAACGATGTTGGGCAACTGAAGAAGGAGGATAACTGACTGGTGTGGAAGTACTGGACTTGGTGGAGTAAGGATGACAAGAAGAGCTCAAGGTGTAGAATAGACAGCCTAAGGTATGACTAAAATAGCCAAAGAAGAGGTTGCAACTTAGAACTCCACCAATAAGGTTGCATAAACTTAAGGCAATTCAAGACTAAGGAAAAAAACAAGGACAAATCACTATTGGTTTCCTCGAATCAAAAAGCAAGGATTTGAAGATAGTTCAAGTGGGGTCACTCAAAAGTACTATAGGATCTACTATACCCAACCTTAACACAAAACTCTTAATAGAAGTAAGAGGTGATAAAATAGGTTCAACATGCCCAGATCGACCAACCAAGTCAACCATATAGGGACCAACAAAACCTTGTTGGTGACGCCACTGTCCTGCACCACCCGAGCAAAATGCTTAATTGCTTTGTCACATAATCCAGTTCTTGCATTTTATCGAACAGATGGTGTGCTTGGGATGGCTGACCTGATATGCCGAGCAGCAGGATGAGTTTCATGTAGGTGACTTGTTTGGGATGGTAGAAAGGATGCTCCTTGAGCATCTCAACGACCTGCAACACTGCTCGCCAGTTCTTGGAGCTCATGAAAACAACTCCTCAAAGCTGTTGCAAGGTAATCCTTTTGTGCATAACCTGACATCATCGTTGACCTTGAGAGTACATCCTGGTTCTCCAAAAGTATCGAATAATGATCTTGGTGTTCTTACCTCCCAAGCTTTGGCACACTCCTTAACAACAAAGTGCCTGATGTGGTAGTTCTCACTGGCATTTGGTCGAACAGGTGGTCAGCGCGACCAAGAACAGGGAGCAGAGCAGCACTGAGCCATGGCGCGGGGTCTAGGCTTGGTTGCATGGGGGTAGGACATAGACACGATGGAGAGAAGGCCATGGTGCTGCGGAGTAGGCACGTGCATCGAGCTGGAGCAAGCAACGACACGGCAGAGGTGACCACCACAGTGCGGCAAGGACAGCAGTGGTTGCGGCGAGTCCATAGTGTGGTGGTGGCACGATGTTGATGGGGCAGAGCGCGGCCAGGAAGATGGCCAGGAGGACGGTGGTGATGCAGCGGAGGCGCGCCCTGGCAGATGATGGCACGACGCGATGTGGAGCGTGCATGAACTAGAGCAAGACGTGAGCGTGGCAGCCCTGGGTATGTGGCACGGGTCAAGGTGCGCGCGGCGAGTCGCCGACAGATGGCCGGTGTCGGTAATAGCAGCGCGTGGCCGGGACAGTGAGCAGAGGTGAGACACGTTGGGATGGAAAGGAGCACGAGCTCGGAGCAAGGCGGCCTCGAGCGCGGCTGTCGGGCGCGCAGTCAGCGGTGGGCGATGTTGCGGCAGGGAGCGTGTGGCATGGCACGAAGATGAGGCACTGAGGTGAGGCACCCGCGAGCAGCACGGTGGTGACGACACGAGCTCCGATTCGGTCGCCAGGTAGTAGCGGAAAACAGGGGAGGTGGTGAGGCCACGATGCAGTGTGGGGTCGAGGAATGCGCACGAGCGCATGGGGGCGACGCGGTGCATGGAGAAACGGCGGAGAAGGCCGTCGGGCGGCACAGGGAAATGTAGAGTATGGTGTGAACCGCAAGGAGCAGCGCATGCAGGGGAGCATGCATGGCGGGGAAGAAGCGCGTGCAGGAGGCCATGAGCAGTGGAAGATGAGGGTGCATAGGAAGAATAAGCATAACAGAGGTCTTGGCATTTGGGGATAAGACTACCATGTGGGGTCCACCTCCCCCTTATCCTCTATTCCTTCCAAAACCATGATTTCCACATAGCAAAATCCCTATAAATGCTAAATCTAGGGGTAGGGACACTAGTCAGCGGTCGACAGAGAAGGCACTGATGCGCGATGGAAGAATGAAGAAAATCTAAACTGCCTTGGGGTATGATGTGTGGGTCCCACTGGTAAGTGGGTCCCAAATTCAATCTGATCTTTTGCTGCTGTCTCCAATATTCTATAAAATAACAAATGGGGCCCTAATTAAATAGGAATGAGCAGAGCCGAGTGTGGAGACTTGTCGGGGAAGGAGAATATGAGGGGTTCAGGATGGAACGACGCGACATTATGGTGTTGTTTGCTTTAGATAAGCACAAGCAGAGGAGGAAACCCAAGACGCCTTGGTTAGGACTAACTGCTGGGATACCTGACAAGTGGGCCCCACCCAAGGTGTTATCTTCACTGGAAGCTCCACGATGTTGCTCATGTTGATGTTGAAGTTTGAAATTGAATTAGCATTCAAACTTTTAATCGTTTATGTGAAATATTCCAATTAAAGCTTATAATTTTAACAAGTTCCTATTTTGCTAACATTGGTTAAGTCATATGGTTCATGTGAGTTTGAGTTTTCAATTTCATTTTCAAAATTGTTTAAAGTTCATATTTTCACATTCTTGTTCTCCTCAAAAGCGGGCTTTTAGAGCTGTGAAGCAGCTACTACTGACCGCATGGCCAAATGTGGTTTGTCTTCAGGGGACCAAACTCAACCTTATTGATACTTGGACGACCCATGAGCTCCTAGGTCCAATCCTGACAAGCTTCTCCTATCTCCCAGCGAATGGCACTAGGGGAGGTATGCTCGTCGCTTGGGATCATGGCTTGGTCTCTGTTACTCAAACCTCTAACCAGGTGTTCAGCCAATCGGTCCTTTTGCGGCACCTTTCCAGCAGCCTACCTTTTCTCCTCTCAAACATCTATGGTCATGCGAGCAACTCAGACAAACCTGCCTTTTTGCAAGAGCTCTTGGCACTCAAGCCAGCTTTAAGTATTCCTTGGGTGTGTATGGGGGATTTCAACCTAATTCTGGAAGCTCGTGAAAAAAAAATTCAAACCTAAATAGACGCATGATGGGATCCTTCCGTAAAACGGTGGACAGTGCGGAACTCCTTGAAATTCCTCTCCTCAACCGGCATTTTATGTGGACCAATAAGCCAGACAACCCGCACTACAGGAATCTCGATCAATTATGTCGACCACGGCAAGGTAATTAAGGCCTATACCGACGTAAGTTACTTACTTACGTCGGTTACTGGCCGACAAAGCAGATTGGGTGTAATTAAGGTAACTTACGTCGGCCGCTGACGTAAGTTAGTTACTTTCGTCAGTATCCCATAACCGACGTAAGTAAAATACCGGGATGGGCCGCGGGCTGGGCCAGAGCATTTATATCAGACGCGGCTGGGCCGAGGAAAGTTACTTGCCTAACTTACATCAATAACGCCGGACTGACGTAAGTTAACCTGATATAACTTACATCGGCTATGACCATATCGATGAAAGTTGAAGGTTAAATTACGTTGGCCTAGCCACACCGACAAAAGTTAACGTGGGCTAACTTTCGTCGGTATGGCTATAGCCGACGTAAGTTAAGTTTTCGGTTTAAAAAAAACAGAAACTGACTACCTCGCACGATGATGAGGACACAGAGCAGATACAAAAATAGATTTATTATACAGATACAGAAACAGATTCACAGACACAGCAAAATAGTTGCAAAACATCGACAACAACACAAATTAAGTTCCACCGGGCTACACGCTAGCCCCTCCACTACCTCCGGAGCCGAGAAGATCTTCTCGGCGCGTCCCTCCGTGTGCCGCCGTTCCCGAACCGTGCAAAAAGAACATTAGAGTTAAATTGTTTACTAAAGAGGTGATATATAGAAGATTCATTATACACGTTTCTATTTTAAGGTTGTTAAAACTTAAAATTCTGGAAACTGTATTAGCAACTTAAAATTCTGGAAACTTAAAATTCTATTTTAACAATAGAGTTAAACTGTATTCAAATTCTATTATACAGCCCTTCAGAAGATTAGCAATCATGTAGTGTTGTTATATGTATAGCGAAGCACCAAAGAAAGAAAAACTCAAATAACAGTACGTTTACACCAAAAACTAAACTTTTATTTAGAGCAGCAGTTCTAACATTCAGAAGCTTTTGCAGTCCAAATGTATTATTGAAACAAGAGGGCAGACTGAATTATTCCTGCAGAAATGGATGGAGAGGTTTTTGAACCAGCTCACATCACTGACTAGTTGCTACCTTGAGAAAGAGGGGCAAACAGATTGTTCAGCATCAAATATTTATCCATATTTCCTTATCAGATGATTTGTTGCTCATGTACAAGTACAACTAATTCTTATTCATTGCTATTGCTTTTGTTGTAAGACTAAACATTAATTCTTCACACAAGTTTACTACTCCACAGAAGTATAACTTTATACTCTCTGATTCATTGTTCTGTATTATAGTTTAGACACCTAAGTTCTTCAGTCACTTGAATAACCATCTTCTATTTAAAAGTTTGAACTGTTTAAAGAAGAAAGCAGTTGTGTGGCACCAGAGGTGTGGATATCATTTAAAACTTCTGTGGGTCCAGCAAAGCAAGAATGCAAACACACTGGTCCAGCCGTCACAAACCATGTAAAATACTAAAATGGATACGACAATGTTAAAGAAAGAGTTTATCACCGCTCCAGGGTCTCCTGCAGCGGAAGCGTAGGAATCTTGATATCCTGACCGTTGTTTCGAGCAAGAGTCTACCATTGCAAAACATTAGAAGATATATGTCATTGAAATGCTATGAAATTTAGCTACAATACTTTAAATTACTTACCGCCACCGCTGCTTGCATCTGTGCCATCATTAAGGTTGTCCTCCGCTGCTCCTCCCTTGCCTCCGCCCTCGACCTCTCCAGCTATGCCTAGTTCTGCGTCAGCGTCTCCTTCAAGACGAGGAGCTCCAACTGGGTCTGTATAAGATGACCACTTGAGGACCCAATAGATAAAGCCTGCGTCGATGAAGCGCCTCTCAAAGGTCGCACCGACCTCGAGTCGACAACTCCATCGAAAATGACAAACCTACAAAAGAATGAAAACACTAAGTAGAAGAAGATAAATTGAAAAAGAAATGAAACAAATGACCAACTCACCGTCCATGGGCGTTCCCGCCTTCTGTGGCCTAGGGGTCGATCGACGCATTTTCCCAATCGTAATCTGCATCGTGTATCTTCGCGACCTCCTACGCGTACTTTGCCTACAAAACAAAGAAATATTGTAAGCATGTCAATAATAGTATTAGTTATAATGAAATAGATGAATTTCAGAAACTTAACAGTCGGTCGGCTGCGACCTGACTACACTGCCCTAGATGAGAAGGGCCACTTCCCTTGTGACCTCTATTCCGAACCTAGGTAAGGGTCTGCTCCTCACCCATCTCTCGCTCCTGTATAGCCGTGTTAGTGAGATAAATATATTAGGAACACATAAATAAATTGAAAAACTACTTACCATGCGTTTAGCCAAACGCAAGTAGCCATCGCCGCCAAAGTTGTGCTTGTCCTCGGACCCCATGCGACACTGTCTAGCCTTTGTGGACTTACCGATAAAAGCTTTGCTAGCCCAGTACCGACAGAGAGGTAAGTACGCCTCGATGTTACCCTGTAACCAGGAAATACGAACCTGCACATATTTCATTTTTCATCAATGCAGTTAACATACATAGATATTGTAAACATTTACCAATATTAAAAACTTACCTCTGCGTACTGCTCCTCTATCAAGTACGCGTCGGAGTCATTCCTAAATGGACCCCTTTGTTGCTCCTGCTCCTGCTCCTGCCCGCGGGGGTGCTGCTTGTAGTACGCGTTGACTGCCTAAATCCAGGTGTTCGACAACGTCGCCGTTGTGAGATTTCGAGCATTGTAATGGAACACGCATCTCGCATGGTCCTCCATGCCGGGTTCCTCTACTTGGTACCTCAGCTTTAAGCAAACAAACATTTATGTGATATGCATTAACAATTCAAACGAATTGAAAAAATGAAACAGTTAAACTTACCATAAAATGGTGCCACATGGCTCCCTGAACCGTGTCGTGGACCGGGTGAGAGACACGAGCGTAGTCATCCCACGACAGGGCAGGGAAACCGTCAATGACACCGGGGTAGTGCAACTTCACGATAGGACCCAGGACACTGTTAACCAGCCTACGGTGTTTCTCGGCCCCCATGAATGAAAAGTTGTACCAACATCTGCAAAATATATTAAATAATTAAGTAAAGGAAAACAAAATATAATATTTAATATACTATATACATTTTTTTGCCTGTCTCCGACAGGATGGATCGTGATCCACTGAGAAGTAACTAGAGGAGGAGCCGCAAAGTGGGTCCTCCTCGTTCGTCGCCTCTACTGTGATGCAGCCGCGTCCTGTGACCCTGAAGGCTCTGCGGAACCACCGAAGTCCAAAGGAAGGCTAGCGGTAGCCGACTGTAGAGGGAGGTTAGCACTAGCCAGCTCCGAAGGGAGTCTAGTGCTAGCGGGCTCCTGTAGCGGCCCCCTAGCCTCTGGGGCTCCTGTAGCGGCCCCTTAGCCACTGACTCGGACTCAGAAGATCTGAGTCAGACTACACAAAAGAAAAATATTAACAATAAATAATTATTAAAAACTGCAATTTATAAAATATCTTTATTGTAAACTAAAATTTACCTCCGTCCGTTGAAAGCACACGTGAGCTGAGGGTGGAGCGTGGGCAAGAAAGAGGGAACATCGGCTCAAAGGTAACAAGGTCCCTGAGCAAGGGTCTCGTGGCGGCTCAAACCCTCTCACTGGCTTCCCCTTCCCCTTGGACGACATCCTGTTGCAAGGAATAAATGATTAATATGCTAAGATAATATACAAAATTCATGTTAAGTTAGTGAATAAAATGTTACTTCATATATTTCAAAATTCATCAACATCACGGTCATGCACCCTACTCCTTAAACCATCCCATCGATCTTCTTCTTTCGCATATCGTTTTTGTTTCTACAAATCAGCAGATTCGACTAAGTCATCGATTTCTTTAGTTTCTGATTCTGATTCTATTTCCACTTCTGTGCCAGTATCGATATCTTGAGCGTCTCCAACTAAGTCATCCAGTCCTACACCGGGCTCGACTGAGAAGGAGTCTGGCAACTCTACCTCTTGCTAGACCTCATCAGCCTCAACTTCCTCATGGTAATCATCATCTCCTGGAACATATAACCGCTCACGAGGATTCACCTTATGTACCACCCACCAAGCTTTGAATTTATTGCATGGATAAAGTAGATAGTACACTTGCTCTACTTGGTGTGCAAGAACTAATGAATCGAATCCTTTCAACCGTTCCATGTGTTTTACTTCGAACATGCCAAATTTGTTTACTCGAATTCCACGAATGGAATCAAACCATTCGCAGTAAAAGAGTACTGCTCGAATTGTCTTGTTTCCGACAAAATTGAATTCAAGGATATTTTTTAATAATCATGTAGTAATGAGTTTCATGTTGCCGCGAGACGACGAAGAGATTCAAATTGAGTTGTACGGAATCGAAAGCCCTTGACGTCATATCAACCATAGCTTCTAACGTTAACCACTCCATAGGATAGTTGTCGCAAATCTTCATGTACGTTGGAATCTTTTTTGCACCGTCCAAGATATGAAGTTATTAGAAAACGTAAGCATTCTTAAGTTATAAGAAAACATTATTGATATTGATAAGTTAATGAGAAAACATTACATGATCTTGAAACCAGGAAAGAAAATTAGATCCCTCGTTTATTCCTTCTCGTCGAATCTGTTCTATTTATTTGCTCGTGGGTTGATGTCTATGTCTCCAATTTTGCTTGTCGAACATACTGCACGAAAAGAGAACCTTTTAAAATAGATGTGTTGCAAAAGATGCTGAGAAGCATAAGTGTAGGAGGAACACTAACTTAAAATATTCGTCCATTTCATCCATATTAGTGTACATGTAGAAGAAAGTAGCACACCTTTCTTTTTCGCTAACGTCATAGGAAGTGTAACTACCAACAGTAGTGTCTCTTGTTGCAAAAATGGAGAGATCGCTACAAGGAGGTTGCTCATCCATAATGTACCGCATTGTTGAAGTATTAACATTGTGTTCCTCTGCAAAGTAAACACTTGAGAAGTATCCTACTTCTTTAAGAGTAAAAGCTTCGGCGATGCAACCTTCAACCCTTGCCCTGTTACCAACCATTGGTTTTAGATATCTAAGTGATCTTTCAATATGATACATCCACCTATATTGCACCGAACCACCCACTTTCGCTTCAAATGGAAGATGAAGAGATGTTGCATTGGATTGAAGAACCCTAGAGGAAAAAAAATTTCCATCTTACACAAAAGTACCAGAATCTCCTTCTCCAACTTAGTCATCATCTCTATCGTGATTTCTTTAGCACAGAGTTGCCTATAGAAGTGGCTAAGCTCGGCTAACACCTTCAACACCGCATCGTCAAAGTAGCCTCGAAACATATCAGGCAGAAGTCTTTCCATGATTATGTGATAATCATGACTCTTCAACCCAATGAGCTTTCACATTTTCACATTCACGGCTCATCTCAGACTAGTTGCATAACCATCTGGGAATTTCCACCTTTGCAACCATTCGAGAACTTCTTTCTTTTCTTTAGGTCGAAGACAGAAAGAAGCGCGTGGTTTACCACCATTTTCGTAGAGCTCAAGAGTTTGACGGTTACAAAGCTCGGCGAGATCCTTTCGAGCCTTTAAATTTTCTTTTGTTTTGCCCGTCATTTCCATGCATGTGCTTATGATACATTCGGCCATGTTATGCTCTTGATGCATGGCATCAATGTTGTGCCTTAGAATCAACGACTTCACATACGTAGCTCCCAATGTCCACATATGTGAGTCCAATTGTGTTCATCATTGTAACCTTCGAAATATCTAGGACGACCTTCATCTGGTAGCAATTTGTCCGACATATCAAATATTTCTGACCCGTTAAGACGTTTCGGTGGTCCTTTAGTGACAACGGTGTTGTTTCCGAAGACATTCTTCTGTTGTCTAAACACGTGATTCGGAGGCAGTCAATGTCTATTACAATCGAAGTAAGATATCTTTCCTCCACGAGTAAGTCAAAAGCAATCGGTATCCAAGGCACATATCGGACACGTCAACCGACCATGAGTGCTCCATCTAGAAAACATGTCGTATTATGGAAAATCATGGATGGGCCACAAATAAGCAGCTCGAAGGTTGAATTTCTGCTTCTTGTAACAGTCGTACGCTTCGACTCCTGTCCACAATATTTTCAACTTTTCGATGAATAGTTTCAACATCACGCTGAGACATGACCCAGGATGATCCGGCCCAGGTAAAATAAGGCTAAGAAACATGAACTCATTCTTCATGCAAAAAGTCGGTGGAAGATTGTATGGAATGCCAAAGACGGGCCTACAGGAGTATGGTGTGGCGTTTGTGCTGAACGGCGTGAACCCATCTATCGCCAACCTGATGTGAACATTTCTCGCTTCACGACCAAATTCTGGATCGAACCGGTCAAGTGCCTTCCATTCCTCACCATCGGACGGGTGCGTCATGACACCATTGTTCTGACGCTCACCTTCTTTGTGTCATGTCCTTTGTCTAGCCATTTTTTTTAAAGGAACGGCCGCTTCAACCTAGGGGTCATGGGTAAGTAATGAAGCTGCTTACGTGCGACTTTCGTCGTCACAGTATCACCATTGTTATTAACAACTTTGACAAAACTCGGTTGATCACATTTTAAACATTTGTTCTCATTAGCATGCTCTCTCCTGAAAAGCATGCAGTTGTCCGGACATACATCAATCTTCTCGTACTTCATACCGAGACCGGAAAGAATTTTCTTCAACTTATACATATCTTTAGGCACTTTGTTGGGATGTGGAATGGCATCGTTGAACAAATTGATGAGCTCGTTGTAACAGTTATTAAAAAAAGAACTTAGACTTAACTGCCATAAGTCTAGTCACGAAATTGAGGATTGTCATTTTAGTGTGTCCATGCAGCGGCTGTTCTGAATCTTTAAGAAGTCTGGAGAACTCTTTAACCTCCGCTGTTTGAGGATCCCCCGTAAGTTCTGGTCGTATAGCTTCCAGCATCTCATCCATCATATCAACCTCTGTGGCATCATCATTGTCCGCTTCCACTTCTTGTACAGCATGAGAAGCTGTCTCGCCGTGGATGTTCTACAACTCATAATGTGACACGTAACCGTTTCGACACAAGTGCATCGTAAGTTCCACTTTGTCCAAAAACATTCTGTTCTGGCATTTTGTATATGGGCACCACGCCTTATTGCTATTTGACAATGAAAAAACTCATTCCACAAAAGCTTCTGTCTTGGCATACCACTCATCTAAGTGACCAATAGTTCTGCTCTTTGTTGACGGCTGTTATATACCAATTTCATCCGTCAATTTAACTCAACTATGTGAAGGATTTGTCATTTCTTGCACACATCACCTTTCTATCTAACCCAATTCCACTTGGACTTGGAGAAATATGTGTATGCAGCATTTTATGCAGGAAATGAGGAAATGTAGAGGGACCAATCCTATAAAATATCATCCTAGCCAATCAGGCGACGACACATGGCACCCCATGGATCAAATGGCTAACAAACAGAAGTATCCGAGGAGATCCAACGGTGTTGCACCCATATACATCAAGGGAACCCACCAGGCAGCCACCTGGAGAAAGCACACGGGAATTGGTGCCTTGACCAGGTCGGCCGAACCAGGGGTTCGGCCGACCTCTTCCTGGCGCCAAATTCGGTCAGCCTCCACGTGTTGGATCCTCCCGGCTCCCTGGAGTCAATGGTAACTGATCCATGCGCTTTTGGTGGCGGGAACCAACCTCAACACTAGTATAAATAGGACCCCCTACCCCTCACTTCAACACACACCACTTGAGCTTCATCTCTATTGTATACACTATCATCCATAGTCTTAGAGGAGTTAGGTTGTAGAGAGGAGAGTCTCTAGTCCTAAGTCCAAATTAGGAAAGGAGTAAGGAGTCTCTCTCTTCCCAATCCTACATTGGGAAAGGTATGGCTCATGTATTCTTTCTTGTATTTGTGACTTTATGCATAATAAAGATAGTATCTTTAGTCTCTACTTATACATATACTTGGGCAAAGCGTTTCTTGTTTGATTGTGGAGTCCATGTATGTGGAAGGTATAGCTTCTATGACTATTTCATCATGAATGTATCTCATTATCATAGAACCTATAGACCCCACTATAGTCTAGTTAATTATAACATAACTAGCTTAGTATGGATAATTATGTTCTGTATCAACATTGGTTCAATGATCATTCGATTCATTACCTTACGATGGATTGTGCCTAGGCTCTTAAGGTAATTACTTAATATGCTAGCATGGTGCTAGGATAGCTAAGTAGCATTGGATGTCTCGTAGACCCACAGATTGAAGAGGTAGGCAGTAGGTGGTGACAGCCCTATCTGTCCTTTGTAATCCTCCACATTTGGCTATGCCATAGGCTCTTGGCGGGAGTCGCCCTAGTATTGCTACGGGTAAGCCCGTGCCCGATATGTTGAACCACGTAGCATAGGATTCACTATTGATGTAGCTTATGAATAATTAGTTTAGACTATGTATATGTACAATAGAGCATAGTAGGGGTACCTCCATAACTCTCAACCTTAACTAACCTCTAGGATCCTCTTACCCCCCCTTAGACTTGAAAGCTCTTGTGTGTGTCACACTACCTCCACCATTATTTTATCCACCCTTACTAGATGCTTACCTAGACCTTTCTACCATTTCACCTTGATTATTGTTATATCTCTTCTGTGCCTTCCTTTGGGATCAAATAAATGACACCCATGGGAATACTCTTAAGGTGAAATGCTACAATGATATCTCCGTGCGCTGCGGAATTCACTCTGTGATCCAATAGAACCATTAACAAGCATTTCTGACACATCAGTTGGATATGTTTAGTTAATGGTGCGTAAGTAATACCAACAAGCATTTCTGGCACTATTGTCGGGGATGATTTGTTAGTATATCTTAGGAGCAGTCAACAAGCATTTCTGGCGCCGTTGCCGGGGAAGGCAAATAGATATATAACATGACTGAGTGAATAGGATAGAACCATGGGTAGGATTTTAGTAGGATAACCATTCTTTGTTTTTGCATTTTAAATGTGAAAATATGGTAGTGTATGTCTGGTTTCCGCCTGCCGGGAAACTTTGTTGAAGATCCTGAATCTCTTCTGAGAGACCGACCCCGTGTCGTTACTCCTCAGAAGATTCGAGTGGCAAGGTAAGCCAGCATTTTTGTACCAACAATCCAAACGCCAATGGCTCAGAAGACCCTTCGTGAGTTCTCAGCTCCCTCTGCTAGCAATGTGCCTATTGGGCCCACTGTTAACACGGGAGATGTGAACTTCGAGATCAAAACTGGCATTAGCACTATGGTGCAAGCCAACCCATTCTGGCGTGGTATGAACGTCTAAGGGATTTCTTGGTTATGCAAGGATTCAAGATCGGGAGGGTGGACACTACACTCTTCACCAAGGACATCAACGGGGATTTATTTATTTGTCAAATTTATGTCGATGATATTATTTTTGGCTCAACTAACAAATCTCTTAGCCATGAGTTTGGCACCATGATGTCTAGGGAATTCGAGATGTCAATGATTGGAGAGCTCAACTTCTTCCTTGGATTTCAAATCAAGCAACTTCAAGAGGGGACCTTCATCTACCAAGATAAGTACACCAAGGACCTCTTGAAGAAATTTGAGATGGGAGATTGTAGCTCAAGAAGTACTCTAATGGCGACAAATTGTCATCTCGACGCGGACTTGGACGGTAAACCTATTGATCAATCTCACTACCGTTCCATGATTGGTTCATTGTTATATCTTACCGCATCTAGGACCGATATCATGTTTAGTGTGTGCTTGTGTGCTCGCTTTCAAGTGGCACCTAAAGAATCGCATCGTAAGGCGGTCTTTAGGATACTTCGGTATCTCAAGCATACCCCAAGTGTAGGTTTGTGGTACCCCAAGAACGCTAGTTTCCATCTCTTGGGTTACTCGGATTCAGACTTTGCTGGATGTCGTGTGGATCGCAAGAGTACCTCCGGTGGGTGCCACTTACTTGGGCATTCCCTAGTATCTTGGTCGAGCAAAAAGCAAAATTTCGTGGCCTTGTCCACCGCGGAGGCGGAGTATATAGCGGTCGGTGCATGTTGTACCCAAATTCTATATATGAAGCAAACCCTTTTGGACTTTGGAATTAAATTTGGTTGTGTACCTCTCCTTTGTGACAATGAAAGTGCGGTTAAGATAGCTAGAAACCCCGTTCAACACTCCCGCACTAAGCACATTGATATTCGCCATCACTTCTTGCGGGATCATGAGACTAAAGGAGACATCTCTTTGCAAGGTGTTAGGTCCGAAGAACAATTGGCGGATATCCTCACTAAACCACTTGATGAGAAAACTTTTTCTAGACTTAGAAGTGAATTAAATGTGCTAGATGCATCTAACGTCATGTAAGTTGCCATGTTCATGTAAGGATGCATATCATATAGGTCTTGTCTAACTCCCAAAGGATAGGGGCGAGCTAGAAATAGTTTTCCCTGAGGAAGCCTTTGGAAGGTTTAAACTTGGCAAGATAGATTTATTTTATGCCTTGCATGATCCCTGCCATATAAACTTGCACTCATTTAATATCTTGCATTAATTGTTTGGCATTGCATACGGTAGATTGTCACAAAGGGGAACCCACATCATGAGAAGAATACTTGTTTAAAATGCAATATCTCAACTCATATGATGTGGAAAGAGCAAAATTCTAAAGGAACATGCTTTAATGAGATAGAAGTTTTCCATATTCTAGCTCACAAAGCATGGGCCTTACATTCCCTTGAGTTTACCCTCCTAACTCTCTTTGTGTGCTCTACTTGCTTAAGGGATTAGCCAATATGTGGCACTATATTTGAAGCCCTCTATTAGAGGTTAGGAGTTGCCCAAAAAGTCCTAGGACTCGCTCTTCTCTTTGTGTGTTTAAGTCCAAGGACATATATGGGCTGTCTTAGAAGTTCTGTAGTCATCGGATTATCCGATGCTAGGGCCAGCAGTGTCATTGGATCAACAGGTGCTTCAGCTCAAAGTTCAGATCAGTCAGAATTCAGAGATCGACCGATGAGTTCATTTCAGAAAACATCGGAGCATCCGGTGTTCAGTTTTCTGGTGCCCTGCAGAAATCGACCGATGATCGACACCTCAACGTCAGATCATCCAGTGTTCAAAGAGAGTTTTTGGAACAACTCTCTGTTGAACTCGACCGATGCATCCTCCGATGCGCATCGGTCCATCCGGTGTTAAGTCTGCGGCTAGGGTTTGCCCGTTCTTTAAAACGGTTCGGCCGCCCCTTCCTCGTCTTTCTCCCGACCTTTCCTCCGCCGCCCGACGAATCTTGCCGCCCTCTCCCAGGCCGCCGCCGGCGACCTTCGCGCCGCCGCCGCCCGTGCCCGCGCACCGCGCCTCCTCCCTCAGCTGCTACCGCACCCGTGTGCCGCCACCGCGCCCTCCCTTCGCGCCGGCCGTGCCCGAGCGCCGTCTCTGCCTCCCAGCTCGCCACCGCGCCACCACTCCTGCAGCATCCACCGCCGGCCTCCTAGCACCATCACCTGACCACCGTCTCTCACTTCGCACCCGGCCCCCGCGTGCTCTCTGCAGCTAGGGTTTGCCCGGCCGTGCGTCGTCTCTTTCGTCGATTCGCGCACCTAGTGCTCGTGATCGCTCGTCGCTAAGGTTTGCTCCGTGCCGTGTGACGTCCTTTGTTGTTTTTCGTCGTTCTTTTTCATCGTCGCTAACCCTAGCTCTCCATTGCATCAAGATGGGTCGCGATCACAAAGGAAAGGGCAAGGCTATCGAGGAGCCCGCCGCGAAGAAGCAGAAGTTGTCCAAGGACGCCCGTCGTGCGGAGTTGGCCGCTCGCGCCGCCGAGGAGCGTGAGCGCGGCCATCGCGGTTCCTTGCGGATCCGCGAGTCTCGGCAGAGGCAGCAGCAGCCTCCAGTTCAGCCGGTGCCACCCGAGGGCTCCGACGAGGAGGAGACCGAGGTGACGCCTCTTGTCCGTCGGCGCACTCCGAGGACTCGTGGGGGTGGACAGACCCCTACGGCGAGTCAGCGCCCCTCTGCAGCTGATCGCGCCGAGGACAGAGAGGCCCAGAGGGCCATCTACCAGATGGATACTGCCGTCAGAGTTGCTGAGGATGTCAGATTGTCAGATTACAGGAAGTTCAAGGCAAAGCAGTTGAAGAGGCTCAGATGGACAGCGTTGGCTGAGGAGTGGTTCCCGCAGCCGAGGGACACTCGAGTGGATCCCCCGCTTCTGGACCCTGACACAGGCATCCCTGTACGAGACATACAGGCGTCGGGGCCACAAGCTCTTCCAGCATAACAGTATTGATTGGGGTCAACTAGCTGCAGCAGTCGGACACAGGATCAGACCATACTTTGAGAGATACAGAGGTCTGGTAGAGTTGTTTTCACACTAGCAGAGTGCTTACATCGAGGAGAGGATCCGAGTCTTCTACGCCACTCTCTACGTCTCTGAGGGCCGTCGTTCGATCCACTTCATGTTATTGGGGCAGCGCCACGACGTGTCTCGAGATCTGTTGGCCAGACTTCTTGGTGTGGACACCTCTACTACCTGTCTGCACCAGATCGTGTACGAAGACGCAGACCCACCGAGGAGGCCACTGACTGGAGGAGTGTCACCACCGTTTGACGAGATCAGTGGGCTATTCACTCCGCCCTTCACTCCAGACCAGCCGAGGGTGCCAGCACTACTCACTCCAGCGGCTCGCACAGTTCACCACATACTGCGCCGCACACTGCTTCCGAGGCCTGGCTACCTTGAGGGTTTCACGAGCCTACAGCAGACTCTCCTGTTCTATGTGATGAACGGGATGGAGTTCGATATCGTGGACATCCTGATCTGCGAGATGGAGGATGTGATCACTGATGGAGTTGGGATGCTTCGACAGTTGGTCTTTGGTCACTAGATCTGTCACCTTCTTCACCAGCTAGTTCCAGAGGGTTCTCCAGACACTGCTCCTCTCACAGAACTCCACGTTACTCGGTTCAGCCACTACCGAGTCCCCGCTCCTGGAGACCGCCGCCTTGGCCGTCCAGTCGAGCGTCAGGTCCAGGCTAGACTTTCTGAGGAGGACTGGGCAGACTTGGCCAGGGAGGACGCAGAGCTTGCACAGGCAGAGGCTCAGGGTGGAGACCTACAGCATATCTGGTCAGACAGTGACACCAGCGACAGAGTCGAGGAGTACTTCCCTCCTCCTCCTCCTCCTCCTCCACCGAGACAGCACGACGCGGAGGCGGGAGGATCAGCTGCTCCACCACCTACACCACCTCCGGTGTCAGAGGCACAGGTGTCACAGCCTTCTGAGCTCTCGTCCCTACTTCAGCAGATGATCGAGCAGCAGCGTCAGCAGGCTGCACGTCATGAGGAGCTTCAGAGGCAGCAGCAGGAGATGCAGCTGGAGATAGCCCGTCAGAGGCGAGAGGACACCGATAGGTTCACTACCTTTGTTGATCAGGTGACCAGGCGCACTCTCGACCAGCAGCAGCAGACTCAGCAGGCTATAATGGGCATTCTCGGGTTGATCACCAACCTCTACCAGCAGACCGGGATCGCCCTTCCACCTCAGCATCCGGGACTTGGTCAGACTCCCGGAGCACCTCCTCTGGCACATGCTGCAGCCCCAGTGCTGACCTCGCCTATTCCAAGCTTCAGTATGTCGCCTCTGCTTGTCTTGACTGTGCCGATTCACTCACCTGTGCTGCCACCGACGTCGTTCCAGTTCTCACCTACTCCAGTGGTTAGCACACCCTTACCGACAGTTCCAGCTCCACCGGCGCCAGCAGTCTCAGCGGATCCCCCAACACCTTCAGTGGCTCCTCCAGCTCCTTCAGCTCCAGCTCCAGCGACCTCCGCCTCGAGCAGCTCCGATGACAGCGCCGCCGACGCCGACCGCTTCACCATCGCCAGGAGCGCACCAGAGTCGTAGGCACTCAACTTCCCTTTTTGGTGTCTTGATGCCAAAGGGGGAGAAGAGTTAGAGTCAGGGGGAGGTTAGCTCAGTTTTAGGGGGAGTCTTGGTCCTAGGGGGAGCTTTATCTTTTTGGGACTTATTGTTATCCTTGTGACTACTTGTTATTATCTGCCATTTACTATCTTTTGCCATTTTTTGTACTCAGTCTGCTACTTTGTGCTCTTGTGCTTTATTGATCATTATTTGAGCCTTCGAGCCTATTGTGTTGCAAATTTGTACTTGTTATATTCTTTTATGAGCATTTCGTCTTAATTTCATTACTTCTATGCTCTACTTGTTGTGTTGTCATCAATCACCAAAAAGGGGGAGATTGAAAGCATCTAGGCCCCCATGAGGTATGGTTTTGGTGATTAATGACAACCGTTAGTGATTACTAATGAGTTTGTGGATGCGAGGTCTCACGTAAAACAAATCAAACGTAATGAATCATCTCTCATATCATCTACTGCTCATTGGATACAAATGGAGACCCCTCAACAATATATTCTAAGGGGTTATTCGATTTTCATGAAGAATAAATGAAGAACTCATTCAACGATGTTATTCTATCAAAATTGGCAACACAAGAAGATTAACATTCATCAGAAGAACAAGTCTAACAATTGTCAAAGAGGTCACTCGAGAAGATTCCAAAAGATCAACTCAAAACAACTCGAAGCAAACAAGTTTAACTCACCGGATCATCCGATGTCTTGCAAAATGACTACATCAGTCGAGTTTGAGTTTGCAGAAGAAGAAGACCTCAGAGCCAAGTACACACCGGATCATCCGATGTGAAGGAAGTGGCACATCGGTTGAATCTAACAGAAGGGATGATCTTTGAGTAATTCTGGAGAAGTACACACCGGATCATCTGTTGATCAATCCAAGTGTACATCGGTCCAATTCAACAGAAGCTATTATTTCTGGACCAAGTCTGAAGATCTACTCACCGGTTCATCCGATGATGAAGAGGATGTTACATCGGTCGATCAACGGTCATATCTGACACAGTGATGTCAGCTAATTGAAATCGACCGATGCTCAATAAAGGGGTGCATCGGATCATCCGATGTTAACAGTAAAGTTAATCAGCCTACTTTTCCAACGGCTAATTCGGGAAGGCTGGCTATTTAAACCCCTCCAACCAGTCATTTCGATAAGTCTTGATCACCTGAAGCCAACTACACATCCAAGAGCATTCAAGACTATAGAGCATACATTTCCACACTTTTAGATCATTTGTAATAGGCTAGAGAGAAGCTTGTGTGCGTTCTTTCTTTGTGATTGAACTCTCTAGGCTAGTGAGAAGTTGAAGAAGATCGTTCCGAAGCTTGCCAAGGTGTGTGTGGATGCCCGGAACATCGAAGGTTGTACAAGGCTTGAGCTCCACCTTACCGTAGATGGCGAACGGAGAAGATTAGTGAAGACCCCATTGTCTCGGTGACATTGGAAGTGGCAAAACCCTTCGGTGGGTGCCACAACGTGGACGTAGGAAGATCCTTGCGATCTTGCCGAACCACGGGATAAACCTTCGTGTCCCCTAGCGTTTGCATTTCTCTCCCTCTCTTTACATTATGCAATCTTTACTTCACAAGTTATATCTACGTTCATTGCATAGTTAGAACCGCATTGGGAATTGGGCTTAAGTAGTTCGTTTTTAATTGCCTTAAAATTTGAAAGAAAGCCCAATTCACCCCCCCCCCTCTTGGGCGTTTCGATCCTTACACCTATGCCCTAGACTCTCACATCACGTGTGAAGTCTGTGGCGGCACGGGTCATATGGGCAATGATTGCCCAGAAACTCGTGAGGATGCCTTAAACCTCGCCAACAACGGAAATTTCAACAACAACAATGGCTATCGCCTTGGAGGTCAAGGGTGGGGTCAACAACGCCCATTCTTTCAAGGAGGGTACAACAACAATGGCAACACTGGAAATCAGCCCAACTTGAGAGAACTTGCCATTAGCCAGCTCAAGATCAACGAGGCCCTATCCAAGAAGTTGTCCGCTAATGACAAGACCCTAGAGAATATCAATGCAAAGATTGAAGGACTATCCACAGCATTCAAGAATCAACTGATCTTCAACAAGATGTTGGAGACTCAGCTGGCACAACTTGCTGCAGTTGTCCCTCCATTGGAAAACAACAAAATTCTGGGGCAGCCAGAAGCCTCAGTAGAGAACGTCAATGCAGTGGTTACGAGGGGAGGAAAGACCACTCGTGACCCACCATATCCCACACAAGAAAAGAGGACAACTGTGCCTGAGAAGGAGGATGTCCCAAGTGAATTACTTGGTGAGAGAATGGCCACACACTTTGAAGAGACCAACTTATTGCCATTCCCTCACAGACAAAGGAAGCCAACAGTGGATGAGCAATTCAACCGTTTTGTTGAGATCATCCAAAAGATCCACATCAATGTGCCCTTGATTGATGCGACACAAGTACCAACTTATGCTCGCTATCTCAAGGACATATTGAACAACAAACGGCCATTGCCCACCACTGAGGTCGTCAAGCTTATGGAAGATTGCAGTGCAGCCATCCTCAATAGGCTTCCTGAAAAGAAGAAGGACCCTGGATGTCCTACCATTTCATGCTCAACCGGGCTCACCACTTTCACAAGGCACTTTGTGATTTGGGAGCAAGTGTTAGTGTGATGCCCAAGGTTGTGTTCGACCAGCTGAACTTCACAGAGCTTACTCCAATACCAATGCAGCTACAACTTGCTGACTCTTCAGTCCATTATCTAGCGGGTATCGCTAAAGACGTCCTGGTGAAGATCCGGAACTGCTTCATACCCATGCATTTTGTGGTTCTAGACATGGACACTGAGAAGGATACACCACTCATTCTTGGGCGCCCATTCCTCAGCACTGCAAAAACTCACATAGACGTGGGAGCTGGAGAAATCCACTTCCATATCAATCGCTAGGAGGAAAGGTTTAACTTTTGGCCAAAATCAGAACAATGCTCCATGTTTCGAATCAAGTATGGGCCAAATGATAAACACATCAGAGAGGTCGAAGTCACACCTCCAAAGGTGGACTCACTCATTGCATTCATGAGAAGATTAATCTAAGAGGAGAATCTGTCGTTTCGACCACGCCGATATCCAAAGATGACGGAATCATCTGGACCTTCCCGAAGGCCCAAGTCCACCAAGCCGCCAAAGAAGGAATGGCGGAAGAAGCAAGATAAGCCGTCCAAGCCCATCCCTCCGGGCCCGGATGTGAAATGAAGACGGAGGAATGTCCATCTCATCGGACGGTGGTGAGACCTACGCCAATAGGTCAAATTGGTAGTTATCCCGCTTTATTTTTCTTTCTTTCTTTTCCACCCCATTTGGATTTTTCCCATTTCATATTTGATTTTTCCTAGCAAGTTGAGTATCTTATATTCTTAACTATCATTTTTATTTCTTTCTTTTCAAAAGAAAATTTCTTATTGGATTTGAGAAAAGGTTTTTATTTGAAAAACAATTTTTTCTAAGCTGCACATGTGGCATTTCACCAACGTGCTAATTTATAGCCGTTGGGGAGCCACTTGGGAAAAGGGGAACTAGGGGGGCCACCTGTCAGGTCGGCTGAACCCCCTGGTCGGCCGAACAGGGAGTGGAGCCAATTTGGCTCCCCTTCCTCCAACGGCTACATTTTGAACCCTAAGTGACCATTAGAAGGTGCACCCTATAAATTGTGGCCGTGAGGAGCACTTCTCTTCACACACCACATCATTTTACACCTCCCCAAGTCACTCTCTAGCTCAAATTGTTTTTCTTGCTCTTCATTGCAACACTCTTGCTCAAATCCATCCCCAAAAAGATTTTCTTTTGTTTGCATTTTACACTCAAGCTTTCAAGAGGAGAAAATTCGTTGAGAGTTTTGTTTTCCAAACATCGCTTCTTTTCGGATTTTTCTCGCCTTGTTTTGTTCTTGCTTATTGAACTCAAAAAGACATGAAGAGGTTGTTTGGAAAGAGGAAGGAGGCTGCAAGCTCAAGCCATGGTGAAGGTTCTAGTGCACGCCTCTCTTCCATGGGTACAAGCCCAAGGAGGAGAAGTGTGTGTGAGGACACTCCCATGGAAGAGAGAAGCAACCCACACCAACTTCTTCATGACAACAACCTCGACATACGAAGCAAATTTGAAGATCAAGCACGCAGGCTTCTCCAAGATTGTGAGTTCCGCCACACCAAGGCTTACGATCCACATTTGATCTCCAAAATAGGTATGGACTCCGAATTTCTTTCCATTTGGCATGCAATTGGATTTGATGACTTCGCTCACATAGAGGAGAAAGGTTCACACCTTCTCACTATCCAATTCCTTTGCACGCTAAGAATAGGGTTTGATGGTATTTCTTTTAGATTATTTCAAAAAGAATACAACATCCTATGGAAAGAATTAGGTAGCATCCTAGGCTTCCATAAACGGTGTTTATTAGATTTAAACAATTTGCCTAAGTTTAACAAACAAAGTTTTTGGCATGAACTAACTAGTGAAGTCACATGTAGGGCTCCTAGGAATAGCCACATCCAAAACCCTACCTTACTCTGCATGCATAGATGGGTGGCTATGACTATGTTCCCTAGGGGAGATGTTAGGGTTGTGCTAGATGATGAATTGAAAATTTTGTTTGCCATGACTAAATAGATAAAGTTGCTCCAGTCAAGGCCATGATGACACAATGGTCAAATTACATTTCAAAATCAAGACCAGTTGAATGCACTTCATTGATTACTCATATTGTTGAAAGGGTAGGAGCACTTAAATACTCTTCATTTGAATATATTGAAACTAAAAGAGAATTAATTGATGAAGACTATTTAGTGCAAGGACATACCCTTAAGCATGATCAAGATGGGTCCTTGATATTTTTCTATCCCGGCTATGTCAATGAAATTCGGTTACCTAACCCGGATTTTCATTTGTACAAATGCCAGAGGCTAACCGTTGATCTTCTTCCCCTTGAGGAAGCAAGAAGAAGTAATGTCTCTGGCAGGGTAACAAGGAATCGTGCGAGGGCTGCAACCACCGGCATGCCACCGATAATCTCTCCGGCCCATGAATACCAAGAGGAAGAGAACCCAACGGTTTATGCGCCCAGATGGACTGAACCTCCGACGTATGAGACTGGGGGATCATCTTGGCAGGAATGGCAAAGGGATCCACCCTTATCCTCTTCAAGCTCTAGCAGCTTGCCCCCAACGTCCATGAGAGGACGTCGTTCCTTTTTGGCTAGAATTCATCATGATTATAGCTAAGGAATGACGGACCTCACTAGACATATGGGAGAACTTGAAGTGAGAACAGGTGACATCTACAGCACCCTACAGGAGCATGTTCAAGGTACCCAGGATTGGCAACAACACATGGATGCTCAATTCACCGACTTCAACATGGCGCTACAACAACAACAGGCCGACCTTGCAGCATACTTCCGTCATCAAGGGTTCAACCCTTATCACGGAGGTAGTTGAAGAACAAGCTTGGGAGAGGACTCCCACTTGAGGTAACATGTATCACATCCCTTGTATATTTATTTTCCATCCATCCATCATCCACCTTGCATATAAAAAAATATATAAAAAAATAATAGGTTAGATTTGCTTTCATCAAATAAAGATGTGCGGTAAGAATGATTTAGAATTCACATAGATGAAATGATGAATAATAGCTATATTTTATTTTCCTAAGTCTCTAGTTTACAACTTGCTACTCTCCGAATATTGCTTTCATTGGCTTGAAATACTTTTACCTTAATCTGGAAGTTGTGGGTAGCAAAAGCTTGATCTAATTCTAGTTTGCTGCGAGATTAGAATTGGTAATAGGGCTGCTAGTCTTAGTTTGAAAGTGAAACCTAGATTTCCGGAGAAATTCTAAGAAGATTTAAGTCTCCCTCAATTGATTGGAAATACCTACCAAAGCCATATGATATTCATACATAGACAAAACTTTATGCATATGCTATTTGCTTTCACATTGAGCCTAGTCAAACTAGTATAGACCTATGTGAGAAATCATTCAACTCTTTTTGAATTCAAGACTTCACTTGCACATGCTATACTTCTACACTAGAAGTAAGCAAAACGTCCATCATATCCACCATACCAAAAAGAGAAACTCCATGGTATTCATGATTAGCACTCTCTTCAAAATTCATTGCAAAGAAAGGGAGTAGAAGACGTGGCTACAAAAAAAAGCATGCTTACATCATAAGCATAAGGAAAAAAAAAGAGAAAAGAAAAGTAGCCATGTTTCATCCCTGCAATAGAAAGAGAGATTATACCAAAAAGGAGTTATCTCAAGTATCCACATCCACTTCCACTCCATCACACATGCACTAGTATTGAATCAAAAAGTTTTGATTTGAATTCTCCTAAGGCTTACTCTTTTGACTTAGCAATATATGTGATGCAAATATGACTACTTACTTTCCTTACCAAGCTCCGCATACAAGCCATATTCATTGAGTAGGAATAGTAGAGGCACAATGCTTTGGTGAGGAAATATTTCCACTATCCACAAAGGAGTGATTGAGAGAATCAAATTGAGGTACTTAATATATAAGTTGAATTCTCCGGGATTTAAGTGGAACTTGATTTCTAGGCTATGTTTGCTCCATTTGTTATTCTACCTTTCAACTACTCATGAATATGAAAAAACATAAGCCCCATGATAACTTAATAAAGGTAGGGTATCATAGCCAAATTCTGCAATACTAGGTAGAGTATCTTGTTGTGCATTAGATACCTTTGAAAATAAGACATTGTAGCAACTCCTGATCATCAACCTAAAGTGTTGACTTTGCTCGGGACGAGCAAAGGATAAGCTTGGGGGAGTTTGTTGATGGCTGTTATATACAAATTTCATCCGTCAATTTAACTCAATTATGTGAAGGATTTGTCATTTCTTGCACACATCACCTTTCTATATAACCCAATTCCACTTGGACTTGGAGAAATATGTGTATGCAGCATTTTATGCAGGAAATGAGGAAATGTTGAGGGACCAATCCTATAAAATATCATCCCAGCCAATCAGGCGACGACACGTGGCATCCCATGGATCAAATGGCCCAGAAACAAAAGTATCCGAGGAGATCCAACGGTGTTGCACCCATATACATCAAAGAAACCCACCTGGCAGCCACCTGGGGAAAGCACACGAGAATTGGTGCCTTGACCAGGTCGGCCGAACCAAGGGTTCGACCGACCTCTTTCTGGCGCCAAACTCGGTCAACCTCCACGTGTTGGCTCCTCCCAGCTCCCTGGAGTCAATGGTGACTAATTCGCGCGCTTTTGGTGGCGGGAACCGACCTCAACACTAGTATAGATAGGACCCCCTACCCCTCACTTCAACACACACCACTTGAGCTTCATCTCTATTGTATACACTATCATCAATAGTCTTAGAGGAGTTAGGTTGTAGAGAGGAGAGTCTCTAGTCCCAAGTCCAAATTAGGAAAGGAGTAAGGAGTCTCTCTCTCCGAATCCTACATTGGGAAAGGTATGGCTCATGTATTCTTTCTTGTATTTGTGACATTATGCATAATAAAGATAGTATCTTTAGTCTCTACTTATACATATACTTGGGCAAAGCGTTTCTTGTTTGATTGTGGAGTCCATGTATGTGGAAGGTATAGCTTCTATGACTATTTCATCATGAACATATCTCATTATCATAGAACCTATAGACCCCCACTATAGTCTAGTTAATTATAACATAACTAGGTTAGTATGGATAATTATGTTGTGTATCAACATTGGTTCAATGATGATTCAATTCATTGCCTTAGGATGGATTGTGCCTAGGCTCTTAAGGTAATTACTTAATATGCTAGCATGGTGCTAGGATAGCTAAGTAGCATTGGATGTCTCGTAGACCCACAGATTGAAGAGGTAGGCAGTAGGTGGTGACAACCCTATCTATCCTTTGTAATCCTCCACGTTCGGCTATGCCACAGGCTCTTGGCAGGAGTCACCCTAGTATTGCTAGGGGTAAGCCCGTGCCCCATATGTTGAACCACATTGCATAGGATTCACTATTGATCTAGCTTATGAATAATTAGTTTAAACTATGTATATGTACAATAGAGCATAGTAGGAGTACCTCCATAACTCTCAACCTTAACTAACCTCTAGGATCCTCTTACCCCCCTTAGACTTGAAAGCTCTTGTGTGTGTCACACTACCTCCACCATTATTTTATCCATCCTTACTAGATGCTTACCTAGACCATTCTACCCTTTCCACTTGATGATTGTTATATCTCTTCCTTGCCTTCCTTTGGGATCAAATAAATGACAACCCTTGGGAATACTCTTAAGGTGAAATGCTACAATGATATCTCCGTGCGCTTGCGGAATTCACTCGGTGATCCAATAGAACCATTAACAAGCATTTCTGACACATCAGTTGGATATGTTTAGTTAATGGTGCATAAGTAATACCAACAAGCATTCCTGGCACTATTCTCGGGGATGATTTGTTAGTATATCTTAGGAGCCGTCAACACTCTTCCAACCAGTATACATCCAACTACGGTCTTTGCCCATGTTTGACTCTGCAGTTTAAAGCCGGACAAATTATCGTTAGTTTCTCGTTAATTTATGCACGATAGAAGAAATAATGAGAGAGACAGTGAACAAGGTCCGTCCGGGTCTGCCATACATATGCGCGGGTGGTTTAGACGCAGACGTTAACTTCACACAAAATGGACCACGACAGGACCTAAGTGGCCTGTCGGGGTTGGGCGGCAACTTCCGCGCGCACTCCTCCTTCTCCACGACATTGGCATGGCAACCATCAGTGGTGAGAAAGACAAAAGGGGGATGCAGTCATTCACACCTCCCATTTCATTTTCATCACCGAGCAACCTCATGGATTCTGATGGCCTTCACCACGCATCTCCTTCCTTGGTGCCTTGCCCCCGGCCCATGGGAGGTGGGAGACTGGGACTGGGAGCAGAGAACGGCAGAGGCAGGCAGGATTGACCTGACGACAAGACCCAACTCATTCACTCACTTCACTTCATCATCTCCTCTCCTCTCTTCTCTTCTCTTATCTTCTCTTAAGGAGAGGTGGGATGGCAGATCTCGGCTCTTCCCTCATGTCCATCACCGACCGGAGACAGAGACGGAGAGAGAAAGAAAATGGTGGAGGAGGTTGCGACCCATCACCCTTCTCACTACGTGAAGCTGATCAGGGACCAGGACACCCCCGCCGAGGACATCTAACCAGCCAGTCCACGTCCCCAACTAACCAATATCCGGCCCACATGACCCACCTTTTTTATCTTCCTCACACAACGCTGCCATCACCTCCTCTCGCTCTCCTGGAGCCACCGGCCACCCCCGACGCTACAAGGAAGAAACAATCAGAAACAAAAGTGAAGAAGGAACTTACTCGTCAATAATGGAAGAGATATCATTCCATTTACAGGTTATTTGCTCACCAGTTTTACATCTCTCGGCCTTGAGGAGTCATAGTACCAGACTTGGTCGTACGTTGTAGAAATTGCTATGGTTAGCCAATGGTTACCCGGGTTGAACGGCATGATTAGGAGCTCCTTATTGCTATAGTGTTTCATTTCCTTGACAAAATATTGAACAACATCTTTTCGGCCACTCGACGTTTGAATATAAGTTCTCGCTAGTACTTGGGGGTCAAGATATGCACGAGACATGTTTCCTGTGTTATGACGAGTATGTTGTTGCTGGTTCCTACATGCAAAATGTCAAATTTGTTACATATAACACTTATATTGAGTATATGTATTGAAGAACCTGGTTTTTGAGGACTTACAATGCGAAGCAGTGTAATAGAGGCACATCCAAGGCATTGAGGTTGAAAAGGTCGTAGAGATCAGACCATTCAATGACTAAAGCGCCATCACCCGAGAGAAAGTGCTCATCCTTGAATGCCCGTAGTATGGTTTGAATTCTTTGTAATTTTCCATGTGGTATTGATGAAGTTGAACACAAGGTTTACCAACTTGTTTGAGTGTGCCCGTAGTTAACATCGGCTTTCCCTTTACAAACTTTGGGTTAGCCTGCGTCATAGCTTTCAGCAGCCTGGGGTTACCTTCCGACTCTTTCACTGGTTTCTTGCAAGCTTCCTTCGGCAATCACAACTGCGACTGACTCTTGTTCTTGGCAGGTCGATTATTTGTAGGCATTGCTGGCGGCTGATCAGGTGTAGGGTGCAGTGCACTTCGAGTGCAAGGTGGAGACTGACGTGGCTGCTCCTCAAGTGGAGACTTCTGCAAAAGCTCTAAAGTTGGAGACAGATGCGGCTTCTCTGTAACAAGAGGCAACTGCTCTCCAATTGATGACTTATGTTGCTTCTCTGTAACTAGAGGCAGTTTCTCTCCAATTGGAGACTTCTGCTGATTATGTATAACTAGAGGCAATGATAGCTCTTGAATTGGAGACAGATCTATTCTACTCTTGATTTGGATGCAGAAGTAGACGTGCCTCAGGAGACATCGAAGCATTAGAGGTCGACGAGGAAGCTGCTGCTGCTACTGGGTCAACAACAATAAGGCTCAGTCTCCACTAAACCCTTCTAGTAACTACATCCCGCATAGTCAGCATTCTATCATCGGTGGCACTTCAAGCTCCAGGTTTTTCGTATTTTCATGCACCATATCCACCTTGACCACGGTATAGGATGTTGTGTCCACCTAGATGTCGTAAAGCATGGTCTGATTGGGATACACTAGCCCTCTCCGGACCTCCATTCAAGCGATTCCTCTGACCATTAGCAGAAGAGTGCATGTTGTTGGCTGATCCAAGTTATCTATCGTGTCCAGCTCAATTGAAGCTCTAGACGCTGGTGTCTGAAGATCCTCCTGTGGTTGTCCACTCCTAGCTGTTCTATAAGCAAAGACGCTCCTATGCTCTTGGTCGTTACATAAGATGAAAAGTGCATTAGGGATTGGTGTACCCGCTTCCTGCAACATAAACTCCATTTCTCCTAAGAGCTCCCTTCTCAGCTGTATTTTCAGCTCCTCATTATCAACTTGTGATGTCAAGGTCATTTTCTATTTTTGATACTTATTTTTGTGTTCTGGAAAACCCTCCCTCCAGGTCAACTTACTGGAAACACCACGAACACGACCTCATTACTTCGGTCTTTGCAGGGCCTTGTTGAGGGCATCATTTTCCCTTCTCACCATTTGAGTCTTCGCTGCTCAGGCTCCAGGCTCTTTGAGCGACATGTAAGGTGCTCGGGCTTTAGAAGGTGATATTGTCTGACTCAGTCAGCTGTGAACGAGCACACATAAATGGTTTCAGCCATCCACTAATACAGTCGTATGGATTCTCAAGACCTAGCTCGGCCAATCTTTCATCCTGTTCTTCCAAAGTTCTTTTTTTTTCCAACATAACCGATGTTGTGAGGTGGTGGTCAATCTCGTTATGCGATTGGAGCCACTTCATATATTCACTGTTCTTGGCAAAACACTTTGATTCACACTTTTAAGAAATCTCGCCCAACCATTTTTGACACATGTGGATACATATGGAAGGTGGTTTCATGGTGCCTCCAAAGATTCACAAGCTTAGTTTGTAGGTCCTCGATGTGTGAGAGATCATCTTCATAGCTAGCTTCTTCCCGTTTTGTTTCATATGTTTCAAATATTGAACATATGGTTGGATAGAGCTCTCGAAGAGTTCATCCTTCTCATTTTTGGTCAAGTGATAGAATCTCTGCAGGTTTAGCAGCACTGTTTCTTGAGCAGCTAGACCACAAGAAACAGTCTCGTATTCACATTATGGTCTAGGGGTAAGCCTTCGTCATGGCCTCATCAACAGTCAAAACATCTCTCGGCCACGTCGTTTGCGACCTTTTCTTTCTTCTGTTACCAGAGGCAGATGCATCCTCTTCATGAGTCTGCTGCTAAGTCTGTTGTTGAATCTACTATTGAGCCTCCTCTTCAATATGTTGCTGATGCTCCAACTGGGCATCTTCAAATTCAATAAAATTCTTATAAATCATGAAAACATTATCAAATTTCAGTCACATTAACACAAACAATCACATAAGAGAGCAAATTCTCTCATGGCATTTGTACCTTAATAAGAAAAAGATCTATGTGCCAAGTGTAAGGACAATCCAAACAAAGCAATCATTAAATAATAGACTGTCACAAGTCTATCACACAAGTTGCAGGTAAAGACAATAGCCCTAGAAAAAGACACCTCAAGACCTTCGTAAATATGCTAAGCATTGACCAGTACTAGTCAAAGTGTAATACTCTAAGCGTAGTACTCCGGAAATATACTAAACATTGATTGGTGAACCACCAACACGCGGACCATTTCGACTCCAACCAAAGCATAATACTCTAATTAGTACTCCAAAAATATACTAAACATTGACCGGTGAACCAGCAAAGTGTGAACCATTCAACTCACACCAAAGCGCGAATTAATTAGGGCAGTGCTGATCTGGTCGAGGAGGAGTCGAGGGTCGACGGTGACGCGACAATTATCAAGACGGCAGTGTCGAGGCGGCAACGAGCTCCGAGGAAGGGGACTGATGCGGTGGCGTGCTTCCGCGAAGGGGGCGACGCGGCGGCGGTTTCTAGGGCAAAAAGTGATCAGCGCGCAAGAGCTGAAGTGTCGAAATTTTTTGCTAAGTGTTGGGAAGAGAGCGAGCGAGAGAGCTAAAAATAACTTAGGGCAACAATCAGAGACGCGCCTCAGAAGAGCCACCGTTGGGAGCGTCTCCCTTTTGCTCCAAGAAAAAGAATAATTGGGTCCAACACGTATGTAAGCCCATATCAGAGATGCTCTTTGTAAGAGCACATCTCTTTCCACTTGAATTAATGCAAGCCATTGCCATAATGCCTTTTCGACTTCAGCAGGATGTCTTATCATTCTAGCATCCTGCTTATGCTTCTCTTTGTGCCATCGCAACAATTCTAACTCCTTCTTGTTCTCAAACCAACGTTTCAAACGAGGAATGATAGGAAAGTACCAAAACACCTTTTTAGGCTCGCTTTTTCTTATATTGCAGTTCTCGTCATCACCATCGTCTTTCCTATGATTGAATCAGTCCACTCTAGAAATAGGCATTTCTCGACGTTTTCGTACTCAGGTCCACGATATAAAATGCAATCATTCTTACACACATGGATTTTCTCCACCTCCAAACGCAGTGGACAAATTATCTATTTTGCCTCATAAACTGTCGTAGGGACTGTGTGGCCTTGGGGTAACATGTCCTTAAGGAGCATCAACAATTCCTTAAAACTACAATCACTCCATCTGTTGCTCACCTTCAACTGGAAAAGTTTTATCATGGCAAACAGTCTTGTGTACCTAGCCGCACAACCATGATACAATGGCTTCCTCGAGTCTTCCTACATCTTTTTGTAATTTGCAAGTTCACCATTACTATACAAATCATCGTCGCCATGTCTCTCGACATTGCATACCATCTCCTCTATGTTATGCACCTAAAACTCAATGTGGTCATTGGTGAACCCTGATATATCTGGCATGTTCACATTGTCGTCGTGATCTTCTTCGACACTGGTAGGGACCTCCCTCTCCAGATATGAATCTCTCATCTCTGCTTCATTAAGCGCCTCCTCCCCATGTTTGTTCCAACATTGATAATTTACCATGAATCCATGCGTGATCAAATGTTACCTCAACAATTCATTTGTGTGATATCTCTTCTTATTCTTGCAATGTTTGCAAGGACAACGAATAGTCCCTCTAATGTTGTCCAACATGTCTTTCTTCGCAAAATTGATAAATGCATCTACCCCTTTGATATATTTATTGCAAAGGCGCAGCCCATACATTCAATTTCAATCCGACGACATCTATGTAAAGAAAGAAGAGCTAAATCAAACAAATTTGAAGCCACTGATAGTCAAAATCTAAAGTGGTAAAAAAATAGTAAGGAACATGAGAGGAGGAGAGGACTAACCCTTTGTTTTAAGATCCACTTATAATCACCACGAGACTTTTAGAAGGGCACCTCCAAAGAGTCAAAGAACATGGAAAGAACAGGGCAGATCTGACAGCCACTTGTTCTGCCATAGCTGGGAGGTTGTAGAAGGGCAATAGAAAATCGAGACGAACCAATTTAATGCACATCTCTCTATAGAGAGAATGGGAGACGAACCTGCTTCCATGACAAAAGGAGACATGCTTGACTGGTGGGTATGGGAGACGGGTCAGCTTCGATTAAAAAACGAGACGGGTGCCAAGGAAAGCACGTCTCAGTTACAAAACAAATATGAGTCGCGCTCTAGTAAAGTCCATCTCCCGTTTGTCAGTGAAGACGACGCATCTCGGATACTTACTTAACTGAGAAAGGTTGTATAGTAACGCGTCTCCTTGTACGTTCAACTGAGCCATGTTAATTCCTCGCTGAAGCGGACATGTATCGCTTAACCATATCAGAGACGATCACCTTTGAGCTTGTCGCCCATCTCTGTCTCCTATTTGGGTTTCTTACGTAGTGAGCATAGGTTGCGACAGGGGGATCCCCTGTCGCCCCACCTATTTATCCTGGCCATTGATACCCTCAGTTATATTTTTTAGAGTGCAATGTACTCAGGTACGCTTTTTGTACTAAGAGGTCGACATGCTAGGATTCGAGTTTCCCACTACGCGGATGATGTCACGCTTTTCATCAACCCCGGTGCCACTGATGTATATGCCACTTTGCAAATTCTTCAGCACTTCGGGGAGTCGACCGGCCTCACTGTTAACTGGTCCACGTCGACGGTGATGCCCATCAGCTGTGACAATGTGCTTCTGGATCACATCCTGGCTTCCTTCCAAGGGCAGTGGCAGAGTTGGCCCCTTACTTATCTTGGTCTGCTGGTGCTACCGTGGCGGCTTCGCCTTTCCCACCTTCAGCATATCCCGGACAAGGTGTTGCATAAGCTAAAAGGCTTGCAAGGGAAACTCCCTTCCTTTGGTGACCGACGAGTCCTCGTTCACACCACGCTCAGCTCCGTTGTTGCGTATATGCTGGCAGCGCTTAAACCCCCGAAGAAGTTTATTAAAAATATTGATAAAGTTCGGCGCCATTTTCTTTGAGCCGGCGATGGTAATTTCCATGCGGCAAATGTAAAGTTAACTGATGCCTCGTTTGCCGCCCTCTTTGTTTCGGTGGTATTGGTATTGTTTACCTCTCCCTCTTCAGTAGAGCGTTGTGCCTGCGCTGGCTCTGGGAGGAATGGAGTGCACCCGAATAGAATGTGGAATGTATGTCCTTAGCTATAGATGACACTGATCGAAACCTGTTCGCTGTGGCTACCAGGGTGCATGTGGGCAATGGGACTCGGGCCAGTTTATGGAATCGAGTTGGCTGGATGGCATAGCGCCGGCGCTCCTTTTCCCAGAGTTGTACGCTGGCTGTCGGGGGAAGCACGGGACTATCTCCCAAGCATTGTGCGGGAACTGCTGGTTCCGGGATACCCTGGCTACCATCTCGGTAGATCAGATGGTCTCCTTCTTCAGACTTTGGACCCTGGTGGAGGAAGCTCGTTGAACCTTCGACCCCACTGGTCCCGACTCAATCTCCTGGCAGTTGTCACCGAACGGACAGTACTCCACCCGGTCCGCTTACCGGCTATAATTTCAGGCAACCTGCGTTCTCCCCTGCCTTCGCCTGTCTGGAACGTGTGGGTACCGCCTCAGTAAGACCTTATGGTTGATGCTTCACAACCGTGTTTAGAACTCGGAACGTCTCTTGCTCCGGGGTTGGCTAACAATAATTTTTGTCCGATGTGCTTCCGAAACCTGGAAACAGTTCCTCACTTGTTTGGTGAGTGCTGTTTTGAGATGCAGGTTTGGGCTAGTGTCAGCAGCTGGGTGAGGGAAGACTGGCTCGACCCGGCTGGTTGGAATGTCTCTCTCCCATCCTTGGAATGGTTCCCATCTCTGAAGCCTCCTTCAAAATCCCTAAAATGCAAAGGGCTTTGTTCCCTGATTATTGGAGTTTGCTGGGCCATTTGGCGAGAGAAATAGCCGCATATTTGTAGGAGTCGAACACACGCAGGAGCAGGTGTTTCCGGCGCTAAAGGAGGAGTTCATTCTGGGGACTCGCGCGGACTGCAGTGACATCGCCACCCTTCTCGGAGTCGTGTAATTTTGCTATTTCCCTACGGGGAGTGTCAAATTTTTGCTGTTTTTCTCAACATATTCTGCTTGTAATTGTTATCTTCTCTTAATGATCATTACCCCTGAGGCTTTCGAAAAAAATCTTCTTGTTGATGCAATTATTTTGGTATCATTAAGATCTCATGATGTCAGGGTTTCTTTCGGCCCGCATATTTTTATTTAGGTTCAATTCTGAGTTGTATTCAGAACTGCTGTCTTTTTTTCCTGCCGTAAACAGAACTTCTGTCTTGACTCCAGATATGCAATGAAATATTTCTACTCTGGAGTATCATTGTAATTTGTTTCTTAATTTGTAATAATTTTCATAGTACTGTTGCTCGACCAATACTCCATCCATCTCAAAAAGTTTGTCGCTTTCTAGTTCATTTATGAACTAAAAAGCGACAAACTTTTTGAGACGGATGAAGTATTTCTTAACAACTTGAAGAAGCATTCTTACATAAATGAGAATAGAAAATCTATGAATTTTAAGAACACTAGGCAAATTAATGTTCTGCACTGATGCATCAAAATTTGCTGCTTGTTCCATGATAAGATGTTTTATAGGAAAAAAATTAGAAAAAATTTTATCCTCATACCACATTTTCTCATCTTAATGTGGAAACCGAGAACAAGGAAAACTTTTACTACATTTCCAACTTGTACAGAAAGGTCTATGGCAACAAGACTGAATGCACACGAAACTGGAAACATATAAAAAATCTTCCTTTATTTCAATTTGAATCAGAAAATTGCTTTGCATGAATTTAAATCAACAAACATTGTTTCTCTAAAGACTCTAGCATTCTTCTAGAAAAGCATTAAAGAGGTTTCTGAATTTACATATGGATATAGATATTGCTTTATAAAAAATCTCACATGAATAACAAGTTTTAGCTGAGTGCACCTAGCACTATAAAAGGAAAAGAAGTGTATCTGGCCTTACTCAGGATGGTCATTCGGTTTCACCGAAACTGACCTGCTTTATTTTCAATCTTTGTCCCAAAGTTCGGTTATCAGAAAATACTGAATGGTGTGTACAAAAGAGAAATTGGTCTGCCTGTTAATCAGAAAATATGGTTCAGTTTCCAGTTAACAGAAAAAACCGAGACATACGGGTTTATTGAGACTTCGGTCGTCCTCGTGGCGTTATGTCGTCTCTGTGGTAGGTGGTGGAGCGCAGGATGTAACGGGGCCGTAGTGGAGCCCAACGGGATCACAACGGGTTGGATCCTCTACAAGCACTGGGGTGAACGGAGCGGAGGGGCCACAACAGAGCTTGACAGGGTCATGGTGGGGGCTTGATGGTGTGAGGGGGAGCAGGATGACGGCAGGGTGCGTCGGGGCATTGAGCGGCAGTGACGGGGATCCTCTGAGAGAGGGCATAGAACGGAAGGTTGCCTCGAGCATAGGGATGGCAAAAAAAACCCACAGATGTGGGTACCCGATGGGTTTGGCACCCGTCGGGTTTGGGTTCGGGTGCATATTTACACATGCGGGTCTGACTCGCACCCGACCGAACATATTGCGGGTGCGGGTTTCGATTTCCCGTTGGGGGCCCGAAAACTAATTCAATCCATTAGCTCAGCCCATGATGAAGGCCCAATAAACTTCAGCCCGTCCACGCGGACCCTGCCCGCACATGACTAGCAGACGGCAGACCGCATCCCAACCCTAATTTGCCGAGTCACCCCCACCCGGCTGCCTCCGAGTGCCCAGCGCCATAGCCACCTCAACAGGGGATTGACTGCACTACGCCCCTTCCTCGAAACCTAGCGTTGTGCCGCCATCTGCCTCTCCTGCCGCCTAACCCCACCACACCGCCTTCCATGCTGCCGTCGATACAGCGCGGCTGCTGGAGCTGCCGATGGCGTGCGCACAGGACAAGGCCTGCACGCGAGCAGCTGACTCTGAGCGCCATGCACCTCACTGCTGTGCCTTCTCATCGCGTGCACAAGCCGCACCATGCTGCTGCCAGTGCAGCATCAGAAGGGGCTCACGCGTGGCCGTCACTCTCGGCAGGGCTCGTGGCGCTCATCCCATGAAGGTGGTCTCACGATTATGCTCTCTACTCTGATTTCTAGATAGCAGTGTTTGCTTTTACCTTTGTTTTATGTTCAAGTAAGCTTTGGGCTTTCCACAACGTTCAACAGCATTAGATCTTTTCTAAATGAATCACCTGACTGAATTGATCTATCTTCAATTTACATTAACACTTGTTCTTTGGTTCAACTTATCAATCACAATTCATAAGCATGGTCGAACCTCCTCAAAATGTGGTGTTCTGTGTCAATCACAAGGCAAACCTGACGGGTACCCAAAACCCGCCCGAGACTAAATGTGTGGGGGTGCGGGTGCCAAATATCACCCGCGGGTGCGGGTTCAGGTGCCAAATTCTACCCGAGACTGTTTTGGTTTCGAGCGGGTTTTTACTCCACCTGACCCGAACTCGACCCATTGCTATCCCTACTTGAGAACAGGACCAGAGTGGCGGAAGGTATAGATGGCCAAATGGACCAGGCTTTTCAGGCTAGCCCAAATCCCAATGATTTTGGCCGGCACAAACCCAGCATGGCCCAACGGGAAGTGGGCTTGGGCTGACCTGATAGCATTGGCAGGCCGTGCCTTGGCTCAGACTTCAGCTCGACATGCCGGCCCGACACGGCCTGGAAATGGGAGGCCCGACAGGTCCTGACCCTTGGCCCGACAAGCACGATCGGGCTGGCATAGCACGGGCCCAACCCGTCTCCCTATATAAAGCCCCACCCCGGCTGCCCCGCCCTCCACTCAAACCCTAACCCCAAGTGCCCAACTCCTCCCCTGCGCCACACTCTTGTCTTCTCTGCCACTCGCCTTGGTGACTAAGATCCGGCGACCCCACCGCCTTGCGCCCTTGCCGGAGCCCAGATCCGGCTATCCCTAGCACCTCCCAACCGCTTCCCACACCTCCCGTCTTCGGTCGCCGTCTCCTTACCGGCGCGCCACACTCTCGACTTCTCTTACACTCACCTGCGCCTCGGCGACTCAGATCTGACGACCCCGCCGCCTCGCCCCTCGCTGGATCCCATATCCGTGACGGAAGTTCTCCGGCAAGACGACGTTGAATCATCGCTAGTGAGAATCCAACACACGCAAACACACTGGAAGAGGAGAGCATGGGGCCAGAGCTGAGATGGGCTCATTTTTGGTGGTGCAACTGTCACCGAGTTTCATTCAACAATGAGAAATTATAGCGGAAAGGGAAACAACCTAAGAGATCGTGGCCTTGCCACTACCGACGTGTGCTGCATGCCACAGTGGAATGCACCACGACGCGCTCCGAGCCATTACAGGCTCTGCCGAGGTCAAACTAGTGATTACATCTGGTGATTAAAATACAAATAAAACAAACATGTCCCACACAGGGGCACACAAGGATTATTCACGACAATCTCCTCCTAAGCCTTGTTGTGCCCAACACCGACGTCGATGAGACCAATCTTCCTGTGAAGTTCATGAAACTGGATCCTTCCTAGCGGCTTCGTGAGAATATCAATCAGTTGCCCTTCACTCTGAACGAACTCCACATTGATCTACTTCTTCTCTGCATGCTCACGGACCAGATGGTACTTCACCTCTATGTGTTTGCCGTGGCCATGAAACACCAGGTTTTTTACCAGAGCAATAGCAGACTTGTTGTCCACCTTCAAGATCTGAGTACCAACATATGTGCCCTGCATTTCAGCCAAGACTCGAGCAAGCCACACGCCCTGACAAGCTGCATTTGCAGCAGCTATATACTCAGCCTCACAAGTCGACTGAGCCACCACCTTCTGCTTCATTGATTTCCATGTGACTGGATTCTCTCCCAGGAAATACAGACACCGGGTTGTGCTCTTCCTGGAGTCCACGTCTCCAGAAAAGTCACTATCACCGCAGCCTGTCAGATTGCTTGCTCCTCCCTCTTCTGAAACCAGATACCCCATCCTTTGGTTCCTTGCACATAGCGCAAAATCTGTTTCACAGCAGCCATGTGATCCCTTCTTGGTTCCTCACAAAACCTGCTCACATGACCTACAGAGAAAGCAAGATCTAGGCGTGTATTCACCAAGTACCTGAGGCTCCCTACAATGCTTATGTACTCCTTTGCCTCCACTGGTGGTTCTTCACTGGATTTGCTCAACTTCACTCGTGCTGCCATCGGCTCCTGACAAGGGTGGCAGTTCAGCATCCCAACCCGTTCCAGGATCTTCTCGGCATAGGAACATTGGCTCATAGAAATTCCTCTGGTGCTTTGATTCACCTCAATACCGAAGTAGTAGTGAAGCAAGCCTAGGTCACTCATCTTGAAGGTCTTTGCCATCTGCCCCTTGAACTTCTAAATGTCAGCACAACATTCTCCAGAGATAACCAGATCGTCAACATATACGCCTACTATCAGTTGACGGCCTGCCTCCTACATGGTGTAGATAGCATGCTCCGAAAAACTCTGCAAAACCAAAAGATATTAGAGTATCGTCCAGTTTCTCATTCCAAGCTTTCGGTGCCTGATGAAGACCGTACAGAGCTTTCTTCTGTTTGAGCACCTTGTGCTGATTTTTCATGTCCACAAAACTGGCAGGTTGTTCTATGTAGACCTCTTCTTGAAGCTTGCCATTGAGGAATGAGGACTTCACGTCCATATGGTGCACTTCCCATCCTCTATGTGCAGCAAGAGTGTAAGGATCGAAACGCCCAAGAGGGGGGTGAATTGGGCTTTCTTTCAAATTTCAAGGTAATTAAGAGCTAATAACTTAAAGCCCAATTCCCTATGCGATTAATCTATGCAATCAATGTAAATTAAAGTTGCGGAATGAAGATTGCATAAATGTAAAAGGGAGAGGGATGCAAACGCTCAAGGGACACGGAGTTTATCCCGTGGTTCGGCAAGATCACAAGGATCTTCCTACGTCCACGTTGTGGCACCCACCAAAGGGTTTTGCCACTCCCAAGTCACCGAGACAAGGGGGTCTTCACTATTCTTCTCCGTTCGCCAACCTTGGCAAGGTGGAGCTCAAGCCTTGTACACTTTGAATCCTCCGGGCTTCTACAATCCTCTTGGCAAGCTCCGGAAGTCACATACACCAAGGGACACTCCCTTATGGCTCTCACCACACTAGAGACTCCAATCATCAAGAATGGAGGCACACAAGCACTATCTCTAGCTAGTTCTAGCCTATCACTTGGTGTACAAATGATGAACAAATGATGTGGAAGTGATAGCTCTATGTCTTGAATGCTCTAGGATGTGTAGAGTATGTCTGGGCTTCAAGTCTTGTCGATTTGACAGGTTGAAGGGGTATAAATAGCCAGCCTCCACGAAATAGCCGTTGGAAAAGTAGGCTGACATCACTGCTCTGCGAACACCGGATGATCCGATGTCTCCCCTTCAGTTATCATCGGTCAAAGCCAAATTAGCTGATGTCACTGTGTCAGATATGACCGTTGTTAGACCGATGTTGACCCTGTCTTCTCATCGGATGATCCGGTGCTCTTCCTCCAGAATTTGCTTGATCTTGATGCTTACTGGAGTAATCGACCGATGTGTGTAAGTATGCACATCGGATGATCTGATGCTTCACTTGGTCCAATGGTATTGCAAACTGTGCTAATGGACCGATGTCACTGAGCCACTCACATCGGATGATTCTGTGAGTGCATTTGTCTGAGGTCTCCTTCTTCAGTTGAACCAACTCGACCGATGCAGTCAACTCAGAAAACATCGGATGATCCGGTGTGTTCAACTTGTTGACTTCGAGTTGTTTTTGAGTTGTTCTTTTGGAATTTGAACTTGTGACCTCTTTGACACTTGTTTGAAATGTTGTTCTGATAGTCTTCAAGCATTGAGTGATTGTCAAGTTAGAGTTTTCACTTCTTGTCTTCATATGATTCGATTTGATCTCATTGGTTGATTTTATATGGGTCTCCAATGTAATTTTGATTTCATTTGATTGAGTGATTATTGGGACCTTGCATCCACAAATTCATTAGTAATATCGAATGGTTGTCATTAATCACCGAAACCGTACCTCATGGGGCCTAGATGCTTTCAAAGAGCAATGAGAAGATAGACCGTGTCCATTCGTGCCACTGGTGCAAACACCTCGTTGTAGTCTATGCCATGCTTCTGGACGTAGCCCTTCACTACCAAGCGAGCCTTGTGTTTCACCACTGCCCCATGTTCATTCCTCTCGACCTTGTACACCCACTTCAAGCCTATGGAACATCGTCCTTGGGGCAGGTCAACCAATGACCATGTGTCATTTTCCTCAACCGACTCCATCTTTACTGCATCGCTTTCATCCAGCATGGCATGCTATATGCTTCAGAGAAAGAGACTGGTTTATCGGGGCTTACCATGTTCAACCTTCATGTGCCAGGTTGTGTGGCACAAGATCATCAACTTTCCAGAACCTCAGAGGCTTGCGGGGATCCCAATTCTCATTCATGTGCTCTTCATAATTGCTCAAGGGAGTCACAAAGTCTACCCCATATTCACCTGGTGCTGCATCTCCTCCTGCCTCCTCAAACTGTGGTGTAGGTGCATCTCCTCCTGGTGTCTCCTCACTATAAGAACCCACTGCATCCTCTACTGCCTCAGGTCCTGACAACAACCGATACTGTACACGACTGTGAAGACATCATCTACGCCAGACTCCACTTCTTCTTCCAAATCGGCATCCCAGTTCCACTGCGCCTCTTTGTCAAATATTACATCCCGTGTCACATGAACATGGCCATTGGTGGGATCATAGGCACGATATGCCTTAGACCCCTGCTCGTAGCTAATGAAACTCATTTTGTGGCCTCTATCATCCAGCTTCCTTAGATGCGGAGTCGTGTTTCGAACATACACGATGCAGCAGAACACCCTAAGGTGTTGCACTCCAGGTTTTCTCCCATACCACGCCTCATATAGGGTTTTTTAGGTGACACTTCTCATCGAGCAACGGTTGAGCACATACACGGTAGTCTTTAGTGCTTCTCCCCACAACCACCCTGGCAACCTCTTCGCTTTGAGCATACTTCTTGCTGCTGCCATGACCGTGCCATTTCGACGTTCAGCAACACCATTTTGTTGAGGACTGTACGGCGCTGCATGTTGACATCGAATGCCTTCTCTCGCACAGTACTCAGAAAATTCATGTGATGTAAACTCTCCGCCACGGTCAGTCCGAAGCCCACCCAGCTTCTGTTCTGACTCGGCCTCTGCTCGAGCTTTGAAAGTCTCTGTTGCTTCAGCTGCACAATCCTTCGAAGGTATGGGAGTCACCCACATAAACCTGCTGCGATTGTCCACTAGAAGCAAAAAATACTTGTTTCCTCCTGGGGTCTCAGGTGTTATCGGCCCACGTAGGTCCCCATGCACCAACTCCATAACTCGCTCTGCTCGATAACTGCCTTCTCCTGGAAATGAAGTCCTCTTCTATTTCCCAGCAGTACAGGCCTCACAAAGGTGTTCTAGCTGCCTCATAGATGGCAAGCCACGAACTATCTTCCCTCGAGCCATTTTCCTCAATGCTGCCATGTTTACGTGGCGAAAACGGGCATGCCATTGCTTTGCTTCGCCTGCACTCCTCGTCACCATACACTCAGCTCATAGCAGCCGGACACCAAGTGTGTAAAGATGATTTTCTTCACACTTCACCTTTGCCAACAGCTGTCCGTCTGGCTCGCAGACCTGTAGAACTCCTTTTGCGATCTCCACTTGGTACCCTACTTCATCGAGTTGCCCGACACATATGATGTTTGTTGTCAGTTGTGGAATGAAATACACCCCTGCAAAGGCCTGACGCTCGCCATTTCTGCAGAGAAACACAATCGTCCCGCGACCCTCTATTCTGTCCACTGAGTCATCACCAAACTGTTAGTTTGATCTCCAACTGGGCTTGGTTAGTGCGACTAAGGCCAGCCCAATAGGTGCCCTGATCGGGGGAACACATACAGCCCGTTTAGTTGCTGGGCCCCCTCTCACTTTGCGCTGCGCATATATAAGAGAGAGAGGCACTTCAACTCACTGGTGAGGTTCCATTTGCCTCTACACAAATTCCACCAATCAGTAGGGCGCAAAAGTGAGGGGAAGGCTCGAGCCCCATGAACCATTGTCCTGCTGCCGATCTACACAGCGCTACAATGAAGGTACGCTCAACAATGAAGGTGCGCCCGAATCACTAACTCCCTTGTACATGTTCTTAATTCATAGTTATTGTAATTAGTGCAATAATTATTCTGTAATCATTTGATTCACACCACATGTGCCCTATAGTGTAGACTATTAGGGATCTGAGAATCTAACAATGGTACCCGAGCCAGCCTAATTGGTTTCACTAATCTGGGTGCGGAAATAGAAATTTACAAAGAAGAATTAGAGAAACAAATCAGGATATGTCGCTGGTTTCCATAGGCGACGCCGCAGCACAACCCTCAGCGCCGCTAGCGCCTCTCAGCACCGTCGGCTCCTCCGCGAGCACGCCACTCGACGCCCCGGCTGGAGCCGACGAACTCCATGAGGGCCACGGCGACGGGTGATCCGTGCGTGCCCCAGATATGCCTGAGCGCCATCCGCTAAGCAAGGTGGACCAGCCACCGGCGACTCCGCGCGCCTTGTCGCCGCACGCGCCCATCAGCGCGAGTGTAGCGACTGCCCGCGCCGCTCCTTAACCCGTCCTTCGGACGTGCCGTGCGCACAACGCCACGGAGGACCGCTCAAGTCAGCGCCCTGCTGTCGCGACTCCGTCGCACCTCAGCTCCCGCAACGGCCGCTGAATCGCCAACCTCGCTTGGTCCACGACCGGAAGATGTGGGTGCGGGCACAGATCGCACCGCCCCCCACGCGCCAACGAGGCCTCGGGCCCCGTTCTCCTCAGCATGCCGGATCAACGGCCTTGAGCCTAGCCTCCCGCCACCTCAGCATCGAGTCACCGACTCACCACCGCCTCGGGAAGATCTTCAGCCCTTCAGTATCCGTGCGCGCCACCGAGGACGAGCTTGGCCGGCACCGCGCAACTCAGCAACGGCCACGTAGTGGCCGGGAAAACGGATCTTGGCACCCAGTCGCCCGCTTCTCCGGAAAATAAGGATCCAGATGCGGGATTCTCGTCCACTCGCCCATGCAGCGCGGGCGTCCGCTAGGCGCTAGGGTCGCCACTCCGATTCTTACGGGAGGAAGAAGGAGCAGGGATCAGTTAGGTTTAGCTTCCGCCGGCCAATTGTTTTTGGTGTGGGCCAATTGTGGCCATCAGTTTTTTTAAGCAGGCCTGCTAGGCCATGACTCGTTCAGCATGCATGGCCGTGGGCAGTAGGCACATCTGTCCTGCACGGCTAGCTAATGGCGGCCTCAGTGTTGGCTACGGTATGTATGTGGATGCCTAGGCTCTTGGGACCCACGCGAAACTCAGTCCAGTAAAGAGTGCGGGAGGAGGACAGGGCCGTGGGCCATGAGGCAAATACCCAATGTGAGCTTGCTCATCTCAATGTGAGCAATGCGTCGATGCCATAGCCAACCCAAACTCGTCTTGGTGAAAAGACATGTGGTCAAGCTAGCATCCTTGTTGGAGAAGTCCACCAAGTAAAGATGTCCATGCTGAAACCCTTTGAAGATTAGTTCTTTGCTTGATTCACTAGTCACTATAACACCATTCTTGTCAAAGGTGCACGTTAGTCCAAGATCACATAGTTGTGCAATAGAAAGTAAATTGAAACTAAGTGACTTAACATATAGCACATTGGAAATGGACAAATCATGCGAAATAGCAATTTTACCTAAACCAATTACCTTCCCCTTTGAGTTGTCACCAAAGGTGACTTGTTCATGATTGTTGGGGTTCTCTATGGTGGTGAACGTACCATCATTACCGGTCATATGTTGAGTGCACCCGCTATCGAGTACCCAATGCTTTCCTCCGGCTTTGTAGTTCACCTACACACATGAAGTTAGTTTTTGAGTTTAGGCACCCAAGCCAACTTAGGTCCTTGTATGTGTGATACAAGTGATTTTGGGACCCAAAGTTGCTTGGGGAGCTTCCCCTTCATGCCCTTAATGTCTTTGCCGATGAACCTTGCCTTCACCTTGCCACCTACTTTGCTCAAGAGATAGTGGTAATCATTGAAAGTAGATTTGTAGTTAGGAGGCAATTTGGGAGAAGGACGGTTGGGAAGAGGACACTCCCTCGTGTGATGTCCGGTGACCTCACAATGTTGACAATAGGAACCAACTTCTTTGATGAAGCTTGTTCTAAGCTCCAGTGAGGGCACCTTTCCTTTGTTGAGTACCGGGAAGGATCCAAGTCCTTGTTGAAGCCTTTAGCTTGTTGGTAGAGGATTTTCTTGTGCTTGTCCTCCCCCTTAGAAAGTTTTGCCACACTAGTGCGGAGACTTTCAATCTCGTCCATCAACTCCTTCTCCCTAGGGCTTGCTTTCAACGGCAAAGACTTATCCAACATATTAGTGGCATGTGAAATAGTTGATACTTTGCCATCAAGGGTTTCCTTTTTCATGTTTTTCAATTTTAGTTCAATTGCTTCATAAGCAAGGTTAAGCACTTTATGTTCTTGAACCAAGTCATTGTGCTTTCCCAAGAGTGCTTGGTTTGCTAAGTCAAGCTCATGATGGTCAAGCTTGATTTGAGCATTTTCCTCCTCGATTTGCTTGACATGTGATTTGAGCGTGTCATGCTCTTTAAGTATGGTTACATACTTGTCATGCAAATCGAGCTTTGTACTCTCAAGCTTAGCACAAGCTTGTTCAAGTGCCTTAACCTTGCTCTTCTCCCTTTTTATGATGACATGGTATTCTTTAATCATAGATGCTAATTCATCGGGGGAGAGCTCATCATCATCATCGCTAGAATCATCACATACCTTAGTGTTACCTTTCGCCATGAGGCACATAGGAGGTGGACGAAGAGGTGAGTTATCCTTGTTGACGATGGCAAGCCCCGCCAAGTTTTCTTCATCTTCACTCTCTTCGTCGCTTGACTCTTCATCCGTGATCCACTCATTGGCCTCACACATGAAGACTTTTTGAGGCCCTCTTCTCTTCTTTGGAAAGAGCTTGGTCTTCTTGCCTTTGTCAAATTTCTTCTTTCCAAAGGAGCGTTTGGGCTTGACCTCTTCTTCATCTTCATCACTTTCTTCTAGCTTTCGATGCTTTCTCTTGTGGTTGTCCTTCCTCTTGTCCGGTCTTGGACAATCATATGATATGTGGCCTTGATCACCACAATTATAGCATGTCTTGTTTTCATCTTTTCTTGGGAGGAAGGCTTTCTTCTTGGGATCAAAAGAGTATCCCTTCTTTGCGATCTTGGAGTTTAGACGTGAGAATTTTCTCATCATCAACGCAAGCTCATCGTCGTCTTCTTCACTTGTTGCTTGCTCTTCTTCACTTGAGCTAGGCTCAACCACTTTCTTCTTTTTGGGAGTTGTCTTCTTGGTTGAAGCCTTGAGAGCAATGGTTTTTGACGATGACTCCTCCATCATTCCAAGTACGCTCATCTCATGAGCATGAATTTCTCCAATGAGCTCCGAAACTTCAATGTTGTCAAGTGATTCTTTTTGGAGCATTGAATTGATAATGTTGTACTTGGGCTTGGGTAGAAGCATGAGGATTTTGCGGTTGATAAGTCCCTTACCAAGAGAAGCAATGTCAAGTGCGTTAATCTCCTCAATGAGCACATTTAAACGAGAAAACATTTGGTTAACATTCTCACGAGGAAGCATTTTGAATTCATCATACTTGGATTTAAGCAAGTGATATTTGAGTTCTTTAACACGAGATGAGCCCTCATGTATTTCAATTAAACATGCCCAACACAAGCTTTCTCCTTACTAGCAATTCTAGCAAATACGTCTTGACTTATATATTTGTAGATAGCATTTCTAGCTTTAGCATCCCATTTTAGTTGATCACCAACATAGTTAAGATCTCCAAATCCCGCATGGGTCGCTTCCCAAACTTCGGGAGCAATAGCCTCTAGGTAGGCACGCATGCGTGCTTTCCAATAGGCAAAGTTCTTGCCCTCGAAGGTAGGAACCGAACCCCCATTCTTGGCCATTTTAGCTCTCTAGCGGTGAAGCTAGATTGATCTAATGAGCAACAAGGCTCTGATACCAATTGTAAGGATCGAAACGCCCAAGAGGGGGAGGGGAATTGGGCTTTCTTTCAAATTTCAAGATAATTAAGAGCTAATAACTTAAAGCCCAATTCCCTATGCGATTAATCTATGCAATCAATGTAAATTAAAGTTGCGGAATGAAGATTGCATAAATGTAAAAGGGAGAGGGATGCAAATGCTCAAGGGACACGGAGTTTATCCCGTGGTTTGACAAGATCACAAGGATCTTCCTACGTCCACGTTGTGGCACCCACCGAAGGGTTTTGCCACTCCCAAGTCACCGAGACAAGGGGGTCTTCACTATTCTTCTCCGTTCGCCAACCTTGGCAAGGTGGAGCTCAAGCCTTGCACACTTTGAATCCTCCGGGCTTCCACAATCCTCTTGGCAAGCTCCGGAAGTCACACACACCAAGGGACACTCCCTTATGGCTCTCACCACACTAGAGACTCCAATCACCAAGAATGGAGGCACACAAGCACTATCTCTAGCTAGTTCTAGCCTATCTCTTGGTGTACAAATGATGAACAAATGATGTGGAAGTGGTAGCTCTATGTCTTGAATGCTCTAGGATGTGTAGAGTATGTCTGGGCTTCAAGTCTTATCGATTTGACAGGTTGAAGGGGTATAAATAGCCAGCCTCCATGAAATAGCCGTTGGAAAAGTAGGCTGACATCACTGCTCTGCGAACACCGGATGATCCGATGTCTCCCCTTCAGTTATCATCGGTCAAAGCCAAATTAGCTGATGTCACTGTGTCAGATATGACCGTTGTTAGACCGATGTTGACCCTGTCTTCTCATCGGATGATCCGGTGGCTCTTCCTCCAGAATTTGCTTGATCTTGATGCTTACTGGAGTAATCGACCGATGTGTGTAAGTCTGCACATCGGATGATCCGGTGCTTCACTTGGTCCAATGGTATTGCAAACTGTGCTAATGGATCGATGTCACTGAGCCACTCACATCGGATGATCCGGTGAGTGCATTTGTCTGAGGTCTTCTTCTTCAGTTGAACCAACTCGACTGATGCAGTCAACTCAGAAAACATCGGATGATCCGGTGTGTTCAACTTGTTGACTTCGAGTTGTTTTTGAGTTGTTCTTTTGGAATTTGAACTTGTGACCTCTTTGACACTTGTTTGAAATGTTGTTCTGATAGTCTTCAAGCATTGAGTGATTGTTAAGTTAGAGCTTTCACTTCTTGTCTTCATATGATTCGATTTGATCTCATTGGTTGATTTTATATGGGTCTCCAATGTAATTTTGATTTCATTTGATTGAGTGATTATTGGGACCTTGCATTCACAAATTCATTAGTAATATCGAATGGTTGTCACTAATCACCGAAACCGTACCTCATGGGGCCTAGATGCTTTCAAAGAGCAATGAGAAGATAGACCGTGTCCATTCGTGCCACTGGTGCAAACACCTCGTTGTAGTCTATGCCATGCTTCTGGACGTAGCCCTTCACTACCAAGCGAGCCTTGTGTTTCACCACTGCCCCATGTTCATTCCTCTCGACCTTGTACACCCACTTCAAGCCTATGGAACATCGTCCTTGGGGCAGGTCAACCAATGACCATGTGTCATTTTCCTCAATCGACTCCATCTTTACTGCATCGCTTTCATCCAGCATGGCATGCTATATGCTTCAGAGAAAGAGACTGGTTTATCGGGGCTTACCATGTTCAGCCTTCATGTGCCAGGTTGTGTGGCACAAGATCATCAACTTTCCAGAACCTCAGAGGCTTGCGGGGATCCCAATTCTCATCCATGTGCTCTTCATAATTGCTCAAGGGAGTCACAAAGTCTACCCCATCTTCACCTGGTGCTGCATCTCCTCCTGCCTCCTCAAACTGTGGTGTAGGTGCATCTCCTCCTGGTGTCTCCTCACCATAAGAACCCACTGCATCCTCTACTGCCTCACGTCCTGACAACAACCGATACTGTACACGACTGTGAAGACATCATCTACACCAGACTCCACTTCTTCTTCCAAATCGGCATCCCACTTCCACTGCGCCTCTTTGTCAAATATTACATCCCGTGTCACATGAACATGGCCATTGGTGGGATCATAGGCACGATATGCCTTAGACCCCTGCTCGTAGCTAATGAAACTCATTTTGTGGCCTCTATCATCCAGCTTCCTTAGATGCGGAGTCGTGTTTCGAACATACACGATGCAGCAGAACACCCTAAGGTGTTGCACTCCAGGTTTTCTCCCATACCACGCCTCATATAGGGTTTTTTAGGTGACACTTCTCATCGAGCGACGGTTGAGCACATACACGGTAGTCTTTAGTGCTTCTCCCCACAACCACCCTGGCAACCTCTTCGCTTTGAGCATACTTCTTGCTGCTGCCATGACCGTGCCATTTCGACGTTCAGCAACACCATTTTGTTGAGGACTGTACGGCGCTGCATGTTGACATCGAATGCCTTCTCTCGCACAGTACTCAGAAAATTCATGTGATGTAAACTCTCCGCCACGGTCAGTCCGAAGCCCACCCAGCTTCTGTTCGGACTCGGCCTCTGCTCGAGCTTTGAAAGTCTCTGTTGCTTCAGCTGCACAATCCTTCGAAGGTATGGGAGTCACCCACATAAACCTGCTGCGATTGTCCACTAGAAGCAAAAAATACTTGTTTCCTCCTGGGGTCTCAGGTGTTATCGGCCCACGTAGGTCTCCATGCACCAACTCCATAACTCGCTCTGCTCGATAACTGCCTTCTCCTGGAAATGAAGTCCTCTTCTGTTTCCCAGCAGTACAGGCCTCACAAAGGTGTTCTAGCTGCCTCATAGATGGCAAGCCACGAACTATCTCCCCTCGAGCCATTTTCCTCAACGCTGCCATGTTTACGTGGCGAAAACGGGCATGCCATTGCTTCGCTTCGTCTGCACTCCTCGTCACCATACACTCAGCTCATAGCAGCCGGACACCAAGTGTGTAAAGATGATTTTCTTCACACTTCACCTTTGCCAACAGCTGTCCGTCTGGCTCGCAGACCTGAAGAACTCCTTTTGCGATCTCCACTTGGTACCCTACTTCATCGAGTTGCCCGACACATATGATGTTTGTTGTCAGTTGTGGAATGAAATACACCCCTGCAAAGGCCTGACGCTCGCCATTTCTGCAGAGAAACACAATCGTCCCGCGACCCTCTATTCTGTCCACTGAGTCATCACCAAACTGTTAGTTTGATCTCCAACTGGGCTTGGTTAGTGCGACTAAGGCCAGCCCAATAGGTGCCCTGATCGGGGGAACACATACAGCCCGTTTAGTTGCTGGGCCCCCTCTCACTTTGCGCTGCGCATATATAAGAGAGAGAGGCACTTCAACTCACTGGTGAGGTTCCATTTGCATCTACACAAATTCCACCAATCAGTAGGGCGCAAAAGTGAGGGGAAGGCTCGAGCCCCATGAACCATTGTCCTGCTGCCGATCTACACAGCGCTACAATGAAGGTACGCTCAACAATGAAGGTGCGCCCGAATCACTAACTCCCTTGTACATGTTCTTAATTCATAGTTATTGTAATTAGTGCAATAATTATTCTGTAATCATCTGATTCACACCACATGTGCCCTATAGTGTAGACTATTAGGGATCTGAGAATCTAACAATGGTACCCGAGCCAGCCTAATTGGTCTCACTAATCTGGGTGTGGAAATAGAAATTTACAAAGAAGAATTAGAGAAACAAATCAGGATATGTCGCTGGTTTCCATAGGCGACGCCGCAGCACAACCCTCAGCGCCGCTAGCGCCTCTCAGCACCGCCGGCTCCTCCGCGAGCACGCCACTCGACGCCCCGGCTGGAGCCGACGAACTCCATGAGGGCCACGGCGACGGGTGATCCGTGCGTGCCCCAGATATGCCTGAGCGCCATCCGCTAAGCAAGGTGGATCAGCCACCGGCGACTCCGCGCGCCTTGGGCGCCTTGTCGCCGCACGCGCCCATCAGCGCGAGTGCAGCGACTGCCAGCCGCTCAAGTCAGCGCCCTGCTGTCGCGACTCCGTCGCACCTCAGCTCCCGCAACGGCCGCCGAATCGCCAACCTTGCTTGGTCCATGACCGGAAGATGCGCGTGCGGGCACAGATCGCGCCGCCCCCCACGCGCCAACGAGGCCTCGGGCCCCGTTCTCCTCAGCATGCCGGATCAACGGCCTTGAGCCTAGCCTCCCGCCACCTCAGCATCGAGTCACCGACTCACCACCGCCTCGGGAAGATCTTCAGCCCTTCAGTATCCGCGCGCGCCACCGAGGACGAGCTTGGCCGGCACCGCGCAACTCAGCAACGGCCACGTAGTGGCCGGGAAAACGGATCTTGGCACCCAGTCGCCCGCTTCTCCGGAAAATAAGGATCCAGATGCGGGATTCTCGTCCACTCGCCCATGCAGGGCGGGCGTCCGCTAGGCGCTAGGGTCGCCACTCCGATTCTTACGGGAGGAAGAAGGAGCAGGGATCAGTTAGGTTTAGCTTCCGCCGGCCAATTGTTTTTGGTGTGGGCCAATTGTGGCCATCAGTTTTGTTAAGCAGGCCTGCTAGGCCATGACTCGTTCAGCATGCATGGCCGTGGGCAGTAGGCGCATCTGTCCTGCACGGCTAGCTACTGGCGGCCTCAGTGTTGGCTACGGTATGTATGTGGCTGCCTAGGCTCTTGGGACCCACGCGAAACTCAGTCCAGTAAAGAGTGCGGGAGGAGGACAGGGCCGTGGGCCATGAGGCAAATTCCCCACTCGGGCTTAATTTTTTTCTGTTTCAACAGAAATTATATTTAGTGTGGTAAATACTGTTTTGCACTAATTAGTAATAAAAGTATATAGTAAGATATTCAGATTGCAAAACTAAGTATATTAGTAAGAGTAAGTATTAATTGCTGTGGAAATTTAAATATATCTAGATAACTTTTTCCAAATTCTTTTAATTTGGAAAATTTCTATATAAGGGAATAATGAAATATAAGCTAAGTTCATTAATTTTCACACAATGTTAAAATTGATGTGATATTCAGCATTTAAGTAGTTAAATTAAAATTTCTCAGCTTCACTTAAATAAGATTACTATGGTATTACGGATAGATAAATATTAGTTAAGTTTATTAGCTTCCGCTATTAAGTGTTAAGTTTACGACTTTCTAGCTAAAATTTTCACCAACTTGAGAAACTTTATTAGAAAGTTTTGAATAAATTTCTGTTGTGGTTATAAGTATTTAGTCATAAGTTTAAGTGCTCAGTCAAGTTTTAAGAAATTAGTAATTAATTAAAGTTTTATTATTTTGTTAATTAGTATAAGATTAGTAAGATTTAACGTTGTAATTTTAGGTACTTAGCTATATGTTGAAGTATTTACTCAACATTTAAGTAGTTAGTTACTGTTTTTTAAGTTCTTAGTATTTCGAGAACTAGTGTCTAAGTATGAGGTAATTTTCTCAAGTTTAAGTAAGATTTTATGTTATGAAAAAAATTGATTTAGATAGTGATTAAATATCTCATCAGGGTGGTAAATTTATATTGCGATCAACGTCGCTAATAGAATTTTACTATGATATTGTAATAAGTTAATCTGAGAATTTTACGCTACTTTCTAAAGTGATGTAAAATTAATGTTTAATCCTATTAAGTAATTAGTTTTTGCCTCATATTAGTTTTTAATAAGTAACATGATGATTCAATCATCGTGATTAAGATTAGTAAGTCCTCATTAATATTCAGATGTATATGGTGTACATATATATATAAGTTTAGTAAGTTCATCATTAAGCTTCCGCTGTTCTAGTAAGATGAATTAGTTTAAGTATTCTTCTATTTAAATTTGATTTAACATGAAGATTTATTTAGAAAAATCAATTTATTAATTTGTCCCATTAATTAATTCAGTTATAATAATTAAGTTTGTTAAGACTTAAGCTTCCGCTGTCATCTTTGGTGCGGTAAACTTATTGAGTAACCAACGTGAAAAATAAATTTATCGTATGTTTAAGTTTATTAAGATCTTTCGTATTAGTCTATGAAAATTATGTTTAGTAACCAACGTGAAAAATAAAATTTTCATACTTTAATATTGTGTTTTGTCAAGTAACCTACGGGAAAGACAAGACACATCTTTTAAGTAACTTTTAGTTTATAAAGAATTTTGTTGAGTAACCAACGTGAAAAACAAAATTTAATACGTTTTGAATGTCTTGTTTTGTCAAGTAACTAACGTGAAAGACAAAACACATATTTTAGTTGTTTAAGTAATTTTTAGTTCATAACAAATTTTGTTAAGTAACTAATGTGAAAATCAAAATTTGTTATGTTATGAATTTAGTATGTTTTGTCAAATAACTATGTGAACGACAAAACACAACTTTTGTAGTTCATTAAGATAATTAAATTATTGTATATTTTGTTGAGTAAACAATGTGAAAGACAAAATATTCTATGTTGATTAAGGTAAATTAAATTATTATATATTTTGTTGAGTAACCAACGTGAAAGACAAAATATTCTATGTCAATTAAGATGTATTGAGTATTGTATTTTGTTAAGTAACCAACGTGAATGATAGAATACAATATTCTATTTAGTCGTGTATGTTTCATTAAGACTATGGTCAAAATGTTGCATACACTTAGTAATTGAGATCAACCTTATTTAAGTAATTAAGTTTAAGATTAATTCAAATTTATTTCTGAATATATATTGTCTCGGATATTAAAAGTATTTCTCATGCCTTAAGTTTTATTTTAGTAATTAAGTTGATTCCTCGGGAATTATCTCGCGTGATGAGCAAATGAGGTATGTCTTTTGCATGTCATTTTACATTTTAATAAGTTTTTCATGTCGATAAGATCTTAAGTAAATTAGAAATTTTATGAGAGCATTCTCATTATATCATTAATACTAAAATAACTATTAAGAATTGAAGATTTTCAATTCAATGTATCTTCAAATACATTTTTAGCACTTGTTAGAATTGTTGTTTTATAGTTTATTTAGTAGTCGTATATCATGATAGCATACTCTTGAAATGAGCAATATTATTATTAAAATTAAGTTATTTGACATGTAATTAGGGAGTAAGAAAATTTTCACATTTTGATATCGTCAAATATGTTAAGAATATCGTTTAGAATCATTCAACCATTAGATGATGGCATGGAGAAACTTTTATATTCTAGAAAGAGGTGATGTACTCCCATTAGTATTAAGTTATGTTACTAGGATATGAGTAAGTAATATAATTATCTCCTCATAATAAGTATTATAAATTATCTTTGAAATTATGGCACTATTGTATAGGCCATATTTCGAGAGGGAGGATTGCAGGTTTATCACTAAGATGATGAGTGAGATGACTAAGTAATAGATTTTCACCCCCACACTTTTCAGTTTTTATACAATGTTTTTGTGTGTATTATAATAAGAATGATCTATACAATAAGGGGGAGTACAATATATATTATCGTCTAATACCCCGAATTAGAAATGTACAGCTATTTCCTTACATTTTATTAAGTTTTTAAGAAAATATAACATAATTAAGAGAGTGATGTGGTAAGATGAAATTTTAGTATTGTCACTCTGTCTTTCCTTAATCAGTTTTAGAATGATTAAAAGGATGCTTATAAACATCGTATAAGTTATATAATCAAAGTTACCCAAATAATTTTAAGTATGATATTAAGAAGATAAGATTATTATTAAGAAAATAAGTTGTCATTTTATTGACCTTTTTGATAAGATTTAAGATCCTCATTTTGAAACGAGGTATTATAGTCTTCTTAAACGATGACTAAATCAGAGGAGTTTGACATCTAAAGATACCGATATTGAAAATAAGTGGTTTGTGTAAGCACTTTATTTTCAAGATTCATTCTTTATGATGTCTTACCGATATTGTGTTAACAATGCTAGACATTGTTCTCACAATACCTGCTATTGATTTTTTCATCATTAGTGGCCACTAATGATGAAGATTGAAAGCAGCCTCATTTAAGATCACAAATAGGCCAACAAATGTGTTTATAAATTCAAATGATGATGATCACACTTCATAAGAAGAAGTCGGAAGTGATTGTCTCTCATTGGAATGACTTAAGAATTTTAGTTCTCTAATAGAGTCAAATTAGTAGACTGTAACGAGTCTATAAAAGCTAACGTGACTCTAAAAGGAATAATAAATGCTTTTGAAGGAAGTGCCATCGTAAGATGATAATAAGTAGACATTCGTAATAGAATACATTTGAGAATGTTTTAGATGATTTTAACCATGAGTTCTGTCATGTAAGTTAGTAAAGTGAGATATCTTAATGTAAATCTATTCAGGATTAAAATAAGTGTATCTAAGTTAATAATATCTCACATTCAATAAATTCACAATAGATTTTGGGTATTATAAGATATTGAGAAGGACAATTAGTGTTTATATTAAGTTTAAGACAATAAAGTTAAGTATCTATTAGAGGATAATGTATTGCAGTAAGTAAATAATGTTGATCAACTATTAAAGAGAAAGTATATTGTCCTCATCATTATTAAGTTAATATCTTGGTGATGTTTCTTATTTGTTAGTATGTATTTCACCAAGTTATAATAAGGGGGTATTTAGACTATCAGATAACGCATAACTACTATAGTCATAAGAATGAGTAGTATGCATGGATTAAGTTTACGTCTGCTCTTAAAGTCAGGGGTGATAAGTATAGGAACCAATCAGAGAGCGATCAAATAAAATTGGTTTCATGTACTTCTGCTATCGGAAGTTTTCTTTAAGTTTGCTCAATTAATGATACACTCTGACATAGTTTAAGTAATTGGGATATTTTGGCATAAGTAAATTCAATCCAGATATAGATCACTGGTTTAGGAATAAGAAAAGTTTGAAGTTTGATAAGTGATTTAGGCCTCATGATAAGATGAGTAAGAATTGACATCATTTCGAATGAAATTTTAGTAAGATTCGGTTTTATGAGATGTGTAGCAAAATCCACAATCAATTTCTAACACTTGTATTTTGGAGTTTTATTGTGGAAAAGCTCCAATTGAGCGGTCACTACACCATGAGTGATGTATACCGAATCTTATTTGAGCATGAGGCCGCCGAGCAGACACTAGAATTATTTTACCCGGTTAAGAGTGGTCGACAACACAAAACCACTTAAGTCACTATATTCTAATTGCAACAAGTCATATGTGCCGCCAAACACATTGACATTAGGTTGCAGATGATAAAATCCAGGATCATACTATTGTTTGAGCAAATCAGTAACAAGCGGTTGCTTGCGGTACCGTTTACAAAAGGTCTTCCACCCAGGTGTTCAGTGAACACAATGTCGACATGGGTTTACGGAGGAACCTATGATCAACTGGATACTAAGGGGCCATTGAGAGTAAGGTTACTTCTATGTGTGAGATGTATTGTGGTCATTCGAGTCGGATAGCACATAACTGACTATTCTTGATGCGACGTGACCTATATGTCAAACATGAAGAAGCTAATACTAAGTTCAGAATTAAGTAAGTATAAGTTTTAAGATTAAGTATTAAGTTAGTCTTGATCCGTGGAGATCAAGGGGGAAATTGTTAGTTTGATCTCCAACTGGGCATGGTTAGTGCGACTGCCAGCCCAATAGGTGCCCTGATCGGAGGCACACATACAACCCGTTTGGTTGTTGGGTCCCCTCTCATGTTGCGTTGCGTATATATAAGAGAGAGAGACTTCAACTCACTGGTGAGGTTCCATTTTCCTCTACACATATTCCACCGATCAATAGGGCGCAAAAGTGAGGGGAAGGCTCCAGCCCCATGAACCATTGTCCTGCTGCCGATCTACACAGCGCTACAATGAAGGTACACTCGACAACGAAGGTGCGCCCGAATCACTAACTCCCTTGTACATGTTCTTAAGTCATAGTTATTGTAATTAGTACAATAATTGTTCTGTAATCATTTGATTCACACCACATGTGCCCTATAGTGTAGACCATTAGGTATCTGAGAATCTAACACAAACCGCACAGACCCAAGCACTCCTGTGTCCAGATCAGTGAACACTGTACAAGAGCCGGTCATATGGTTTGTTGCTCCGGTGTCCATGACCCATGTATGTTCATCACACTGCTTCTCATCACCAAGCTGAGCAAAGACTTCCTTCATTCAACATGAGTGGCTTCTTCACAACACTCTGCTGCCCTTCGATGGAGACTTTGTGGTCACCAGTTTCCACACCCTCCTGGTGCTGAGAACCAGTTCCCTTTGGAGAGGCTTTCTCTTCTTTGGCCTGAACATCCTTTGGTGCTGAAAGCGTAGACACCAGTGGCGATGACTTCACAACAAGGAGTGAGGCCTCTTCTTCTTCTTGAACAACATTTGTTTGCTCCTTCTTAGGCTTCGATCTGCAATCTCTCGCCCAATGCCAGTGGTTCCCACACTTCCTGCACTCGTCACCACTTGGCCGTTTTTGATTGTTTGACGACCCGCTCGAAGACGAGCCTTTTTCTGTACTGCGGCCTCTACCACGTCCATTTCCTCCACCACCTCGACGGCCTCGTCCACCTCCCCCTCTGTTGTTTCCAGAATGATTCTCGAACTCCCGCTTCTTGCGTCGAGACTCCCATTCCTCTTCTGTTAGATACAGCCTCCCATCATGATGCATGGCAGGCGGAGGCTCCTCAAACACATCCTCAGCTGCTTTGAGTCTTCAGGTCAAGTCCGCCACAGTGAGCGTTGAAACATCAAGCAACGTGGTTACGGCAATCACCACTTGCCTGAACCGCTGTGGAACGCTGCGGATAATCTTCTCAACCACCTGAGTCTCACTCACCGTGTCTCCCAACCTCATCAGGCATCAACGACATGCCGCTGAGATGCAACACATAGTCTTCAACAGACATGCCGCCGAATTGAACTGTCGTCGCAAGTTCTGCGCGGACGTCTTCCTTACACGATCATCGCCGATTCTCATCGTGGCATTGGATTCCCAAGCATCCTTCGCTAGCGCTTTGTCTGCAATAACCGACCACATATTTGGTGGAACAGCACTGCACAACGTGTCCAGAGCCTGCATGTCCTCGTGCGGCTCCACCTTGCCCGTCTCTATCGCTGTCCAGAGCAGACGAGCCTTGAGCTTTACCCTCATGAGGAGCGCCCAGTCGGAGTAATTGGTATTGGTGAGGAGGGGGTAACTCGCCGCTCCACTGACCTCACGGATCACCTTCTGGACAGAACCGCTCCCTTCAATCATCTTGGTGTCGTCGCTCTTGCCGCTGATCCCCATGTCGTCGTCGTCCAGGCTGTAATGGCTCTGATGCCACTTGACGGAAGTTCTCCGGCAAGACGACGTCGAGTCGCTGCCGATGAGAACCCAACGCACGCGAACACACTGTAAGAGGGGCCTGAGCCAAGATGCGCTTGTTTTTGGGTGTGCAACTGCCACCGAGTCTCATTCAACGATGAGAAAATATAGCAGAAGGGAAACAACCTACGGGATCGTGTCCTGGCCACTCCCGATCTGTGCTGCATGCCACAGTGGCATGCACCACGACGCACTCTGAGCCGTTACTGGCATTGCCGAGCTCACACTGGTGATTACATTTGGTGATTAAAACACAAATAAAACAAATGTGTCCCACACACGGATACAAAAGGATTATTCATGACCATCCGACCCTCCCTACTGTCTCCCTACCGCTTCCCCCACCTCCCGTCTTTGGTCGCCGTCTTCTTACCACCTCCCAACCGGCTAACCCTAACCCTAGCCGTGTCGGCCATCAGCGACTCATCGCCTCTCATGGCTGCAGAGCGCACATGGACCTCCAATCCCGCCTTCGATGGATCATTAACGAAGATCTTCGTATGCAGTGTCTAGCCGGCAATGACGAAGACGATGTCCCCACATGTGCCAAGGCTCTGCTCGGGGTGGTGTTGGTGCGGGGGCTACATGCTCGTCTGCGGCGGCACCGGTGGATGTTGATGGCAGTGGATCCAGCCCGAGCCCCACTACAAGCACAACAAAGAAGAGGTTTAACTGTTCCCCGATTTATCTTCATTATATCGTTCTTCAGTGGTTGATGACTGATGATTAGTAGATAACAGTGAGTCTCTTGCTAGATATTACTTGTTGATAATCCTTTAGTTGACTGTTAGCTAAATTGAAGATTGACGGCAAATCTGCAATGCTTAAGTTGTTAATACTTGTTGACTGTTAGCTAAATTGAAGATTGACGGCAATGCTTAAGTTGTTAATACTTGTTTAGGCAATGCTTAAGTTGATAGAAGATTAATAGTGTGTCTCTTGCTTGACTGTTACTCACTTACTTGATGTTACATGACTGTTAATAGTTAGTCTATTGCTGAATTTGATAATACTTGTTGACTGTTAGCTAAATTGAAGATTGACTGCAATGCTTAAGTTGATAATACTTGATGTTCCATGACTGTTAATAGTGAGTCTATTGCTTGATCTACATTATTTTGCTTATGCAATGCGTAAGTTGATAATACTTGTTGACTGTTTATGCTTGACTGTTACTTGTTTCAGATTGATTGATTATTTCAGTTTGTTTTTTCATAGGAAATCAGGGGTATGGTTAGACATGGAGGAGCTGAAGCACGTCGTTGATGGTAAGGAAGACAAAATTGAGTGCTAGGGCTATTGGTACTGGTCACTTTACTTAGGCATGCTAAATCATATAAGAGGAAGGCATCATAGGTGCTTCTCAGTCACATTTACATTTTAGCTCCGATGGTGTAGTACATCATTTTCAGTATGATCCTGATATTGCTAGAAATGAACTTGTTAGGTTGATTGCTAGACTTGATCTATCTTTACACATAGGTGCTACTCCTGCATTTGAGGATTACATTAGACTTGCACATAATCCTAGCTATAAATTTGGGTCTAGAGAGTCTACTATTAGGGACCTTGAAAAGTATTTTATGTTGAAAAGGTCTAGTGTTATAGAACTATTGAAATAAACTAGTTGTGTATGTTTAACTTCTAATATTCGGTCTGGTAATGCTAAGGAGGACTATCTTAGTGTTGTATTTCATTTTGCAACTGCAAAATTGAAGTTAGAGAGAAGAATAGTTGGCTTGAGACTAATTGATTGCTCTCATAGTGTTTGAACATTGTTGAACGTATTCATAGTGTTGTTTTTAAATATTACATGTCTGATAACATACTTTCTATCACACTTGACAATTCTTATTCTAATTCTCGAATTGTACAATAGTTAACTCTATTTATCTCCTCATATGTTGGTTGTACCTTATTGAGTCAACGTTGTGCATGTCATATTATAAATCTGATTGTCAAATCTGGTCTAAAGGAATTAAAAATTATTTGTAGGCTTTAAAACTGCTATATCCTTTTTAAATTCATCTAACCAACACATTGCATCCTACAACTCTTTTGCTTGTCTGTCGGGGTTCGACCCCGAAAGTTCGGTTTGGACATGGATGTTAGATGGAATGCAACTTATTTAATGTTGAAACATCTAGTGCCATACATGAACACATTTTCTGTTTTCCTTGCCACTTATTATCAAAATGGAGGAGTTCCACTTCTTACTGATGCACATTGGTATGTGGCTGACCATGTGCTTAAGTTTCTAGGTTTGTTCTATGATTCTACTGTTTTACTTTCTGGGGTTCATTATCCTACTAGTCGATTAATGATGCATTCAATACTTGAGGTAGCAGACTATTTGAATCGGTTTGAAAATGACAGCACGCTTAGATCTGTTGTAGTTCCTATGAAAACAAAATTTTTGAAGTATTCGGCTAACGTCCCTATTTTGTACTCACTTGCTTTCATTTTAGACCCTAGAGCTAAATTGATTGGTTTTAATAGTGCCCTTCAATTACTTGCTCAGTTTCTAAATAGACATTATTCTGACAACACTGATAAATCTTAGTTGAGTAACATGTTCCAAATATGAGTCCAAATTTGATTCTGTTAGTTTGTAGAGACCTGCACATCCTTCTTCTACAACAAGTAAGCAGGTAAGTAGCTGGAATAAGATTTTTGGTAGACCTTCTAGTACATCTTCCTCTAACCAAACATCTGTTACTACTTCTAGATCTCCTTCTGTTCCTGCATTGCATTTTTATGTTTCTGTATTAAGTTCATACTTGTCTGGTGTGGCGGACCAAAGTCGGACTAGTCTGAGTACCAGACTTGTCTGGTATGAAGCACAGACTAGTCTAGTTCAAACAAAGAGCTAAGGTAAGATAAACAAGGTAAATTAGAGTTTGACTTTTGAATGATGATTATGACATGATTGTAGAGGATATACTTGAAGGATATGATCAAGAAGCACTTAACCATCAAACTATGGTCAAATTTCACAAGATGACAGGAACACTGGACTAGTCTGCTATTGGGTTGGACTTGTCCGGTCAAAAAGAGACGACAGGTAAGAATTTCAAAGTGAATCTGAGTGGAGGCCTAATGTTGGTCATAAGGATGTAGTTTGAGCAAATATTCTTGATGAACATGGTCAATAAGCAAACAACAATCATACTTGACCATAATTCAACAAAAAATAATATTTGAAATAGTTTTAGAGTGAAAATGAGGTAGCAGGAATTTTTCGCAATCATGCAGGTGTTTTGAAGTTCTATACAACTAGCAATCAGACATGCAACATTTCAAGCCACATTTTGGGAATCAAGGATATTTAATTCATTCCTAAGCTCACAAAACATTTACTCATCTAATGGCTTGGTCAAAATTTCATCTTGTGGTTTCTCGGTTATAACATGTGAGATTATGATGTCTCCCTTAATGGAGTGGTCTCTCAAGAAATGGTGTCAGATGTCAATGTGTTTAGTTCTAGAGTGCTTAACGGGGTTATGGGATATTTATATGGCACTCTCATTGTCACATAGGAACAGAATATGGTTCAAATTATAACCATAATCCCTTAGAGTTTGTCACATCCAAAGAAGTTGTGCACAACAACTCCCGGCTATGACATACTCTGCTTCGGCCGTGGATAGGGCAATGGAATTTTGTTTCTTGGACGACCATGACACTAGGGACTGGCCAAAAAATTGGAAAGTCTCGGAGGTGCTTTTCCTATCCACTTTGCATCCAGCATAATCTACATCGGAGTATCCGATGAGATCGAATTTCGACCCTTTGGGATACTAAAGACCTAGGTTGGGTGTATGAATTAAATATCTCAAGATTCTCTTTTACGACTGTCAAGTGACACTCCTTCGAAGCAGCTTGAAACCTTGCGCACATACATACACTCAACATGATATGAGGCCTAGATGCACCAAGATATAATAAAGAATTGATCATTGAACGATATACCTTTTGATCAGCATTCGAACCATCTTCGTTGAGGTCAAGATGTCCATTGATCACCATTGGAGTCTTGGTGGGCTTGGCTTTGTCCATACTGAACTTTTTGAGGATATCTTTTATATACTTCGTTTGGCAAATTAGGGTACCCTCCTTGAGTTATTTCACTGGAAATCCTAGGAAGTAGTTTAGCTCTCCCATCATCGACATCTCAAAACTGTCCATCATGATCTTACTAAACTCATCACAAAACAACTTATTATTAGAACAAAATATTATGTCATCGACATATATTTGGCAAACCAATAGATCATCATCAAAATGTTTTGTGAATAAAGTGTAATCTGCTTTTCCCATTTTAAAACCATTATCAATTAGAAAATCTCTAAGGTACTCATACCAAGCTCTAGAAGCTTGTTTGAGGCTATAGAGAGCCTTACACATTTTGTACACATGGTTGGGGAGTTCTTGATCCTCGAGCTCGGGTGGCTGCTTCACGTACACCTCCTCCTTGATTGGACCGTTGAGGAATGCACTTTTGACATCCATTTGGTACAACTTAAAATTATGGTGAGTAGCATAGGCCAATAATATTCGAATTGATTCAAGCCTAGCTACGGGAGCAAAAGTCTCATCGAAATCCAAACCTTCGACTTGTGAGTACCCCTTGGCCACAAGTCGTGATTTATTTCTTGTCACCACACCATGTTCGTCTTTTTTGTTGTGGAGCACCGATTTTGTTCCCACAATGTCTGCGTTTGGTCGCTCTACAAGTTCCCACACTTCATTTCTCTTGAAGGTGTTGAGTTCTTCTTGCATCACCATCACCCAGTCCTGATCTCATGGTGTAGCTTCAACCCTATGGTTCCAAAGAGGAGACAAAAGAATAATGCTAAAAAAAATTAGCAATACACGACTGAGTTGTTACTCCCTTTGCAATGTCTCCAATAATATTGTCGATGGGGTGATCTCGTTGCACACTTTGGTGTACTCTTTGGTGAGGCACTTGTGTTCTTGGTCTTGTATCTTCTTCTTCTCAATTTTCTTCATCTCCTCCTAGATCATTGCCTTCGTCATGATTTTGATCATCTTGTTCATGTTGAGGTTGATATTGCATGTATTGTGTTTGATCTTGTGTAGAAGCTCCCCTTTGATCATTGCTCTCCAGTTGTGGTACATTTTCTGGACTTGAGTCTTGTGGTGGTTCTTGTGGACGAATTTCACCAAGTGTCATCCTCCTCAAGCCTTGACATGGGGCTTCTTCTTGATCTAGCACAAACTTGTCAACTTGCTCCACTTGGGAGTCGTTAATCTCATCAAACACTATGTCACGCTATACCTCAACAATCCCGGAGGTTTTGTTAAAGACACAGTAGGCGTAATTGTCTGAGTCATAACCAAGCAAGAAACCTTCACCATATTTTGAAGCGAACTTCGAGTTCTTAGGATTCTTTTTTAGTATATAAAATTTACTTCAAAAGACTCAAAAAAAGGAAATATTAGGTTTGTTACCGGTAAGAAGCTCATATGGAGTCTTTTGAAGGAGTAGATGGAGGTAGAGTTGATTTGTTGCATGACACACAATGTTTACAGCTTCCGCCCAAAATATATCCGATGTCTTGTACTCATCAAGCATTGTCCTTGCCATCTTGATAATTGTTCAATTTATCCTTTCAGCTACCCCATTTTGTTTGGGCCAGTAGGGAGCCGAAAACTCGTGTTTAATGCCTTTTCATTAAGAAAGTCTTCAACTTGGGTGTTTTTCAACTTGGTGTTGTTGTCGCTTCTTATCTTCTTAATTCTAAAGGAGAACTCATTTTGATCTCTCCTCAAGAATTTTTGGAGGACACCTCGTACTTCTCCCTTATCTTGCAAGAAAAATACCCAAGTGAATCTAGAAAAATCATCTACAACTACTAAACTGTATTTGTTACCGCCGATGCTAATGTAGGCGATCGGGCTAAAGAGGTCCATATGTAGTAGCTCCAACGGTCTTGTAGTTGGCATTATGTTCTTGGGGGGATGAGGTGCTTCAACTTGTGTTTCCGACCTGGCACACGCTGCATGGCCTGTCTTTCTCAAACACAACATTCTTTAAACCTCGGATGTGATCCTTTTTTAGAAGTTTCTGCAGATTTCTCATACCAACATGTGCTAGCCGTCTATGCCACAGCCAATCCATGTTGGTCTTTGCAATCAAGCATGTGTCAAGTTGAGCTTTATCCTAGTGAAGTCCACGAGATAGATCTTTCTCTTTAACACACCCTTGAATGCAACCGAGACATCGCTCCTTCTAAAAACGATAACACCCACATTAGTGAACAAATAATTATAACCTTTGCCACCCATTGAGATATGGACAAAATATTATAATATAATGAATCAACATGTAAAACATGAGATAGAGTGTGATGAGGTGATATAGCTATTTTATCGATTCCGAGCACCTTTCCTTGACTATTATCACCAAAGTAAATACCTTCACTTGGATCCTGATTTTCTTCATATTCCAAAAACATTTTCTTCGCTCCGGTCATGTGATTTGTGCATCCACTATCAAGCATGCATTTTGAACCACCAGAAGAGTATGCTTGCAGAATAGAGTTATGTCTTGGTTTTAGGTACCCAAGCTTGCTTTGGTCCTTTGAGATTAGTTACAAGAGATTTTGGCATCCACACACATGATTTAGGATTTTTGTGGCACGACCCTGCATATTCTCATAAACATGACCAAATTTGGTTCCCATGAGTACATTTGATGCATCGAAAGTACGAAACAAATTTTGTTGTTTAAATGTAGCTTTTAAATGAAGATCATCAACATTTTCATTTTTCTCACCTTTAGTTGAGTTCCTTTTAACCAAAGCAATGTGTTCTCTTTCATTCATGTGAATATCAGCATATTGGTTTTTACCTTGAGAATATCCAATACCATCTTTGACATTGGGTGGTCTTGTGCCCATATATGCACTATGTGCATACTTGATTTTCTCCTTGTCAAAGATGCACTTTGGGAGAGATGCTTAATTTCTGTCATATTTGATTCATTCTTCAAATTAGTGTCTAAGTTAACTACGTAAGAAACCCAAATAGGAGACAAAGATGGACGGCATGCTAAAAGGCGATCGTCTCTGATAAGTTAAGCGAGACGAGGCCGCTTCAGCGAGGACCTGACATGGCTCGGATGAACATACAAGGAGATGTGTTACTATACAGCCCATCTCAGTTATGTAGGTATATAAGACGTGCCTTCCTCTCTTACAACCGGGAGACGCGCTATAATTGAGCGTGACTCATATTTGTTTCATAACCGAGACGGACTTTCCTTGGAGTACGTCTCCTTTCATAATCGAAGTTGGCACATCTCCCATAACCACTGGTTAGGTGCGTCTGCCTTTGTCATGGAAGTGGGCTCGTCTCGCATTCCCTCGATCACTACGTAAGAAAGTCTCATACAAGATGCGCCCAAAAGAAGAAGGGAGACGAACAAGCTGTTCGTCTCTGTCATCGCGTCTCGCATTATGTTGTCATCAGAGATGGGCGGCAAGGCGCGTCACCGATCAGACTAAGTGTGAGACAAGCTCAAAGGTAGCTCGTCTCCTTTCACTGAGTCATAACAGACGGGCTTTACGAGGTCATTGGAGATGCCCGTGGCGCGTGTCGTCCATCAGCATACATGCGTGACATGCCCTTATGAAGCGCGTCACAGATATATTGGCTGATCTGAGACTTCTATATTGTAGCGCACTGTAGATTTATTAACTTATCTAAGATGGGATTTATAGAATCTTGTCTCCTTTATGTAGGTTATCCGAGATGCTCTCTTCTATAGCTCCCCACCCCTGATTATCCTGATTGTCGGGTGCATTCTGGAGCTAGCCAGTATTTGGGAGCCGTATTACCAGTGTCAGCAACATACTGTTCATGAACATATGTATAGCCAAAAAGATCACACATTAAATTATATTGACCAATCAAATATTAACAAAATGTCAGTCGTGGTTATCAAGTATACTAATTACACAACAAAGACTATTCATCCTGATTACAATGTAACTAATTACACACATCATAACTGTCATCATCTAATCCTGTATACCGTAATGAAAATTCTCCGATCAATGACTTCATTAACGATGAGCCTTCATAGCGTCTAATGCTCCGACTGAGACATACTCAAATTCAATAAAATCACTGAAATCATATAAAACATTATCAAATTGCAGTCACATCCGCTCACATAAGATAGCAAATAATTGTTAGTGAATGGAGAACTGAGCTTACTTGTAGCACAGGCAGTTGGTGAGCATCCACAAAGCATCAGCAGAGAAATTGTTGTCATGGTAAAAGACATGGTAGTGAGCTGGTGTGCTTGTCCCCTGAAAAAACAAACAATTTACATTCCACTGATGCATTGATATCCTGATTCCAGCATAGGTACCTTGATTCCAGGTAGAAATCAAACTCACTGGGATGGCAAATGCTAGTGTCAACCACGGTTCCTGCAGTTTCAAGGATTTGCGAATCAGAATTCATTATATACATTGATAGTCAAAACAAATACATCACTTTTGCATTGGACATAAACAAGGGAGATGAATGTATACCGTAATGAAAATTCTCCCTTTGGATCAATGACTTCATTAATGATGAGCCTTCATTGGACATCCTCAAATTCAATAAAATCACTGAAATGTACACTCTAAAGTCAAGGTCGAGGCGGTTGTGTTCTCCGGAGACAGGGGATGAGGCGGTGGCGTGCTCCGGGACAAGCTTGCAGAGGCGCCAGAGCGGCGGTGCTCTGATGATAGTAGGTCGACGTGCTCCGGGGCCAAGGAGAACATTTCCACTTATGTGAAGGCGGTGGCGTGCACATACCGATTACCGTGGTCGGGGTCTAGGCGGTGCCGTGGTCCGGGGATAGGGGACGAGGCGGCGTGCTTGAGTGTGCTCAACTCTCTGTTGACGAAGATCAGGTTCGACAGCGGTAGTGCAACAATGATGAAGAGCGAGTTGAGGAAGAGGGACGGCGGCGGCGTGCTCAGGAGCTGCGGTTTCTAGGTCGAGAGAGCGTGCGAGAGCTAAAATTTTTTGCCAAGTGTCAGGAGAGAGTGCGCAAGAGATAAAAATAGCAAAACTTGGAGATGATCCTCTATAACACGTGTCTCTTATTTCAGCGTCTCCCTTTGGTCAAGAGAGCGCGAGTAAGTTTTACACGAAAATTTTCACTAGAGACCGCACGAGAGCTACAATTAGGTCAAAAATTGGAGACAGACATATATAACGAGTGTCTCGCATTATTTTGTGGTCGAAGGGGCATGCCATATGTCAAAGATGCGCCAAGGTGTGCTTGAGCCAGGAACAACATCTTTGGCATCCGGGCATGTCCAATTGGCAACTGTGTGAAATGCCTTATATGATCGTTGCAACGTGCACAACTTTCCAAGGTTGGACAAAAATTTTTGTCATGAATCGGAGACGCGCTCAACATAAGGCACGTATCACATTTTGTTTTGGCCGTATGTCCAACTGCAAATTGTGTGCAATGCCTTATATGATCGTTGCATTGCGCTCAGCTTTCTGAGGTGGGACAAAAGATCTTCGGCGTAAATCGGAGATGTGTCACTGAAAGGAACGTCTCGCATTATTTTGTGGCCTGTGAAATGTTGGAGTGCCCTCGATGCACCACAGTGTGCTGAAGTCAGAACAACATCCAAGACATTCCAACATTTCCAACTGGTAACTGTGTGCAATGCCTTATACAATCGTTGCAACGTGCTCAGCTTTACGATGTGGGACAAAAGATCTTTGGAACATATCGGAGACGATCCCGTGTAAGGCCCATCTCCCTTTTGCCGGATCTCAGGTATCTGAGACACGCCTTTCTAAAGTTCGTCTTTCTTGCACTCTTCACATTGCCACTCGCACGACATCATGAGCCATTGCAGGAAAAAACAAATGCAATGACATTGCAATTCACGGATTAATTGAAATTCAGGGATAAACAAATGCAATGACATTGCAATTCAGAGATAATTTGCATCTCAATGAATTTCATAGTTCATACATTGCGTGCCCTCTAAACTAATTTTGAATCTAAACTTATTCCTAAAGCTCTCATCGATCAATCTAAACTGTACCGTCCAGCTTGCTCTCGAACACGTCTCTTATATTGCCCTGGATACTGAAAATATTGACATTCTTTAAATTGACAAATGTCGGAGGAGGAATGAATAACCTACGTTGGTCACTAACACAAAGTGTCTAACCTTGATAAGTAGATTATAGCAATCATTTTCAACATAGGGCGCATTTGGCTGATTCAGCAAACGCTAAACTTCAAGATTTTGATTGTAAAACCAGTGTACCATCACTACGAGATATCAATTTAAGCAAAATAAGAAGCCAGTTCAAATAAGTTTGTCAACAATTACTAATTACATGAGCAAAATAGGTCTATCTTACAGTCTCTTGATCAAGAATCCCAATGCAGAGTGCTCCTAAGCGATGGACATTTGGGTGGAAAAAACCACTTGGAAAGGCGCATCTTGGAGGCACCAATGGATAGTCCTTTGAGAAGGAGATTGTCAAGGGGTAGTAACCACCTTCCCAGTCAGTCTACAAAGGAAAATCATTAATAGGAGGATGATGGTTAAACTCATATTGTGCTTGTTCTTCATGACTTACCCCTTCTTTGTGGGGGACGATGCATTGCCACTTCGATAAATCTCCCGATTCAGGCTTCGCAGAGAAACCCTATGCAAACAGAAAAACAAAACTAAAGTTAAGTTCATCAGTCCATTGTAGATCTACATATATACAACTATGCGACCGGTGTGCCATATGTACATACATGGGGATGATTCTTGCGCCACGCCAAGCGCTCCTCCTTTAGTCGGCTACGCACCAAGCCGATACCAGCCATGAACAGTGATGACGACGACGATGAGGACGGCGACTATGACAATGACGAGGACGGCGACGATGACAACAACGGCGACGGCGAACAGAGGAGGCGGTCGCATTGGAGTTGGTCGATTAGTAAAGGACCATTGGTCGATTATAATAAAGGAGCACCAGAGGCAAAGAAGAGACGAGGGAGATAAATGCGAGACGCGCGTTAAGTTAAAGAGTGTCTTCCATTGTCGAAGAGACGAAGAGACAAGGGAGATAAATGCTAGCGTGCTGTAACAAAGAGAGACGAGCGTTAATCTAAAGCGCGTCTTCCATAGTCGAAAGAGAGACGCGCGACACGAGGTATGCGGAGAACTTAATTTCAGCGGCGTGGTGCAGAGACGCGTGTGAAGTCCGTGCGCGACCTTTCGTTTCCTCGAGGCAGTATCAATGCATCCCATCATTCCATCAAGGCACGGGAAACCAACTGCTCCCTCGATGACTCCGCGCGGACCTTATTTAAGACGTGCCATCACCAGTGAGTTCTCCACAAGCGCGTCACTCACTTTGAATCCTCTTCTTTTCTTCATCTTCTCCGCCACGACGACCCACCACAACCACCATGGCTGACCTTTCGCCGCCAAGCCCTCTGAGGGAGCCATAGTGCAAGAAACTGTGATGCAGCTCCTTGAGAGGTTCAACACAGAGCAGCACCTCCTTATGCCGCAAGAGGCGTACAACAATATGTCTGGCGCCATGAGTTCCTTGGGTCTGGGCACCCTTCCCCAGTTTACTAGGATGGGTACCATCAGCCACTACCTCCTCACCCTCACGGGGGTGGCCGATCGTCTCGACATTCTATTCGAGATGATGGCCCAGGTGATCGGCCCCGAGGGCCACAGAAACCTGATGGAGGCGACGGAGAGCAACCTCGTTCACAGGGTTAGCACCGCTAGTGCAGCTAGCGCAGCTGGCCCAGGCTCCTGTTGCACCAACGCCGGAGTCGCCGCCGCCGGAGGAGGAGGAGGAGGAGGAGGAGGAGGAGGAGGAGGAGGCGAAGGAGGAGTAGGATTTAGTTTTTCTTTGTTGTTTTTAGTAGCTTCTGTTTTGTAAATATTGTTAATGAATGAATTCTATCTTTGTTTATCTATGTGATTGAATATTATCTTGTGTGTTCTTCAATTGTGTGAATGAATGAATGTGTGGTGTGTTCATCGTGTTCCTTAGGTATCATAAGGAAAGATTTGATTATATTCAGGTATCAAGTGAGAATGTGCTCTGAGTTCAGTGACGTGTGATATCAATAGTGAACCGAAGCAAAATGGAGAAATCACGAAGCTAAAGGTTACATGAGGAATCAGAGACGCGCTTTCCATTAGAGCGTGTCCCTCTTTTAGCAGAGGAGAGGGAGACATCGGTCATAGGAGACGTGCTGTGTTTTATGCGCGTCTCCCGCTTTTTAGAGAGGATAGCGTGTCTCGGTTACCAATTTAACTGAGACGAGCTTTGTTTTAACGCGTCCTTGTACTTTCAGTCGAGCCATGTTAGATCCTCACTAAAGCAGGCTCATCCCGCTTAACATTATCAGAGACGCCGCCTTTGAGCGTGTCGCCCATCTTTGTCTCCTATTTGGGTTTCTTACATGGTGTAAAGAGAGACGTGCGTTAAGTCGGTTCGTCTCGATTTTCTGTTGCCCTTCTACGACCTCCCAACTATGGCAGAACAAGTGGCAACCAGATTTGCCCTGTTCTTTCCCTGTTCTTTCTCTCTTTGGAGGTGCCCTTCTAAAAGTCTTGCGGTGATTATTAGTGAATCTTAAAATAAAGGGTTAGTCCTCTCCTCCTCTCTTGTCCCTTACTATTTTTTTATCCCTTTAGATCTTGACTATTAGTGGCTTTGAATTTCTTTGATTTAGCTCTTCTTTTCTGTATGATGTGGTCGGATCGAAGTTGGATGTATGGGTCGCGCCTTTGCAATGAATATATCCAAGGGGTAGATGCATTTTTCAATTTCGCGAAGAAAGACATGTTGGAAGACATTAGAGGGATTATTTGTTGTCCTTCCAAACACTGGAAGAATTAGAAGAGATATCGCACAGATGAAGTGTTGATGTCACATTTGAACACGCATGGATTCATGGTGTATTATCGATGTCGGAACAAACATGGAGAGGGGAGGCTTAATGAAGCATAGATGAGATATTCATATTTGTAGAGGGAGGTCCCTACCAGTGTCGAAGAAGATCACGACAACGATGTGAACATTCTAGATATATCAGGGTTCACTGATGACCACATTGAGTTTCAGGTGCATAACATATAGAAGATGGTACGCAATGTCGAGAGACATGGCAGCGATGATATGTACAGTAATGGTGAAATTGCAAATTACAGGAAGATTCAGGAAGACTCGAAGAAGCCATTGTATCATGGTTGTGCGGCTAGATACACAAGATTGTTTGCGATGATAAAACTTTTCCAGTTCATAGTGAGCAACAGATGGAGTGATTGTAGTTTTAAGGAATTTTTGACGCTCCTTAAGGACATGTTACCCCGAGGCAACACAGTCCCTACGACAGTTTATGAGGCAGAATAGTAATCAGTCCACTGCGTTTGGAGGTGGAGAAAATCCACGCGTGTAAGAATAATTGCATTTTATATCGTGGACCTGAGTACGAAAACCTCGGGAAATGCCCTATTTATGGAGTGGACAGATTCAATCGTAGGAAAGACGATGGTGATGACAAGAACTGCAATAGAAGAAAAGAGACGTGCTCTTATAAAGCGTGTCTCTGGTATGGGCTTACATACGTGTGGCACCCAATTATTCTTTTTGTTGGAGCGAAAGGGAGACGCACCCGATGATGGCTCTTCAGAGGCGTGTCTCGGATTGTTGTCCTGAGGTACTTTAGCTATCTCGCGTTCTCTCTTTTTAACACATAATAAAACTTTTCGAGACTTTAGCTCTCGCGTGCTGATCACTTTTTGCCCTAAAAACCGCTGCTGTGTCATCCCCTTCCCTGGAACATGCCGCCACGTCGGTCCCCTTCACCGGAGCTCGTTGCCGCCTCGACAGTGCCCTCTTGATCATTGTCGCGCTGCCGCCGTCGACCCTTTACTCCATGTCGAGCAACTAGGCACTGCTATAATAAGGTTTGTTCGCGCTTTGGCTGGAGTCAAAATGGTTCGTGCTTTGGTGGTTCACCAGTCAATGTTTAGTATATTTTTGGAGTACTATGCTTAGATTATTACACTTTGGTTTGATTCGAAATGGTATGCACTTTGGTGGTTCACCGATCAATGTTGACGTATATTTTTGGAGTCCTACACTTAGAGTATTACAGTTTGGCTAGTACCGGTCAATGTTTAGTATATTTATGAAGGTCTCGCGCACTTGTAACTTGTGTGATAGACTTGTGACAGTCTATTATTTAATAATTGCTTGGTTTGGATTGTCCTTACACTTGGCACATAGATCTTTTTCTTATTAAGGTACAAATGCCATGAGAGAATTTGCTCCCCTATTTGACTGTTTGTGCGAATGTGACTAAAATTTGATAATGTTTCATAGGATTTCAATGAATTTTGGTGAATTTGAAGATGTCTCAGTCGGAGCATCAACAACATATTAAAGAGGAGGCTCAATAGTAGACTCAGCAGCAGACTCATGAAGAGGATGCATCTGCCTCTGGTAACACAAGAAAGAAAAGGTCGCGGATGACATGGCCAATAGACGTTTTGATTGTTGATGAGACCATTGATGAAGGCTTACTCCTGGACCATAATGTGAATACGAGACTGTCCAGAAATTGTGGTCTAACTCATTGGGAAAGGGTGTCGCTAAACCTGCAGAGATTCGATCACTTGACTGAAAATGAAAAGGATGAACTCTTCGAAAGCTATATCCAGTCATACGTTCAATATCCAGAACATATGAAACAGAAGGGAAGAAGCTAGCTATGAATATGATCTCTCATGCATGGAGGACCTACAAACTAAGCTTTGTGATTTTTGGAGGAAACATGAAACCCCCTTCCGTAAGTATCAACATGTGTCAGAAGATGACTGTGCGAGATTTGTTGAAAAGTGTGAATCACAGGATTTTGCCAAGAACAGTGAACATATGAAGTGGCTCTGATCGCACAACGAGCTTGACCACCACCTCGGCAACACTGGTTATGCCAGAATAAAAGGATTTGGGAACAACAGGGTGAAACATTAGCCGAGCTAGGTGTTGCGAATTCATAAGACAGTTTTAGTGGACGGTTGAAACCATTTATGTGTGCTTGTTCACAGCTGTCTAAGTCAGGCGGTATCAGCTTCTACAACCCGAGCACCTTACATGTCACTCAAAGAGCCTGGAACCTGAGCAGTGAAGAGTCAAATGGTGAGAGGGAAAACGATGCCCTCACCAAGGCCCTGCAAAGAACGGAGCAACGAGCTTGTGTTTGTGGTGTTCTACTAAGTTTTTCTGGATGGAGGGTTTTCTGGAACACAAAAATACGTATCGGAGGCAGAGAACGACCTCGACATTACATGTTGACGCCGAGGAGTTGAAACTATAGCTGAGAAGGGAGCTCCTAGGAGAACTGAAGCATATGCTGAATGGAGCAGGTATAGAAATGCCTAACGTGTTTTTTGTCTTAAGCAGCTTTGCTTCTACACGAGCTAGGGGTGGACAACCACAGGAGGCTCTTCAAGCACCAGCATCTGGACCTTCAATTGTGTCGGACACAATAGATAAATTGATTCACCCAATATGAACATTCAGTTGAGTCGGACACGATAGATAACTTGGCTCACCCGACAACATGCAACCTTCTGCTAATGGTCGGAGGAATCGCTCGCATGGAGGTAAAGAGAGGGCTAGTGTATCCCAATCAGACCATGCTTGACGACATCCAGGTGGACACAACATCCTATGTTGTGGTCAAGGTGGACATGGTGCATGAAAATACGAAAAACCTGTAGCTTGAAGTGCCACCGGATGATACAACACTGACTATGCGGGATGCAGTTACTAGAAGGGTTCAGTGGAGATGGAGCCTTATAGTTGTTGACCCAGCAGCAGCAGCTTCCGTGTGGACCTATAATGCTTCGATTTCTCTTGAGGCACGTATGCTTCTGCATCCAAATCCATAATAGATGGATCTTTGTCCAACTCCAGAGCTATTGTTGCCTCCAGTTATAGAGAAGCAGCAGAAGTCTCCAATTGGAGAGCAGTTGCCTCTAGTTAGAGAGAAGCCGCATCTGTCTCCAACTCTAGAGCCGTCGCATAAGTCTCCACTTCAAGAGGAGCCGCATCAATCTCCACCTCGCACTCGGAGTGCCTGCTGCTCCCTACACCTGATCAACTGCCGGCAAAGACGACAAAGAATATACGTGCAAGGAACAAGAGTCAGCCGTAGTGGCGATTATCATCAAAGGAAGCTTGTAAAAAACCACTGAAAGAGTCAGAAGCTATCCCGAGGGTGCGAAAAGCTATGACACATGCAAACCCGAAGTTTGAAAGGGGAAAGCCCATGTTAACTGCAGCCGCGCTCAAACAAGTTTGTAAACCTTGTGTTCAACTTCATCAATACTACATGGAAAATTATAAAAAGTGTAAAACCATATTAGTGGCATTTAAGGATAAACACTTTCTCTTGGGTGATGGCACTTTTGTCGTCGGACGGTCCAATCTCTATGACCTTTCCAACCTCGACGCGTTGGATGTCTCTCTAATAAGATGCTTTGCAACAATCGAGTAGGTGATTTTGGATTAGCTCTTGGGATTTCTTGTTGTTTTACTCTCTTTCAAACAGTAGACTTTTCAACCATTTTTTCTTGTGCTAGTGCTCCCAGAAATGAATGGATTTTTTGCAATATGAGATTGAATGCCATAACTCTGATTTGTATTTTACTTTTTATTGGTGCTGTTGGGAAATCTGCACAGATAGGATTGCATACTTGGTTACCCGATGCAATAGAGGGTCCCACTCCCCCCGCATAACTTCTTGAAGTATTTCCATACAATGTGCCCCGAGTAGTGAAGGACCAGAGAAGCTTTCTAGTTATGAATCGGGTATAGAACCCATGGGGGGTGCTTGGTTACAATTCCGAATACGCTATTATATGTTTGCGCTAGTTTTTGTTGTTTTTGATGTGGAAAAGGTCTTTCTCTACCCTTGGGCAGAGTCCTAAAAAACTAGGTCTTCAATACATATACTCAATATAAGTGTTATATGTAGCAAATTTGTCATTTTGCGTGTAGGCACCACCAACAACATACTCGTCATGACATGGGAAACTCGTCTCCTGCATATCGTGACTCGCAAGTACCAGCGAGAACATATATTCAAATGTCGAGCAGCCAAAAAGATGTTGTTCAATATTTTGTGAAGGCAATGAAACACTACAGTGATAAGGAGCTCCTTGTCGTACCGTTCAACTCGGGAAACCATTGGGTAACCATAGCAATTTCTACAAGGTACGACCAAGTCTAGTACTGTGACTCCTCAAGGCCGAGAGATGAAAAACTAGCGAGCGAATAACCCGTACGTGGAATGATATCTCTTCCGTTATTGATGAAGTTCTTTCTTCACTTTAGTTTCTGACTGTTTCGTCCTTGCATGATAGTTTTACATTAATTGTGAATGTTTTTTAGGGTTTTTGACAAGTAAAAGGAAAATGCCGACAACTTAAACATCATACTGCATTCGACGTCTCACAACAAGCTTCAGGCAACACGTGCGGCTTCCATGTCTGCTGACACATGGATTTATTTAGAGAGCAGTCTAATTGCAATGTATGTGTAAGTGCATTTATTTTCCTTTATTACTAATATTTTGCTAAATCTCATTTTATCGTGTGGTAGGACTATGAACCCGCCTTTAGGAACGCTGAAGGTCGTAGCCTCGAGAAAGTTACAGACATACTATGCAAGTTCATCATTTCTGAAATCATTAATTCAAAGGGAGAATTTCATTACCAAGTAGAGGATAAGGTGACAGTTATTCTTTGTGTAATTAGTTACTTGTTAAGCTGGATGAATAGGGGAATTTTGTGTAAATAGTTACTTGGTAACCACGATTTACACTTTGTTAATATTTGATTGGTTAATGTGTGTGACTCCATTTGGCTATACATATGTTTCTATATGTGTATGTTGCTGACAGTGACCATGCGGCTGCCAAATCCTGGCAATGACAACAAAATGTGAGACACAACGACGGTGATGCACTGTTTGTGTGACACTCGATTCCGAAAATGAGCCAAGTGTGATGCATATGTGTGCTCAGGATGTTTAACACACATACACAAGTGATTCATAAATGATAAATAGATATAACCATGTCTTGAATAATAACACTAATAATAGTACCTTACTACAAACCAAATAGTATTGAATTCAAGCTCTAAGCAACTGCAGCGGAAAAACTCTAAACACTAAGACTCCAAACTCCACAGGCAAGCTTGACGGTAACACGCACGCCTAGAACTCCTCAAAGACCTCCCGATACTCCACATTGTTGCATGCGTCTGAATTTGTTTAGGGAATAGCAAGGGTGAGCACATATCGTACTCAGCAAGTGTGGGAAAGTATGACATGTAGCTTAAATGAGGAATGATAATGAATAATGGCTGACTGCATAAAAGTACATTCAAAATAGTTGAAAATGCAATATCATCATTAAGTGAGGTCCTTCCCAAAATAACTCAAATAATGTTAATTTCAACTTAAGTAACCAATACCAGCAATAATAATCCATAGTCAACTCAGAATTTCTCATATGTCTCATTTTTATGAATTCCATATTCCAAAACCAATTACCAAACCAATAACAATTCCCAATTCAATTCCAGCCATTAAACCATGTTCAAGGTCTATAACTCTAATCATGTGAGGGTCCAGGTTGCTCATAACCTGGAGCACGACTATCATGATACTTTTAAACACACTCTGCAAAGGTTGTATCGCTTTACCCACAAGTTCATAATTTCATCACCTTTCAATAACTAAGGAATCTCAATTATGTTGTCTCACACTTCCTTCGGTGTGTGGCCAAGAGATCATAAAATAGCCTTTACAAAATGATTACTAGCATATTAGACCCCACTAAGGTTTCACTGATGGTGATGTCTCCAACTTAGCACATCCAACCAAGGGCTCCCTCTTGAGCCATTCGGATACCAGGGTAGTCCCACCAATCTCTACAAACCCATCCGACTACTCCTTCCCCGGGCATTCCTAATGGTCCAAATAGTAATGGCAAAACACTAATTAGTCAGCTAAGCCGTACCCATACTTGGCCCTGTGGTGGCACTGTAAATCCTGGATGGTCACTCCATGAACCCGTCCTTACATCTAAAGCAAGCAAAACTACCAAAAATGTCCAACCCATTCCACGTAACCGACTTGCTTAGATCCCTAGGCACCATGTTGTTAAAGGGTTATTATTATCAATTCTCATCATTTATGTGTTCAATAGTTCATAATTAAGCATCATGATTAGTTCCCAAACCCAATTGAGTATTACGAAGAAAAAGTGTAAAATACCCTTCCCGACTCTCTACATTGTGTTCAAGCGACAAGGGTGGCCATACAAAACTAGTAAACTCCTACAATTGGGTTTTCCCATCATTTTGACACAGGCATGCAATTTGCAAACAACACATTTAAAAACTCGGATCAAAATGATCAAGCACACTTGCTTTGCTCTTGATCTTGATTTGGATCGAAGGCTTCGAAGTTCTAGTTCTGCAGGTCCTCGAAAGCACTCTTTACAGCGACACCTTCTATTTCGTGCAACAAACATGCCAAACAAACATTACAATCAAATAATGCTCATATATTACTCAATATGTCATGATATGCATGATTAATACAATTGAGATGTAGAACTTGTTAATGAGTTGCTATTAATGTTTACTAACTGGTTACAATAGTTTTTTAACAATTTTGAACAAGAGTTGAATTGATTTGAGTCAATTTGGAATTAATTCAGCAAAACAGATCAGAACACTGGACTAGTCCGCTGCCAGGGCCGGACTAGTCCGCCCTGTCTAGAACTACGAAATAGGCTTTTTCGGACAATGGGGTTTTAGGGTTGAGTTCACGTGGAAACTTGGATGTAGAGATTGTACCATGTGTTTAGAGATCCAAAGATCAAATATGTGACACCCTCATTTTCATGCATCATGCATTGACACATCCTTATACATGTTTAACATAAATCAAAAATTAAAGGAACAATATCAAAATGAATTTAGGTATAATCAGGAATTTAAGTCTGTAAGGGTACGGACTTGTCTGGCCTCCAATCGGGACAAGTCCAGTATTCTTCTAGTTCAGAATACTCAGTTGCTTCAGAACCCGAACTTGTCTAGCACATTGCACGGACTAGTCCGGATTGAGCTTCTGATGTTTTTCCAGACTTGTCGATTTCGAGCGGACTAGTCCGATCTGGTCTAAATTTCAGCCCGGATCAGTCTTTCTAGCCAACCTCGGACTTGTCCGGTCCAGTAAACCGGACTAGTCCGAAAACATCTCTGTTCCAAAATGGACTTGTCCGGTCCTATTGCGAACTACTCAGGCCTGCAGAATTCAACTGGATACTGTTTTTCTTCAATGATTGGTTATTGGGTAATTGCCTTATTTGGGCCCAAGAACTTTGTGCCCAACCTCAGAGGAGACCAAGTGGAGCCCACCTCGGCCCCTACTCGTCCCCCACCGAAACCTACTTGGAATCCACCCCAAAACCCTACCTCTCCACCCCTATATAAGCAACCTAATACCCCACACCTCTCCAACACAATTAAAAACCCTCGCTGACACTTTTTTCCTTGTGTCGTTGTCAAGAAGCTTTCCAGAAGAAAAGAGAAGGAGGAGAATATGGAGGTGGATCGATCAAGCACAATCTTCATCAACTTCTCGACATCAACGTTCTTCATCACCAAATTGTCATCAACACCTCTCATCAAGCCCTAGACGTCAAGATTCAAGTGTTGCACCCAATTCTCGATCCTTGGATCTCTAAAAACATGGCACACCCTCTACATCCAAGTTGCCACGTGAATTCAACCCTAAAACCCCACTGTCAATAAAACCCTACTTCGCAGTCCTGGACATGACGGACTAGTCCGACCCTGATAGCGGACTAGTCTGGTGTCTGAATCTTTTTTATGCTGAATTAACTCTAATTTGATCTAAATCAATTCAATACTTGTTCAAACTTGTTAAAAACAATTGTAAATAGCTGTTAAAAATCAATGTTCGTTTTGCATGTGTGTCGAGCGGAATAGAAGGCAACATTGTAGAAAGTGCTTTCGGGGACCTGCAGAACCAAAGCTTTGAAGCTTTCGATCCAAACCAAACTCAAGAGCAAGGCAAGTGTCCTTGATCATTTTGATCCAGGTTTTTAAATATTTTTTTTGCAAAATTATTTGCTTATGTCAATTGATGGGAAAACCCAATTATAATAGTTTAATAGTTTTGTATGACCACCCTTGAACACAATGTAGAGAGTCAGGAATGGTATTTTACACATTTTTGCTTCGCTATACTCAATTAATTTGGAAACAATTATATTGCTTATTTATAAACTATTGACCACATGAATGATGAGGATTGATAATAATGACCCTTAAGAAACATGATGCCTAGGGATCTAAGCAAGCCAGTTATGTGGAATGGGATGGACTGTTTTGATGGTTTTGCTTGCTTTAGATCTAAGGACCGGTTCGTGGAGCGACCATCCAGGATTTACAATGCCACCATAGGGCCAAGTATGGGTGCGACTTAGCTGACTAATTAGTGTATTGCCAGTACTATTTGGACCGTTAGAAAAGCTCGAGGAAGGGTAGTCAGATGGGTTTGTAGTGATGGTGAGACTACCCTGGGATCCGAATACCTCAAGAGGGGGGGGGGGGGGGGCTTGGTTGGATGTGCTTAGTTGGAGACATCACCACCAGTGAAACCTCAGTGGGGTCTAAATATGCTTGTAATCACTTTGTAAATGCTATTTGTGATCTCTTGGCCACACACCTAAGGAAGTGTGAGACGACATAATTGAGATTCCTTAGTCTTCAAAAGGTCATAAAATGATGAACTTGTGGGTAAAGCGGTACAACCTCTGCAGAGTGTGTTTAAAATTATTATGATAGTCGTGCTCCCGATTATGAGCAACCTGAACCCTCACATGATTAGAGTTATGGACCTTTAACATGGTTTAATGGCTAGAATTGAATTTGAATTTGGTATTGGTTTATTAATTGGCTTTGGTAAATGGAATTGATGAAATTGAGACATATGAGCCGTTATGAGTTGATTATGGATTAATATTGCTGGTATTGGTTACTTAAGCTGAAATTAATTTTATTTGGGTTATTTTGGGAAGGACCACACTTAATGATGATATAATTGCATTTTCAACTGTTTTCAATGTACTTTTATGCAATTAGCCTTTATTCATTATCATGCCTTATTTAAGCTACATGTCATACTTTCCTACACTTGTTGAGTACGACATTTGCTCACCCTTGCTGTTTCCCCCAACAAATTCAGACGCGGGTGTCAATGTGGAGTACCAAGAGGTCTTTGAGGAGTTCTAGGTGTGCGTGTTACCGTCAAGCTTGCCTGTGAATTTTGGAGTCTTCAGTGATTAGTTTTTCTGTTGCAGTTGTTTAGAGCTTGTATTCAAGTCTATTTGGTTTGTAATAAGGCACTAATATTAGTGTTATTATTCGAGACATGGTTCTATTTGTTTACCATTTTTGAATCATTTGTGTATGTGTGTTAAACATCTTGGGCACACATATGCATCACGCTTGGATCATTTTCGAAACCAGGTGTCACAAATTGGTATCAGATCTAGGTTGGACCATAGGACGCAAGCGTAGGTAGAATGAACACCACAAATCACTTAGGACTTCTTTCCAATTCAATATTACCCTATTTTGCACTATTTTGCCTTCCACCAGCTATATAATGTGGAAAAATTTGTGCTTTTTTGTGGGCACCAGGGTGCCAACATCCAAAGATCTCATCGGGTGGTGTCGTGCGATGCGACACCCAACAATATACATGAAAAGAACAAGAATAAAATATAAATCAATTCTTTTATTTACAAACACAGAAGAAGTTTTTACAATACTAAACGAAGGAAAGAGTCTATACATCATAGCTATGCTCTTAGCTCTAGCTATGCAAAAGCAAAGTCGTCCATGCCCTTAGGACACTTCGCACTAGAAGCACTCACTCTCCTTATCATGGCGGCGTGCAGGGCTCCCACTCAGCCGCGAACCCTGATAAGGGTAAGGCGTCGTCGTCAAGCCCTTCATCAACGGTATAACCTGCAAAAACTCATTAACTGCAAATGTGAGTATAAGACTCAACAAGACTGACCCGTCTTACTAGACATATGCAAGGTAAGGATTAAACATAGGTAGGAAATAGCTTAAGTAGACTCGCCTACAAGTGGATCCTTATAGTCATGTTTTAATTAGCAAATGACCTTCCTCGGGAACGACACATCATTGACTCCACAATTAAATAAGAAACGCGTTGCCGATGATATGACATGCCTGAAGCACATCATGCTATTACAGGTTATGTGTTTGGAAACTGTAAACTTTAATTGTGCTATCTCTAGGTCACACAAGTTGCAATACAATAATAATCATGGCAACAACTCATAATAATTCAACTACTGTTTATTACTATGTTTCGGCGCAGTGAACAAGAGGTACTCAAATAACCGCGAGGGACGATGATTGCAATCAGTAGACACCCGAATAACACGTCACCTACACCCATGCGTGAGAAACATGCAATACTCCTCACGACGTCATACGCAGCAACCTTTCACAAGAAACTCAAACGTCGAACCGGTCCCACCATCGCAGGCATAAGGTCCCTGCACGGAGCGTGTCTGTGCCCGCCGGCAGATTTACACCTTGCTGCCCTCAACCCACCCCTATTGATAGTGGGCTATGCTTCAACACCCAAGTTATCAAGTAACATCGGTTTCATGGGTTCCATATGCCTTGTATGCACCCGGTACACTTCAAACTTGTCCAACAGGGCCACACACGGATCGATCCACAATCGGCACAAGCAGGGCTACGCACGTGAGACCATGTCTCACTGCATCCTATCCGCTGCTCGGTCTCAAATTCATATTCATAAATCATTCTTTGATCCAATCCATCCCGTGTGATAAAATCTTATCTCACGAGTAGATTCAAACTACTTGACTTCTATCGATTCCTCAAAACATTAGCATGACATTTTCTACTCGTCAGGTTGTAGACATACCCAATACTCCATGGGATTTGTGGGTCATGCAAGTGGAGTAACAAGCACCTTAGCCCTAATGCACAAAACTCACCCTAGACATAAGTGATACAAATCAAATCATTGTAAAAGCACTTAAATGCAAATCGAGGCTTGCCTTGGTTTGCGACTAGGCAAATGTTAATAGTTATACTTGATCTTTCCACCGAAGAATCCACCATGAAACTTCAGGATGGTGACTCCTCGGCTCCTCCTCCAAGTGAAACTCCTCGTCGATCATTCCCGTCATGTTTCCTATTGACATGATTATGCATATAAGAGAGCAATCTAATATAATATTAGACTCTGGTTTTATACACCTTAAGGAGATGCTTTACTAGGAGGGACGAACATGTCTCTGTTCTGTGGAGAAACAGAGGATGGGTCAAGGTGGTCGTAGTAGTGTCGAGGTAAGAATTAAAAGGTGCAATGTAAGCACACATTGCAACTTAGCAATTAACACTTGGAGCTATGTCACAAAGAGTGATAAGACTGACTGGTGAAGAAGTGTTCAACTGAATAGTGTAAGGATGACTAAGGGATCAAGGTGAAACATAGCAAGATTAAGGTATGAGATGACTATGCAAAGCATAAGATTGAAACTCCGGATTAGATCTTATGACTGAAGAATTGAAGTCATCTAAGAACTAGGAGACAATCTACAAAGCTTCTAAAGTGTTCTAAGATACTCAGGAGGACTTGCTATGAGATTCTAAAGTGTTCTAAGATTCTTACTCTACATTACCTGTGTGTCGTAAAGAATCAATTCTAAGGTTCCTAGTAACCATAGAAGACTGGATCATCTACTTCTTGAGGTTCCTATGATGAGAACGACTATTAACTAATCTACAAAAATTAGACAGAACCTTGATAATGAGCTTAAGGTCAAGGGAGAGACATCACAAGGCAGAAGTAGCAACAGGAGTAAATGACCAATTAGTTACACCCACGTCACTAAACAATATGTGCAGGATTACGGAACACTAGTCGAACTACCTTTCTATCCTTATAAGCATGCTCACCTTGTTCATTTCAATGAATATCTTGTGTGTGTTCTTGATCAGTCACTTCATTAACATTCAGAGCACCTTGGCACATATCCTTGTCGATTGCCACACCACAACACACCTGCATCACAAACCAGCACTGAATATCAACAATGTTGGTTCTCCCCTTGTAAGCATTTCATCGAGCATCTTGGCTGCACCATTGTCATGACCTAATCTTGCACAAACCGAAGCTAACCTTGGCTACAACCATCATTGCTGTAGTGTAGACAACACGTTCCTGCATCTTGCGCATCACCTTCATCAATCCCAACACTGCTTGGATGTGGCATATGAGCAGAACGTCATGGTCACATTGATGGGGTACAAGGTGAATCATTTCGAGCGTGTGCACTCATGCCTGTGGCGCGGAGGTGGACTGCGGCGAGGTGTTGCAGGGTAGGGAGGCGAGGAGGTGTCGCACTGGAGGAGCGATGGGGTGGCACTCGACCGGCGTGTGGGGCACCACCGCGGCGGGGAGATGGAGCATAGCGGCGCAGCTGCACAGCGGCGCGGGGTTCCGGCCCCGACGGCGCGAGCGGGTGCAGCGCGCAGGGATGTGAGCTAGCGCGTGGAGAAAGCAGCGCAATATGGAGGCGCACGACATCGAGCAGGGTCATGGGCGCGCAGGGGGAAAGAGGACTAATGGTACGCCAGCGGTGAAGGGCGCCGCACGAGACGCATGCAGTCATGTGCGGGCGTAGGAAGGCGGCGGAGCCTAGAAGCTTGGCCGGCAGCGCGGAAGATGAAGTTCCAGGCGAGGAAGATGCACGCGGGTGCTCCGCGCATGAGATCCATGGCGCGGGCGCGACATGAGCGCGTGGTGGAGCAAAAGTGCGGCGTGCATGGCCGACGAACCATGGTGCGCGGGCGTGGCGCAGTCGGGCGGCGCGGTGAGGCAAGCTGGCACAGCAGCCGGCAGCGCAGCTTGGAACGGAGCAGCGGAAAGCGAAGGGACATGGCGGCGCCGGCGCGAGCACATCAGCAAGCAGCAGCGAGCTGGTGCACCGTGGCAGTCGAGCGCGGGCGGAAGGCACCTCGTCACGGTAGCGCGACGCTTAGGCGTAGGGCGACCTGGGCGCTGTCGGCCATGTGCTGGCGGGCGCAATTGGTGGCAGGGAACGACAACGCGCCGGGGGCGCGGCCGGGAGGCAGCGAGGCGGAGTGCAGCGAGGCGGATTGGAGAGCAGAGAAGGGTGAGCTTGCAGGGAAGCCGAAAGACAGAGGAACGAGTGGCACGTAGAGGAAACAAAATTGGGTTTCTGTACTGGGGATAAGTATGACATGTGGGTCCCACCAGTTGATATTATCCTCTTTTCTTTTCTTCTAAATTAGATTTCTACTAGCAAAAGACCAAAAGTATTGTAAATTTAGGCGGGGTGACAAAATGAATGTGTGGAATCTAATTGTGTTCTTTAATTTTTTCCATTGGACACATTTGCTTTTGAGTGGTCGAGGCGTCAGCATGCGGCGAGTGTTGATGTGGCGGCTTGCCGAGCAAGTGTTGCGGTGGAGGAGAGCAGAACCAAGCGACGTGTGGTGCGGTCGAAACCATTAAGGTGGTGTGTTATAAGTTGAAGTGGAGAGAGAGAAAGAGAGAGCATGTGAGGCTCCAGTTGAACAACGATAAGGGCAAGCTTCAGAAACTAACTTGTGCTTGAACATTCTTGGCACAGACATTGAGATGGTTCCCGATAAGCACGAGCAGAAAAGGAAACCAAACGACGTTTGATGAGAGCTTACTGGCGGGCCACCCGATAAGTGGGCCCCAACCATGATATTATTTTCACTGGTCCAAACAAGAGTAGGGCGAAAGTTCTCGAAGATACTACGCATCATCAATGTAGTTGGGAAATCCATGATGTTGCTCAAGTCGATGTTAGAACTTGAGTTTGAATTGACATTCAAATTATTAATCTTTTATGTGCAATATTCCATTAAGGCTTTAAGTTTTAACAAGTTCATATTTTTAGTGAACATTGGTTACCTCATGTGATACATGTAAGTATGGATTTCCAAGTCCACTTTCAAAAAAAATTTAAATTCGCATTTTCGTTTTCTTGCTCTACTCAAATGCCTGCTTTTACAATCCTTCCCCCTCAAAGGAATCTCGTCCCGAGATTCTAGAGAAATGAGAAAGTTAGGACGAGTTGTTGATGAGATGACTCCATCGTTCCACGTGATTGGAAGAAAGGCACTCTTCATCTTCTTCTTCTTCAGGTTCTTAAAGTTCTGGCTAGTTCAGCTTATGCTGTAAATCACATCGTCTACCTTTGGTGGCTTGCGTCTTCGTATTGCAACTTAGATTCGGATGCTCGGCATGATCGAGATTACCTCGTAAAGTTTGTGTCTTAGCAAATTATGTTGATGTAGCTCGGTTGTGTGGAGATCATCTTCTTCCGTCAAAATGAAATGATCTTCTTCATAGTAGGAACACTAATGGTTCTATGATATTGGCATCCTTAACTCGTGACGTTCTTCTCATGAAGGCATTACTGCCCTAGTCTTGTATTTTGAGAATCTGTACTTGTTCTTCAACTCTCTTGAGTATCCTGATGACCTTGATACCAGTTGCTTTCAACTTTTGCTTTGTGTACTGAGTCCTTTAAGCTGGATGTAGTATTATTCAATACAGAATCAAGGGAGTTTGTGAGATTAAACAATGAATCGCTCATCTTGTCTTCATCGGGTTTCACAATTAGGTAGTCAATAATCAAAGTACTTTACCGTGACATAAGAGTAATAAAGATGTCATCTCTCTTATGTGGTCAAAATGGCAAAGTTATAATGTGTATGACAACCACAAGATTCACAACATATCAATGTCACCATTTACTATGAATCAAGGAGTTTCGCAAGCTCAATATAAATGAAAATCTTGCCAACAGGGAACATCAAAGGGTATTGGGAATGATCAACTCGCAAGGAATTGTGATATCAATAACTAGTCAAAGGATGAAATGCTTTGTACTCGACATAAGAGAATTCAAGGTTTGGTTTCTATTATGTCGTCAAAATACAAATATGTCTAATACATGGCATCTACAAGGTCATCGGACCAAGCAAAGTTACCATGCATTACCCGTCAAAGGGTTCTCAAAGAATGATATCGCGAATAGAAATAATACAAGGTTCTCGCGGGGTTGAGAAGTCATAAGGAGACTCATCCAAACTAGAAACAATCAGCTTTCAGCAATCAAGGTGATCGAGTCTTAACAAGTCAAGGATAAAGACTCAACTGTGTTTTGGTCACAAAGTGTATCTAGAGGATGATCAATTGAGGAAGAACCTCACGAATCAAGAGTATGAGTGTTTACACAACCCCGACTATTTAACCCACACAAATCAAGGAAGAGGGTTCAACTCATAGTTGTACTACAAAGAGGATTGAGTAACCGGTTTCTCTGGTATTACTCAATGAAGGCAATTCAACTAGAACATTGATCACAAGAGTTGGAACCAATCAAGACTATCAGACATCACTTGAGTAGTTAAATGGAGATACATATTCTTGCTCAAAGTTTAAGACTCATGTATCATGATGCATTACAAACCGGATGATGTTATACAGACACAATGCAATCACGGGAAAAACTATGCATAAGGTATGATGCATTCATCTTTGTGGTTTGAGAAAAAGTATGTATAACGATTCAAGTATGATAGGCACTATTTCAAGTTCACAATGTTTGAATCAACTTGCTCATGAGAAGTGTTAGACAAGGAACATCCTTCTCATAGGTTGCTCAAGATAGAAGGATTCAATTTTAATCATGGAAACAAGGAGCGGTGAGCAATATACTACACAATATTAACCTTCGTAACTTGTACACATTCTAACTAGTATATCCACTTGTCTCCCTAGGTCCTTATCGCATCTGCCGAGTCACAGACTCATCTTTGCTCGAGAAATCCACTAACTAGGTTACCTTGATGACTTGACTATTCAATATGGGGTTAACGTTACTAGAGTTCACGTAGTGGTGTTTCACTTAATCTTCTCTTCAATCATGTAGTGGTGATTGACATCTTCCATGATAATGCTGATGGAGTTGAGGATGCACTCCATCTATGAGGTGCTAACCTCATGATTGAAATTTGTTTCTCTCAAAGATGTAATTTCCCGATCACTTTAAGCTACTTGGATGCACACCTTCCCCCTTAAAGTTTCGAACTAGAGGTTCGAGAAGTTTACTTCAACTAATCCTTATGGGAAGGTTATGTGCAACTCCTGGAAGTAAAACCACTGCTCAAATCCACCACACAGTGTCGAACACCACTTGCGGAACATGAGCAATGATCCAAGAAATTGAAACCAAAACTGATCGAATTTCAATATTCAAACAATTGTCCAGGTTCTGGTACAGCTAACCACAATGGAGAAATTCAAATTTTTTGACCCGTTAGATGCAAAATCTTGATTGGAGTTGAACTACAAAGTTGTAGTACACTCAATGCCCTTACCAGAATGTATTTATTGGCCATCAAAGTATTCCTGGTTTAGGAGATATGTCTTTTGCAATTTGATAGTTTTTCAGCACCTCCTTTGTTTATGGCTGATCTTGTCCACAGTTTCCAGATATATAAACATCAAAATTTGCAGAAGTCATACACTACAACATTGTTATATACATCCTCAGGATTCCATAAATGTAAAACACAAAGCAATTAGATGATTTTTCTCGAAGGTATGTTCAAAATAGTTACTGAATACAAATCTGTCCAGATTCGGTGCTGTCAAGACAACTTCGACAATACTTCGATTTAAACCCTGTTATTGCAAGTTTTAGCCTTAGTGTTGAATAGAAACTTGTTAGAGGACTCACTAAGATTTCCAGGAATGTATATATATTCATTTGTTGCTGTTCGGATTTAGGACTTATGTCTATTCAAAGTTCACAATTTCCCTGGCTGGTTCAGGTAGCACATATACTCTTGTTCCAGTTTTTAACTCAAGTTTATAAATACTTCTGATCTGAATTTGGGGCAACAATGAATTACGAAGTTGTATAATAGATCCTTACCTTTACAAAAATGCATCACAATGGCCTAGAAGAGTTTTTTGTGAAGAGATATGGCAAAATACAGCTGTTGGTTCACACAGTTTCAGAACAACAACATTTGTGATAATGGTGCACTTTCATCAGCTTAGAAAGGTATTTTGGCTTGGAGGTCAATAGAAAAATTATAGAAGACTTTGAAATATTTTCAAAAATTATTCAATTGCCTCCACAGCCTTTCTGGAATAAAAGATATTGAAGATTGATCACAGGGTACAAGATCAAAACTGGAGTATGAAACTCAGTTCTGTTCCAGCTGACCATCCTGTATAAATTCAAAATTTTCATACAATAAAGGTCAGTAACAGGATTCGAGTTGAATACAAAATTTTTAGTTAACTTCATAATCTTTCCATATTTGAACACCTCCAGGTGAGCTCTGCATTAAACGTTATACAGGTTTGAAGTTGACTAAATTTTTCTGGAAATTTTGACAGAACCTCCCTTGTATATGTGATTATCACCCACAGTTTATACAGGTATATCAAAACAATATATTGAGGTAATGAAAAAATAAAAATGGTACAACATCATGTTAACATCCCAGAAATAGAATGGTTCAGCCTTACAAAGTTGTTATATAGGTCAAAGCGCGCAAATTCCAAACTATGCACAAATGGTTCCTAGTTTTGGACTGCCAGAACAGTGTTTGCGACAATTGGAATTAGGCACTGCTATTGCAAGATTCAGTCCAAGAGTCGAATAGAAAGTTGATAGATGACTTACTAAGATTTCAAGAAATGTATATATATGATCATGTCACCTTTCTTGATTAAGAGTTATACTATCTAAACTTCACAGGTTGAGTAAAGGGTTTCTGCCAGCAGTCCTGCAGATCTCTATATTGAACCCAGAATTTGATTTGGTTCAACGTCGAATTAGGGAACACTTTGAATTACCAAGTTTTAGAGCTGATCCCCCCCTTCCAAATATTTATCATAAGGTTCAGAGATTTTTCTACAGGAAGTTATGGCAAAAATACATAGACTTTTGCAATGGTATAGGCATCTGGAGTAGTTTTGGTAGAGTTCAAATTTCTCCAGGTTATCAAATCTGTCTGTCTTAGTGGTCAACGGAAAGTTTGTAGAGGCCTTCAAGAGATTTTCATCCATATAGCATACCCCTATGTTCTCTAACAACTAACCAAGATTGCAACCTGGCGAAGTTGAGCAAACTTCTGTCAGAAACAAAGAATCTTGGTTCTATACCTTCCTCGAGCTGATAACCAATGACACAAGTTCAGACCTTCCAGCAACTGATAGTCGGACTTCAAACACAATGCATCCATTCTGCCATGGGGGATGGTACAGTATCAAATGTGATACTGACAGTATTACGTGCCTCACCAAACTAAAAATTCTAACCGGTATATCCGGATACGTCTATAGGTGGCCCTAGTATCGTTCACTCGCAAATATGTTCTACACGGGTCGCTACCATAGTTAGTGTACCTGCAGAAGACAAACAATCCCCTTTCACTCCTTCACACCTCAAGGGCGGCACGTGGAAACACGACAGCTAGTCACTACAATATATATGAAAGTAAATGCATACGACTCTAGTGTGAGTCGCCCTCGAGCGATGTCATGTCTCGAGGTACATGGATGTACTACGTCTGTACAGCAAAGACTTCCGCACGAATCGGCTTATACACGTTCGGGCATACGTGTTTCGCATGCTCCCATAGAACACGAATAGCTCAAGAGACGCATACTATCGGGTTATCCACCACCCGACGGGGGCTCCCACTGATTTTAAAGCACGCTGGAGTACCTCGTGTCATATGTTCTCAGAAACATGAAGAATTTCAGAGACTCATACTAACTTTTTGTGCTAAGCCACAGAAACAATCACATACCAGATCTCGTATGGAAGAACTTATCGAGATTGATCCCCTCTCGGTAGTGTACCTTACCTCTTACCTGACGTCGGAGCGTTGTTACAGAAATAGTCACAAGTACGTTAGCTTACCACCATTATATCTTATACTGGTAATACTCCTGATATGGGCATATAACTATTTACTCACTCATATACTCCTAAGTTTTTGAAAATATGCTCTTTTCAGACACACTGCTCCCAATGATGCTCTGATACCATGTTGTGGGGACCGGGGTCCCGACATCCAAGGATCTCATCAAGTTGTTTTTTATAAACACAGCGAAAGTTTTTACAATACTAAACGAAGGAAAGAGTCTATACATCATAGCTACGCTCTCAACTCTAGCTATGCAAAAGCAAAGTCGTTCATGCCCTTAGGACGCTTCGCACTAGCAGCGCTCACTCTCCTTATCATGGCGTCGTGCAGGGCTCCCACTCAGTTGCGGGCCCTGATGAGGGTAAGGCGTCATCATCAAGTCCTTCATCAACAGTATAACCTGAAAAAACTCGTTAACTGCAAAAGCGAGTATAAGGCTCAACAAGACTGACCCGTCTCATAGACATATGTAAGGTAAGGACTAAACATAGGTACGAAATAGCATAAGTAGACGTGCCTACAAGTGGATGCTTATAGTCATGTTTTCAGTAGCAAATGACCTTCCTCGGGCACGACACATCATAGACTCCACAATCAAACAAGAAACGCTTTGTCGATGATATGACATGCTCGAAGCATATAATGCTATTACAGGTTAAGTGTTTGGAAACTGTAAACTTTAATTATTCTATCTCTAGGGCACACAAGTTGCAATACAATAATAATCATGGCAAGAGTTCATAACAATTCAACTACTCTTTATTACTACGTCACGGCACAATGAACAAGCAGTACTCAAATAACCGCGAGGGACGGTGATTGCAATCAGTAGACACCCGGATAACACGCCACGTACACCCGTGCGTGAGAAACGTGCAATGCTACTCACAATGTCATACGCAACAACCTTTCACAAGAAACTCAAACGTCGAACCAGTCCCACCATCGCAGGAATAAGGTCCCCGCACGGAGCGTGTCTGTGCCTGCCAGCAGATTTACACCTTGTTGCCCTCAACCCACCCCTGTCGATAGTGGGCTATGCCTCGACACCCAAGTTATCAAGTTACATCGGTTTCCTGGGTTCCATATGCCCAGTATGCACCCAGTACAGTTCAAACTTGCCCAGCAGGGCCGCACACGGATTGGTCCTCAATCGACACAAGCAGGGATACGCACGTGATAACACGTCTCGCTGCATCCCATCCGCTGCTCGATCTCAAATTCATATTCATAAACCATTCTTTGATCCAATCTATCTCGTGTGATGAAATCCTATCTCACAAGAGATTCCATCTACTCGACTTCTATCGAATTCCTCAAAACATTAGCATGGCAGTTTCTACTCGTCAAGATGTAGACCTATCCAATACTTCATGGGATTTGTGGGTCATGCATGTGGAACAAGCACCTTAGCCCTAATGCACAAAACTCACTCCAGACATAAGTGATACAAATCAAAACTTTGCAAAAGCACCTCAATGCAAATTGGGGCTTGTCTTGGTTTGCGACTAGGCAAATGTTAATAGTTAGGCTTGATCTTTCTCCTGAAGAATCCGCCATGAAACTTCAAGGTGGTGACTCCTCGGCTCCTCCTCCAAGTGAAACTCCTCGTCAATCATTTCCTTCACGTTTCCTATTGACATGATTATGCATATAAGAGAGCAATATAATATAATATTAGACTCAACATGGTTGTATACACCTTAAGAAGGAGAAGCTTGACTAGGAGGGACATACATGTCTCTGTTATATGAAGAAACAGAGGATGAGTCAAGGTGGTCGTAGTAGTGTCGAGGTAAGAATTGAAAGGTGCAATGTAAGCACACATTGCAACTTAGCAATTAACACTTGGAGCTATGCCACACAAGAGTGATAAGACTGACTGGTGAAGAAGTGTTCAACTGAATAGTGTAAGGATGACTAAGAGATCAAGGTGAAACATAGCACGATTAAGGTATGAGATGACTATGCAAAGCATAAGATTGAAACTCCGGATTAGATCTTATGACTGAAGAATTGAAGTCATCTAAGAACTAGGAGACAATCTACAAAGCTTCTAAAGTGTTCTAAGATACTCAGGAGGACTTGCTATCAGATTCTAAAGTGTTCTAAGATTCTTACTCTGCATTACCTTTGTGTTGTAAGGAATCAATTCTAAGGTTCCTAGTAAACATAGAAGACTAGATCATCTAACTTCTTGAGGTTGCTATGATGAGAACGACTATTAACTAATCTACAAGAATTAGATGGACCCTTGATAAGGAACTTAAGGTCAAGGGAGAGACATCACATGACAAAGTAGCAACAGGAATGAATGACCAATTAGTCACACCCACGCCACTAAACAATATGTGCAGGATTGCGGAATACTAGTCGCACAATCTCTATCCTTATAAGCATGCTCACCTTGTTCATTTCAGCGAATATCTTGGGTGTGTTCTTGATCGGCCACTTCATTAACATTTAAAGCACCTTAGCACATATCCTTGTCGATTGCCACACCACAACACACCTGCATCACAAACCAGCACTGAATATCAACAACGTTGGTTCTCCCCTTGTAAGCATTTCATCGAGCATCTTGTCTGCACCATTGTCATGACCTAATCTTGCACAAACCAAAGCTAATGTTGGTAAAATCGTCATTTCTGTAGTGTAGACAACATGTTCCTGCATCTTGCGCATCACCTTCATCAATCGCAGCACCGCTTGGATGCAGCATATGAGCAGAACGTCGAGGTGACATCGATGGGGCACAAGGCGAATCATTTCGAGCGTGTGCACTCATGCCTGTGGCACGGAGGTGGACTGCGGCGAGGTGCTGCAGGGCAAGGAGGCGAGGAGGTGTCGCACTAGAGGAACGATGAGGAACGATGGGGTGCCACTCGACCGACGTGTGGGGCACCGCCGCGGCGGGGAGATTGAGCACAGCGGCGCAGCGGTGCGGGGTTCCGGCCCCGGCGGCGCGGGCGGGTTCAGCACACCGGGAGGTGAGCGAGCACGTGGAGAAAGTAGCACAGTATGGAGGCGCTCAGCGTCGAGCAGGGTCGTGGGCGCGCAGGGGGAAAGAGTAGGCGTGGTACGCCGGCGGTGTAGGGCGCCGCACGGGGCGCAAGCGGCCATGTGTGGGCGCAGGGAGGTGACGTAGCCTGGAAGCTTGGCCGGCGGCGCGGAAGACAAAGTTCCAGGCGAGGATGACACCGGTGGGTGCTGCGCGCGCGAGATCCATGGCGCGGGCGTGACGCGAGCGCGTGGTGGAGCAAAAGCGCGCCGCGCATGGCCGACGAACTGTGGCGCGTGGACGTGGCGCGTCGTAGCGCACGCGGCCAGATGCGGCGCAGCCGGGGGGCTGCAGTGAGGCAAGCGGCACAGCAGCCGGCGGCGCAGCTTGGAACGGAGCAGCGGAAGGTGAAGGGACGCGGCGGCGCTGGCGTGAGCACATCGGCAAGTGGCGGCGAGCTGGGGCACCGCGGCAGTCACGCGCGGGCGGAAGGCACCAAATCACGGCAGCACGATGCTCGGGCATAGGGCGACCTGGGCACTGTCGGCTGTGTGATGGCGGGCGCGATTGGCGGTGGGGAACGGCAACGCGCTGGAGGCGAGGCCGGGAGGCGGTGAGGTGGAGTGCTGCACGGCGGATCGGAGAGCAGAGAAGGGCGAGCTTGCAGGGAAGCTAGAAGACAGAGGAACGAGTGGCGCATAGAGGAAAATAAATTGGGTTTTTGTACTGGGGATAAGTACGACACGTGGGCCCCATTACTTGATATTATCCTTTTTTCTTTTCTTCTAAATTAGATTTCTACTAGCGAATTACCGAAAGTATTGGAAATTGAGGTGGGGTGACCAAGTGAATGTGTGGAATCTAATTGTGTTCTTTATGTAGGATCGAAGATCACATGAAAAGCTACCAGAAGAAGGTGAATGGTAGATTTAAAAAATCTTACGCAGCGGAAACAATTAAACCCCAAACCCTTTCGGCAGAAAAATGATCTGTTAAAGAAATCGTTAGTGAGACTAATCTAAACGTGTTTCACTGTGACAAAAGTGATAGATATCATAGAAAATCAAGTCACGAAGACAACACAAAAAGAATCACTCAAATCCGTCGAGAAAAACTCAAGTTATGATCAGAAGATCAAATAATGGTCAATTTGCCCTACCCGAGAAAAAACACTTCTGGAACGCTGCAAAGAAACTCGTGTAGATCATAGACCACAAATCCAATGACCGTAAAATTTTGACATATGATAGACAATCAAGTTGTGAAGACAACCCAAAAAGAATCACGTCAATTGGATCTGTAAAACTCGAGGTATGATAAAACCACCGATGAAAGGTAGTGCTGTCCAGAAACTCGACGAGTAAAACTTGTCTGGAACAATTCTGACGAACAAGGCACAAAAGTTCCTTCAAACTACGAATTTTATTCAATATAACACAAGACAAACAACCCCAAAATCGTGTACCACGAGCTCTGGGCTCCCTTGCTTAGATACCCAGCTCGAAAGCCAACTCAACTCAGATCGGGAACCTAATCCTACTCTGTTCACGAATCACAACTTTCCATAACTGCTTAGGATTCTTCTATACGCAGATAGAAGCAATCTTAAGACTTCCAAACACCTTAGGAACGTATCCCACATTCCTAAACAACTCAAATTCGTGACCCACACGAAATCCTATCATAAACAACTCAAATCTTTCCATATTTGAGTCAAACCCGACTCAGCCGCAACCTGAATCCATAACCTAGTTGGCTGGACCTTTCCGACCAACTCTTTACGTCCACATCTCTTCATCACGTCTCGGAACCATGTAGCCACGTCCATGCACTCCTTGCACACATGCAAACATCTTACAATGACGTCCACGATACATTCATATGCATTGTTCTTGATTCAATCATGCTGCGCAACCTCCTGATCAGCTCAACCACAATTCCTCCTGAATTTGGTTGTTGGAACCTCAACTCCTCCCTAAGACTAGTCCAATGGATCCCGTCACCAGTCATGACTTGAACTCAAGCAACACCTGCACATGAATAAACAACCAATCCATACGATCCCAAGTCCTCGACTTGACTCAAGTTAGTTCCGAACACAACACCTTACGTGAGAACCTCACATAAGCATGTTGCAAAACCACAGTAACACAATATTGTCCATATCAACCAAAACGCACCAAAAACTTAGCAAATGAATACTAAGCAATCTTTCCAACAATGTAAAGCAAGTACGAAACATTGCAAATGAAAAGCAGAAGCACTACGGTCAAGTTCTGGACCTTGCTAGAGCAACCCGGACCTTGAGCCGGAGCTAACAAAAGCTAGTAGAACCTAGCGCCGGAGCTTACCAAAACTAGTACAACCAAGCTCCCGCCGGAGCTTACAAAACTAGTAGGACCTAGCGCCGGAGCTAACCAGAACAAGTCGGAACTAGTAATCCCAAAAGCCGGAGCTAGAAAAATCAACTTCGGAACTTAGCAAAGACATGGCGGAGCTATCAAAAACATGTCGGAGCTATCAAAGACATGCCGGAGCTAAAGACAAAACTTCACCGGAGCTGACCAAAGCTAGTCGGACCTTGATAAAAAAGTGTTTTGGTGATATTCAAAACATTTATCATCAAGGCCAAGTGTATTCACGACAAGCCAATGTATTCAGCACATATAGGTCTCACAATCTCCCCCTTGATGAATGCATTGGCAAACACCACTTAAAATCCAAACATTGGCTTATTCTCATTAAAAGTTTTGAAGACAATTTCTCCCCTTTTGTAAATCAGAAATAAAATGAGAAGAAAAGCAAAAATTCAAAATTCACATATTTCCCCCCCTTTATCATCTCTCCCCATGCACATTATCTTTCCCTTTTTGAATGTGTGATTAATCTCTCCCCCTTTGACAATGTATTCAGCAAGGTAAAAAAGAAATTTTAATTGTTATGAGCATATTATAATATATACATATAAAACAAAGCTCATCCAAGTCATACTATCAAGTAACTTACACTATCACATCAATGAGATACATAAAGTAGTGTAAGCCATGCTAGAGATCATATGTAATTTTCAATTTAAGAAAGTCATGATCTCACAATCTTAACTATTTCATAACTTGAAAGCATGACACTAGTTGCTGCATTTTATTATTTTTCAAAACACAAATTTAGATCATATGATATTTGCAAGAGATTATATGCGCATCTGCCTTATTCTAACCAACCAAGCCAAGCCTATGTCATTTGACAATCAGAAGCTTAAGGACATGGTTTTAGTCATACACAACTTCTCCCAAGTTCATATCTAAGTGCAATGATAAGCCATCTCGAAAGAAGGAGTGTGATGCATGCATATTCTCTTGATCTTTTCTCAATTTATATTTGTTCATAAAAACTCAACATGTGAGTTGATTACTTGATTAATTTTTTATGATTAAATGCACTTGTGAACATGGAACAAGTTCAAAACAGCAAGAAAGTTCGACCATGACCAGATTTAGTGTAAGTAATTATTCCAATTACTAGACATGGCAAAAACTACAAAATGTATAACACGAGTAATGTAGTAAGAACTTTCAGCATGTAAAAGGAATCACAAGTCATATATGTATGAAATACTATGCTCATAATATTTTAGTTCAGATTCACACATAGACTCCCATGTTTCAAAAACTCCCCCTCAATTTAAGCCATGAGGATGCATAACCCCTATTTCACTACGAATGTAACAAAAACGAGTGAAATCCAAAGGTTTTGTAAAAATGTCAGCCAATTGTTGTCCGGTATCTACATGGTAAAGCACAATGTTTCCTTTTTCAACGTTATCTCGGAGAAAGTGATACATAATGTCAATGTGCTTAGTTCTAGAATGTTGCACGGGGTTTTTAGCAATGCAAATGGCACTAGTGTTATCACAGAACAGTGGAACACTATCTAGATCGACCCCATAGTCCTTAAGTGTTTGAACAATCCAAAGAATTTGTGAGCAAGTACTAGCAGCAGCTACATATTCAAATTCGGTTGTGGATTGTGCAACTGAATTTTGTTTTCTAGAGGACCAAGCAACAAGAGAATTACCAAGAAAATGACAAGCACCGAAGTACTTTTCCTATCAATCCTACAACCCCTAAAATCAGCATCCGAAAAAGCTTTCAAAGTAACGGTTGAGGAAGAAGGAAGAAAAATTCCAAATTCTTGTGTTCCATGTAAGTACCTGATAATCCTTTTGATGGCTTGACGATGTGAAGCACGTGGGGAAGTTTGAAACCATGCACAAAGACATACGCTGAATTGTATGTCCGGTCTTGATGCCGGGAGGTACAAAAGTGATCCGATCATGCTTCTATATTCTTTTTGATTCACAGGTTCACCATCTTCATCAAGTTCAAGTGTTGTTGCTGTTCCCATTGGTGTCCGAAGAGGCTTGCTTTTTTCCATGTTGAAGCGCCTTAGGAGATCTTTTGTATACTTCGTTTGATGCACAAAGGTACCCTCCTTAGTTCCAATTAAAGTGTGACCTTGAGGTGGAGGTACAAGTTTCCAAACATTATTTCTTTCAAAATTTTCTAACTCTGGACCGTGTGACTCGTTCATGCAAGCTTTCAATCATCTGTTGTGGGGGATGATCTTTGTAAAATCGTAAGGGAACAGATGTCTCACAAGCTTCTTCTTCTTCATGTTCATCACAAATCGATGAGCTTGTGACTTGAGGATGATTTGAATCAGCATTGATGGTTGTCAGTGCTGGTTGAGAATTAACATCCGGAGCTGAACCAAAGTCTTTAGATGCTGAATTTTCGGGCAGCAGCTCCATTTCTTCCTCATCTTCAACGAAAATGCTCCCCCTCTGCGGATATGGATCTGGACCATTTACCTCTGAAGGATTGAACACGTGAAGGTCCTACGGTGTCAAGATGCAAAAGTTGACATGGTTCAGTTGTCATGATCATTGTGAGAGGAGTATGTGAACATGCAACCATCTTAGCATGTCTACAAGAAGAGCACACAATTTCTTTGTCCCCTTTAAACTTAGGCAGCCCACTTATGCGATCAAGAGCACTAACACGCGTTAGGTGATCAAAGCCTACGTGACCAAGTCTACGATGCCAAAAATATAAGTCCTTTGAATCATTAGCAACTAGACACCTATGCTTAGAGGAAGACATATCAAAATCAGCTTTAAAAACTCTTCCAAACCGAGACATGTTAACAATAAGCTCACTATTTGAACCTACAACTTTGCAGCAGTTTTTATTGAAAATAATTTCTAGATTTTCATCTAGCAATTGTGCAACAGAAAGCAAGTTGTATTTCAAATTTTTGACAAGTGCCACATCCTTCAAAGTGTAGTGATCATTTACTCTAACCGAACCCTTAGCAATTATAGGAGTTGAAGAATTATCAGCAAAAGTAACATTCTCTACACGTGACACAAAAGAGAGGGAGGAGAACCAATCTTTGTTACCGGTCATGTGGTGTGAGCAACCTGAATCCACAATCCAAATGTTCTCCTTCCTCAAACATGTAACCTACATAAAATCACAATACGTCGATGACTGAATACTGGGGTTAGTCAAAAGGCATTTAGGAATCCAGTACTGAGTCACGCGACGTGCAACAGGAAAAACACGCGAAAGCTAAGACAAAACAGCAGGTTTATGAGTCAAAGTTTGAGATTTTTTATTCTCGACTACTGACCTATAAGGTGTTACTTGTGTAGCACAAAAATCAGTAGCTCCGGAGGCAAAAACAGAAGGTCCGGAGGTAAACTATGAATGTTTTTGACTCAAAACAGCATGTTGTACATTCGGTTTAATGTGTGCAGCAAATTTTGCATGACAGCTATGAGATCTAGCAACCATTCTTTCCCTTTTCTGTTGTTTAGCTAGTCTATAACAAAAATCTATGACATGACCATCTCTAACACAGAAGGTACAATGAAATTTAACTTTGTGTTCATGTCTAGATGAGCAAGCAATATTTTTATTTAAAACCGAATGAGGCAACACTCCTGCAGATTTGAAAACCACTCCTTTTTGTTTAGGAACTGTTTGAATCAAACCACTTCCTAATGACTTTACAATTTTAGGTGGATGTGCCTTAGCATGAGCATGAGAATCAAAACCTAAACCAGTTTTATCATTGCAAGACTTGGAAGAATTCAGCAGTAAGTTTAGGTTCTTATTCCCATTACAAAACCGATCTAATGTCCTATGCATGTCATCAAGTTTATTGGACAGATCAAGGCAATTTTCACATGAAGTTTTTCCTTTTAGTTTGCAATTTGAACAAAATTTAACTTCATGAGAACGTAAAGCATTGTTCAATATAGAAATTTCATTCATAGCATCCTGTAGTTTCTTATCAAGATCATCACAAGTAGAACAATGCAAATCAATTGTAGAACAGCTAGCATCTTTCAAGTTTTTATCATTAAGTGCAGCAAGCTCTTTGTTCTTTTCAATTTCTAACTCAAGTTTATCAAGTGTGGAGGTGTGCGCACTTCTTAATGAGGACAATTGTTCATATATTAAATCACATGAGGAACATGCATCATCACTAGGAATAAAAGTTTTTAAACGGTTGATTTCAGATTCTAGTGATTCAATTTTAGCAGTACTATCCCTAAGCTTTTTGTCCTTTTTCTTAACAATAATAGTGGCACGAGAAATAGCATCACACATTTCTTCGCAAGTAGGACATACCTCTTCATTGTCGCTGTTGTGTTCTGCCTCCTCCATACTTGATCTGACTTGCCCGCCATGAAGCACAAGTTTGCCAAATCATCTTCATCTTCATCACTTCCAATGTCTACGTCGCTTGAACTGAACTCTTGAAGCGCGGTGATGAAACTGTTGATCATCTTGCGTCCTATGGTACCTTTCTTCTTCTTGTTGAAATTTCCAGAGGAGGTCCGAACCTTGCTTTGTTTTTCTTCTCGGGTGGTCGGACCTGAAAGGTTAGGGCATTCTGTACGAAAGTGTCCTGTTTTACCACATTCAAAACAGCGTTGAGGTCCGGAGCTTCCTCTCCTTCTAGTTCTTACATTTTGCAATGCTTTTGAGAATCTAGTAGAGATGAGTGCCAACTCCTCTTCTGGAAATTCTTCGATCTGCTCCACGGTTAGTGAGGACCACAAAGCAAGAGTATTGCAAGATGATGATTGGCCGGAGCTAGACATATCACGTTGTGAAACAAATGCAATAGACTTATTGGGGTTCTTACGTGAGACTATGTCAATTTCATGAGTTTTTAACTTGGAATATAGCACATCTAAAGTAAGTGAACTCATGACAGTAGATTCACGAATAGATGTGACTTTCATCTCCCAAATTGACATATCTAATGCACTTAGCAATTGCCTAGCATTTTTAGCATCTGAAAAATTAACATTGACACTACGCAAGTTGCTGAGAATCTTATTAAAGCGAGCAAAAAGGTCATCAATAGACTCATCGGGTTGCATCTCGAAGCGCATGTATTCTTTCTTGAACATGTCTTGCCTTACCTCTTTGATCGTGTTGGATCCTTCATGGTAGTCACAAAGTGCTTTCCACACATCGTATGCAGATCGGAGGTGTGCAACACGGTCGAAGTCGCTTTGTGTTAATCCTTGTATGATCAAGTTCTGAGCCTTGTTGTTGTTGTCGACATCTCTCAGATTTGTAGCTGTAACTTGATCGTTTGATGGCACTTCGTAAGGCTTGTATACCTTCTCCCATATTGCAAAGCCTTGTGCCTGGATGAAAGCCTCCATGCGTGCCTTTCAAACCTGAAAATCAATACCAACAAACACACAAGGTTTGGCGGAGTACTTCTCCATGATGATTAGTCAAAAACACGTGCAAATCACAAAGATTACAACACCGTGGCTCTGATACCAATCGTAGGATCGAAGATCACGTGAAAAGCTACCAGAGGGGGGGGTGAATGGTAGATTTAAAAAATCTTACGCAGCGGAAACAATTAAACCCCAAACACTTTTGGCAGAAAAACGATCTGTTAAATAAATCGTGTGTGAGACTAATCTGTTAAATAAATCGTGTGTGAGACTAATCTAAACGTGTTTAACAGTGACAAAAGTGATAGATATCAGAGAGAATCAAGTCACGAAGACAACACAAAAATAATCACTCAAATCCGTCGATAAAAACTCAAGTTATGATCGAAAGATCAAACAATGGTCAATCTGCCCTATCCGAGAAAAAACAGTTCTGGAACGCTGCAAAGAAACTCGTGTAGATCATAGACCACAAATCCAATGACCGTGAAATTTTGACATATGATAGACAATCAAGTTGTGAAGACAACCCAAAAAGAATCACATCAATTGGATCTGTAAAACTCGAGTTATGATAAAACCACCGACGAAAGATAGTGTTGTCCAGAAACTCGACGAGTAAAACTTGTCTGGAACAAGTCTGACGAACAAGACACAAAAGTTCCTTCAAACTACAAATTTTATTCAATAGAACACAAGAGGAACAGCCCCAAAATCGTGTACCATGAGCTCTGGGCTCCCTTGCTTATATAACCAGCTCGAAAGCCAACTCAACTCAGATCAGGAACCTAATCTTACTCTGTTCACGAATCGTAACTTTCCATAACTGCTTAGGATTCTTCTATACGCAAATAGAAGCAACCTTAAGACTTCCAAACACCTTAGGAACGCATCCCACATTCCTAAACAACTCAAATTCGTGACCCACACGAAATCCTATCATAACCAACTCAAATCTTTCCATATTTGAGTCAAACCCGACTCAGCCGCAGCCTGAGTCCATAACCTAGTCGGTTGGACCTTTCCGACCAACTCTTTACGTCCACATCTCTTCATCACGTCTCGGAACCATGTAGCCACATCCATGCACTCCTTAAAAACGTGCAAACATCTTCCAATAACGTCCACAATACCTTCATATGCATTGTTCTTGATTCAAAAATGTTGCGCAACCTCCTGATCAGCTCAACCACAATTCCTCCTGAATTTGGTTGTTGGAACCTCATCTCCTCCCTGAGACTAGTCCAATGGATCCCGTCACCAGCCATGACTTGAACTCCAGCAACACATGCACATGAATAAACAACCAATCCATACGAGCCCAAGTCCTCAACTTGACTCAAGTTAGTTCCGAACACAACACCTTACGTGAGAACCTCACATAAGCATGTTGCAAAACCACAGTAACACAATATTATCCATATCAACCAAAACGCACCAAAAACTTAGCAAATGAATACTAAGCAATCTTTCCAACAATGTAAAGCAAGTACAAAACATTGCAAATGAAAAGCAGAAGCACTACGGTCAAGTTCCGGACCTTGCCAGAGCAACCCAGACCTTGAGCCGGAGCTAACAAAAGCTAGTAGAACCTAGCGCCGGAGCTTACCAAAACTAGTACAACCAAGCTCCCGCCGGAGCTTACAAAACTAGCAGGACCTAGCGCTGGAGCTAACCAGAACTAGTCGGAACTAGTAATCCCAAAAGCCGGAGCTAGAAAAATCAACTTCGGAACTTAGCAAAAACACGGCGGAGCTATCAAAAACATGTCGGAGCTAAAGACAAAACTTCACCAGAGCTTACCAAAGCTAGTCATACCTTGATAAAAATGTGTTTTGGTGGTATTCAAAACTTTTATCATCAAGGCCAAGTGTATTCACGACAAGCCAATGTATTCAACACACATAGGTCTCACACTTTAATTTTTTTCCATTGGACACATTTGCTTTTGAGTGGTCGAGGCGTCAGCATGCGGCGAGCATTGACGCGGCAGCTTGCCAAACAAGAGTTGCGGTGGATGAGAGCAGATCCAAGCAACGTGTGGTGCTGCCAAAACCAACGTGTGGTGGAGGATATTATTTTCACTAGTCCAATCAAGAGTAGGATGAAAGTTCTCGAAGATACTACACATCGTCAATGTAGCTGGGAACTCCATGATGTTGCTCAAGTCGATGTTAGAACTTGAGTTTGAATTAACATTCAAATAATTAATCTTTTATGTGGAATATTCTCATTAAGGCTTTAAGTTTTAACAAGTTCGTAATTTTTGTGAACATTGGTTACCTCACGTGATACATGTGAGTTTGGATTTCCAAGTCCACTTTCAAAAAAAAAATTTAAGTTCGCATTTTCGTGTTCTTGCTCTACTCAAATGTGTGCTTTTACATTTTTGCTGCTGCTGCAATTTTTACCACTTTTCCATCTTTTTTGAGCAAATGCACAACCTCTCATCTTAATTTATGACTGCTGCATTTTCAGAACTGATATTTGCATTTTCCTCTAATATTCTCATGTTTTCTTATAGATTGCTCACACCAAAATGACAACCCGCAAGAGAGCTCGGTTGCCACCCTTTGGAAGCAAGCTTAGGCCTCGCAAGGAGCCGCAAATGGAACCAGTCCAAAAGGAAGAAGAAGTGAGTTCTCCCGCAAAGGAAGTTGAGCATGAACACTCCAACACAACGGAGGAAGATGAGGAGGAGGTGAAATCCTATGATGATGAGGAAGAGGAAGACCCTGAGATTGTGGAATTCTATGATAGTGAGGAAGAGGAAGGTGAAGCACATGAGGAAAAAGAAGATGAAGCCCAAGATGAGGAGGAACCGCAAGAAGAGGAGGAACCCGCTGCACAAGAAGAAGTACCCGAAGATCAAAGGAATGCATCACAACCTAGTGAAGCCAGAAAGGAGGACAAAAGCCTAGTTTACTGTGATGCCCAAGAATTCCGTTCGAACGATACTGATGGAGGATTTGCAGCTAAGCGATTGAAGGAGTTCCTTGATCTATGAAAGATGCACCCGGAGTATTATGTTAAGAGAATTCCTCGCCATGGACATGAAGAATGGAGGGCTCAAGTTACTGTTCTTGCCAAAGATGAGGTGGTCACTCGACACTTTGCGTCCACATGGAGATGCACCATGGGGCAAGCTATTGATGATGTGGCTTGGTATGCACTTACTAGATTGTGCCACATCTACCGAGAACAAGTTGGAGGTACTAGTTTTGCGCCGCACCCGCAACACAAGAAGGGAACAAGGGAAGTTTTAAGACCGCAATATGGAGTAGAAGTCAGTTCGCGTGCCATTGACACATCGTATTGATGAACTTGGGAAATTGCTATGCTGATGCTATGGAGGAGATCCACTATCTCCGTAAGAAGCTGTTCATCATGGAAAAGCAAGAGGAAGTCCGTGCCACCATGGAGGTCAATGGTGTAGCTACCTCTCCAGCGCCTACATGGACGACCAGCTCGCCTTGGGGTGCGCCTATGTATGCCTCGCCGTCGCTGTCGCCTTCGTCACCTCACGGCCAGGACAACCACGATCCGCACAATTAAGTCCAGGTCTCCTGTCTAGAAGTTAGAAAAGCAGTTAGATCGTTTTAGTTGTGCTTGGTGTGGTGTGCAGAATTTTCTTAGTGTGTGCTTGTGCTTGTGTGTCTGGTGCGAGTTGTGGGACGCTTAGCGCTTGTGATTGTTTCTGTGGCTTAGCGCATGTAGTAGAGAGTTGTGGGATCCTTATCCACATCCTCTAATAGGGTTTTTAGTTTTAATAAGAGAGTTGTTTAGTTACATATTTCTTGATGCATATAGTTGGGGTGTTCTTTTCAAGCACTAAAATTTTCCGTCTCTACCATTCTTTCATTAACAAATACCGAGAACTCGCAACCAGAGAAATGCCAATGGTGAGGAGGATAACAATGGAGCACCTCAAAAATCCAAAGGACTTGGACAGGGAGCTTTCAACCTTGAGCAGTTGTAAGCCATGCAGAACCAACTCATGCAGACCATGATACAGACCATGGGACAACTGCAATTTGGCAACAACAATCAGCCCCACATGCCTCCACCACCACCACCCCTGCCACCCTATAACCATTTGGGAGAGTTCATGAAGACAAGGCCGCCTACCTTTCCTCAAGCCACAAATCCTATGGAAGCTGACGATTGGCTGAAGTCTGTTGAGAAGAAATTTTCCATTGTCCAGTGCAGTGATAGGGAGAAGGTTCTTTTTGCCTCACACCAGTTGGTTGGAGCTGCTATAGATTGGTAGGAATCTCTTTGCAATGCCCATGAAAATCAAGAGAGAATCACCTAGGCTGAATTTTAGGAGAAGTTCTGTTCTCACTATGTACCTGAGGGAGTCATGATACTAAGAAGACAAGAATTTGAAAACCTCTGGCAAGGAAGGATGAGTGTGTGTGAATACCCTATTAATTAACTCAACTGTCTAGATATGCTCCAGAGGACATCAGCACTGATAGCAGAAAGCAGTATCTGTTCATGAGAGGCCTCAACAACGAAATTCAAGTTCTGTTGTTCAATACTGACTATGCAAATTCTCAGAAGTTGGTTGACAAAGCTATTGTGGTTGAGAACGAGAGTCGTGAGATGGAGCTAGATCACAAGAGGAACTCGCCATATCATGAACAGCCACAAGGAAGCTGATGAGGAATAGGTTTAGGCCCGATCTTCCAAAAGGTAAGTCGATTGGGGTGGAGAACTCGACGTTGATGATCCGCGACACTCGAGCGGTTCTAGTACCCCTGCAATCACTACACCACGGCTCTGTTGGTTATCAACCGTGCTGCACACGCTTGACCTTGCTAAGAAGGCTAATCCCTGCAAGTGCAACCGAGAACACGAGCAAGAACGTCGAAGACACGATCTGAAATCGCGAAGTTGGGGTCTCACAAACCGTAGAACGGCGATATTATTGATCTAAGCAAAACCCACCAAATATGACCAGCGGCTGCAGTATTTAAAGGCTAGGGTTCAGCCAAAACACTATTAGATGCATACCTAATGGACTCTTATGGGATACAAGGCCCAAAGGCCCGATTTGGTGGCGCAACACCGGACAGAAATCTGGACTCGACTTGTTTCGACGATTCCCATTGACTCCTGATGAATTTTGAGGTGGGAACAGAACCATTGGAAATTCTATCTTCTTCTCTTTCTATGAATATGTAGAACGTCGAAAACGAAGTCCGTATGCCTCCTGGGCATCCGTTTTAAGGTGGACTTCTCCTGGACTCCGAGTTGAACTCGAGTCCGAGTTGTAAACTGCTTCCATCAACTTGTGGACGTCCCAGCTGGTTCTCCACGCTCCCAAAGCCTTTGTCCTTCACTTTTTGATCTTCTCCATTATTCCTAATAACAATTAAATCATCACATAGCAATCTATTCTCAAACTCACATGCAAAAGAAGTTAGGAGCGAGTTCACCTGCTGATTTATTAACCGTGCTCGTGCTCTTGTGATTGGTCCTTGCATTTCAATATGTGTCTCCGCTGTTGTGATGTCCTCATCATCCTCCCCCTCTTGAATTGGATCGTCCTCAACTCAAGTTCATCTTCTTCTCCCAAGTACAATCGCAAATCTGAAATGTTAAATGTAGGACTAACTCCAAAATCGGGAGGCAATTCAAGCTTATATGCATTATCATTAATCTTTTCAACATTCTTAAAAGGACCAGCAGCTCGCGGCATAAGTTTAGATTTTCTCAAGTTAGGAAATCACTCTTTTCTCAAATGTAACCACACCAAATCACTCGGTTCAAGTTTTACTTATTTTCTACCTTTACTACCTGCAATCCTATACTTCTCATTCATCATTTCAATATTTTTCTTTGTAGTTTCATGCATCTTAAGAATGAATTCAGATCGTTGTAGCATCCAAATTTATGGATTCAGAAGGAGTCAAAGGTAGTAAATCAATAGGAGCACGGGGATTGAAACCATACACTACCTGGAATGGACTTACCTTTGTCGTGGAGTGAATGGACCTGTTGTAAGCAAATTCTATATGTAGTAAACACTCCTCCCACAACTTCAAATTTGTTTTCAAGACAACCCGCAACATAGTGGATAAAGTACGATTAACTGCCTCGGTTTGTCCATCCGTTTGTGGGTGACATGTAGTTGAAAACAGCAACTTGGTTCCCAATTTATACCACAAAGTTCTCCAAAAATGACTTAAAAATTTTGCATCACGATCAGAAATAAGGGTATTTGGCACACCATGTAAACGAACAATTTTTGTCATAAATAAATCAGCAATGTGTGAGGCATTAACATTCTTAAGACAAGGTATAAAGTGTGCCATTTTGGAGAAACGACCAACAACTACAAAAATATTATCCCTCCCCCTCTTAGTCCTAGGCAATCCCGAAACAAAGTCCATAGAAATATCCTCCCAAGGTACACTAGGAACAAGAAGAGGCATATAAAGACCATGCGGGTTAAGGCGAGACTTAGATTTATTGCAAGTAGTGCATCGTGACACGTAGCGCTCAACATCACGCCTCATTTTTGGCCAAAAGAAATGTGTGGACAACACGTCTTTAGTTTTCTTCACTCCAAAATGTCCCATCAAACCTCCTCCATGTGCTTCCTGCAAAAGTAATAGACGAACGGAGCTAGATGGAACGCATAGCTTGTTAGCACGATAGAGGAGACCCTCTCGCAGCACATATTTATTCCAAGTTCTTCTTTCTCTAAAATTTTCAAAAGCATCTTTGAAGTTCAAATCAGTAGGATATAATGCTTTTATTGTTTCCAAACAAAAGATTTTATGATCATGTTGGGACAACATGGTATAACGTCTAGATAATGTATCGGCAATGACATTTTCCTTCCCTTTCTTATGCTTAATGATGTATGGAAACTGTCGGTACCCTGGATACCGTATACCCCTTGAGATTGCAAAGATCTCAAGGAAATGTCATCTACTTGATTTGAAGATCTTCGGAGGCCCACATGTCAGACATAACCGGACCCGCTTCCCCAACATGGTTAGTCCCAGGGTCGCCACGTGTACCATCAAACCGGAGCTACCGCCCACAAGGGGGAAGCTCCGGGCTATGTACCATAACGGCACCCCCGGACCTAACCCCAGACCGAGGGAAGCTCCGGAACTGACACGTGTCTGGTGGCACCGGACCTATCTGTTCCCCACAGTATGCTCCGGAGCTGTCACGTGTCCGACCGTCAGATCTTCATCCTCAAACCTCCGAAAGACTCCACAACGGCTCCGAATCTTCAAAGGGGAATCAAGAACTTCAAGACCCGATTAAGTGTCATTAATACTATGTTAATGACACACGATCGGACGACCTTAATTACCAGTAACGGTGTTGTCAAAGCCCGTAACTTGGTCATTAAGGGTAATTAAGTGCATCAAATATGTATCAATATTAGTAACCGCCAGGGCCACATGTCGGGCAAGGCCAACTTGTAACGGCCTGTCCTTGTACTATAAAAGGACAGGCCGACGATACATAGAACAGACTGATCTGACCTCTCTCTAGGCTCTGATCTGATCGCGCACACTCAATCACGTCACCTGAGTTGATTTCATACATCCAATACAACACCAACACATCCCGTGGAGTAGGGTATTACGCTCAAGCGGCCCGAACAACGTAAACCTTTGTGTCTCCTGTGTCATTTTACATTTCACCTTCTTGAATCTCCGCGCACCCACACCGAACTTCAAACTCTGCAAACACTTTAATAGTGTCAGGAGATCTGCCGGATCAAAACCACCGACTGTTGGCGCGCCAGGTAGGGGGAGCCTGAGATTTCAAGAATGGTGAACTCAGCTGCTAAATCATCCAATGGTCATCCCGCTGTTCAAGCTGTTGGGGGCAATCCCTCCAATATGCAGCCACCAACAGGAACCTCAGTTCCAGTAGGAGTCACACTTCCACCACCGCCGCCTCCGCCAGCAAATCAAGCTGGGCAACGCGATGGTGCACCGGCGTCAATCACTGTGACGGCGAATCATGACAACCCAGAACACGCGCTCCATGCAGCACGTGCTCTCCTTCAGCGCCCACCACCTCCGGATGCATCCCGGGATGCAATGGAGCAGTGGAGGGCCGATGTGGAACACTTGGTTGCAACAGTAGCCGACCGCATCAGTAACCAGGGTCCTCCTCCTTCAGGACGGGCCCCGTCGCAGCGACGGACCTTGTCTGGCAGACTTGGTCCGCACGTTTCCAACAATAGGAGACGTGTTGCGTCACAGCAAGTGACATCGTTACCCTCTGGGGCACGACGCACTCACACGGAATCAAGGCTTTCGACTCATGACCTCCGGGCGGAGCTTGATCGCCGATACCGTCAACAAGACGGCCGAGTCCATATCGAGCATGCTCGTGAAAGACGAGAAGTTCAGGACATTCCTGCTCCTGAAGTAGTAGGAGGAGGCTGTTCAGCCCTGGCCATGCATCTGCGTATGGTCAGGTGGCCATAGAAATTCCGGCCTCACCTGCCGGAGAAGTTTGACGGGACCGTTAATCCCGTCAAATTTCTTCAGATTTACTCCACTGCAATCCTGGCAGCTGGAGGAAATGAGGCTGTAATGGCCAACTATTTTCCAGTGGCTTTAACTGGGACTGTCTGGTCCTGGTTTATGAGCCTTCCGCCCAACTCCATCAACAGTTGGGAGGAGTTGTGCCGGCAGTTCACCGCCAACTTTGGGAGTTCATACACCCGACCAGGCACCGAACTGGACCTTTTTGCAGTCATGCAAAAAGGGGGAGAATCCCTGCGATCATTCATCCAGAGATTCTAGGTACGAAACACTATCCCTTCTATCTCCAGCGCTTCTGTCATTGTGGCATTTAGACAGGGCGTACGGGATAAGAAGATGTTGGAGAAACTGGCGATCAAGGAGATCACTAGTGTCACGGAACTTTTCAGCTTGGCTGACAAATGTGCCAGAGCTGCGGAGGGCCGTGAAATGCACTCCAAACCACCTCCGGAGGATCACAAGAAATCCTCCAAAGGCGAAGCCACTACCTTCGGGAGTGGCAAGAAGAAGAAAAGGACCAACGGCAAGAAGAAGCCGTCGGCCGAGGCATCTAATGCTGTAGCTGCTGCAGCTCTGGGTGGCCGGGGGCCACGCCCCGAGAAGCAACCTCGACCGTCTTCTGAAGACGGTGGCAAACCCAAGGTGTGGTGTCCAATTCATAAGACGGACATCCACAGTTTGGAAGACTGCCGAGAGGTTCAAAACCTTGCCGAGCGCTACAACAAGCGCCGGGAAGAAGTTCCTTTCCAACAGAGGGAAGGAAAACAAAAAGTTGACGAAGCTCCAGCTAAAGTGGAGTTAGGTTTTCAGGATCCTAAAAGGGTCCTAAAGGCCGTCTACACCTCCGTCGACGATGATTCTGACGTCTCTGACAACGAGCATCGGAAGACCATGAACACCATTTTTGGTGGATCATGGGACATCACCTCCCGCCGCATCCTCAGGACAATGCGTCGGGACATGGCCGCAGTAGCTCCTACAGCCAGGGCGGAGCCTCATCGGAAGTGGATGGACACAACCATCACTTTTGATGCTTCGGACTGCCCTCGAAGCATGGTTGGAGCAGGCCAGTTACCTTTGATTGTATCTCCTACCATCAATAACATTCAGATCCACCATGTTATGGTAGACGGAGGTTCGGGGCTGAATCTCATAAGCTTCGAAGCTTTTACCAAGCTTCAACTCCGACCTTCGGATCTTCATCCCTCCCGACCTTTCTCCGGAGTAGGTCCGGGAGCCATTACCCCACTCGGTGCTATTACTCTCCCCGTTACCTTCGGGACCCGGGAGAAGTACCGCACTGAGAAGTTGGTCTTTGACATTGCTCAGATCAACTTACCTTTTAACGCCATCTTGGGTAGGCCTTCCTTGTACAAATTCATGGCAGCTGCTCATTATGGCTACCTGGTGTTAAAGATGCCAACACCAGTAGGCGTTCTTCGGATCCGCGGAGATCGCACTGCCGGAGTAACCGCAGTGGAAGAACTTCATGCGCTTACTACGGCACAAGAGGAGGACTCCAGGCAGGAGCAAGCTCATAAACCCCCGAGCATTCGTCAACGAGGCTCGACTTCCGCACCTCGAGTGCAGCCAAGCGACAACACCGACATTCCCGTCAAAGTTGTCCAAATCGGTTCCGATGCTGCTCAGACCACCCGTATATCGAGGGACTGAATGACAAATAGGAACTCGTGCTCATCGCTTTCCTCTGGGCTAATGTCGACGTGTTTGCTTGGCAACCGTCACAAATGCCTGGGATCCCTAGGGAAGTGATTGAGCACAATCTGAAGATCTACCCTGACGCCCGGCCCGTGCATCAGAAGCCTCGGAAGCAATCCGTGGAGCGATAGAACTCCATTCGACAAGAAGTGAAGAAGTTGCTCGAAGCTGGATTCATCCGAGAAGTCTTCCATCCAAAATGGCTGGCGAACCCAGTCGTTGTGCCCAAGGCTGGCGGGAAGCTTCGGATGTGTATTGAATGCACAACACTAAATAAGGCATGTCCAAAAGATCCATTCCCACTATCTAGAATAGATCAGATAGTGGATTCCACCTTCGGGTGTGAATTACTATGTTTCCTAGATGCATATTCTTGGTATCATCAAATCAGAATGTCTAGGGAAGATGAAGAGCATACCTCTTTCATCATAGTAGATGGATTGTACTGTTATACAGCCATGCCATTTGGTCTCAAGAATGCAGCTTCAACCTTTGTACGAGCTATGTACAAAACTTTTGAAGAACTCATTAGAGACATAGTGTAAGTGTACGTCGATGACATCGTGGTCAAGGTCAAGAACAAGGAATCACTCCTTGACACCTTGCGGGCTGTCTTCAACAAGCTGCGGGTCACCCGTACAAAGCTAAACCCAGACAAGTGTGTCTTCGGGGTTAGCTCTGGAAAACTTCTTGGTTTCCTGGTAAGTCACCGGGGCATAGAAGCTAATCCGGCGAAGATCAAAGCCATTGAAGACATGCGGCCACCAGCCCGCATCAAGGATGTCCAAAAGCTGACTGAATGTCTAGCAGCCCTCAGCCGGTTCATTTCAAGACTGGCGGAACGGGAACTTCCCTTCTTCAAGTTATTGAGGAAGTACGGACCATTCCAATGGTCTGAAGAAGCAGAAAAGGCGTTCCAGGAGCTAAAATAGTTCCTCACCACCCTACCAACTCTGGTAGCTCCGAACCATGGTGACCCTTTGCTGCTTTACATTTCAGCAACTGACGAAGTCGTCAGTATGGTCCTAGTTGCGGAGAGACCAGAACTATCCCATACTCAGGAATCCAGACCCCTCCGGGAGGGTCCGGAGGTTCCTGAAAGCGAGTCCGGATCCCAGTTCCCAGACTTGAGTCCACAAGAAGTTACTTCAGAAGACCCAGACCCCTCCGGGAGGGTCCAGGTCGCTTCAGAAGAAGCTCCGGGTCCCACAAGCAAGGACCCGGAGGTCCCCGAAGAAGGTCCGCATCCCCTCGGGAGGATCCGGGTCAACGAAGAGGAAGCTCCGGGTCCCTCCGGGAGGGTTCGGACTATCCAGCACCCAGTGTACTTCATCAGTGAAGTACTTCATGACGCCAAGACTCGATACCTAGAGGTGCATAAACTGCTCTATGCAGTTCTTATCGCCTCCAGGAAGCTTCGCCATTACTTCCAAGCTCACAAGATTTCAGTGGTGACTTCTTATCCACTTCGAGCAATCTTGCATAATCCCAATTCAACCGGGAATATCGCAAAGTGGGCAGGAGAATTGGCTGAATTCGATCTCGAATTCGTTCCAAGGCAAGCAATCAACAGTCAAGCATTGGCAGATTTTGTGGCGGAATGGACTCCCTCCCCATCAAATCCTGGGGGCCCTAGTGAACAGAAGCTGGGACACGAGGCTCCGGTCTTCACCGAGCCTCACTGGACCCTTTACTTCGACGGATCCATGCAAAAGTAGGGGGCCGGAGCTGGAATCCTTCTTCTCGCACCAACCGGGGAGAAGGTAAAATACATGGTACACCTTGACTTCAAGGCGACCAACAACATGGCGGAGTACGAAGCACTCATCTACAAACTAAAGGTGGCACTGTCATACGGTGTCAAGCAGCTGCTGGTCAAGGGAGATTCACAGATCATCATTAAACAAGTGAAGGGTGAATGCTCCTGCAACAATCTCCAACTAGCTGCTTACCTCCTTGATGTCCAGAGGCTTCAGAAGGACTTCGAAGTTCTAGACCTCCACCATGTCCAGCGTGTCCACAACGCTGAAGTCGATGAACTCTCGACAAAAGCGTCAACCGGAGCTCCAGCTCCTGACGGAACTTTTTTCCGGAGGTTGTCATAACCCACAGCTCAGCCTGCCGAACTGAGCGAAGGGGGCGAGATCAGCATCCCGAAGCTGACGGTCCCGATGGCCCTGTTACCATGGCAGCCATCAAGGGTCGTAGGTGCTGCCGGAAGCTCCGAGCAACCCAGCACGCAAGACTCAAATGCTCAAGTTAGCTCCGATGCATGGATCTCGGAGATCCGGAGCTACTTGAAAGACAACATCCTTCCTGACGATGATGTATTCGCTGACCGGATAGTCAGATTGGCTAAAAGATACACGTTGGTAGAAGGGGATCTCTACCGGCGCGGTGCCAACGGCGTCCTAATGTGGTGCATCACAAGGGAAGAAGACTGCGAGATCCTCGCAGAAATCCATGGAGGCGAGTGTGGGAACCACGCGTCTTCCCGTACGCTGGTCGGTAAAGCCTTCCGGCATGGCTTCTACTAGCCTATAGCACTCCAGGATGCAACTTAGCTGGTGAAGAAATGCAAAGCATGTCAATTACATGCAAAGCAAATTCACACACCGGCTCAGCCTCTACAAATGATACCTCCTACATGGCCCTTCGCTGTGTGGGGGTTGGACATCTTGGGGCCTTTCCCAAGAGCCATCGGAGGTTATAAGTTCCTGTATGTCGCCATTGATAAGTTCACCAAGTGGTCGGAAGCAACTCCAGTTGTGACAATAAACAAGCAATCAGCTATCAACTTTTTGCAGTCCATTGTATGCAGATTTGGGGTCCCCAACAAAATCATTACTGATAACGAGACCCAATTCACAAGCTCTGCATTTCAAGGATATTGTGAAGACATCGACATTCAAGTTTGCTACGCCTCCGTAGCTCACCCGGCAAGCAATGGCCAGGCTGAGAGAGCAAATGCTGAAATCCTTAAAGGACTCAAAACGCGCACCTATGAGCGCTTGAAAAAACATGGAGCCAACTGGATTGAAGAGCTTCCGCCCACTCTATGGGCCAACAGGACAACTCCAAACCGGTCAACTTGAGAGACACCCTTCTTCCTGGAGTACGGAGCTGAAGCAATCCTTCCTCCGGAAATCACCTCGGGGTCACTCCAGGTCCGGACCTTCGACGAAGCCATGCAGGACCAGCTCCGGCATGAAGACCTAGACCTCCTTGAGGAGGGAAGGTGCCAAGCAGCTGTTCGGAATGCCCGATACCGCCAAGCCCTTCGGCGCTATCATCAGCGGCATGTACACAACCGACAGCTCGAGGAAGGCGATCTGGTGCTACGGAGAATACAATCCAGAGAAGGGTTAAACAAACTCTCTCCCAGCTGGGAGGGACCCTTCCGAGTGATTAAAGTATCCTGCCCCGGAAGCGTTCGCTTGGCTATCGAGGATGGGACACCTCTCCCAAATCCTTGGAATGTTGAGCACCTCTGTAAGTTCTACACTTAATATCACGGAGGTGAGTCTGTAGTAACTTGAGGTGTATGTTATAGAGTCATTGTACAGAGTCGGGTAGTTCCTCCGGGAGAACAGCCGGACCTTTCCCGGAAGGTCCGCAAAGTTCATGCAACACTTGTCACAGTCTCAGGACTAAAAGTGTGGCTAGCTACCCTGGGTCAAACGAGAAATGAAACACGCTTAGCCTGGTTCCGTACCCTAAGAGTGTACTTGTTTCCCCTGTACCCCGGACCTATAATGAAAGACATCTTCATGTGAAACAGACTCCACGTGCATTTCTTTTGTACATGCTCAACTTTTTTATTTTTCTCTTTCTTGTCTATAACAAAGTTGTGCAATTCTTAAGAAATTTTAGTTCGACCAGTTCATGTACAATCCGAGCTGTATTGTCAATTCTTTTGGATTAAAATATTGTTCATGGCCCACTCGCCTGAATGCCGTCAAGCCAATCTAGGGCCGGAGTGTGCTATCGACTTAACCTGGTCAAGCACCCTAAGTACACCACTCTACCTACACCCCAGCAGGCCGAAGTAAGGCGGGTCCAAGTACAATTGGATCTGGAAGAAATAAGGCAATGCATTCGGTTGTATTCAGAATCGTGTTTGACCTAAAACTTTCTCGGGAATCGTAAGATGCAACGAAGTTATAGGCAAGGAGCGAATTTTACTATTTTTCTTGGCTTCAGTGTGCAGGAAAAATAAAGAATCCACGTTGATGGAGAAAAGCTGGAGCTAACAAAGCTCCGACTCCCCCTAGGTGGCTTGTAATCGATGTTAAACATTGAAAACGAGCATCACCAGAGCAACCAAGCTCCGGTAAAGCTAGGGGGGCCAGCCGTCAACGTAGAATAAAAGATGGTGAGAAGACCCCACAAGCGGAGTCTGCTGCCGACAAACTACGCGTTGGCAAAGGTCACTGCCAGAGCTACTAAGCTCTGACACCCCGGAGGGCTAACTAACGATGCTCAACGCGTTGATAGGGACTATTGCCGGAGCTACTAAGCTCCGACGGTAGTCAATGCCGGAGCTTCTAAGCTCCGACAACCTCAGGGGGCCTTCACTATCGAAGACTTCGGACCTACACTCTACAAGTTCGAAGCAAACAAGTCTTCAACAAAATACAATATCCTCTTGGTACATGTTCACAATCAAATTGTGTACATCTACCAGGGGGCCAAGTGAAGACAAAAGTGTTGAGTACAAAAAATGAAATTCACAAAAATTTGGATTTCATTCATCTGGAGACAAGGGATTACAAAATTGGGGAAGAAAAAGAGAGAATGTAAGTGGGAGCTACAGAGATGGTCCTAGACCCTATGGAAGAACTGTGCGACCTTCTGAGCAACCTTTGACACGTTGGCTCAGGTGGCTTCACCTTCTCCTTCGACGGGACCTTCAAGCACCGGGTCCAGAGGAAATTGGGGATCCCAGCTGGTGTAGCACGTCAGCACATACTCTGCGACGTTCTTCACCAGGGACTGCCCCTCAACCTCCAACTGGTCCGCGATGGCGTCACCCACCTTGGAGAGTTTGCTACCCGCCGAGCTCAACGCCTGCAACGCCAGGTCCGACTCCGGCTCCGGCTCCGGATCATCCAGACGCACGGGACTGAAGCCCATCGGTGTCAGCGCGTCGTTGGCTTTGCTCAGGAACTCCCAAACCTGTAGGGAGTCTGCAGCCCTCAAGCCCTTCAGTTCCTCCAAAGATCTTTTGGCCGCCACCAGTTCAGAATTCTCGCGAGCAAGGCGCTTAACCTCTTTGGCGTTTTGCTGAATCTTTTCAGCAACCTGCTTCTCGAGTTTTCCGAGCTCCTCCTCCCAGAGGTAGATCTTGTTCCGGCGGTCAACCAGGTCCTTCTCCCTGCCCCTAACTTTCTTCTCCCTGGTAGTGATGGCACACTCTTGCTGGTAGAGTTCCTGCCCTCGCACCCATGCCTTCTCCTCCTCCTCAACGCAACGCTCCTCCAATTTCTTGGTGCGTTCCTCGAGGCCCTTGTCAGCCAGAGCCACCTTTTTGGCGGGCTCCTCTTCCCTCTTCAAGACGTCATCCCGCAGCTCTAGGAGTTTCTGCTCTTCGTCTTCGAGCCTCTTCTCCCTCTCCTCAAGTGCCTCCCGGCGCTTGATGAGAGTAGTGTTAATGGCTTCAAGCCTTTCTTTGTGATCATCAGCCGCACTATTAGCTGCCTTGGTCTGCTCATAAATGGCCCGGGATTGAGCGTCGAGGGCACGAGTCAAGCTCTCCCTATCATCCAATAATTTGCCCCAGTACTCCAGGCGTACCTTCTCCTGTTTGATCCACTCCTTGTCGTCTGCCAGCCTTGACTGCGCCAGCTTGGTCTCGAAGTAGAGTCGATTACGCCACCGCCTAAGGGTTTGGCGCTCCTCTTCAAGAGCCTTGCTGTCATGGTAGAACGCCAGCTAGACTTGACGCAGACTGGAGCAAGCGTTGTCAATGGACAACGACAGGGGAATAGGGTCTGGACCTGCTGGGGTCTCCTCCGCTGGTTCCAGCGGATTCTCACTTACAAAAATTAGGTCCCACTCCACAAGAGTGGTCCCCTGAGACTCCACGGCACTAGGGACGTCCTCTAGGATAGCCTCAGTTGCCACCGAGGAGGGTCCCGCAGAAGAAGTCCCGACCTCCGAAAGTGGTTCCGAAGGCCCTGACGCTAGGTCTTCATTTGCCCCCTCAGGCAGGGGGCCAGCAACTTCATCTGGGCACCCTGGCCCAGCAGCAGGCACCTCCGCCGTCATCACTTCCGGAGTAGGGGCAACTTCAGGCTCCGGCCTGGGCTCCTCCTCCGCTGGTGGCTCGAGTGTTGGCACCTCGACCACCATGGGTTCGAGTGTTGATGCCTCCGCAACAACCGGCCCTGAGGTCGAAGCTTCAACCTCAACCGGCTCAGGCGCCGGAAGGTCTTCAGTGGCAACCGGCTCTGAGGACGGAGCTTCGGAGGTAGCCGGCTCAACCGTCAGGACTTCAACAACCTCCGGCTTAACCGCCGGGGCTTCGACAATTTCCGGCTCTGAGGCCGGAATCACTGCTTCCTCCGGCTCAATGACTGAAGCTTCCATCATCTCAGCATCAAGACCCGGGGCTTCAACCTCCGGGGAAGGTGCCGCTGGCGCATCTTCTCTCCCGTGGTCCGGCGCTACCACGGGAGTCTCGGGGGATGAGTCGAGGTCCATGACCACGACAGCTGGTGCTAGAGCTTCCGCAGCTTCAACCACATGCCCGGAGCTAGCACCCCGGGAAGACACTGCTGCAAGTGCAGTCGCCGCAGTTGTAGAAGACCTCCCCCTCCAGGGAGAAGGAGCTGATGCAGAGGATTCTAGCCTGACGGACCTTCCGTCGGCACGCTTCAGCTTCCTCTTTCGGCTCGAGGGTTCGTCCGCCGGCTCCTTGCCCTTGCCGACGACTTCGGTCCTTGGCATCGGGGCAGGGTCGGAGCCACCTTCAGAAGCCCCAGGGATCACCACCCTGGAGGTCGATCTTCTCACGACGACACCTATGTCATCAAGCACCGGCATCGTCCGCCAGAGCTCCCTGCTGAACTCTACTTCCACATTCAGAGGGAGGAAAGCTGGTGGCGGGGTCAAGTCATTACCCGCAACGTCGATTCCGTGCTAGAACTTCTTGAGATGAAACTCCAAGGTTGCCCCCTCCATATTGGACTTTAGCCTGGTCTCGACCCGGTCGTCGTCCATCACACTGTTGAGGGCCCAAGCGAGTTTTTCTCTGCTCTTCAGCGGTGCCCACCTGTTGACCAGGAAATTGAAAGATACCGCCTGAGGAGTTACTCCTCTCTCCACACACTGGCGGATCCTGGTCAGAGCAGGGTTGAAGGCATCCGACAACACCGGAGCTTTACTCGAGACTGCAGTGTCGATGTTGGGGAGGCCTTCGGGCAGCTCCAGCTTCTCGTGCTCCTCCACCCAGATGACTATCCAGTCTTTCTTCCAATCGTCCCACTTTCGAGAGGGAAACGACCGGAGGTACTTGTGTAAGACCTATGTGTGCTGAATACATTGGCTTGTAGTGAATACACTTGCTTTGACGATAAAAGTTTTGAATATCACCAAACCACCTTTTTATCAAGGTCTGACTCTAGCTCTGAGCTACAGCAAGGTCCGACGGTAGGTCCGACTTGGTTTGGGTAGCTCCGGTTATGTTCGATGCTAGGTCCGACTAGCTTTGGTCAGCTCCGGTGAAGTTTTTTTTTAGCTCCGGCATGTCTTTGATAGCTCCGACGTGTTTTTGCTAAGCTCCGAGTTGATTTTTTCTAGCTCCGGTTTTTGGGTTTACTAGGTCTGACTAGTTCTGGTTAGCTCCGGCGCTAGGTCCTGCTAGTTTTGTAAGCTCCGGCGGGAGCTTGGTTGTACTAGTTTTGGTAAGCTCCGGTGCTAAGTTCTACTAGCTTTTGGTAGCTCCGGCTCAAGGTCCGGGTTGCTCTTGCAAGGTCCAAAACTTTACCGTAGTGCTTCTGCTTTTCATTTGCAATGTTTCGTACTTACTTTACATTGTTGGAAAGATTGCTTAGTATTCATTTCCTATGTTTTTGGTGCGTTTTGGTTGATATGGATGATATCGTGTTACTGTGGTTTTGCAACATGCTTATGTGAGGTTCTCACGTAGGGTGTTGTGTTCGGAACTAACTTGAGTCAAGTCGAGGACATGGGCTCGTATGGATTGATTGTTTATTCATGTGCAGGTGTTGCTTGAGTTCAAGACATGGCTGGTGACGGGATACATTGGACTAGTCTCAGGGACGAGATGAGGTTCCAACAACCAAATTCAGGAGAAATTGTGGTTGAGCTGATCAGGAGGTTGCGCAACATGATTGAATCAAGAACCATGCATATGAAGGTATCGTGGACGTCATTGGAAGATGTTTGCACGTGTGCAAGGAGTGCATAGACGTGGCTACATGGTTCCGAGATGTTATGAGGAGATGTGGACGTAAAGAATTGGTCGGAAAGGTCCAACCGACTAGGTTATGGACTCAGACTGCGGCTGAGTCGGGTTTGACTCAAATATGGAAAGATTTGAGTTGGTTATGATAGGATTTCGTGTGGGTCACGAATTTGAGTTGTTTAGGAATGTGGGATACGTTCCTAAGGTGTTAGGAAGTCTTAAGATTGCTTCTATATGCGTATAGAAGAATCTTGAGCAGTTATGGAAAGTTACGATTCATGATCTGAGTAGGATTGGAGTCCTAGTTGATATTGGGTTGGCCTAAGGGCTGGTTATATAAGAAAGGGAGCCCAGAGCTCGTGGTGCACGTCTTTGGGGCTGTTCCTCTTGTGTTCTATTGAATAAAATTCGTAGTTTGAAGGAACTTTTGTGCCTTGTTCGTCCGACTTGTTCCAGACAAGTTTTACTCGTTGAGTTTCTGGACAGCACTACCTTTCGTCGGTGGTTTTATCATAACTCGAGTTTTACAGATCCAATTGACGTGATTCTTTTTGGGTTGTCTTCACAACTTGATTGTCTATCATATGTCAAAATTTCACGGTCATTGTATTTGTGGTCTATGATCTACACGAGTTTCTTTGCAGCGTTCCAAAACTGTTTTTTTCTCGGGTAGGGCAGATTGACCATTGTTTGATCTTTCGATCATAACTTGAGTTTTTCTCGACGGTTTTGAGTGATTCTTTTTGTGTTGTCTTCGTGACTTGATTATCTCTGATATCTATCACTTTTGTCATGGTAAAACACGTTTAGATTAGTCTCACACACGATTTCTTTAACAGATCGTTTTTCTGCCGAAAGGGTTTGGGGTTTAATTGTTTCCGCTGCGTAAGAATTTTAAATCTACCATTCACCCCCTCTTGTAGCTTTTCACATGCTCTTCAATCCTACAATTGGTATCAGAGCCACGGTGCTCTAATCTTTGTGATTTGCGCATGTTTTTGACTAATCATCATGGAAAAGTACACCGCCAAACCGTGTGTGTTTGCTGGTATTGATTTTCATGTTTGGAAGGCACGTATGGAGGCTTTCATCCAGGCACAAGACTTTGCAATATGAGATAAGATATACAAGCCTTACGAAGTGCCATCAAACGATCAAGTTACAACTACAAATCTGAGAGATGTCTTCAACAACAACAAGGCTCGGAACTTGATCATACAAGGATTAACACAAAGCGACTTTGACCGTGTTGCACACCTCTGCATACGATGTGTGGAAAGCACTTTGTGACTACCACGAAGGATCCAACACGATCAAAGAGGTAAGGCAAGACATGTTCAAGAAAGAATACATGCGCTTCGAGATGCAACCCGATGAGTCAATTGATGATCTCTTTGCTCGCTTTAATAAAATTCTCAGCAACTTGCGTAGCGTCAATGTTAATTTTTCAGATGCTGAAAATGCTAGGCAATTGTTAAGTGCATTAGACATGTCAATTTGGGAGATGAAAGTTACATCTATTCGTGAATCTACTGTCATGAGTACACTTACTTTAGATGTGCTATATTCCAAGCTAAAAACTCATGAAATTGATATAATATCACGTAAGAACCCCAACAAGTCTATTGCTTTTGTTTCTCAACGTGATATGCCTAGCTCCGGCCAATCTTCATCTTGTAGTACACTTGCTTTGTTGTCCTCTCTAACCCTTGAACAGATTGAGGAGTTTCCAGAGGAGGAGCTAGCACTTCTCTCTACGAGGTTCTCAAAAGCATTGCAAAATGTGAGAACTAGAAGGAGAGGAAGCTCCGAACCTCAACGATGCTTCAAATGTGGTAAGACAGGACATTTTCGTTCAGATTGCCCTAACCTTTCAGGTCCTACTTCCCGGGATGAAAAGAAAACAAGAACGAAGCACTCCTCTGCAAAAGATACGAAGAAAAAGAAGGGTACCATAGGACACAAGATGATTAACAACATCATCACCGCAATTCAAGAACTTAGTTCAAGTGATGTAGACTTTGAAAGTGATGAAGACGATGACAATCTGGCCAACTTATGCTTCATGGTGGTCAAAACAAGATCAAGGTCAAGTCAGGAGGATGCATAACACAACAGTGAAGACGATGAGGTATGTTCTACCTGCAATGAAATGTGTGATGCTATTTCTTGTGCAACTATTATTGTCAAGAAAAAGGACAAAAAGCTTAGGGATAATGCTGCTAAAATTGAATCACTAGAATCTGAAATTAACCGTTTAAAAACTTTGATTCCTAGTGATGATGCATGTCCCTCATGTGACTTAACATATGAACAATTGTCCTCATTAAGAAGTGCGCACACCTCCACACTTGATAAACTTGAGTTAGAAATTGAAAAGAACAAAGAGCTTGCTGCACTTAATGATAAAAACTTGAAAGATGCTAGCTGTTCTACAATTGATTTGCATTGTTCTACTTGTAAAGATCTTGATAAGAAACTACAGGATGCTATGAATGAAATTTCTATATTGAACAATGCTTTACGTTCTCATGAAGTTAAATTTTGTTCCAATTGCAAACTAAAAGGAAAAACATCATGTGAAAATTGCCTTGATCTGTCCAACAAACTTGATGACATGCATATGACATTAGATCGGTTTTGTAATGGGAATAAGAACCTAAGCTTGCTGCGGAATTCTTCCAAGTCTTGCAATGATAAAACTGGTTTAGGTTTTGATTTTCATGCTCATGCTAAGGCACATCCACCTAAAAGTGCAAAGACATTAGGAAGTGGTTTGATTCAAACAGTTCCTAAACAAAAAGGAGTGGTTTTCAAATCTGCAGGAGTGTTGCCTCATTCGGTTTCAAATAAAAATTTTGCTTGCTCATCTAGACATGAACACAAAGTTAAATTTCATTGTACCTTCTGTGGTAGAGATGGTCATGTCATAGATTTTTGTTATAGACTAGCTAAACAACAGAAAAGGGAAAGAATGGTTGCTAGATCTGATAACTTTCATGCAAAATTTGCTGCACACATTGAACCGAATGTACAACCTGCTGTTTTGAGTCAAAAACATTCAAAGTTTACCTCCGGACCTTCTGTTTTTGCCTCCGGGGCTACTGATTTTTGTGCTACACAAGTAACACCTTATAGGTCAGTAGTCAAGAATAAAAAATCTCAAACTTTGACTTATAAACCTGCTGTTTTGTCTCAGCTTTCGCGTGTTTTTCCTGCTGCACGTCGCGTGACCCAGTACTGGATTCCTAAATGCCTTTTGACTAACCCCAGTATTGAGTCATCAACGTATTGTGCTTTTATGTAGGTTACACGTTTGAGGAAGGAGAACATTTGGATTGTGGATTCAGGTTGCTCACGCCACATGACCGGTAACAAAGATTGGTTCTCCTCCTTCTCTTTTGTGTCATGTGTAGAGAATGTTACTTTTGCCGATAATTCTTCAAGTCCTATAATTGCTAAGGGTTCGGTTAGAGTAAATGGTCACTACACTTAGAAGAATGTGGCACTTGTCAAAAATTTGAAATACAACTTGCTTTCTGTGTCACAATTGCTAGATGAAAATCTGTAAATTATTTTCAATAAAAACTGCTGCAAAGTTGTAAGTTCAAATAGTGAGCTTATTTTTAACATGTCTCGGTTCGGAAGAGTTTTTAAAGCTGATTTTGATATGTCCTCCTCTAAGCATAGGTGTCTAGTTTCTAATGATTCAAAGGACTTATATTTTTGGCATCGTAGACTTGGTCACGTAGGCTTTGATCACCTAACGCGTGTTAGTGCTCTTGATCGCATACGTGGGCTGCCTAAGCTTAAAGGGGACAAAGAAATTGTGTGCTCTTCTTATAGACATGCTAAGATGGTTGCAGGTTCACATACTCCTCTCACAATGATCATGACAACTGAACCGTGCCAACTTTTGCATCTTGACACCGTAGGACCTTCACGTGTTCAATCCTTCGGAGGTAAATGGTATGTTCTTGTTATCGTTGATGATTATTCTAGATACTCTTGGGTTTACTTTATGGCGTCTAAGAATGAAGTTTTTAGTCACTTTAGAACTTTATTTCTTAGATTATCAATTGATCACCCAGGATCATTAAAAGCAATTAGAAGTGATAATGGAATTGAATTTAAAAATCAATCTTTGATCACTTTTGTGCTGAAAATAGAATAGATCATCAATTCTCTTCACCATATGTACCTCAACAAAATGGTGTTGTAGAAAGAAAGAACAGAACCTTAGTTGAGATGGCTAGGACTATGCTTGATGAATATCAAACTCCTAGGAAATTTTGGGCTGATGCGTTAGCAACCGCTTGTTATGTCTCAAATCGTGTTTTCTTGCATGCTAAGCTAGGTAAAACATCATATGAGCTCCGGTTTGGATATAGGCCTAGTGTTACACACTTTCGGGTCTTTGGTTGCAAATGCTTTGTTAAGAAACATGGTAATCTTGATAAATTTGAACCTAGATCCATTGATGGCATGTTTCTTGGTTATCCATCTCATACTAGAGGCTATTGTGCGCTTTTACTTGACACTAACAAAATTGTGGAGACTTGCGAAGTGTCTTTTGATGAAGCTAGCCCAGGTACTAGCTCCGGTGTTGCAGGACCAGATCCGTATCCTCAGGGGGAGGGTATTTTCGAAGATGAAAAAGAGCCGGTGATACTGCCTGGTAGTTCCGTAGTTGACACGTGTCCAGCTCCGGACATTGAACAAGCTTCGGCTATCACCTATGCTGGTCCTGATCGTCCACAAGTCACAAGCTCATCAATCTACGATGAACCTAATGAAGAAGAAGCTTGTTAAACATCTTTTCCCCTACACTTTTACAAAGATCATCCCCCACAATAGATGATTGGAAGCTTGCACGAACGAGTCACACGGTCCAGGTTTTGCGATCCAAACTCTCATGCTCATTCTGCTTTTGTTGCTTCTTTTGAACCCAAAGATATATCACACGCACTCACTAATGAATCTTGGATTATTGCCATGCAAGAAGAGTTAGAAAATTTTGAAAGAAATAATGTTTGGAAACTTGTACCTCCACCTCTAGGTCACACTTTAATTGGAACTAAATGGGTATATAAAAATAAACAAAGTGAGGATGGGGTTGTGGTTAGGAATAAGGCTAGGTTGGTTGCTCAAGGTTTCACTCAAGTTGAAGGTCTAGATTTTGATGAAACTTTTGCTCCTGTCGCTAGATTAGAAGCCATAAGAATTTTGTTAGCTTTTGCAGCATCTAAAGGTTTTAAGCTATATCAAATGGATGTTAAAAGTGCTTTTCTTAATGGCTACATAGATGAGGAGGTTTATGTCAAACAACCACTGGGTTTTGAAAATCCAGATTTTCCTAATCATGTTTACAAACTGTCCAAAGCCTTATACGGTCTCAAACAAGCTCCTAGAGCATGGTATGATAGGCTAAAAACATTCTTACTTGAAAAGGGGTTTACCATGGGCAAGGTTGATAAAACTCTTCTTGTGCTTAAACATGGCAATGACTCATTATTCGTTGAAGTGTATGTGGATGATATTATCTTTGGTTGTGCTTCTCATGATCTTGTGTCCAAGTTTCAGCAATGATGAGTTCCGAATTTGAAATGAGTATGATGGGTGAACTCACTTACTTTTTGGGGCTGCAAATCAAGCAAACCAAGGAGGGTACCTTTTATGCATCAAACGAAGTATACCAAAGACCTCCTAAGGCGCTTCAACATGGACAAAAGCAAGCCTCTTCGGACACCAATGGGAACAGCAACAACACTTGAACTTGATGAAGATGGTGAACCCATGGATCAAAAAGAATATAGAAGTATGATCGGATCACTTTTGTACCTCACGGCATCAAGACCGGACATACAATTCAGCGTATGTCTTTGTGTACGGTTTCAAGCTTCCCCACGTGGTTCACATCGTCAAGCCGTCAAAAGGATTCTCAGGTACTTACATGGAACCCAAGAATTTGGCATTTTTCTCCCTTCTTCCTCAACCGTTACTTTGAAAGCTTTTTCGGATGCTGATTTTGGGGGTTGTAGGATTGATAGGAAAAGTACTTCCGGTGCTTGTCATTTTCTTGGTAATTCTCTTGTTGCTTGGTCCTCTAGAAAACAAAATTCAGTTGCACAATCCACAGCCGAATCTGAATATGTAGCTGCTGCTAGTGCTTGCTCACAAATTCTTTGGATTGTTCAAACACTTAAGGACTATGAGGTTGATCTAGATAGTGTTCCACTGTTTTGTGATAACACTAGTGCCATTTGCATTGCCAAAAACCCCGTCCAACATTCTAGAACAAAGCACATTGATGTTAGGTATCACTTTCCCCGAGATAATGTTGAAAAAGGAAACATTGTGCTTCACCATGTTGATACCGAACAACAATTGGCTGACATTTTTACAAAACCTTTGGATTTCACTCGTTTTTGTTACATTCGTAGTGAAATAGGGGTTATGCATCCTCATGGCTTAAATTGAGGGGGAGTTTTTGAAACTTGGGAAGTCTTTGTGTGAATTTGAAATTAAAATAATATGAGCATAGTATTTCATACATATATGACTCTGTGATTCCTTTTACATACTGAAAGTTCTTACTACATTACTCATGTTATACATTTTGTAGTTTTTGCCATGTCTAATAGTTGGAATAATTACTTACACTAAAACTGGTCATGATCGAACTTTCTTGCTATTTTGAAATTGTTACATGTTCACAAGTTCTTTTAATCATAAAGAATTAATTAAGTAATCAACTCACATGTTGAGTTTTTATGAACAAATATAAATCGAGAAAAGATCAAGAGAATATGCATGCATCGCACTTCTTCTTTTGAGATGGCTTATCATTGCACTTAGATATGAACTTGGAAGAAGTTGTGTATGACTAAAACCATGTCCTTAAGCTTCTGATTGTCAAATGACATAGGCTTGGCTTGGTTGGTTAGAATAAGGCAGATGCGCATATAATCTCTTGCAAATATCATATGATCTAAATTTATTCTTTGAAAAATAATAAAATGTAGCAACTAGTGTCATGTTTTTAGATTTTGAAATAGTTAAGTTTGTGAGATCATGACTTGATTAAATTGAAAATTACATTTGATCTCTAGCATGGCTTACACTACTTTATGTATTTCATTGATATGATAATGTAAGGTACTTGATAGTATGACTTGGATGAGCTTTGTTTATACGTACATGTTATAATATGCTCATAACAACTAAAGGGGGAGAGATAATTTGTTTATATCTCATGACTTGCTGAATACATTGTCAAAGGGGGAGATATAAGCATGAAGAGAGAGAGAATACGTGCATAAGGAGAGATAATAAAGGGGGAGAGATAATATGGGATAATTTTTCTTCTCATTTACTTTTGATTTACAAAGGGGGAGAAATTGTCTTCAAAACTTTTATGTTAATAAGCCAATGTTCGGATTTTAAATGGTGTTGCCAATGCATTCATCAAGGGGGAGATTGTAAGACCTATGTGTGCTGAATACATTGGCTTGTAGTGAATACACTTGCTTTGATGATAAAAGTTTTGAATATCACCAAAACACCTTTTTATCAAGGTCCGACTCTAGCTCTGAGCTAAAGCAAGGTCCGAAGTTAGGTCCGGCTTGGTTTGGGTAGCTCCGGTTACGTTCGATGCTAGGTCTGACTAGCTTTAGTCAGCTCCGGTGAAGTTTTGTTTTTAGCTCCGGCATGTCTTTGATAGCTCCGACGTGTTTTTGCTAAGCTCCAAGTTGATTTTTTCTAGCTCTGGTTTTTGGGTTTACTAGTTCCGACTAGTTTTGGTTAGCTCCGGCGCTAGGTCCTGCTAGTTTTGTAAGCTCCGACGGGAGCTTGGTTGTACTAGTTTTGGTAAGCTCTGGTGCTAGGTTCTACTAGCTTTTGGTAGCTCCAGCTCAAGGTCCGGGTTGCTCTGGCAAGGTCCGGAACTTGACCGTAGTGCTTCTGCTTTTCATTTGCAATGTTTCGTACTTACTTTACATTGTTTGAAAGATTACTTAGTATTCATTTGATAAGTTTTTGGTGAGTTTTGGTTGATATGGATGATATCGTGTTACTGTGGTTTGCAACATGCTTATGTGAGGTTCTCACGTAGGGTGTTGTGTTCAGAACTAACTTGAGTCAAGTCGAGGACTTGGGCTTGTATGGATTGGTTGTTTATTCATGTGCAGGTGTTGCTTGAGTTCAAGACATGGCTGGTGACGGGATCCATTGGACTAGTCTCAGGGAGGAGATGAGGTTCCAACAACCAAATTCAGAAGGAATTGTGGTTGAGCTGATCAGGAGGTTGCGCAGCATGATTGAATCAAGAACAATGCATATAAAGGTATCGTGGACGTCATTGGAAGATGTTTGCACGTGTGCAAGGAGTGCATGGACGTGGCTACATGGTTCCGAGACGTGATGAGGAGATGTGGACGTAAAGAATTGGTCGGAAAGGTCCAACCGACTAGGTTATGGACTCAGGCTGCGGCTGAGTCGGGTTTGACTCAAATATGGAAAGATTTGAGTTGGTTATGATAGGATTTCGTGTGGGTCACGAATTTGAGTTGTTTAGGAATGTGGGATACGTTCCTAAGGTGTTTGGAAGTCTTAAGATTGCTTCTATATGCGTATAGAAGAATCTTGAGCAGTTATGGAAAGTTACGATTCATGATCTGAGTAGGATTGGAGTCCTAGTTGATATTGGGTTGGCCTAAGGGCTGGTTATATAAGAAAGGGAGCCCAGAGCTCGTGGTGCACGACTTTGGGGCTGTTCCTCTTGTGTTCTATTGAATAAAATTCGTAGTTTGAAGGAACTTTTGTGCCTTGTTCGTCCGACTTGTTCCAGACAAGTTTTACTCGTCGAGTTTCTGGACAGCACTACCTTTCGTCTGTGGTTTTATCATAACTCGGTTTTACAGATCCAATTGACGTGATTCGTTTTGGATTGTCTTCAAAACTTGATTTTCTATCATCTGTCAAAATTTCACGGTCATTGGATTTGTGGTCTATGATCTACACGAGTTTCTTTGCAGCGTTCCAGAACTATTTTTTTCTCGGGTAGGGCAGATTGACCATTGTTTGATCTTTCGATCATAACTTGAGTTTTTCTCGACGGTTTTTGAGTGATTATTTTTGTGTTGTCTTCGTGACTTGATTCTCTCTGATATCTATCACTTTTGTCACGGTAAAACACATTTAGATTAGTCTCACACATGATTTCTTTAACAGATCATTTTTCTGCCGAAAGGGTTTGGGGTTTAATTGTTTCCGCTGCGTAAGATTTTTAAATCTACCATTCACCCCCCTCTGGTAGCTTTTCACGTGCTCTTCGATCCTACAACTTGAATGGGCACTTCTTGCACTTCATAAAGTAGTAGAAGCCAAGGTACTCATCACCCCTTCCGGTGGTATGGATGGTGAAGAAGGTCCGGAAAAGATCAATGCAGTGGGGATGCCCACCCACATTTCGCAGAAGTGGATGAAGACAGACACTAGAAGAATGGAGTGGGGGCCGTACAGCTGCAGACCATAGAAGTCTAGCAGCATCAAGAAAAAGGAGGAAAAAGGCGGGACCAACCCCACCATGGCGTACGCAGAGAAGTACACCATCTTGCCGGCGTGCTCCTTCTCGAACGGGAGCTCCCCACCGGCGCGGACCTGGTGGTTGAAGAAGTCCGAGGACCACCCCATGAGGGCCCGGACCTTCTTCAGGTCACCTTCAGTCTTCAAGCGGCTCTTGCGGAGACCCAACTCCATCGTAGCACAGCGAGGCAAGGGAGGAAGAGCAAGCACAAGTTTGGGAGTTCGAATGCAAGTTCAGATGAGAGGCGTAAAGAACCCCAGACGGTGCACGCTTTCCTTCTTAAGTAAGCCCCCGCAACGCTTGGATGGAAACCGCAGGGAAGCCGAAGATACTTTTCAAAAATTTCACTTTGTCGATGACAAGAGGGCCCGGGACCACCCCGACGATCAAGTCGAGGTTCTTACCCAGGCGAACGGTTGTCATCAAGAGAGGCGGGAAGCCCGAAGGCGGCGGCCTGACAAGGCGCACGGAACCGATACAATTTTCGTATTGGGAACCGGCGACCTTCAATTGCGTGAGATCCGCACGCCAAAGATCTCATTTGCCGCACCCAGGATATGCCACGCGGCGAGGATTTAACTCCAAAACTATCGCCAACGGCACATTTGAGGACCTTTGAAGACTCGGGTCAAAAGTCGAAGGATGGACCCACCTCCGGCGGAATGACTTCACCCAAGGGGTCTTCCCCAGAGGTGGGCCCAGGGGGCCACTGTCGCTACCCTGGATACCGTATACCCCTTGAGATTGCAAAGATCTCAATGAAAGGTCATCTACTTGATTTGAAGACCTTCGAAGGCCCACATGTCAGACATAACCGGACCCGCTTCCCCAATATGGTTAGTCCCAGGGTCGCCACGTGTACCATCAAACCGGAGCTACCGCCCACAAGGGGGAATCTCCGGGCTATGTACCATAACGGCACCCCCGGACCTAACCCCAGACCGAGGGAAGCTCCAGAACTCACACGTGTCTGGTGGCACCAGACCTATCTGTTCCCCACAGTATGCTCCGGAGCTGCCACATGTCCGACCATCGGATCTTCAGCCTCAAACCTCCGGAAGACTCCACAACGGCTCCGGATCTTCAAAGGGGAATCAAGGACTTCAAGACTCGAGTAAGTGTCATTAATACTATGTTAATGACACACGATCGGACGACCTTAATTACCAGTAACAGTGCTGTCAAAGCCCGTAACTCGGTCATTAAGGGTAATTAAGCGCATCAAATATGTATCAATATTAGTAACCGCCAGGGCCACATGTCGGGCCAGGCCAACTTGTAACGGCCTGTCCTTGTACTATAAAAGGACAGGCCGATGATACATAGAACAGACTGATCTGACCTCTCTCTAGGCTCTGATCTGATCGCGCACACTCAACTCACGTCACCTGAGTTGAGTTCATACATCCAATACAACACCAACACATCCCGTGGAGTAGGGTATTACGCTTAAGCGGCCCGAACCACGTAAACCTTTGTGTCTCCTGTGTCATATTACATTTCACCTTCTTGAATATCCGCGCGCCCACACCGAACTTCAAACTTCGCAAACACTTTAGTAGTGTCGGGAGATCTGCCGGATCAAAACCACCGACAGAAATGAATCTATGAACTCAATCAATTTAGCATGTCGTTTATTCAGATTGGTTTGACACTTAAGATACTTCAATTATTCATGATCGGAATGTATGACAAACTCCTTAGACAAAAGATAATGTTGCCAAGTTTGTAATACTCGCACTAAGGCATACAATTCCTTATCTTAAGTGGAATAATTCAAAAAAGGACCATGAAGTTTTTCACTAAAGAAAGCAATGGGTTTACCTCCTTGTATGAGAACGCCTCCAATACCAATGCCGCTTGCATCGCATTCTAGCTCAAAGGTCTTGTCAAAATCAGGAAGTTGTAGCAATGGTGCTTTTGTAAGCTTCGATTTGAGAGCATCAAAACCTTGTTTTTGCTGTTCACCCCATCGAAACGGTACTCCCTTCTTCGTTAGCTCATGTAGAGGTGCTACGTGCTGAAATCCCGCACAAAACGCCGATAAAAACCTGCAAGACCAAGAAAACTACGAACCTGCGTGACGGTTGTTGGGTATGGCCAGCTGGTGATTGCTTCAATTTTCGCCTCATCCATCTCAATTCCCTGCGAGAAAATGACATAGCCAAGAAACGAGACTCGACTGGTGCAAAAGACACACTTTTTGAGGTTACCAAACAAATGTACATCTCTTAAAACAGTAAAAACAACACGTAAATGATCAAGATGTTCATCATATGATTTGCTGTAAATGAGGATATCATCGAAGTAAACCATCACAAGTTGTCCAATGAAAGCATGTAAAACCTCATTCATTAATCGCATAAAGGTGCTGGGTGCATTAGTTAAACCAAAAGGCATGACTAACTGAAAGCATCTAGGCCCCCATGAGGTATGGTTTCGGTGATTAATGACAATCGTTAGATATTACTAATGAGTTTGTGGATGCAAGGTCTCTCATATCACTCACCACTCTTAATGAACTCTATATGTGTATCATCTACTACTCATTGGATACAATTGGAGACCCCTCAACAAATTACTTTACGAGGTCAATCGATTTTTATGAAGACTAAAAGAAAAAGCACATATGTCAAATTTATTCCATCAAAATTGACAGCACTCAAGACTTGGTCATCATCAGAAGAACATTTCAAACCAATGTCTAAGAGGTCACTCGAACAAATTCCAAAAGAATAACTTAGAACAACTCGAAGCAGACAAAATCAACTCATCGGATCATCTGATGTATACAGAAAAGACTTCATCGGTCGAGTTGGCTCAACAGCAGAAAAAGACCTAAGACTTGAGTACACACCGGATCATCCGATGATGAAGCAAGTATTACATCGGTCGATCATTCCAGTAAGCAATTACCCTGGACTAAGTGTAACATCGGACCATCCGATGTACAATTATAACACATCGGTCAATCATTCCAGTAAGCATTATTTCTGGACCATTCTGGATCAAGTGTCACCGGATCATCCGATGATGAGGCAAGTGTTACGTCGATCGATCAATGGTCATATCTGACACAATGACATCAGCTAATTTGTATTCGACCGATGACAGCTGAAGGGAGAACATCGGATCATCCGATGTTTGCAGAACAGTGATGTCAACCTACTTTTCCAACGACTATTTCGTGGAAGTTGGCTATTTATACCCCTTCAACCAGTCATTTTGATAAGTCTTGATACCAAGAGCTACTCTACACATTACCAAGCATTCAAGACATTGAGCTACCACTTCTACACCATTTACACCACTTGTACACCAAGAGATAGGCTAGAACTTGCTAGAGATGATGCTTGTGTGCTTCCATTCTTGGTGATTGGAGTCTCTAGTCTAGTGAGAGTTGTAAGGGAGTGTCTCTTGGTGATTGCATTCACTGTGTAACAATCGGCGATTGGAGAGAGACTTCCGAAGCTTGCCAAGTCAGTTGTGGAAGCCCGGAGGATCCAACTTGTACAAGGCTTGAGCTCCACCTTGCCAGGGTTGGCGAACGGAGACTTTTAGTGAAGATCCCTGGTCTCGGTGACTTGGGAGTGGCTATACCCTTCGGTGGGTGCCACAACGTGTATGTAGGAAGATCTTGACGATCTTGCCGAACCACGAGATAAATCTTCGTGTCTCCTCGGGAGTTTGCACACTTTTTCTTTCCCGTTACACTTACGCATTTCATATACCGCAAAATTACTATTCACTTGAATGCATAGGTTGTTTGCATAGGGAATCGGGCTTTTAGTAGTTAAGTTTATATTGCTTTAATTTTTGAAAAGATGCCCAATTCACCCCCTCTTGGGCATTCGATCCTTACAATTGGTATCAGAGCAAGGTTGCTCATTGGATCATTCTAGCTTCACTGCTAGTATGACGCTCGGTTCCGAAAAATGAACCAAGCTAACGCATATGTGTGCCCAGGATGTTCACCACACATACACGAGTGCAATCACAAAAGATATACAGAAAATTACCACAGAACAAAATTAATTAAGTACTTTTATTACACAAACCAGATTATCCTCAAATACAACCTCTAATAAATATTTATGACAAGTTCAACTAATGCAGCGGAAATAAACTAATTAAGCGACTAAGCAAACTAAGCATAAGGGATAGTGCAGCTCCAATAACACCACAGGCAAGCTGACGGTAGACACGGCCTAGAACTCCACATTATCACCATTAAACTCCCAATCCTGACCTGCAACTGTTGAGGGGGATTGCAAGAGTGAGTACATGTCGTACTCAGCAAGTGTGGAAAGTATGACATGTGGCTTATTCAAATGATGACAATAATAATGGCAAAGTGCTAAAAAGTACATTAAAACATTTGAAAAGCAATATATTATATTTATATGAATCAAACCCATCATAATCATAAGTAATATCATAATACCAGTCCACAATTCACCATCCTCATCAATAATTCCAGATTTCACCATTTGCCAATAACCATATTCAATACCAGAAATTAATCCATAACCATAATACCAACCATAACCATCCCAAATACCATCCCAATACCAAGTACCCTCTTGTCGGTACCCTGGATACCGTATACCCCTTGAGATTGCAAAGATCTCAAGGAAAGGTCATCTACTTGATTTGAAGACCTTTGGAGACCCACATGTCAGACATAACTGGACCCGCTTCCCCAACATGGTTAGTCCCAGGGTCGCCACATGTACCATCAAACCGGAGCTACCGCCCACAAGGGGGAAGCTCCGGGCTATGTACCATAACGGCACCCCCGGACCTAACCCCACACCGAGGGAAGCTCCAGAACTGACACGTGTCTGGTGGCACCAGACCTATCTGTTCCCCACAGTATGCTCCAGAGCTGCCACGTGTCCGACCGTCGGATCTTCAGCCTCAAACCTCCGGAAGACTCTGCAACGACTTCGGATCTTCAAAGGGGAATCAAGGACTTCAAGACCCGATTATGTGTAATTAATACTATGTTATTGACACACGATCGGATGACCTTAATTACCAGTAATGATGCTGTCAAAGCCCGTAACTCGGTAATTAAGGGTAATTAAGCGCATCAAATATGTATCAATATTAGTAACCGCCATGGCCACATGTCGGGCCAGGCCAACTTGTAACGACCTGTCCTTGTACTATAAAAGAATAGGCCGACGATACATAGAACAGACTGATCTGGCCTCTCTCTAGGCTCTGATCTGATCGCGCACACTCAACTCACGTCACCTGAGTTGACTTCATACATCCAATACAACACCAACACATCCCGTGGAGTAGGGTATTACGCTCAAGCGGCCCGAACCACGTAAGCCTTTGTGTCTCCTGTGTCATTTTACATTTCACCTTCTTGAATCTCCGCGCGCCCACACCGAACTTCAAACTCCGCAAACACTTTAGTAGTGTCGGGAGATCTGTCGGATCAAAACCACCGACAGTTGGCGCGTGAGGTAGGGGGCGCCTGAGATTTTAAGAATGGTGAACTCAGCCGCTGAATCATCCAATGGTCATCTCGCTGTTCAAGCTGTTGGGGGCAATCCCTCTAATATGCAGCCACCAGTAGGAACCTCAGTTCCAGCAGGAGTCACACTTCCACCACCGCCAGCAAATCAAGCTGGGCAGCGCGATGGTGCACCGGTGTCAATCACTGCGTCGGCGAATCATGAAAACCCGGAACACGTGCTCCATGCAGCACATGCTCTCCTTCAGCGCCCACCACCTCCGGATGCATCCCGGGACGCAATGGAGCAGTGGAGGGCCGAAGTGGAACACTTGGTTGCAGCAGCAGCCGACCGCATCAGTAACCAGGGTCCTCCTCCTTCAGGATGGGCCCCATCGCAGCGACGGACCTTGACTGGCAGACTTGGTCCGCACGTTTCCAACAACAGGAGACGTGCTGCGTCACAGCAAGTGACATCGTTACCCTCCAGTATGCGACACACTCACACGGTATCAAGGCTTTCGACTCATGACCTCCAGGCGGAGCTTCATCGCTGATACCGTCAACAAGAAGACCGAGTCCATATCGAGCGTGCTCGTGAAAGACGAGAAGTTCAGGACATTCCTGCTCCTGAAGGAGTAGGAGGAAGCTGTTCAGCCCTGGCCATGCATCTGCGTATGGTCAGGTGGCCATAGAAATTCCAGCCTCACCTACCGGAGAAGTTTGACGGGACTGTTAATCCCGTCGAATTTCTTCAGATTTACTCCACTGCAATCCTGGCAGCTGGAGGAAATGAGGCTGTAATGGCCAACTATTTTCTAGTGTCTTTAACTGGGACCGCCCGGTCCTGGTTTATGAGCCTTCCGCCCAACTCCATCAACAGTTGGGAGGAGTTGTGCCGGCAGTTCACCGCCAACTTTGGGAGTTCATACACCCGACCAGGCACCGAACTGGACCTTTTTGCAGTCGTGCAAAAAGGGGGAGAATCCCTGCGATCATTCATCCAGAGATTCTATTAGGTACGAAACACTATCCCTTCTATCTCCAGCGCTTCTGTCATTGTGGCATTTAGACAGGGCGTACGGGATAAGAAGATGTTGGAGAAACTGGCGATCAAGGAGATCACCAGTGTCACGGAACTCTTCAACTTGGCTCACAAATGTGCCAGAGCTGCGGAGGGCCGTGAAATGCACTCCAAACCACCTTCGGAGGATCACAAGAAATCCTCCAAAGGCGAAGACACTACCTCTGGGAGTGGCAAGAAGAAGAAAAAGACCAACGACAAGAAGAAGCCGTCGGCCGGCGCATCTAATGCTGCAGCTGCTGCAGCTCTGGGTGGCTGGGGGCCACGCCCCGAGAAGTGACCTCGACCGTCTTCTGAATACGGTGGCAAACCCGAAGTGTGGTGTCCAATTCATAAGACAGACAACCACAGTTTGGAAGACTGCCGGGAGGTCCAAAACTACAACAAGCGCCGGGAAGAAGTTCCTTTCCGATAGAGGGAAGGAAAACGAAAAGTTGACAAAGCTCCAGCTGAAGAGGAGTTAGGTTTTCAGGATCCTAAAAAGGTCCTGAAGGCCGTCTACACCTCTGTCGACGACGATGCTGACGTCTCTGACAACGAGCGTCGGAAGACCATGAACACCATTTTTGGTGGATCATGGGACATCAACTCCTGCCGCATCCTCAAGAAAATGCGTCGGGACATGGCCGCTGTAGCTCCTACAGCCAGGGCGGAGCCTCATCGGAAGTGGATGGACACAACCATCACTTTTGATGCTTCGGACTGCCCTCGAAGCATGGTTGGAGCAGGCCAGTTACCTTTGATGGTATCTCCTACCATCAATAAAATTCAGCTCCACCATGTTATGGTAGACGGAGGTTCGTGGATGAACCTCATAAGCTTCGAAGCTTTTACCAAGCTTCAGATCCGACCTTCGGATCTTCATCCCTCCCGACCTTTCTCCGGAGTGGGTCCGGGAGCCATTACCCCACTCGGTGCTATTACTCTCCCCATTACCTTCGGGACCCGGGAGAAGTACCGCACTGAGAAGTTGGTCTTTGACGTTGCTCAGATCAACTTACCTTTCAACGTCATCTTGGTTAGGCCTGCCTTGTACAAATTCATGGTAGCTGCTCATTATGGCTACCTGGTGTTAAAGATGCCAACACCAGTAGGCACTCTTCGGATCCGTGGAGATCGCACTGTCGGAGTAACCGCACTGGAAGAACTTCATGCGCTTACTACGGCACAAGAGGAGGACTCCAGGCAGGAGCAAGCTCCAAAACCCCCGAGCATTCGTCAACGAGGCTCGACTTCCGCACCTTGAGTGCAGCCAAGCGGCGGCACCGACATTCCCTTCAAAGTCGTCCAAATCGGTTCTGATGCCGCTCAGACCACCCGTATATCGGGGGGACTGAATGAAAAATAGGAACTCGCACTCATCGCTTTCCTCCGGGCTAATGTCGACGTGTTTGCTTGGCAACCGTCACAAATGCCTGGGATCCCCAGGGAAGTGATTGTGCACAATCTGAAGATCTACCCTGACGCCCGGCCCATGCATCCGAAGCCTCGGAAGCAATCCGTGGAGCGACAGAACTTCATTCGACAAGAAGTGAAGAAGTTACTCGAAGTTGGATTCATCCGAGAAGTCTTCCATCCAAAATGGCTGGCAAACCCAGTCGTTGTGCCCAAGGCCGGCAGGAAGCTTCGGATGTGTATTGACTACACAACACTAAATAAGGCATGTCCAAAAGATCCATTCCCACTACCTAGAATAGATCATATAGTGGATTCCACCTTAGGGTGTGAATTACTGTGTTTCCTAGACTCATATTCTGGGTATCATCAAATCAGAATGTCTAGGGAAGATGAATAGCATACCTCTTTCATCACAGTAGATGGATTGTACTGTTATATAGGCAAGCCATTTGGTCTCAAGAATGCAGCTTCAACCTTTGTACAAGCTATGTACAAAACTTTTGAAGAACTCATTAGAGACATAGTGGAAGTGTATGTCGATGACATCGTGGTCAAGGTCAAGAACAAGGAGTCACTCCTTGACACCTTGCAGGCTGTCTTCGACAAGCTGCGGGTCACCCGCACAAAGCTAAACCCAGACAAGTTTGTCTTCGGGGTTAGCTCCGGAAAACTTCTTGGTTTCCTGGTAAGTCACCGGGGCATAGAAGCTAATCCGGCGAAGATCAAAGCCATTGAAGACATGCGGCCACCAGCCCGCATCAAGGATGTCCAAAAGCTGACTGAATGTCTAGCAGCCCTCAGCCGGTTCATTTCAAGACTGGCAGAACGGGCACTTCCCTTCTTCAAGTTATTGAGGAAGTCCGAACCATTCCAATGGTCTAAAGAAGCAGAAAAGGCGTTCCAGGAGCTAAAACAGTTCCTCACCACCCTACCAACTCTGGTAGCTCCGAACCCTAGTGAGCCTTTGCTGCTTTACATTTCAGCAACTGACGAAGTCATCAGTATGGTCCTGGTTGCGGAGAGACCAGAACTATCCCATACTCAGGAATCCAGACCCCTCCGGGAGGGTCCGGAGGTTCCTGAAAGCGAGTCTAGGTCCCAATTCCCAGACTTTAGTCCACAAGAAGTTACTTCAGAAGACCCAGACCCCTCCGGGAGGGTCCAGGCCGCTTCTAAAGAAGCTCTGGGTCCCTCCAGCAAGGACCCGAAGGTCCCCGAAGAAGGTCCGGATCCCCCCAGGAGGATCCGGGTTAATGAAGAGGAAGCTTCGGGCCCCTCCGGGAGGGTCTGGAACATCCAGCGCCCAGTGTACTTCATCAGTGAAGTACTTCATGACGCCAAGACTCGATACCTAGAGGTGCATAAGCTGCTCTATGCAGTTCTTATCGCCTCCAGGAAGCTTCACCATTACTTCCAAGCTCACAAGATTGCAGTGGTGACTTCTTATCCACTTCGAGCAATCTTGCATAATCCTAATTCAACCGGGAATATCGCAAAGTGGGCAGCGGAATTGGCCGAATTCGATCTCGAATTCGTTCCACGGCAAGCAATCAAGATTCAAGCATTGGCAGATTTTGCGCGGCATGGACTCCCTCCCCATCAAACCCTGGGGGCCCCAGTGAACAAAAGCCGGAACACGAGGCTCCGGTCTTCACCGAGCCTCACTGGACCCTTTACTTCGACGGCTCCATGCAAAAGCAGGGGGCTGGAGCTGGAATCCTTCTTCTCGCACCAACCGGGGAGAAGGTAAAATACATGGTACACCTTGACTTCAAGGCGACCAACAACATGGTGGAGTACGAAGCACTCATCTACAGACTAAAGGTGGCACTGTCATACAGTGTCAAGCAGCTGCTGGTCAAGGGAGATTCACAACTCATCATTAAACAAGTGAAGGGTGAATGCTCCTGCAACAATCTCCAGCTTGCTGCTTACCTCCTTGAAGTCCAGTGGCTTCTGAAGGACTTCGAAGTCCTAGACCTCCACCATGTCCAGCGTGTCCACAACGCTGAAGCCGACGAACTCTCGACGAAAGCATCAACCGGAGCTCCAGCTCCTGACGGAACTTTTGTCCGGAGGTTGTCAAAACCCACAGCTCAGCCTGCCGAACTGAGCGAAGGGGGCGAGATCAGCATCCCGAAGCTAACGGTCCCGATGGCCCTGTTACTATGGCAGTCATCAAGGGTCATAGGTGCTGCCGGAAGCTCTGAGCAACCCAGCACGCAAGACTCAAATGCTTAAGTTAGCTCCGATGCATGGATCTCTGAGATCTGGAGCTACTTGAAAGACAACATCCTTCCTGATGATGATGTATCCGCTGACCGGATAGTCAGATTGGCTAAAAGATACACGTTGGTAGAAGGGGATCTCTACCAGCGCGGTGCCAATAGCATCCTAATGCGGCGCATCACAAGGGAAGAAGGTTGCGAGCTCCTCGTAGAAATCCATGGAGGTGAGTGTGAGAACCACGCTTCTTCCCGTACGCTGGTTGGTAAAGCCTTCCGGCATGGCTTCTACTGGCCTACAGCACTCCAGGATGCAACTGAGCTGGTGAAGAAATGCAAAGCATGTCAATTTCATGCAAAGCAAATTCACACACCGGCTTAGCCTCTACAAATGATACCTCCTACATGGCCCTTCGCTGTGTGGGGGATGGACATCTTGGGACCTTTCCCAAGAGCCGTCGGAGGTTATAAGTTCCTGCATGTCGCCATTGATAAGTTCACCAAGTGGCCGGAAGCAACTCCAGTTGTGACAATAAACAAGCAATCAACTATCAACTTTTTGCAGTCCATTGTATGCAGATTTGGAGTCCCCAACAAAATCATTACTGATAACGGGACCCGATTCACAAGCTCTGCATTTCAAGGATATTGCGAAGACCTCGGCATTCAAGTTTGCTACGCCTCCGTAGCTCACCCGGCAAGCAATGGCCAGGCCAAGAGAGCAAATGCTGAAATCCTTAAAGGACTCAAAACGCGCACCTATGAGTGCTTGAAAAAACATGGAGCCAACTGGATCGAAGAGCTTCCGCCCACTCTATGGGCCAATAGGACAACTCCAAACCGGTCAACTGGAGAGACACCCTTCTTCCTGGTGTATGGAGCTGAAGCAATCCTTCCTCCGGAAATCACCTTGGGGTCACTCCGGGTCCGGACCTTCGACGAAGCCACGCAGGACCAGCTCCGGCGTGAAGACCTAGACCTCCTTGAGGAGGGAAGATGCCAAACAGCTGTTCGGAATGCCCGATACTGCCAAGCCCTTCGGCGCTATCATGAGCGGCATGTACACAACCGACAGCTCAAGGAAGGCGATCTGGTGCTACGGAGAATACAATCCAGAGAAGGGTTAAACAAACTCTCCCCCAGCTGGGAGGGATCCTTTCGAGTGATTAAAGTATCCCGTCCTGGAAGAGTTTGCTTGGCTACCGAGGATGGGACACCTCTCCCAAATCCTTGGAATATTGAGCACCTCCGTAAGTTCTACACTTAATATCACGTAGGTGAGTCTGTAGTAACTTGAGGTGTATGTTATAGAGTCATTGTACAAAGTCGGGTAGTTCCTTCGGGAGAACAGCCGGACCTTTCCCGGAAGGTCCGCAAAGTTCATGCAACACTTGTCACAGTCTCAGGACTAAAAGTGTGGCTAGCTACCCTGGGTCAAACGAGAAATGAAACACCCTTAGCCTGGTTTTGTACCCTAAGAGTGTACTTGTTTCCCATGTACCTCGGACCTATAATGAAAGACATCTTCATGTGAAATAGATTCCACGTGCATTTCTTTTGTACAGGCTCAACTTTTTTATTTTTCTCTTTCTTGTCCATAACAAAGTTGTGCAATTCTTAAGAAATTTTAGTTCGACCAGTTCATGAACAATCCGAGTTGTATTGTCAATTCTTTTGGATTCAAATATTATTCATGGCCCACTCGCCTGAATGTCGCCAAGCCAATCTAGGGCCGTAGTGTGCTATCGACTTAGCCTAGTCAAGCACCCTAAGTACGCCACTCTACCTACACCCCGACAGGCCGAAGTAAGGCGGGTCCAAGTACAATTGGATATGGAAGAAATAAGGCAATGCATTCGGTTATATTCAGAATTGTGTTTGACCTAATACTTTCTCGGAAATTGTAAGCCGCGACGAAGTTATAGGCAAGGAGCAAATTTTACTATTTTACTTGGCTTCAGTGTGCAGGAAAAATAAAGAATCCACGTTGATGGAGAAAAGATGGAGCTAACAAAGCTCCGACTCCCCCTAGGTGGCTTGTAATCGATGTTAAACATTGAAAACGAGCATCACCGGAGCAACCAAGCTCCGGTAAAGCTAGGGGGGCCAGCCGTCAACGCAGAATAAAAGATTGTGAGGAGACCCCACAAGCGGAGTCTGCTGCCGACAAACTACACGTTGGCAAAGGTCACTGCTGGAGCTACTAAGCTCTGACACCCCGGAGGGCTAACTATCGATGTTCAACGCGTTGATAGGGACTATTGCCGGAGCTACTAAGCTCCGACGGTAGTCAATGCCGGAGCTTCTAAGCTCCGACAACCTCAGGGGGCCTTCACTATCGAAGACTTCAGACCTACACTCTACAAGTTCGAAGCAAACAAGTCTTCAAAAAAATACAATATCCTCTTGGTACATGTTCACAATCAAATTGTGTACATCTACCAGGGGGCAAGTGAAGACAAAAGTGTTGAAGACAAAAAAATGAAATTCACAAAAATTTGGATTTCATTCATATGGAGACAAGGGATTACAAAATTGGGGAAGAAAAAGAGAGAATATAAGCGGGAGCTACAGAGATGGTCCTAGACCCTATGGAAGAACTGGGCGACCTTCTGAGCAACCTCCGACACGTTGGCTCGGGTGGCTTCACCTTCTCCTTCGACAGGACCTTCAAGCACTGGGTCCAGAGGAAATTGGGGATCCCGGCTGGTGTAGCACATCAGCACATACTCTACGACATTCTTCGCCAGGGACTGCCCCTCAACCTCCAACTGGTCCGCGATGGCGTCACCCACCTTGGAGAGTTTGCTACCCGCCGAGCTCAACGCCTGCAACGCTATGTCCGGCTTCAGCTCCGGATCATTCGGACGCACGGGACTGAAGCCCATCGGTGTCAGCGAGTCGTTGGCTTTGCTCAGGAACTCCCAAACCTGTAGGGAGTCTGCAACCCTCAAGCCCTTCAGTTCCTCCAAGGATCTTTTGGCCACCGCCAGTTCAGAATTCTTGCGAGCAAGGCGCTCAACCTCTTTGGCATTTTGCCGAATCTTTTCAGCAACCTGCTTCTCGAGTTTTTCGAGCTCCTCCTCCCGGAGGTAGATCTTGTTCCAGCTGTCAACCAGGTCCTTCTCCCTGCACCTAACTTTCTTCTCCCTGGCAGCGATGGCACACTCTTGCTGGTAGAGTTCCTGCCCTCGCACCCAGGCCTTCTCCTCCTCCTCAACGCAACGCTCCTCCAATTTCTTGGCACGTTCCTCGAGGCCCTTGTCAGCCAGAGCCACCTTTTAGGCGAGCTTCTCTTCCCTCTTCAAGACATCATCCCGCAGCTCTAGGAGTTTCTGCTCTTCGTCTTCGAGCCTCTTCTCCCTCTCCTCAAGTGCCCCCCGACGCTTGATGAGAGTAGTGTTAATGGCTTCAAGCCTTTCTTGGCGATCATCAGCCACACTATTAGCTGCCTCGGTCTGCTCATAAATGGCCCAGGATTGAGCGTCGAGGGCACGAGTCAAGCTCTCCCTATCATCCAATAATTTGCCCCAGTACTCCAGGCGGACCTTCTCCTGTTTGATCCACTCCTTGTCGTCTGGCAGCCTCGACTGCGCCAGCTTGGTCTCGAAGTACAGCCGATTACGCCACCGCCTAAGGGTTTGGCGCTCCTCTTCAAGAGCCTTGCTGTCGTGGTAGAACGCCAGCTGGACTTGAGGCAGACTCGAGCAAGCGTTGTCAATGGAAAACGACAGGGGAATAGGGTCCGGACCTGCTGGGTCTCCTCCGCTAGTTCCAGCGGATTCTCACTTACAAAAATTGGGTCCCACTCCACAAGAGTGGTCCCCTGAGCCTCCACGGCACTAGGGCCATCCTCTGGGATAGCCTCAGCTGCCACAGAGGAGGGTCCCGCAGAAGAAGTCCTGACCTCCGGAAGTGGTTATGAAGGCCCTGCCGCTAGGTCTTCATTTGCCCCCTTAGGCAGGGGGCCAACGACTTCCTCTGGGCACCCTGGCCTAGCAGCAGGCACCTCCGCCGTCATCACTTCTAGAGCAGGGGCAACTTCAAGCTCCGGCCTGGGCTCCTTCTCTGCTGGTGGCTCGGGTGTTGGCACCTCGACCACCATGGGTTCGAGTGCTGATGCCTCCGCAACAACCGGCCCTGAGGCCGGAGCTTCAACCTCAACTGGCTCAGGCACCGGAAGGTCTTCAGTGTAAACCGGCTCTGAGGCCGGAGCTTCAGAGGTAGCCGGCTCAACCACCAGGACTTCAATAACCTCCGGCTCAACCACCGGGGCTTCGAAAATTTTCGGCTCTGAGGCCGGAATCACTGCTTCCTCCGGCTCAATGGCCGAAGCTTCCATCATCTCAGCATCAAGACCTGGGGCTTCCACCTCCGGGGCAGGTGCCGCTGGCGCATCTTCTCTCCCGTGGTCCAACGCTACCACGGGAGTCTCGGGGGATGAGTCGAGGTCCATGACCACGACAGTTGGCGACGGAGCTGCCACAGCTTCAGCCACCACTTGGGGCGGCACTGGGACAGGAGCAGAAGCCTCCGCCCTCACAGCTTCAGCTGCTGTGGCTGAGGGTGGAGCCTCACTCCTCTTCTTGGGGACGCTGCAGATGATGGATGAAGAAACTTAAAAAACAGTTACTACAACAAAACAACTGTCTGAGGTAAAGATTTAAAATTACCTCGGAAGGCTTCCGCACCAGCTTGCACGGAATCTCTTTCCCGGGCATTCTGGGCTAACCATAGCCACCGCCGGTGTGGTAGCTCCAGAAGCCCCCCCGTAACTTGTTGCAGCCACGGGCATTTCCTTAGTCGAGGCCCCCCTCGATCGGGAAGGACCTCCGGACCCAGAGGCCTCAACTGGCCTTGGTGCTGGAGTCACATGCCCGGAGCTAGCACCCCGAGAATACACTGCTGCAAGTGTAGTCGCCGCAGTTGTAGAAGACCTCCCCCTCCGGGGAGAAGGAGCTGATGCAGAGGATGCAGTCCTGACGGACCTTACGTCGGCATGCTTCAGTTTCCTCTTCCGGCTCGAGGGTTCGTCCGCCGGCTCCTTGCCCTTGCCGACGACTTCGGTCCTTGGCTTCGGGGCAGGGTCAGAGCCACCTTCAGAAGCCCTAGGGATCACCACCCTGGAGTTCGATCTTCTCTCGACGACACCTAGGTCGTCAAGCACCAGCATCGTCCGCCGGAGCTCCCTGCTGAACTCTACTTCCACGTTCAGAGGGAGGAAAGCTGGTGGCAGGGTCAAGTCATCACCCGCAACATTGATGCCATGCTGGAACTTCTTGAGATGAAACTCCAAGGTTGCCCCCTCCATGTTGGACTTCAGCCCGGTCTCGACCCGATCGTCGTCCATCACACCGTTGAGGGCCCGAGCGAGTTTTTCTCTCCTCTTCAGCGGTGCCCACCTGTTGACCAGGAAATTGCAAAATACCGCCTGAGGAGTTACTCCTCCCTCCACACACTGGCGGATCCTGGTCAGAGCAGGGTTGAAGGCATCCGACAGCACAGGAGCTTCACTCCAGACTGCAGTGTCGATGTTGGGGAGGCCTTCGGGCAGCTCCAGCTTCTCGTGCTCCTCCACCCAGATGACTATCCAGTCTTTCTTCCAATAGTCCCACTTTCCAGAGGGAAACGACCGGAGGTACTTGAATGGGCACTTCTTGCGCTTCACAAAGTAGTAGAAGCCAAGGTACTCATCACCCCTTCTGGTGGTATGGATGGTGAAGAAGGTCCGGAAAATCTCAATGCAGGGGGGATGCCCACCCACATTTCGTAGAAGTGGACGAAGACAGACACTAGAAGAATGGAGTGGGGGCCAAGGTGGTACAGCTATAGACCATAGAAGTCTAGCAGCATCAAGAAAAAGGAGGAAAAGGCGGGACCAACCCCACCATGGCGTATGCAGAGAAGTACACCATCTCGCCGGCGTGCTCCTTCTCGAACGGGAGCTCCCCACCGGCACGGACCTGGTGGTTGAAGAAGTCCGAGGACCACCCCATGAGGGCCCGGACCTTCTTCAGGTCACCTTCGGTCTTCAAGCGGCTCTTGTGGAGACCCAACTCCATCGCAGCACAACGAGGCAAGGGAGGAAAAGCAAGCACAAGTTTGGGATTTTGAACGCAAGTTCAGATGAGAGGCGTAAAGAACCCCAGACGGTGCATGCTTTCCTTCTTAAGTAAGCCCCCGCAACGCTTGGATGGAAACCGCAAGGAAGCCAAAGATACTATTCAAAAATTTCACCATGCCGATGACAAGAGGGCCCGGGACCACCCTGACGATCAAGTCGAGGTTCTTACCCAAGCGAACAGTTGTCATCAAGAGAGGCGGGAAGCCCGAAGGCGGCGGCCTGACAAGGCGCGCGGAACCGATACGATTTCCGTATCGAGAACCGGCGACCTTCAATTGCGTGAGATCCGCACGCCAAAGATCTCATTTGCCGCACCTGGGATATGCCACATGGCGAGGATTTAACTCCAAAAATATCGCCAACAGCACATCTGAAGACCTTTGAAGACTCGGCTCAAAAGTCGAAGGATAGACCCACCTCCGGCAGAATGACTTCACCCAAGGGGTCTTCCCCAGAGGTGGGCCTAGAGGGCCACTGTCGGTACCCTGGATACCGTATACCCCTTGAGATTGCAAAGATCTCAAGGAAAGGTCATCTACTTGATTTGAAGACCTTTGAAGGCCCACATGTCAGACATAACCGGACCCGCTTCCCCAACATGGTTAGTCCCAGGGTCGCCACGTGTACCATCAAACCGGAGCTACCGACCACAAGGGGGAAGCTCCGGGCTATGTACCATAACGGCACCCCCGGACCTAACCCCAGACCGAGGGAAGCTGTGGAACTGACACGTGTCTGGTGGCACCGGACCTATCTGTTCCCCACAGTATGCTCTGGAGCTGCCACATGTCCGACCGTCGGATCTTCAGCCTCAAACCTCCGGAAGACTCCACAACGGCTCTGGATCTTCAAAGGGGAATCAAGGACTTCAAGACATGATTAAGTGTCATTAATACTATGTTAATGACACACGATCGGATGACCTTAATTACTAGTAACGGTGCTGTCAAAGACTGTAACTTGGTCATTAAGGGTAATTAAGCACATCAAATATGTATCAATATTAGTAACCGCCAGTGCCACATGTCAGGCCAGACCAACTTGTAATGGCCTGTCCTTGTACTATAAAAGGACAGGCTGAGGATACATAGAACAGACTGATCTGACCTCTCTCTAGGCTCTGATCTGATCGCGCACACTCAATTCACGTCACCTGAGTTGAGTTCATACATCCAATACAACACCAACACATCTCGTGGAGTAGGGTATTACGCTCAAGCGGCCCGAACCACGTAAACCTTTGTGTCTCCTGTGTCATATACATTTCACCTTCTTGAATCTCCGCGCGCCCACACCGAACTTCAAACTCCGCAAACACTTTAGTAGTGTCGGGAGATCTGCCGGATCAAAACCACCGACATAATCATGGAAGTTGTCCAGGTGCTCATAACCGGGAGCACGTCTATCACGATAGTTTTACACTCTGCAAAGGTTGTACCACTTTACCCACATGTTCGTGATTTCATCGCCTTTCGGTGACTAAGAACCTCTATTATGCTGTCTCACACTTCCATCGGTGTGTGGCCAAGAGATCACAAAATAGCCCTTACAAAGGGATTACTAGCCTATTTAGACCCCATTGAGGTTTCACCGGTGGCGATGTCTCCAACTGAGCACATCTTCAACCAAGGGCCCCCTCTTGAGCCATTCGGATCCCAGGGTAGTCCCGCCAATCATCAACAAACCCAATCCGACTACCCCTTCCCCGAGCATCCACAATGGTCCAAATAGTACTAGCAAAGCCCTAATTACTCAGCTACGCCGCACCCATACTTGGCCTCGTGGTGGCACTGTAATCCTGGCTTATTCTCGCATGAACCGGTCCTTAGATCTAAAGCAAGCAAACCACCATAACATCCAACCCATCCACATACCAGGCTTGCTTAGATCACCCATTACCATACCGTATCGACCAGTTCACATTAACCAGAATATCATTAATGCATAATTAAATTGAGTGGTATAGTTGTTTCCCATCCCAGTTGATTAAGCGAAGCAAAAGGTAAAAAGCCCATCCCGACTTTCTACAATAATTCCAGGTGACAAGGGTGGTTTAGCAAATCTAGTAAACTTCCTACCATAGGATTCCCATCAAATTAACACAAGCATGCAGTTTTGCAAACAAAACATTTATTTTAAAACAGGATCAATATGCTTCAAGGACACTTGCCTTGCTCTTGCTGTTGATTAGGGTCAAAGCCTTCAAACTCTTGGTGCTGGAGATCCTCCGCGACACTCTCTAGCGCAAATCCGTCTAATCCGCACAATAAACATACAAGACAAGAAACACAATCAAGGAGTGCACAAATATTACTCAATATGTCATGACATGCATGATTGATGCAAATTCAAGGTAGAACTTGTTAATAGTTTGCTTTTAATGATCACTAACTAGTTCTAATAGATTTTAACAAGTTTATATAGGTTTGGATGTGATTAGGTCAAATTTTAGAATTAATTTGATGCAATTTAACCAGGAGGACCGGACTAGTCCGCTAGGGATCGGACAAGTCCGCACTCTGCGAGATCAGCAGATTAGGGTTTTCTAGATCGACGTGAATCTGGAGATTAGGTGTTGAATTCTTGTAAGTAAAAGATAATAGAAGGTACACCAGGTGTTTAGAACTTCAATGAATCAAGAAACTTGGAGGTAGCACTTGGATCTTGGTGATCTAGGGTTGGTGATGAACTTGGGGATGAATTGGTGGTGAAGAACGAAAATTTGGTGGAGATCTTGATCCTCTTTCGTTTCCTCCTCTTCTTCTTCTTGCTTGGGATCTTCTCCTCCCTCCTTGATGGTGGCTCCCCATGAACTAGGGTTTGGGTGGGTGGAAAAGTGGCAAATAGATGTCAAACCAAGCGGTGGGGCTGTTTATATAGAGGTGGAGGCTAGGGTTAGATGAATTTCGAGTTTGGGAGGAGTAGAGGCCGGTTTAGAGTCCCACATGGGCTCTAAAAGAGTTAGGCACGACGCCCCTAGGCCCACTTAACGTGAAACCCAAGAAACAAGTCGTAAAACAAAAGATCAACTTGGAGTCACGAAATATCGGACAAGTCTGAAAAGGATCGGACTAGGATAACGATATCGAATGGTGATGTTATTATTCGCTCGACAATCAACACACATGCGCCAACTACCATCTTCCTTAGGATCCAAAAGAAAAGAAACGGAACAAGGATTAAGGCTTTCACGAATGTACCCGTGGTCCAAAAGATCTTGAACTTGTCGCTTTATTTCCTTAGTTTCCTATGGATTCGCCCTGTATGCTGCATGATTTGGAAAACTTGCTCCTGGAATTAAATCGATCTTGTGTTCAATGCCTCTCATTGGTAAACCAGGGGGTATCTCGGAGGGAAACACATCCTCAAACTCCTGCAAAAGGTTAGAAACAGCAGGGGGCAATGCAATAGATAATTCATGAAGTGAAAACATGGCTTTTTTGCAAACTAAAGCATAGCACATCCCCTTAGCATCGAATAAATCAGCAAGATCAGATTTAGTTGCGAGCAACAATGGTGATTTTAACTTAATGACTTTCTGTTTTTCAGATTCTAATTTTGTTGCTTTGCCATCACGAATTTTACTCTTCTCAAAATGCACAATTTCAGCAGGAGTCATGGAGAGCAAAGTGATTTTCTTTCCCTTATGCATGAGAGTATATTTATTAGTTCTACCATGATAAATAGCATCTGTATCAAATTTCCAAGGACGACCCAATGAAAGAGAACAAGCATCCATAGGAACGACATCAAAATCAGCAAAATCATGGTAAGAACCAATTGAAAAATTTATACTCGCTGTTTGTGTTACCCGAACCTTACCGCTGTTGTTGAACCATTGAATGTGGTATGGATGAGGGTGTGCTCTTGTTGTAAAACCAAGTTTCTTGATGACGTATGTGTTCACCAAGTTACTGCAGCTACCTCCATCAATTATAGTGTGTACACTGCAGTCCTTGACGACGAGAAACATGTGGAAGAGGTTGTGTCATTGTAGCTTGTCGTCAATCTCCACTTTGGAGCTCAAGGCACGCTGCACAATTATGCTCCTATAATTCTCCGTTGCCGCTGTACCAAGTACCTCTTCTTCGGTGTGTTCATCATTTGGATTTGTAAAGTCAGTAGCAAGAGAATATTCATCTTCAACATCCGATGTACTATCATACCCGCCATCGTCGCGTGCTATGTATGCTTGTTTGCTCGGGCAATCTCTCGTCATATGACCAAGCCCCTGGCAGTGGTGACACTTAATGTCGGAAGAACGACCCGTAGAAGGAGTGGATGACGAAGGCTTGAATGATATCGCCTTGCCGCCCTCCGGCATGCCAGAAGGTGGAGCAGCAAGTATAGTTTGTTGGCCACCATTGGATGGTGTAGTCGCTACACGGGGGGTCGAAGATGGTGCTGTTTTGGATGGTGTGGGCATCGAATGCAGCGTGAAGTTGCTCCTTGTGCGTTGTTGCTGTTGTTGTCGGCCCTACAATTCTTTTTCTGCCAACATAGCAAGCTGAAACAATCTGTTAACAGTATCATATTCCTTGTAATCAACAATGTCCCAAATTTCACACCTCAACCCCCCATAAAAACGAGCTATTTTATCATTCATGTCTTCTACTACCCCACAACGCAGTATACCCTTTTGTAACTCTTGATAATCCTCCTCTACGGACATATTACCTTGGTCTAAGCGCTGCAATTTTTGGCGAAGGTCCTGCTGAAAAGATTGAGGAACAAATTGAACACGCATAGCTTCCTTTAATCTATAACATGTTGGAGGATCAGTTCTAGTTTTAACAAGTTCATTCCACCATATGATAGCAAAGTCCTTAAACTCACTAGTGGCTTGACGAACTCTATGTTGTTCAGGAACAAGGTGGACATTGAATTTTTGCTCTACTGTCGTCTCCCAATCAAGATAAGCCTTAGCATCATAAGCACCAGAAAAAGAGGGTATAGTAAATTTCATAGCAAAAGGATCACCAGGAGGACGATTATAATTGTTATGATTATTACCAGCGAGAGGCAACCGAGCCTCAAAAGTATTCATCCGAAGAGCAAGGTCATCAAGTTGGCGAGTCAAGTTCGCCAATGACTCCTCCGTTGTTGCGTTGTATTTGACGAATATATATGTCATGATCTTCATCATATCACATAACTCAGCATGTTGAACACAGTTGTCATCATTGTTGTCGGGTGTAAACGGACCTGCTTCCCCGACATGGTTAGTCCCAGGGCCGCCACGTGTATCATAAGACCAGAGCTATCGCCCACACATGGGAAAGCTCCAGACTAGATACCAGTATGGCATCCCCGGACCTAACCCCAGACAGAGGGAAGTTCCAGTGCCGACACGTGACCAACAGCACCGGACCTACCCGTCCACGACGGTAAGCTCCAGAGCTGCCACGTGGTTGAACCTCTGGACCTTCAAGGAGCAATCAAAGACTTCATGACCTGATTAAGTGTCATTAATGTCATATTAATGACACACGATTGGATGGCCCTTAATACTGGTAACAGCACCGTTAAGGCCCGTTACCGGGCTATTAAGGGTAATTAACCTCATTAATTTTGTATCAAACATGTGTAACCGCTGGGGCCACATGTCGGGCCAGACTAACAGTGTAACGACCAGTCCTTGTACTATAAAAGGACTGGTCGACGATACACAAGGGACGGTCCAGACCACTTCAGGACTCCCTGACCTAGACGAGCTTCTTCTTCTAGATCTTCTTCTAGACTTACACGCTCAATACAACACAACACACCCCGTGGAGTAGGGTATTACGCTCAGGCGGCCCAAACCACGTAAATATCTGTGTCCACTTGTCCTTCACCTTCTTGAATCTCTGCGCGCCCATTACCGAACTACAACTCCTCGATCTACCAACAGTAGTGTCGGGAGATCTGCGGGATCCAAACACCGACAGTTGGCGCGCTAGGAAGGGGCAGCGCCCGAGATTTCAAGGATGGTGAACTCAGCTGCTGGATCATCCAACGGCAATCCTGTTGTTCAACCTGCTGGGGGCAATCCCTCCAACATGCAGCAACCAGCAGGTGCCACGGCTCTAGCAGGAGTCATGCCTCGACCGCCACCGCCTGCACCATCACGTCAAGCTGGGCAGCGTGACGGTGTATCGGCGTCGGTCACCGCATCGGCGAATAACAACAACCCTGAACACGCGCTCCATGTAGCGCGTGCTCTCCTTCAACGTCCACCACCTCCAGGTGCATCCCAGGGTGCAATGGAGCAGTGGAGGGCTAACGTGGAACATCTGGTTGCAGCAGTAGCCGACTGCATCAGCAACCAAGGTCCTCCCCCTTCGAGGCGGGCCCCATCCCAGCGCCAGACCGTGTCGGGCAGACTTGGTCCGCACGCTTCCCAAAACAGGAGGCGTGCTGCATCTCAGCAAGTTACGTCGCTACCTTCCGGGGCGCGACGCACTCATATAGTAACCAGTCTTTCAACTCATGACCTCTGGGCGGAACTTTATCGCCATTACCGTCAACAGGACGGCCGTGTCCATACCGAGCGTGCTCGCAAAAGGCGAGAGGCTCGAGACAGTCCTGCTCCCGAGGGAGTAGGAGGAGGCTGTTCTGCCCTGGCCATGCACCTACGCATGGTCAGTTGGCCACAAAAGTTCCGGCCTCACCTGCCAAAGAAATTTGACTGGACTGTTAATCTCGCTGAGTTTCTCCAGATTTACTCCACCGCAATCCTTGCGTCCAGGGGTAACGAGGCCGTAATGGCCAACTACTTCCCAGTGGCCTTGACTGGGACCGCCAGGTCCTGTTTCATGAGCCTTCCTCACAACACCATCAATAGTTGGGAGGAATTGTGCCAACAGTTCACTGCCAATTTCGGGAGTTCATACACCCAACCAGGCACCGAACTGGACCTTTTGCAGTCATGCAGAAGGGGGGAGAATCCCTGCGCTCATTCATCCAGAGGTTCTCCCATGTACGGAACATTATTCCTTCTATCTCTAGCGTCTCTATTATCGTGGCATTTAGACAAGGCGTACGAGATAAGAAGATGTTGGAGAAGCTGGCGATCAAGGAGATCACCAGCGTCACGGAGCTCTTCAGCTTGGCAGACAAGTGTGCCAAAGCTGCGCAGGGCTGTGAAATGCACTCCAAACCACCTCCGTAGGATGGTAAGAAATCCTCCAAAGGCGAAGCCACTAACTCCGGGAGTGGCAAAAAGAAGAAAAAGTCCAATGACAAGAAGAAGTTGTCGGTCGGCACATCTACTGATGCAGCTGCTGCAGCTCCGGGTGGCCGGACGTCACGCCCCGAGAAACGACCTCGGCCGTCCTCTGAAGACGGTGGCAACTCCAAAGTGTGGTGTCCTATTCACAAATCGAATAGGCACAACTTGGAAGACTGTAGGGAGGTCCAAAACCTTGCCGAGCGCTACAACAAGCGCCGGGAAGAAGTTCCTTTCTGTCAGAGGGAAGGAAAACAAAAAGTTGATGAAGCTATGGCCGAAGAGGAGTTAGGCTTTCAGGACCCTAAAAAAGTCCTGAAGGCTCTTTACACCTCCGTTGATGACGACTCCGACGTCTCCAACAATGAGCGTCGGAAGACCATGAACACCATCTTTGGTGGTTCGTGGGACATCACCTCCCGCCGTGTCCTCAACACAATGCGGCGGGACATGGACTCAGTAGCTCCTACAGCCAGGGCGGAGCCTCATCGAAAGTGGATGGACACCACCATCACTTTTGATGCTTCGAACTGCCCTCGGAACATGATCGGAGCTGGTCAACTACCTTTGATGGTATCTCCGACCATCAATAACATTCAACTCCACCATGTAATCGAAGCTTTCATCAAGCTTCAGCTCCGACCCTCAGCCCTTCGCCTATCGCGACCTTTCTCCGGATTAGGTCCGGGGGCCATAACCCCACTCGGTGCTATTACTCTCCCCGTGACCTTCGGGACTCGGGAGAATTATCACACTGAGAAGTTGATCTTTGATATCGCTCAGATCAACTTACCTTTCAACGCCATTCTGGGCAGGCCCGCCTTGTACAAGTTCATGGCTGCTGCTCATTATGGCTACCTGGTGTTGAAGATGCCAACACCAACTGGTGTTCTCCGGATCTGCGGAGACTGCACTGCCGGAGTGACAGCTCTAGAAGAACTTCATGCACTTGCTACAGCACAAGAAGAAGAGTCCTGGCAGGAACAAGCTCTGAAACCTCCGAGCATTCGTCAACGAGGCTCAACATCCGCACCTCACGTGCAACCAAGCGGCGACACCGACATCCCCGTCAAAGTCGTCCAAATCGGTTCCGATGCCGCTCAGACCACCCGTATATCGGGAGGTTTAAATGAAAAATAGGAACTCATGCTCATCACTTTCCTCCGGGCTAACGTCGACGTGTTTGCCTGGCAACCGTCACAAATGTCTGGGATCCCTAGGGAAGTGATCGAGCATAATCTAAAGATCTATCCTGACGCTCAACCTGTGCACCAGAAGCCTCGGAAGTAATCAGTAGAGCGACAGAACTTCATACAACAAGAAATGAAGAAGTTGCTCGAAGCTGGATTCATCCGAGAAGTCTTCCACCCAAAATGGCTGGCAAACCCAGTCGTTGTACCCAAGGCCGGCGGGAAGCTTCGGATGTGTATCGACTACACAACACTGAATAAGGTATGTCCAAAAGATCCATTCCCACAACCTAGAATAGATCAGATAGTGGATTCCACCTCCGGGTGTGAATTACTGTGTTTCCTAGACGCATATTCTGGGTACCATCAAATCAGAATGTCTAGGGAAGATGAAGAACGTACTTCTTTTATCACAGTAGATGGATTGTATTGTTATATTGCCATGCCATTTGGTCTCAAGAATGCAGCCTCAACATTTGTACGAGCTATGTACAAAACCTTTGGAGAGCTCATCAGAGACGTAGTGGATGTGTATGTTGATGACATCGTCGTCAAGATCAAAGACAAGGAGTCACTCCTTGACACTTTGCAAGCTGTCTTCGACAAGTTGTGAGTCACTCGCACGAAGTTGAACCCAGAAAAGTGCGTCTTCGGGGTTAGCTCCGGAAAGCTTCTTGGTTTCCTGGTAAACCACTGGGGCATAGAGGCAAATCCGGCGAAGATTAAAGCCATTGAGGATATGCGGCCACCAGCTCGCATCAAGGACGTCCAGAAACTGACTGGATGTCTAGCCGCCCTCAGCCGGTTCATTTCAAGACTGGCGGAACGGGCGCTACCCTTCTTGAAGCTATTGAGGAAGTCCGGACCATTCCAATGGTCTGAAGAGGCAAAAAAGGCGTTCCAGGAGATAAAGCAGCTTCTCACCACTCTACCAACCTTGGTAGCTCCGAACCCTGGTGAGCCCTTATTGCTTTACATTTCGGCAACTGAAGAGGTTGTCAGCATGGTCCTGGTTGCGGAGAGACCAGAACCATCCCAAGCTCAGGAATCCAGACCCCTCCGGGAGGGTCCGGAGGTTCCTGAAGGAGAGTCTGGGTCGCAGCCCCCAGACTTGGATCTACAAGGAGTTACTCCAGAAGATCCGGACTCCTCCGGAAGGGTCCGGATCGCTCCTGTAGAAGCTCCGGGTTCCTCTAGCAAAGACCTGGAGGTCCCCGAAGCAAGCCTGGACCCCTCCAGGAGGGTTCAGGTCAATGTGGAGGAAGCTCCGGGCCCCTCCGGGAGGGTCCGGATAGTCCAGCGCCCAGTGTTCTTCATCAGCGAAGTACTACATGATGCCAAGACTCGATACCTAGAGGTGCACAAGCTGCTCTACGAAGTTCTCATCGCCTCCAGGAACCTTCGCCATTACTTCCAAGCTCACAAGATCTCAGTGGTGACTTCTTATCCACTGCGTGCGATCTTGCATAATCCCAACTCTACTGGGAACATTGCAAAGTGGGCAGCGGAATTGGGCGAATTCGATCTTGAATTCGTCCCAAGCAAGTGATCAAGAGTCAAGCATTGGCAGACTTTGTGGCGGAATGGACCCCTTCTCCATCAAACCCTGGGGGCCCTAGTGAGCAGAAGCCAGAACTCAAGGCTCCGGTCTTCACCGAGCCTCATTGCACCCTCTACTTTGATGGCTCCATGCAAAAGCAGGGGGCTGGAGCTGGAGTCCTTCTCCTCGCTCCAACCGGGGAGAAGGTAAAATACATGGTCCACCTTGACTTCAAGGCGACCAACAACATGGCGGAGTATGAAGCACTCATTTACGGACTAAAGGTGGCCCTATCATATGGTGTCAAGCAGCTGTTGGTCAAGGGAGATTTGCAGCTCATCATTAAACAGGTGAAGAGTGAATGCTCCTGTAACAATCTTCAAACTAGCTGCTTATCTCCTTGAAGTCCAGAGGCTTTAGAAGGACTTTGAAGTCCTGGACCTCCACCTTGTCCAGCGTGTCCATAACGCTGAAGCTGATGAACTCTCAACGAAAGCGTCAACCGGAGCTCCGGCTCCTAACGGAACCTTCGTCCGGAGGTTGTCAAAACCCACAGCTCAGCCTGCCGAACTGAGCGAAGGGGGGGAGACCAGCATCCCGAAGCTGGCGGTCCTGATGGCCCTATTACCATGGCAGCCATCAAGGGTTGTAGGTGCTGCCGGAAGCTCCGAGCATCCCAGAACGCAAGACTCAAATGCTCAAGCAAGCTCCGATGCATGGATCTCGGATATCCGGAGCTACTTGAAAGACAATAGCCTTCCTGACGATGATGTATCCGCTGACCGGATAGTCAGATTGGCTAAAAGATACACGTTGGTAGAAGGGGATCTCTACCGGCGCGGTGCCAACGGTGTCCTAATGCGGTGCGTCACAAGGGAAGAAGGCTGTGAGCTCCTTGCAGAAATCCATGGAGGCGAGTGTGGGAACCATGCGTCTTCTCGCACGCTAGTCGGTAAAGCCTTCCAGCATCGCTTCTACTAGCCTACAGCGCTCCAGGATGCAACTGAGCTAGTGAAGAAATGCAAAGCATGCCAGTTCCATTGAAAGCAAATTCACACACCGGCTCAGCCTCTGCAAATGATACCTCCTACATGGCCTTTCGCTGTGTGGGGGGTGGACATCTTGGGACCTTTCCCAAGAGCCGTCGGAGGTTACAAGTTCCTGTATGTTGCCAGTGACAAGTTCACCAAATAGCCGGAAGCAACTCCAGTTGTGACAATAAACAAACAATCAGCTATCAACTTTTTGCAGTCCATCGTATGCAGATTTGGAGTCCCGAACAAAATCATAATAGATAATGGGACCCAATTCACAAACTTTGCTTTCCAAGGATACTACGAAGACCTCGGCATCCAAGTCAGCTACGCCTCCGTAGTGCATCCGGCAAGCAATCCAAGCCGAGAGAGCAAATGCAGAAATCCTGAAAGGACTCAAGACGCACACATATGAGCACCTGAAAAAACATGGAGCCAACTAGATCGAAGAGCTTCCGCCCACTCTATGGGCCAACAGGACAACTCCAAACCGGTCAACTGGAGAGACACCCTTCTTCCTGGTGTACGGAGCCGAAGCAGTCCTTTCTCCGAAAATCACCTTGGGGTCGCTCTGGGTCCGGACCTCCGACTAAGCCACGCAGGACCAGCTCCGGCGTGAAGACCTTGACCTCCTTGAAGAGGGAAGGTGTCGAGCAGCTGTTCGGAATGTCCGATTCCGCCAAGCTCTTCGGCGCTATCACCAACGGCATGTACACAGCCGACATCTCGAGGAAGGCGATCTGGTGCTACGGAGAAAACAATCCAGAGAAGGGTTAAACAAACTCTCCCCCAGCTGCGAAGGACCCTTCCGAGTGATCAAAGTATCCCGTCCCGGATGCGTTCGCTTGGCAACCGAGGATGGGACACCTCCCCAAATCCTTGGAACATTGAGCACCTCCGTAAGTTCTACGCTTAATATCACGGAGGTGAGTCTGTAATTACATGTGATGTATGTTATAGAGTAATTGTACAGAGTCGGGTAGCTCCTCCGGGAGGGAGCCGTACCTACCTCATTAGGTCCGCAACATCCATGCAACACTTGTCACGGTCTCAGAACTAAAAGTGTAGCTAGCTACATTGGGTCAAATGAGAAATGAAACACACTTAGCCTGGTTCCGTACCCTAAGAGTGTACTTGTTTCCCCTGTACCCCGAACCTATGATGAAAGACATCATTATGTTAAAACAGACTCCACGTGCATTTACTTTGTACAGGCTCAATATTTTTTATTTTTCTCTTTCATGTCTATAACAAAGTTGTGCAGTTCTTAAGAAACTTTAGCTTGACCAGTTCATGTACAATACGAGTTGCATTGTCTATCTTTTCGGGTTCAAACATTGTTGATGGTCTACTCGTCTGAATGCCGCCAAGCCAATCTAGGGCTGGAGTGTGCTATCGACTTAGCCTGGTCATGCACCCTAAGTACGCCACTCTACCTACACCCCGGCAGGCCGAAGTAAGGCGAGCCCAGAAATGATCGGACCTAAAGGAAACAAGTCGGCGCTCTTGATTGTATTTAGAATGGTGTTTGACCTAAAACTTTCTCGATAATATTAAGCCGCAATGAAGTTATAGATAAGAAACGGATTTTACTGTTTTTCTTGACTTCAGTGTGCAGGAAAAATAAATATTTCATGATGATGGTGAATGAAGCCGGAGCTGCCAAAGCTCCGACATCCTCTAGGCGGCTTGTGGTCGATGTTCAAACATTGACATCGAGCGTCGCTAGAGCTACTCACCTCCGGTAAAGCTAGAGGGGCAAGCCGTCAACGTGAAGAAAAGATGGTGGAAAGACTCTAAAGCAGAGTCTGCTGTTGACACACCACGTGTTGACAGAGGTCACTGCCGGAGCTACCAACCTCCAACACCCCAGAGGGCTAACCATCGATGCTTTACGCATTGATGGAGACTACTGCCGAAGCTACTAAGCTCCAACGATGGTCAATGCTGGAGCCACTAAGCTCCGACAACCTCGGGGGGCCTACACTATCGAAGACTTCAGATCTACATTCTACAAGTTCGAAGCACGCAAGTCTTCAACAACTGTTACATTCTCTTCGTACATGTTCACAATTAAATTATGTACATCTACCAGGGGGCCAAGTGAGACAAAGGTGTTGAAGACAAAAAATGAAATTCACAAAAAAACAAATTGGATTTCATTCATCTGGAGACAAGAGATTACAAAATTGGAGAAGAAGAAAAGAGAATACATGCGGGAGCTACAAATAGATGGTCCTAGACCCTGTGGAAGAACTGGGCGACCTTCTGGGCAACCTCCGACACGCTGGCTCGGGTGGCTTCACCCTCTCCTTCGATGGGGCCTTCAGGCACCAGGTCTAGAGGGAATTGAGGGTCCCGGCTGGTGTAGCATGTCAGCACAAACTCTGTGATGTTCTTCGCCAGGGACTGTCCCTCATTTTCCAGCTGGTCTGCGATGACATCGCCCATCTTGGTGAGATTGTTGCCTGCTAAACTCAGTGCCTCCAATGCCTGGTCCAGCTCTGACTCCGGATCATCTGGAAGCATGGGACTGAAGCCCATTGGCGTCAGCGCGTCATTGGCTTTGCCCAGGAAGTCCCAAACTTGTTGGGACTCCACAGCCCTTGCGCTTCGCATCTCCTCCAAGGATCTTTTGGTCGCCGCAAGCTCTGAGTTCTCCCGAGCAAGACGCTCCACCTCTTTGGCATTCTGCTGAATCTTTTCATCAACCTGCCTTTCGAGTTTACTGAGCTCTTCCTACCGGAGGTGGATCTCATTCCGGCGGTTGACCAGATCCTTCTCTCGGCCCCACACTTTCTTCTCCCTGGAGGCGACGACATTCTCCTGCTTGTAGAGATCTTGCCCTTGCTCCCAGGCCTTCTTCTCCTCTTCCTCGCAACGCTCCTCCAATTTCATGGTGTGTTCTTTGAAGCTCTTGTGAGCCAGAGCTGTCTTTTGGACAAGCTCTTCCTCCCTCTTCACGAGGTCATCCCGAAGCTCCAGGAGTTTTTGCTCTTCATCTTCGAGCTTTCTCTCCCGCGCCTCAAGAGCCTCCCGACGCTTGACGAGACTATCGTGGATGGCCGCGAGCCTCTCCTGGCGATCATCCGTCGCGCTATTTGCAGCTTTGGCCTGCTCATAGATGGCCCGGGACTGGTTGTCGAGGGATCGCGTCATGCTTTCCCTCTCATCCAACAACTTACCCCAGTACTCCAGGCAGACCTTCTCCCTCTGCACCCACTCCTTGCTGTCGTGGTAGAAGACCAGCTGGATCTGGCGAAGACTGGAGCAGGCGTTGTCAATAGAAAATGATAGAGGAATCAGGTCCGGACCTGCCGGGGTCCTCTCCGCTGGCTCCAGCGGATCTTACGTGACAAAAATTGGGTCCCACTCTACAAGAGCGGTCCCCCGAGCTTCCACGGCACTAGGGTCGTCCTCCAGGACAGCCTCGGTCATCGCCGAGGAAGTACCTGCAGCAGAAGTTCTGAACTCCAGAATTGACTCCGAAGGTCCCGCCGCCAGGTCATCAACAACTGGCCCCTCAGGAGGGGGGCCAGCAGCTTTATCTTGGCACCTTGGCTCAGCAGCGGGCAGCTCCGGGATCACCACTTCCGGAGCATGTGTTGAAGGTTCGGTCGGAGCAGAAGCTACTTCTTGCTCTAGCGCAGGCGCCTCCACTGCCGCTGGCTCAGGTGCTGGCGCTTCGACCATCATGGGCTCAGGCGCTGGCGCTTTGAACACCATAGGCTCAGGCGCCGACACCTCCGCAGCAACTGGCTCGAATGCCAAAACCTTTTCAACGACCGTCTCTACAGCTGGAACTTCTACAGCAACCGGCTCTACCGCCAGAGCTTCCTCAACAACCGGCTCAAGTGCCGGAGCTTCAACAACACCCAGCTCCACTGCCGGGATTTCCTCAACAACTGACTCAAGTGCCGGAGCTTCATCAACACCCGGCTCCACTGTCGGGACCTCATCAACCACCGGCTCGACTGCCGGGGCTTCAACAACATCCGGCTCTAGGGCTGGAATCGCAGCTACCTCTGGCTCTGTGGCCGGAGCGTCCAACATCTCAGCATCCAAGCCCAAAGCTTCAACCTCCAGAGCTGGTGCCGCTGGTACATCTTCATTCCCATGGTCCGGTGCTACCACGGGAGCCTCTGGGGATGAGTCGAGGTCCAAGACCACGACAGCCAGCGCCGGGGCTGCCGCAGCCTCGGCCACCTCTTGGGGCGGCGCTGGAATTGGAGCTGGAGCTTTAGCCTGCACAACCTCTACTGCTGCTGCAGGGACTGGAGCTTCAGCCCTTTTCTTAGGCACGCTGTAGATGAAGGATGAAGAAACTCGAAATACAGACATAACAATAAAACAACTGGTTGAGGTAAAAAATTAAAAATTACCTCGGAAGGCTTCCGCACCAGTTAGCACGGAACCTCTTTTCCGGACGCTCTGGACTGACCCCAGCTGCCACTGGCGTGGTAGTCCCGGAAGGTCCCCCGGAGCTTGCTGCTGCTACCGGTGTTGCATTGGTCGAGGCCCCCCTTGACCGGGAAGGACCTCCGGACCCAGAGCCCTTACCTGGCCCTGGTGCTAGAGTCACATGGGCGGAGCTAGCACCCCGGGAATATGCTGCTGCTGGAGTAGATGCCACCGTTGAAGACCTCCCCCTCCGGGGAGAAGGAGCCACCGCGGAGGAAGCCGGCCTGACAGACCTTCTGTCGGCATGCTTCAGCTTCCTCTTACGGCTCGAGGGCTCGGCCAACTCCTTGCCCTTGCCTACGACTTCGGTTCTTGGCTTTGGGATGGGAACAGAGCCACCTTTAGGAGCTCCGGAGATCGCCAACCCGGTGGTCGAACGTCTCTCAACGACACCAAGCTCGTCAAGCACCGGCATCGTCCGTCGGAGCTCCCTGCTGAATTCTGCCTCCATGTTCAGAGGGAGGAAAGCTGTTGGTGGAGTCAAGTCGTCACCCTCGATGTCAATGTCGTGCTGTAACTTCTTGAGGTGTAACTCTAAAGTTTCACCCTCCATGTTGGACTTCAAACTGGTCTCAATCCGGTCGTCGTCCAGCATACTGTTGAGGGCCCCAGCAAGCTTCTCCCTCTTCTTCAGCGGAGCCCACCTGTTGGTCAGGAAGTTACAAAACACCGCCTGAGGAGTCACCCCACCTTCCACGCACAGGTGGATCCTGGTCAGAGTGGGGTTGAAGGCATCCGACAACACCGGAGCTTCACTCCAAACTGCAGTGTCGATGTTGGGGAGGCCTTCCGGCAGCTCCATCTTCTCGTGTTCCTCCACCCTGATGACAATCCAATCCTTCTTCCAGTCGTCCCACTTCCCAGAAGGGAACGACCGCAAGTACTTGTATGGGCACTTCTTGCGCTTCACAAAATAGTAGAAGCCAAGGTACTCGTCACTCCTGCCCGTAGTGTGGACAGTGAAGAAGGTGCGGAAGAGCTCAATGCAAGGGGGAATTCCCACCCACATCTCGCAGAAGTGGACAAAGATCGACACCTGGAGAATGGAGTGGGGGCCAAGGTGGTACAGCAGCAGACCATAGAAGTCTAGCAGCATCAGGAAGAAAGAAGAGAAAGGTGGGATCAGTCCCACCATGGCGTACGCAGAGAAGTACACCATGTCGCTGGCGTGTTCCTTCTCGAACGGAAGCTTGCCGACGCGGACCAAGTGGTTGAAGAAGTCAGGGGACCATCCCATGAGGGCCCGGACC